>JAKELP010000036.1:6842986-8086201 GCA_029929735.1 Mimosa pudica | reverse complement strand
ATGCCAATAATCAAAACTTATCTCTCAAATTTATTTCATACATTTTGGAATTATTTAATTAAACTGATTTAAACGGCCACATCTATATAAAATATCGCAATCAATAATATATAGTAGGTAGCCTCTGCCCACCCAAAAAAACAAAAAGAATGTATGCTAATTATATCAACCCTATTTATTGGAAAAAAGATTCGTTGTGAAAACCCCATGAAAGTGAGGATATGAAACATGGAATTATATTCTTAGGGAACATGATTTGCAATAAGAACACAAGTGAGAAGAGGGCGTGTATTATTCTCTATAGAAAATAATAACAAAGAAGACATTGAAGAAAAAGATGAGATTTGACATTTCACAAGTCCAACTGACCCACTAAGCGCCAACTTCCATGGCCATACTCAAATATTATTTAGTCATCGACTTAGATGTTTGTATGGCCTATATCACCGTTGAATTAGACTTTAGTGCATATTCTTATAATTATATGCACTACCCACACATACACTTTTGCCTGAATTATTTAATTTCTATAAAACTGTGTGTGTTTGAAAAGAAATGAAATTTGAAATAATTTTTTGTTAAACATTGTTTGGTAATCCAATGTCTATTAACAATCGACTAATCAAGACTCGATGGATATAAGTGCTTTGTACATAGGCAGAATTGTTCTCCTTCTCAATAAGAACACTTCCCCGGATTTAAATACATATTCTCATCCTTATGAGAATCGAAGTCCATTTACACACTCAACCAACTACCCAATGGTAAATTTGAGATAATATCTACTTACAATAAATTATGGGTAAGTTAAAAGTATTAAAAAGCTCTATCAAAAATGTTTGAGTTAAGAATTTGATTTATCTTTCAAATTTGTAATTATTTTTCCAAGCTATCACTATTGGTTACGCATATTGATGAAATATTTAGATCAATGAGGTATTTTTCAATGTAAATGGTTAAAAAGGTAAAATCTTAGAAAAGCTAATAAACATTGTTTTACAAATAAATAAATAATTAATTTTCTTGATTTTTATATGTCAATGAGCATGCATTCATGACTAGAGGGGCATAGTAGAATTTGAAATGTCTAAATTGAGGATACATACCTTAGGTAAGATGTCACCAACTGTGGACCTTTTCAGTCCATGGAAATATTCACAACTTAAAATCCAAATAAAATGTGTTGTCATTGTCCAGTTCACTAAAATTTCCAGCATGTACCTTCAATTGGTCTATTTCCAGCATGTACCTTCAGTTGGTCTAATACCATGAGGTGCAAGGTCTTCTAGCTAAGTGTAGGGCTTGAACTTTGAAGCTTGGGTTGTGAATGAAGCTGTTCTTTGAGAAAGTCACTCCCTATATAATAAGTCTCTACAGTGTTAAATATGGATTAGTCTGATCTCATGGAAAAACGTTATAACATCTTAATTTTTACATTTCAAACTGTATATTTCATTCTTAACAATGATTATATCATCCTCACACTTTTCCTCTTTAACCCATAGTTAAAGAGTAACATAGATCATACATCTTGTACAATGACATGAAATAGATTGATCTTTGAACTTTTGTAAGGTTTAATTATCATTAAAACATTTCAAGAAGAAATGAACTAAAAGATTTATTTCCATGATTATTTACAATGGAATTCTGTTTTTCCTTTAAATAGAGATTACAATTCTCTTGTAGTTTTTCTCCCATCTATAAAATTTAAATGTTTGACATTGATTAATAGGTATCGCGTCTTTCCCCCTAAATCTAATATTATATTTAAGTAATGTCAAAAACTTTTTTTGACATAATTTTCTCTACTCCTAACATTTAGATTTGAGTTATCGTGTCAGCAATATTAAGTTAACCTAATTGATATAACAAACTTAAGATAATGACAATGCAATAGATGAATTACTTGGCTTCTTGTTAGGTATGAAAAGGAGACATACAAATTTGAATGATCACCATTCGAATGGTGATCATCAACTAACTTACCCCAATACAAAGAGTCTTGAACTATGGATTTGGAAGGAAAAATCAACAACAACAATAATAATTGAATGAAACTTCATGAAAATGGGGGTTAATATATCAATGAGCCAATGTTCCTAAAATGATGATGATGATGATGATGGTAATGGGAGGCAACCTAAAAGTGTAGAAGATAGGGCCATTGTGTTAGGGTATTCCACTATCACCATTCTATGTGCTTTGTGTCTGTTGTTTCTTCTCAACATGTCAACAATGTCATGCTAACTCTACTTCCTTTTTCTTTTGGTTACATAACTCTACTTCCTTTATCAACATGTTTCCCTTCTCTTTTCTCCATTGTCCCCAAACATCATTATAAATCTCTCCCTCGGCTTGTTCATAATATCACAAGCTTCATGCATCTCTACATTTTTAATAGAAATAATATAGTTTCATATAAATCATCCTTTGGGTTTTTCTACTTAAATTGTCAAAAATTCATATTAATTTATTCCCATTTCATATACTCCCGCCCTCCAAACCCAAATATAGAGCGTATTCTTGACGAAAATTTTGATCTATTAACTTCTTTTTTTTAAAAAAAGTCTCTATTATTACTATGAACTATATATGGTTAAATATGAGATATGTTTTAGTTTTGGGCAAAAGTGCAAAAATGATATTAAACTTTATCAAAAATTGCGTTTCTAATACTAAAATTTCGCGAGGAGCATAAATAGTACCCAACTTGGGCTCCAGGTGCAAATATAACATTTTCACTTGAGGGAAATAAAATTTAGATATGAAAAGATTCTTATGCCCCCATTCCTCCATCATTAAATAAAAATTTAATGAGGGACATAAGAGTCTTTTCGTATCCAAATTTTATTTCCCTCAAGTGAAAATGTTATATTTGCACCTGGAGCCCAAGTTGGGTACTATTTTTGCTCCTCACGAAACTTAAGTATTAGAAACGCAATTTTGGGTAAAGTTTAGTACTCCCTCTGGTCCTAAATATAAGACCTAATTGACTTTTTCTGAAAAATCCTTAAAAAAAGCAAAATAAGTTAATTATAAATTGATTTAACTAATTTTTTCCCTTAAACTAGTTTATTTTACCTATAAACTAATGGATAATCTAAAAATATATCAAATATGTCATCATTTAATAACCTATTTCGCAACCTTAATCTCTCCAAAAAAAGTCAATTATGTCCTATATTTAGGACCGGAGTTAGTATCATTTTTGCACCTTCACCCATTTATATAATAAGGACATGAAGAAGCTAAGTATGGTCTTTTATGCTACACTCAAAATATATTTTGATGTGAGGTCCATGTACATTTTATGGGGAATGAAATACCCTATTTATAATTTATAACTTCATAATATACAAAGTCTACTCACCTTGTTGAGGTTTGATGTAGATTCAGGTAAGTCAAAAGGGCTACACGCACTGACAGAAGGATAGTAAACTTGTGGATTGACCTATAAGTAAATAATATATTACAAAAGAAGACCTTATTATAAAATCAAAAGGTGATAATGCATGAAGAGAATAATAATAGTAAAGGGAGGATTATTAGAGTCAAAGATGTGAGGCTAGCGTGTGAAACAGAGTCATCTATTGCATGCACTCATGCTGTTTAATGTGCAGCTTACCATGATTTTGGAACTTATTAGTGGGAAACACCATCCAACCAAATTAATTTATACACAAAAGTTATTTGTCTTCTTTTCTCAAAGATTATCATTTGGGACACGGAATCTAATATTGAAAAATTAAAAAAAAATGGTAAATAAAAAGGAGGAAGTTAGGGAAAGTCCTCATTTGAGAATATAATTAGTGACCAAGACAAATTTTTAGAGCACCCGCATAATGTTATACAAAAATTTACCAGCTTATTTTACGGATTAGATATTTAAACTGATAATTTTCCCCAACGACTTTTCATTAAAATTTTAATCTTTGTTACTTAATTGAAGATAATAAGAAAATCATCATCATCATTATTTTAATTAATTCTTATATGACAGCAATTAGAAATTAAACATTCAAATATGTTTATAATGAGTCAAAATTAAAAACTTGTCTAGATACTTTTTCAAGTATGCCTCTTTTATGTTCAGATTCGTTGAATTGTGAAAATGGTAGGCCAGCCAAGTCACATACAAAGGTATGCCCCTCCATATCTGAATTCACGTGGACACCTTCCCTATTACCCACTTGTCACTTACACATTCATTCATCTCTTCCTCCCCTTCAAGATAAAATTTTCCTGCCGAAACCTCCATATATATATATATATATGTTAGAATTAGGATAAGATATTAAAACAGATGAAACTTTCCTTCACAAATAATAATGGTTTATTAATTTTCCATAGGAAATGAAACAAAAAAAATGAAAAAACCATTGCTTCAATATTTTTCTATTTATCATGTACATAATTCAGATGTACAATTCACTTCATTCATATCAGACCTTAGTTGACCAACTTTAGCTCATGCAACTATTTTTTTTATTACATGTGATAATTTTTATAAATAAAGCTAAGATTTAGAAAGAATTTAAAAAATTAAATAAGGCTAACTATAAATTAAAAAAGGGAACACATGAAGGTTTATCTTATTGATCAGGTTTCTCATCACTCCCCATTGGTCCATTTACACGCTTTTCTTCCATTCCTTTTTCTATATATAAGGGACATAACATTTGTATGGTAAGGCTTCAAAGTTCAAACCTGTGACTTCAAACATTTTTCCAAACTTTCCATTCATTTCTTTAGAAACATCTCTCAATCTTCCCACATGAGAACAAAGACTACATCTTCTCTTACCTCAAGGCCAAGCCATAACCATCAATACAGAAGCAAAGAAATTCACCACAATGGCGATGTAGTTGAAGAAATTGAAGGGCTTATAAGAGTTCACATAGATGGACACGTGGAGAGACCCCAGATAGTTTCCTGTGTGCCTGCTTCACCATGTCCAGATCCTAATGTTATTTCAACAGACATATCCATTGACACTTTCACAAACACTTGGGCACGTTTCTATGTCCCTAACACCTCAATTTCTCACCATAAAAAGCTTCCTTTACTTGTCTATTTCCATGGTGGTGGTTTCTGTGTTGGTTCAGCTTCATGGCTTTGTTACCATCAATTCCTCTCTAAACTCTCCTCCAAACTAAATTGCTTGATCATGTCACTAAACTATCGCCTAGCCCCAGAAAACCCTCTTCCTGCTGCTTATGAAGATGGCTTCAAATCCATCATATGGTTGAAACAACAAAAAATCATACATGAAGCTACCAATCATCATCATCATTGGTGGATTCAAAAGTGCAACTTTTCTAGAATCTTCCTAGCAGGAGACAGTGCTGGTGCCAACATAGCCTATAATGTGGCCTTAAACTTATCATCATCACATGAATCTTCATCATCCATAATAAGTCCTTTGGAAGTGAAGGGTATGATTTTGATACAACCTTTCTTTGGAGGTGAAGTGAGAACATCATCAGAGAAAAAGATGGGTGAATCTCCAATGAGTTCCACATTGAGTTTGGCTGCTTCAGATACATATTGGCGGCTAGCTTTGCCACCCGGTTCGAACCGGGACCATCAATGGTGCAATCCATTGGGACAAGGGTGGGTTATGTTGGAGGAATTAAGGTTGTGTCCTGTTTTGGTTTGTGTGTCTGAGTTGGATATACTGAAAGATAGGAACTTGGAATTTTGTGGTGCTTTGATGAGAGCTGGCAAAAAGGTGGATCACTTGTTGTGTAAAGGGGTTGGTCATGCTTTTCAAATTCTGAGTAAATCTCAGATAGCACAGATTCAAACACAGGAATTGATGGCTCGTATCAAATATTTTGTCATGGGTTTATGATCTTCTCTTCTCCAATAATTCACTTGTTTCAACAAGCATGTGTGTGTATGTGTGTGTATGTGTTTGTTTGTCTATATCGATACATGTTGTGTTTTTATAGAAATAGAGTTGTAAGATCAGCATAGAATGGAAAAGGTTTGATGTGATACTTGTTACTTCTTGTATAGGTATAACAGATTATTTCAACTTTTATAACGATAAGAAAGATCAATTGTTGAAAGAGTTTTACCTTTTGTTTTGAGTATAATTTAGGTTGTTTGCAAGTGTGAATGAAATTGAATATGCCTCCATAGGTGGAGGATTGTAAATATGGGTGTTTGGATTTGTAATAGATTTTTACCGAAGAAATCAAGTTTCTGAGCACATGGTTCGATTTAATCAAGACTTAAAGATGCTTTGAAAGGTTTCATTTAGAGCTATTTGTCTTAAAAGTTTTTTCGAGTTTGAATTGCCTAAAAAGTTTTAAAATCAAGTAACATTGATTGATTCCGTTAAAAACTCACATTGACCATAAAAAAGTTGACATTGACATTAATATTTTAATTTTAAAGGGTAAATTTGTTCTATTTTTATTATTCATATGCAAAATTGAACAAAAAAATTACTTAAAATTGAATGAACAAAAATTTTTAAGGGAGAGTAAACCCTTAACCCTTTAATCAATATGATAGTCTCTCACAACAAGACGAACCAATATTCAAACTCTTGTTAAGAGATGTGGTGACATTTATTAATCCAAAATCATTTAAAGATGATTGTTTGTAACTGGAGATTATAAATGCCTATAAAAACACAAATTTTAGGAAAGAGTAAAAAAAGTAGAAGCAGAATAAGTAAACATATGGTATGACTGATTTTGTAATGTGATTTATTCTCTCTTTCCCCATGCTTTTAGTGCTTTGTGTAAAAACTATTATCTATCATGTTTGAATGATGGCTTCTCTTCATTTGGGAACACTAATAATTGGTTATCAGATTTGTACAACTTTTGGAATGCATGGACTAATTATAAATCTTCAAACTGAATGGTGTATGACTCAAAAAGAAGTAGTATTAATCAAATTTGAATTAAAACAATTACTAGGAAGCATGGAGATAGAAAGTGCTTATTAGTTGAGCATGGCATGCGCTTAAGAAGTTGAATGATGATTATATATTGACAAGTAAAGATGATTATTGAATGATTTAATTAGGCACCTTAAACCCGTACTTTTGTAAATTATGAACTATTAAATATGAAAATTATACCATCAAATTTAACTGCAATAATTTAACTTAAATTAAATTATTGAAATGAAAAGTATATCTTAATTTTTTTTAAAACTGAAGCATTATTTTTAGTGAAAATGGTCAATATAATTATTATAAACTAAATTGTTGATTGTCTCATGTTTTGTACATATGCACCTACCAAATCTAATTGATATCAATATTTCAATATACATCTAAATTTATAATAAATTATTTTTCTGATCATGAATAATATGATTTATTTTACACACAATGTTGTCGTCGTAGAAACTAGAAAGTGTCTAAGTAGTAAGTATCATCGGATGGAAAAACAGTATCATATTAAATATGGTAATGGACCTAATCTAATTTCCAAGTAACCACCCGGGAGCACTGGGCACCCTAAACTAACAACATACTCATATTTGCAGTCAAAGTAACCAAAGTATTTAAGAAATACCACCAGTAGACGGTCAATCATGTTTGACCGTTAATGTGCTCATGTGGACGCCACATGGGTTACATTTTTGCCACTTGGCGCCTTGTCATTTTCACGTAGGATATGTTCATGTATGACCCACATATAACAAAAAACAATTTCTTCCTCTCTCTTCATCACTTCCAAACACACCCCAACCTTCACAGCCCCACCACCACCCCCTCGGACCTCCACAGCCCCCCAACCACTTCACAGCCCCGCCCCGCCCCCCTTCTCCTCCACAGCCCCCTCCCCCCAACCACTTCACAGCCCCCTCACCCACCCCCGTCCAACCCTTAATAGCCCCGCCCCCCGCCACTACCCAGCCCCAAATAGCCCCCCTCCCCTGGCCCCTGCCACTACCCAGCCCAAATAGCCCCCCTCCCCTGCCCCCACCACCCAAACAGCCCCCCACTAATAAAAGTAGGCATTAATGGCTTGAAGTTATTATTGGTATCAAACATGTAACCTCCCACCTAATGGGAATATATCATACCACTAGCTTACAAAGTGTTTATTAAAGTGATTAAATTTTAATTTGGTCATGAACTGATACAATAATGACCATAAAAATGTAGGATGTGTATAGGTGTAAAACTTGTAAGTGTTGATATTGGCAACTTAGAAATAGGAAACAAAAAATACTGTTTTTTCAACAAAAACAGAGATATGCCGCAACATAGTGTTGGATGCAGTACAAATTAAAATGGTTGACTTCATATCTTCTTTTTTTGCTATGCATATCCATCTTAGTGTAGCCGACTCCACCTAATATGATAAAATTTTGTTATTGTTGTTGTGTATCTATCTTACACACCTTTCTCAATTTCATTTTCACCAAAATCTTTTTAAAAAAAATTGTTAAAAATCGTGTGTTATAAAAATTGTCTCAAACTTTGATTGATACTTGAATTCAGACTTTTCCTATCTATAAAATTTTGAAATGGATGGTTATAACCAATTTTTTTCTTTACTTTCATGGCCGAATATCCATGTACCGAATGACAGCCCATATTTTAAAACATTTCGTATCATTTTTAAGCTTTGTTATTTATATACTTCATTATAACATTTTATATACTTTTTAAGCTTTTAAAACTGTACTGAATATATCATATCTACCTCGAAAGTATATTTTTGTCTTTGCTACAAAGGCACATTAACTGTAGGGTTAACATAACTTTTGATCCCTCAAGTTTCACCCAAGTTTGGTTTTAGTCCCTCAAAGTTTAAACACGTGCTTTTGGTCCCTCAAGTTTGCACCGTTAGTAACAGTTAGTCCCTCAAATTTGAAAAGGACCTAAAAATTCATTTAACCGTCCTACGTGGCACTAACTCTGTTAGTTTCGCCTATGTGGCACCTGATTAGGATCTGATTGGATTTTATTTTTTTTAAAAAAAAAATTGCAAAATCGAAAAAAAAAACATAATCAGATTGCGCACAAGACGAGAGAAGACCCTAAAGCTTCTTCAAAACAAACAAGCCTCCAAACTCTTGCAAAGACAAAGTGCAGAGGATTTGGTTAGGGCAAGAATCCACACTCATTGCCGGCAACTTGCGCCGTCGCCGTCGCCGTCGCCGTCGCCGGAGACGCCATATTTTCCGGCGGTGTTGTTACCCGAAATCTGCAATTGTGTTTTATATTTTGAAGGTAAGAAACTCTTCCTACATCATAGTTGGTGCTTTATTTTATATATTTTGAGTTGATTAATGGATGCCCCTGTTTAGCTTGTTCTTTTATTTGAACCCATATGTTGTTAGTGTAATGGATGTCCCTGTTATAGTGTTATAGTGTAATGTAACCAAACTAAAAATGAAACTGCAAAATTGTGTTGAGAAGAAGAGAGGGGATGGGGAATGAGTGCCTTCATGATGCTCTTTTTTGTAGGGAATCAGTGCATTCACAAGCTCCCATATTTATCAAATGCTAACTCACAACAATTTTCTTCTCTTAAACCTTCCCTTTTAGCATTCCATATTTATTTTCATTTTCCCTTAAACCTTTTTCTTTTGAATTAATTCTTTACTGGAAAAGAAACTCAATCCTTTTAAGTTATGTAGCCTTGTTTTATTGTGATGCATAAGTATGTTCTAATTAAATGCCTTTGTTGTTTATAGTTGAAACATGGATTTGGAGAATGATGAGAGTGATAATAGTTTAGGATCATCAGATTTTGAGATTAGTGATGAAGATGTATCATATTTACCCTTTACCATTAAAAAATTCATGTAAATACAATAAATGGTAAAGAATAAATACAATAAATATCATGTAAATACACATCATATTTACCCTTTACCATTAAAAAATTCATGTTGATTATTAATGGTAAAGAGTAAATACAATAAATTTTGCAAATTTTGAGGCAAAATTGGACCCACAGATTCTTCCGAGGTAGATATGATATACCTTGAATACTCTCCGGGCATATACCAACTTTTATCCAAAAATGTAAAGAAGAAGGAAAAGAGTGAGGAGAAGATGTTAGTACCTATAAGGGCATGAGTTAACCACAGTTCTGAAGCACACGATACTCTTAAGGGGCATAAGAGGATACACGTTTGGTTGATACGTCAGGTTTTGATGATCATTGCTCTGCAAATATATTGAATACATTTCTTTACTGTTGTACATTTCTCAAACTTCAAACACTACAAAACACTTGCCGCTTACCGGCGTTTATTTTTGCCTCTTTCCGGCGAAACAACGCTACCGAGTTTTTGCAAATCGCCGAAAAAAAACGTGAAAAAGTAGCACATCGGCGTTTTTACAAACGCCGTAGGGTACCCACAAACGCCGAAACGCGGGATGCAGAAAATAATATAATATTCAGACATACCGGCGTTTCCCGAAACGCCGGTATGTCCATTATTTTAATAATTGACATACCGGCGTTTTGATGAAACGCCGGTATGCTATTATTTAATATAAACTTTTTCGGCGTTTGCAGAAACGCCGAAAAGTGTTTAAAAATTATTAAAAAAATAATTTTCGTCCCAATTTAACATTAAATTGGGACGAAAATTTAGTATTATAGATATAAATAAAAAATATTAATAAATAATAATGATAGAAAAATCATATTACACACATTAAAAGAAAATAATACCTATAAGAGCAACTAAAGTATATCAAATATAAAAATTAACAATTACATAAAAATAAACAAAAATGAAGCAAATATAAATAAAAAGAGATATAAAAATAAGCAACCACCAAATGTGCAATGAGGAAAGAGCACCGCTATTTATAATGATCGCTGAGAAACAAATAGAAAGAAATAGGAAGGAGCAAGAAACGAATGAGCAAGGAAAAATGAGGGGGGAGCATCGCTATTTATAGGGAAGGTGAAGCATACCGGCGTTTATGATGGGAACGCCGGAAAGTGATATTGTATTATTATTTTACCGGCGATTTCGCAAACGCCGATATGCATGGTTTTTTTAAAAAATATTATTTAATACTTACCGGCGTTTTTCTTACACTTATCGGCATTTCCAGGAAACGCCGATATGTATGTTTTTTAAAAAAATAATATTTAATACTTACCGGCGTTTTCTTACGCTTACCGGCGTTTCCCGGAAACGCCGATATGCATGTTTTTTTAAAAAATAATATTTAATACTTACCGGCGTTTTTCTTACGCTTACCTGCAAATATATTGAATAACAAATTTTTTGATTAAAATATACATACCGGCGTTTTTGTGTCCACAAACGCCGGTATGTGTGCGGGAAAGAAGGCGGGAAGCGCGCGCCAAATTTTGCGGCGTTTCTTTTAGGCGTTTTTTAGAAAACGCCGGAAGGCATGTCATTTCCGGCGTTTTTGATGTAAACGCCGGAAGGTGTACGCTGGAAAGCGCCGTTTTTTTTGTAGTGGAAAAACTGGAGTGGCTAGCTAGCTATATTGAATTATACTGATGATAATACTGTTGATAAAGATGAAGAAAAAGATCGAACCATTTGAGGAAGAATACATGCATTGTGTGTGTGTGTGAATATATGTATGTATGTATGTACACTTCCATTTCTCTCTTCAGCTTAAATCTTTGGACAAACCCATTCACGTTTCTAGTATTTTCAAATTATACGTGCGTCCAATACTTTAAAATATTTTTTCCGTGCATCTAATATTTGGATAAACAATATACTCCATTACTGTAAGAGATTTAGGATGTTAAACGTACTTCAAAATAGTTTAGGGTATTGAATATACCTAATGCACATCAATCAATAAATTTTCTTCATTCTGCTTCTCTTCTTTATTATGTCAATTCGAATCCTTTCTATATTATATCAATTCCAATCCGTGGCTATGTAGGAGCAACATTTGATTAATTATGTAAGTCTCAAACAGTGTTTGCAATATAAATCATATTCTTGATTACTCATAAATAGTAATACGTATTGTTTATTTTTTTTTCAAAAATAATTGTTAATACGCATAATGACAATTTGAATTAGTTACATATTTTCCTCAATAAATGTGTTTTTATAGTATTAATTATATTTGCCACTCACTGCAGTATTTCCCCTTAAATGTAAGTGAAACAAATATGTTTAGTGTTAAATTAAAACAAATGAAAAACGAGTTAGAATCAATATGCACAAAACTGATGCATCGAATCCGAACTATATGCACAATTTTAATGAAATTGGCCAATTATAAACCATTAAAAACTTGTGAAAACCGGTCAAAATCAATAAAAACCTCAAGTATGAGTGGTAGATGGAATTAGATTCAAATGAATACCAAAACCGGTTAATTGATTATGAACGCCCAAAGCTGAAGAGAAGAAACTCCTAAACTTAAAACTTCCTTTAAGCTGTCCAACTTATATAAGAACACCAAAATCTTTCATGAGTGCTGCATATGCCTAGAAAAACTAATCAAACTAAACTAATTGGAATATCAAAATTACATTATAAATTTATAATTAATTGCATCTTTTATAAGTTATAAATAATGCACAGCTTAATTTAAACTCAGTGCATTATAAACCGCAACTAAAATTGTCAAGCACAAAATGAAAAGGAAGCACACCAGTGTACCAGGCACCATGAAAGCATGAGTTGTAAAGTTGGGTTATTCTTAAAAGTTAATCATCTAATCATGTGTGTGAGAGTGTATTGAATTATGATAGTGTGTATTTACAGATACGATTTTAGTCATACAACTCATAAGGTGAGACCATACAGCTTGAAATGAAAAAGCAAACTGCACAAAGACTTCTTTTGTTTTTTAATGGTCCATGATCTTCTTAAATTTGCTGTCATTTACACCTAATATGATAAAATGTTCAGTTTCCAGCTGACAAGATAACCCCTGTTTCTCTTTGCAAGTTTATTTGATGAAATGTTAAACAATAAATTTGATGCTTTGCAACCCAACATCTCAAACCTTTAATACAGATGAACATGTTCCATGTCACAAAAAAAATTCTGAAGTACTATAAAGTGTAAATATTTTGTATAACTCTGGATTTCTATGAAAATATATACTTTGTAGTACAAATGATCTTATATTAAGGAACCGATTGCCGTGCAAGATTATAGTGAAAAGAAGAATTTTCTAGCTTGAAGTTCAAAGAAGAAACAAACCAAACGAAATTGTAACTACAATCTAGAAGTCAGTTATATTTAATTTCGCACAACCCATCATCTTAACAATGAAACTGTAATTTCTTTTTGACTGAAAATGAAAGACTGTACAGTTTGCAGTTTGTAAAGTAAATACAGATCTGACCAAGATACCCTGACAAAAACTACAATATAAAAAAAAAAGACAATATTTTCTTCCTTATCTAACGTTACACTGGTATAATTGAAGAACATGTTCAAATATGAACTTTTCACCACAAAACTACTCCCACACCTTAAGCTGAGCACACTCTTTCCAACATAACAATATAACTTAAAACATAAAATACAATGATTACCCTGTAGCAACCCACAGAACAAGAGAAAAAACTGAAGTGATTAAGTGGCATAAGGTAATTCCTCAAATAGAAGCATTATCTTGAACCAGCCCATCAAGCCGATATAACCTTCTAACCTCGCTAGACCGAGAACTCCGATGTTGAAGTCGCTGATGCAGTGTCTCGGACATCTGGTCGAAAAATTCAGTGTCCCATCTACGGATCAATAAGGGGTCTTCTGCATAGCAGATATAAATGGATGTAACAGCACTTTCCACTACCACCATCGCAACCCCCACCTGAAACAACAGATACTTCATGTCATATTGGGATTTGCTACTAGAACCCTTCACTGCACAAGTGCACATCAATATTGATCAGCTTAAACAAGAAACTGTGATCTGAAATTGAGAAATAAATTTAATGAATTACGACTAAGACAAAATAACTCTTGAGACATTCTATTACTTCCTTTTCATGTCAAATTGTAATTCTTGGTCATTAAGTTCCCACTTTTATACTCTACTCTCAACCAAATTCTACACAAATAATGCATGCCTTCTGTAATCTATACCAAGATGCCAACTTCAACTATGATGTGATTTCAAACTCTGTGCGGTAATAAATTTTAATATTAGGCAGCAAGCACAAAATGTATTGATAAAGAAGCAGCCATAAAGCACAAATGCATTTACTTTCATATGTGCCAGCATGTCAGTCAACATCACAGCAACAATACTTATATAAGACAAAAAATTAAAAACAAGGAGTACCACAAGCCAGTTGTGAGATGTATGGAAAAAACCTCAAGAACAGAAGAACTTCCATCAAGAAGATTGCCTTACCAGGACCATTCCCATTAACATAGACGTGGACCCAATCATAAGTACTCTGCCGCGCCATTTGAACCATGCCCAAACCCCAGAGCAAGTTCCAGTAATCAGCCCACCACAAATGGTGCCCATTAGCAGGACAGCTCCAGAACAATCATAGGCTATGAGTGCTTCAACTCCAGTTGACTGGAATAACTCCCATGCATCTCTAGCTGAATGGTTAAAATTTTTACCATTAACAGCCATCTGTAAGGGCCGTGAAAATCAACATACAACAGTTAGTTTTCCAAGAACTTGTCATGGCTAACTACTTTCAAAAAACTAGTAACACTAAAAAGTTCATGGCTAACTAATTTAAAAAAAAAAAAAACCGCAGTTGTTTTTTTTTTCTTTAATAATCAGAAAAGGCATTTCCAACCGGCAGTTTGAAATATTCTTAGTCCGACCTATACAAATCTAATCGCCTCCAAATATTAAGCACCAATGTCATCAGGTGCAAAGCTGAGAGGCATGGATTAGGATGTGATGGGATTTAGGTGGTATGAGATGCCTAAGTCCCACAATGAATAGAATGAGATGCTTAATGGAATATTTAAGTATTAAGTATATCATTTCTCTCACTTAATGACAAACTTTTAAGGTAAGGCTCCCCATTCGATTTGGGCACCCATTACTTGGTAAGTTGTTATAAACGCTCGAGGTCGATAATTACAGGATGTTAGCTTTGGGAGTTTGGGCATCCAGTTGAATGTTCTTCTATATCCTAACAAACTTTTCTCTTTCAAAACATGAAGAAGCTTCTAACCTCTATTTTCTGTTGCAAAAGTTCAATCGCCACTATTTCACTTAGAGCCACAACAACTTCAAACTTCAGAAACAAATGTATAAACACCACTCCTTCCAGATCAATTTATAATGCATAGTCAGCTTCATTCCTATATCCTAATAAATACTTAAAATAAAATAATCCCATAATTAAAAGCTGCCCCAAACAATTCACCATTCTCTATCTTTACCATGAGGGACAATCTCAGAATAAAAGAAAGCCAGCAATATCTCATATCCGATTGTCATACGAAATCATTACATGAAAAAGATTAATGACATAGAAGTAGAAGTATACCAGAACATAGGCATACTTGTTGAAGAAACGGACAAGAGTCTCCACAAGATGGAAAAGGAAATCAACACAGCAAAGCAAACACTCGTTCTTTCCAATCTTTGACCGAAATCCCCTTATCTGAAAGACTAGAGAAAACGTTAATAAACAAAGAGGACAAAAGATAATCTTCTGGACACAAAAATAAAGATTTGCAAGTTAGTGAGAGAGTGGTTACCTTCCAACGAAGTGTCCTAATAGCAGCTGTGAATAATGAGCCATAACAAATGCTGCCAAAAGATGTAGTCAAAGCATACTTGAGAGATTTCAATAGAGCACTGGTTGGCATCGTTGCTGCCTCCCTGCCGCCATGAATAAGGACAAGAAACACCATCCCAGACACAATAACATGTACTGTATTACAGAGTACAGCAGCAGTCCAAAATAAGCTTACAGAGAAAACCTGCATCCACAAATAAACATATATCAATGTACTGCCTACACAATCTGCTTTCTCAATTACTCCCAACAAATACAGATAGAATGAAAAGCAAAACTTGCCAGCTCACCACAAGAAGCCACCAGCGACCACCATCACCCATACTTGAAGCCACAACACCAGCTGCTCCAAAAGACCACAAGACCATCCATAAAAGCATAACAAGCATAAAGGCATATGCCAATCTCATAACTTCAGGAAGATTCCACACCATCTTCACAGCCTTCTGTAGAACCAACATGGTAAATGGAAGTCTACAAAAGAAAATGTTGCCCTAAGAAGTTATTTTCGAGATTCAATTATTTATTTGAATTCATGACAAATGGGGGAGGGGCAAGAAGTTAATAATAATTGACTTAAAATTTAAAAAGAATTGACCATGCCGACCAGCTATCAAATTTAGTGTCTTAAAGCACCAAAAATGCATATAGACATAAATTCGTGCAAAATCCTAGCCTCAAATGTATGCATTCATGGACCGGCAAACCAATGCAGCAAACCATTAAAAAAGAAAACAATTTTCATCAAAGAGAGCAAATAAAGACCAATAGGTATTTGGTTGAGCTGGTAAGTGGGCTACAAGCCCCATAAGTACGAAAACGCGTGTTCAAATCCCAGGAAGCGCTCTCATTGGGAGAGGGGACAACCTTGCCTACGTGGGCAACACTCCTACCCCTCAAGTCCGGATTAAACCCAGCGATGATTAACCAAAAAAAGAGAGCAAATAAAAAACACACATGTTTTTTTCTTGCCAATACCTGTCTATGACCGATATGATGTACAAAAACTGCAAAGCAGCCCCAATGGCAAAAAAGACACCCCAGAAAAACTGTTCAGCCCAGAAACACAAAACACTGATCACTGCAAGATAAGTGGTGAGGATGTGAACAGAGACCTTCATCATTTGAATGCCACGAGATCCCAACAACAACAACCAACTCCATCCAAGAACGGTCCCAATTCCACCAGCAACAGCATAAATAGGCCAGAAATCCTCAGTCAAACCATTTTTATTCTCAGAAAAGCGTGAAGTATACCTATCAATATTAAGCCTATTCTCCTTCCTAAATCTATTGAGGCCAAGCAGCCCCAGAAGAAACCCCAAACCAATCAAATGAATCAAAAATACTCCTAACCAGAAAACATCATGCCACCTACGCGTTTGCTGCTGCACGATCACCACTTCACTAACTCCCCCACTTCTCCTACTCAGCCCCTCACTCTACCAAAAATCAAAAACAAAGTTAATAAACAACAACATGATGAAATTAATTGAATGAACAGTTCATAAAAATAAAAAAAAAATCTTTCTGAGTATTCAATCAATTTTTTAGTTCTTGGTCATTAAGATTCATGGGCAATACAGACAAGTACTTTTATGGAAAATGTCCCAATCAAATCTCACCCCCATTTCGATATTTGATGTGATTAGAGAAAAATCAAGATACCCAGATCAAAAATCAGAGAAAGTTTGCATTTTTTTGGTAAGAAACGTTGAAATGAGAGGGAAATTGGAATACCCAGATGAAGAAACGAGTAAAAGTTTGCATTTTTAACAACTACTGCGTGAAATGAGCGGGAAACAGGGATACCCAGATGAAGAAATGAGCAAAAGTTTGCATTTTTTGATAAGAAACATTGAAATGAGGGAGAAATAGGGATACCCAGATGAAGAAATGAGCAAAAGTTTGGATTTTGAAAAAGTAAGTATGAAATGAGGTGGGTGTATGTATGTATGTATGTATGTATGTATGTATGTATGTATGTATGTATGTATGTATGTACCTGATGATGGGAGGAGTTGAGGGAAGCGAAATGGGAGGAGGAGGAAGAGAGAGGAGAGTCAGTCATTGGGAGAATGCAGAGATGAAGAAGGTAAAAGGGATCATAATGGAGATGGAAGAAGAGAAGAGAAGAGAAGAGAGGGAAACTTGAGAAGCAAGCACAAAAGCTGTGAGGTGGGTCAATGAATGATGGATGGAGAAGGTGATGGTGATGGTGATGGTGATTTTATTTATATTTAGGGTTGTTTTTGACTAATCCAAAGAAAACAATAAAGAATAGAGAAGAATGAATGAAGAGGGAGAGCAAAGTGATGAGACTCAACAGTTAACACTTAACAGTATAGAGAGAGAGAGAGAGAGAGAGAGAGAGAGAGAGTAATGGCTCGTCGTGTCGTGATGTGGCAGAGTCGCTTTCGGTGGAGTTTAGAGAGAGAGAGAGAGAGAGAGAGAGAGAGAGAGAGATGGATGGTCTGAACCAACATGCACCATTATGAAATCATGTAACATGCACCATTATGAAATCATGTTAGGCTTCCTTCAACGTGGGATCTACGGCCTACGGGCCTCTCATAAACTTTTCACAACAATCTCATAAACTTGTGAAATCAACATTTATTACTCCCTCCGTTCCTAAATATAAGAGCATTTTGATTTTTTTGAAAAATCCTAAGAAAGCAGAATAAACAATTTAACCATAACATATTTTAAATATTATTAGATCATATGTGAGTTCATAAGTCAAATAAACTAGTTTAGTGAAAAAATATGGGAAAATCAATTTTTAATTACCCTATTTAGTTTTCTTAGGATTCTCCAAAAAAGTCAAAGTGCTCTTATATTTAGGAACGGAGGGAGTATTATATTACTTTACCTTATCTTTACACTCAAAACGCTACTGTAAGAACCACATCAGTTTAACTATTCACCGCTTCATATTTCGGCTATAATCAACTGAAGTTATGAGACTAGCAATTTAGCATAGTGGCAGCCTTAATTACGAAAGGTGTTGAAAGCGTGAAATTTAAAAAGATTAAGATTAAAAGAGGTTCAAATAAAATTGAGAGAGATAGTGAGAGAGCGAAAGTGAGAGAACGAGTGAGCTAGCTTCTTGAGCCTGACTCGTCTCCCCCATGGGGGACCACTACAAAAAAACGGCGCTTTCCGGCGTACACCTTCCGGCGTTTTCATCAAAAACGCCGGAAATGACATGTCTTCCGGAGTTTTCTAAAAAACGCCTAAAGAAACGCCGCAAAATTTGGCGCGCGCTTCCCGCCTTCTTTCCCGCGCACACATACCGGCGTTTGTGGACACAAAAACGCCGGTATGTATATTTTAATCAAAAAATTTGTTATTTGCATTTCTTTTTCTTTTTTTTTTGAAAAAAATAACACATATCGACGTTTTTCATTCTTAAAAACGCCGGTGAGTATTAAATAATATTTTTTTTAAAAAAACCATGCATATCGGCATTTCCTGGAAATGCCGATAAGTATAAGAAAAACGCCGGTAAGTATTAAATAATATTTTTTAAAAAAAACATGCATACCGGCGTTTCCTGGAAATGCCGATAAGCGTAAGAAAAACGCCGGTAAGTATTAAATATTATTTTTTTTGAAACATGCATACCGGCGTTTCCTGAAAATGCCGATAAGCGTATGAAAAACGCCGGTAAGTATTAAATATTATTTTTTTAAAAAAAAACATGCATACCGGCGTTTCCTGGAAATGCCGATAAGTGTAAGAAAAACGCCGGTAAGTATTAAATAATATTTTTTTAAAACAAACCATGCATATCGGCGTTTGCGAAATCGCCGGTAAAATAATAATACAATATCACTTTCCGGCGTTCCCATCATAAACGCCGGTATGCTCCACCTTCCCTATAAATAGCGATGTTCCCCCCTCATTTTCCCTTGCTCATTCGTTTCTTGCTCCTTCCTACTTCTTTCTATTTGTTTCTCAGCAATCATTATAAATAGTGGTGCTCCCCCCTCATTGCACATTTGGTGGTTGCTTATTTTCATATCTCTTTTTATTTATATTTGCTTCATTTTTGTTTATTTTTATGTAATTGTTAATTTTTATATTTGATATACTTTAGTTGCTCTTATAGGTATTATTTTCTTTTAATATGTGTAATATGATTTTTCTATCATTATTATGTATTAATATTTTTTATTTATATCTATTAAAATAATGGACATACCGGCGTTTCGGGAAACGCCGGTATGTCTGAATATTATATTATTTTCTGCATCTCTCGTTTCGGCGTTTGTGGGTACCCTACGGCGTTTGTAAAAACGCCGATGTGCTACTTTTCCACGTTTTTTTTCGGCGATTTGCAAAAACGCCGTAGAGTTGTTTCGCCGGAAAAAACGCCGGAAAGAGGCAAAAATAAACGCCGGTAAGCGGCAAGTGTTTTGTAGTGGACCCCTCGGGCGGTGGGATTCCTCCTCCATATGAGGATGACCACTACCCAAAATTCTTCAAGAAGAAACAACCAAAAGAAAACAAAAACAAGAGTAGTGGTGAGAAACAGAGTGTATCTAAGAGTGAGAAGAGTGAAAGGGTGAGCACTTGCGACTCGGGTAACAGTGAGAAGGTATTAGATCCAACAAGGCAGGAAAGAGAGTTAGTGGAGGAGCATAATGCCTCCCTCATGGAGACCAGCACAGTGGAGAGCAACATGGGACAAACAAAAAGTCAATTTGAGAAGGAGACAACAGATACTGATATGAAGGATGTGGATGACTCAAAAAAGAAGGAGAACCAAAAAGTTGAACAAGCGGCCAATACTCCAAAGGCATCCCCACAGACACAATCACAGGCACAACCACAAGCTCCCAACCCCTCTAGAAACTAGATCTCGTACAAAGCTAAATTAATGGAGGAAGCTGATAAGTCCCAGGACCAAGACTTCGACGAACTGGTTAAGGAGTGGCTCCGTGAAGAATAGGATTTGTTTCCTTGCCTGACTGAAGACCAGAAGCAGATCCTAGACACCATCCCCAGAGTAAGTATATCTGATGAACGCTTAAAGGACCTTTGTAGACCATGGAAGGATGCCCTTATCATCACGTTACTGAGGCGAAACACCAATCTCAACATGATGAAAGACAGGGTGTCATGGCTTCTCAAATCAGAAAATTTTGAGCTAGTTGACCTCCCAAATAACTACTTTGTATTCAGATCCACTGACAAAAATTTATGTATGAAACTTTTATTTGATGGCCCCTGGAGTATTCAAGGTCATTACTTGGCGGTTCAAAGGTGGAGCCCCAATTTCAACCCCTATAGCAACCAAACTAGAAAAGTTGCAATATGGGTTAGGATCCCTACCCTCCCAATCCACATGTATTCTGAAGACCTCATGATGGAGTTAGGGAATCTTATTGGAAAAGCCCTAAAGGTAGACATCAACACGTTAGCCTACAAGAGCAACAAAGATACTGAGGTTGCTAGAGCCAAATTTGCTAGGGTGAGTGTGGAGATTGACCTCAACAAGAGCTTACAATCTCGTGTTCAAGTCCGATCTACAGTGTATCCAATTGAGTATGAGGGACTGAACATCATTTGCTTTAAATGTGGCTTTTATGGTCACAACCAAGACACATGTCCCTCTCAACCTCCAGCCAACAGCTCGTCGCCGGAATCAATGGAGACAAAGGCTCCGACCACGAATGAAGTCAAAGTCAATGAGGGGAAAAATAAAATAGTCAGTATCCCAGGTATTAACATTGAGGAGGCATATGGTGATTGGATGAAAGTCAGAAACTTTCCCAAAAAAGGATTTACCAAAGCTGACATTGAGAAATCACCAGCGAAGGCTATCCCAGTTCGGTCCTCCTCATCGGCCAGCAAGTCCGGCTCTCGTTTTGATTTATTAGCCTCAAATGAGACAAGCTTTGTATTTAATGCCAGCCCAGACAATAGCACAAAAAAAGACTCTGTGAAAAAGTGGAAGAAGAAAGAGGAGAGAGAAGGGAATATTGGCAAAGGTAGCAAATTGAAAGAGAAGAGAGGCACAGGACTTACATCGGAGTACGAGTTTGGCCAGCCCAGTGCAGATAAAGTTGGTACGACCAGCAGGCTGAAAACGTTGGAGACAGAGGGAGAGAAACGACTGACATCAGCGGCCAAGCAGGACTTAAAGGGAAGCACTGTCAAAGGGAAAAATAAAGTGGGTATAGCTGAAGGAAAAGGCAAGGCTAGCCTTAAGAATAAACAAAATGATGTTGGCCCAAGTAGCAGAAGCCCAACTCGGCCTATTATGTTGGGCAAAAGGAGATCCCCCCTATCAAAGCCCAAAATGTCATCACCTATTACTAGGAAAAAGCAAATTGGCAGAGCTCATAATCTTGTCTTTGGTTCTATTGGGGCTTTAGAATTTAGTGAAGGCCAAGTGGACCAAATGGACCAGATCACTCACAACCCAACAACTCACGCTACTGAACATGATGGTGAGAAGCATGGGGCCTTATTCACACAACAAAGTATGGGTAATGATCTGAACATGCCCCCCAACCGAACCTCCTGACCCCATCTCTTCATATACTAACACGGGTATGGAGGATGAGATGCAAGATGGCAAGGAGGAGTGGCATGACCTTCAAGATGAAGCTAGGAGAGAGGATTTTGAGGAGTTTGCAGAGGGTGAAGCCTCCGACTCTGGGCAATAAGCCCAGCCAGGTTTCTTCTACCTTTTTTTTTAGTTTTTATGTCAATTAATATATTAGCTTGGAATTGTAGAGGTGCGGCGGCTAAGAGCCTGCCCGGCTGCCTTAGGGATGTGTTAAAGGGCAACTCTGTTAATATTTTGATGCTTTGTGAAACTAGAATAAGCGGCAGGAAGGCTGACTTGGATATGAAGAAATTAAATTTCAATAGATGGATCCGTGTTGAAGCCACAGGGTATGCGGGGGGGATATGGCTGCTTTGGAACTGTGAAGAGGTGGTTGTTTCTTACCTCAACTCCTCAACCCAGGCGCTTCATGTTCAAGTCAACCTGACCTCTGATCCTAAGCCGTTCTGCCTTTCTTGCATCTATGCTGAACCAACACCAGTTTTACGTAATGAGTTATGGGCGGAATTGAATCAAATGAGCTCCCGGCTGAATATTCCATGGGTGGTTATGGGGGACTTTAATGCTTATCTTTCCTGTGCTGACAAGAAAGGAGGAGGGCAACCTAATTTTCAATCTATGAGGGTGTTTGAGAGCTGTATTAATAGCTCCGGTCTTATTGCTAGTGAGGTGGTGGGTGATTATTTTACTTGGGAGAGGGGGCTGCGCAAGGAAAGGATTGACTGGGCCTTTTACAATCAGGCCTGGAGCAACTCTTTTCCCTTCTCTAAAGTGCACCACCTTAACAAGTTTGGCTCCGATCATAGGCCTGTCTTGCTCCGAACTGTTCCCAAGAACCAGCATACTCGGGTCAGTACTCCTTTTCGCTGCCAAGTTGCTTGGTTCCTTGAGGATGACTTCATTGACATTGTGAAAAGATGCTGGCAGATTGGTGTGTGGAATGAAAAAGTCAATTTGTTCACCAGAGAGGCTACTCAATGGAGACAGCGTGACATGCGTAACTTGGCTAAAAAAAGGAATGCTCTTCTCCGCCGAATTGAAGGAGTGGAGCGAACTAGACGGAGGCGTGACAATCAATACCTTGCCCAACTTGAAAATGAGCTTTGGCAACAGTACAATAAACTTCTTACTCAAGAAGAGCTTGCTTGGTACCAAAACTCTAGATGTCACTGGCTGAAGTGGGGGGATAGAAATAGCAAATTCTTCCATACCTCGGCTACAATAAGAAGAAGACAAAATAGAATTGATGGCCTGAAAAATGAAGAAGGCGATTGGGTTTTCAATCAGGAGGGGCTTAGGAGAATTGCCTGGGATTACTATAAGGACCTTTTTCAAGGCCGATGTGACACTACCCCTCAGCTCCTTACGAGGGCCACCTTTCCCCCTCTTGAAGAGTGTACTCTGCTGAGCCATGCTGGCCGTTTCACCGAGGAGGAAATTAGGAGTGTGGGGGGATTCAAAGCCCCAGGACCTGATGGTATCCAAGCTATCTTCTACCAAGAATACTGGAATGTTGTTCAGCCGGCCATTACTGAGATGGTTCGCGCCTTCGAAGCGGATCATGAGGTGATTAGTCAACTTAATAACACCAACCTTGTCCTTATTCCGAAAGTGGATAAACCAAAGCACATCTGGGACTTCAGGCCTATCTCACTGTGTAACGTAAGCTACAAAATCATTACCAAGATCATTAGCAATCGTCTTCGAGGCATCATGAATCAGGTGGTGGGCAAACATCAATGTAGTTTATTGCAGGACGACAAAGCAGTGACAACATTATTATCGCGCAAGAGGTTATTCATTCTATGAGAGCTCGTAAAGGGGTGCAGGGGTGGATGATGATGAAAGTAGACCTTGAAAAGGCATATAATCGGTTGGAATGGTCTTTCATCCAACAAACACTCTATGACTTAGGTATTGAAGATTGGTTAGTTAGAGCTATTATGGCTTGTATCACTACCTCCTCTTTCCAGGTCTTGTGGAATGGCCAACTAACGCCAACTTTCCACCCTAGTAGAGGCATTCACCAAGGCGATCCTATCTCTCCCTACATATTTACGTTATGTATGGAGCGGTTGAATCACATTATCCTTGATGCCGTTGCTGACCGTTATTGGAGGCCTATTCGGTTGAGAGCAGGAGGTCCCCCACTATCCCACCTGTTTTTTGCTGATGACCTTGTGCTCTTCGGTGAGGCCTCGGAGAGCAAAGCGAATGTCATCTTGGAGTGCATCCAATCCTTTGCTGATGCTTCTGGTCAAAAGATGAATAGAAGCAAAACCAAAGTCTACTTCTCCAAGAATGTGCACATATCGAGAAGGTTGGCCCTCAGTCAACACATGAGAATTACTCTTACGAGTGACTTGGGCAAATATCTTGGCATTCCCCTCCTTCACCAGAGAGCCTCGTACATCACCTTTACTCCTTTGATTGAGAAAACTAAAAAGAGACTTGCAGGATGGAAGATGGACTGTTTAAATATGGCTGGCCGGACTCTTATCAACTCTGTGTTATCTGGCCTTCCTTCTTATCACATGCAAACTATGTTGCTCCCTAAACGTTTATTACTGGACATTGAAAGACATAGTAGAAGCTTCCTTTGGGGAGAAAGAGATGGGGAGCGAAAGCTCCATCTAGTTTCCTAGGATGTCATCACCTCGGACAAACTAGATGGAGGATTAGGTGTTAAGGACCTTGTGAAACACAACAGAGCTTTCATTATGAAATTATGTTGGCATCTCCTCAATAACCCTGATGCCCTATGGGTTCGGGTTCACAGAAACAAATACCATGGCGGGTCTAGCTTGACCCCCCTTGTTAGGAAAGGTCGTGTGGCCTCTTGTACTTGGAGAAGTATCTGTAACGTTTGGGAGGAGTTCATGAATGGCCTGGGAGTGAAAATTGGTAATGGTGAGAAAACTTCCTTTTGGTACGATAACTGGTCCGAGACCAACGCTTCCCTGATACACCTTATTCCGGGGTATGAGCAATTTGCTGATCCGGAAGAGAGGGTTATTGATTTCATAACTCCCGATGGTAATTGGGATACTAACAAACTGCAATGATGGTTCCAGCCCCAAGTTGTTACCCGTATTATGAGTGCTCACCCACCCCTGAGGAGAGAGGAGAGGATAGATATATTTGGAGGCCATCTTCGAATGGTTGTTTTTCTGTTAACTCTGCCTATCGTTTCCTTTTTGCAGGTATCCACCGGAGTGCTGAACCAATCTGGAGAGCAATTTGGAGATGGCATGTACCAGAGAAGATCAAAACTCTGATGTGGACCTTTGCTCATGGAAGGAGCCACACACAGCAGCTGAGATTCACAAGAGGGATTGGACAATCTAATCGTTGCCCCTTTGGATGTCCCCATGCCGAAAACCCGATGCACCTCATCAGAGATTGTGTTAACGCCAAAGAGAGATGGAAAGCTCTTCTAGCGCAGGAACATTGGGACCGTTTCTTCAGCCTGGAAGGCCCTGACTGGCTAACATGGAACCTCAAGAAGGAGGCTGGGAAAAACTATACCAAAAGAGTCGCCTGGCCAACTCTCTTTGGGTACCAATGTTGGGATATTTGGACTTCTCGATGTAAAAAAGTGTTCGATGCTGACCATGACGATAATCTGAAGAACCACACGGACACCTTCCTTAGAGCTAGCTGGGACAAAGACCTTTTGGCTAACTGCAGCTTCTACAAGCATGACAACAGGACAAGCAACACCCGCCAGGACCATAGAACGGATTTTGTTAAGCTTAGGACTGATGGCTCCGTTTTAAACACAGGTAGTAGCAGCTGTGGGGGGTTGATTGTCGACTACATGGGTATATGGAAAGGAGGTTTCACTTGTAAATTGACAAGAGTTCCTCCATCTATTGCCGAGCTTCTTGGAGTTATCCATGGCCTCCATTTATGTTGGACAATTAACCAGAGGAAAGTGGAGATCAACACTGACTCTGTGGAGGTTGTTAACATGTTGATGAGAGGCTGTGCAACTGACTATCCTTACAAGGAACTTGTTGATGTTGCCCGTGATGTAATTATGAGAGAGTGGGAAGTCAGCGTTCGTCATGTTCCAAGGGAAGCCAATGACCTTGCGGACCGCTTAGCAAAACTAGGACACACCATAGCTGAGAACTTTTTGTTTTTTGAGGAACCACCCGATGTAATTAGACGGACATAGGCTGTTAGCAGTAGAAATGTAGCTGTGGTGGCATTAGCTTACCATGTACTTTAATCTCTGATAGTATGTAGTATCCAGTTTTTACTCAAAAAAAAAGATTAAGAAAGCTATAATCAACGACAGTTAAGAAGGTCTTAATTATAAGACTAGCATTATGGTAAACCATGGTCTAAACTTGATGAGGTCAAGTAACCTAACTCCTCAAAAATTACGATTTACAAGAACCTTTCTACGCAATCTTTGGGGATGATACCAGACAAACAATCATAATCACTAATCAGGCACATGAAAGTCGTAACATTTATTTAAAGTCCTTAGATATCTAGATAAGATCAAATCGTGATTACTCCTCTCAATCTTAAATGTAAAACCTATTTGGGATATGAGTTTAAAATGTAAAACTTAACTGTAAAATCACTTTTAAATTGTTCTCAACTTTTCTCCAAATCAACCATTATGATGTTTATTAATAACAAAAAAACAAGAAAGGGAGAGAGTGTAGATAATGAAAGTGAGGATGCACAAGAGGGAGGGTGAATTGTACTATAAAATAAAACTTATAAAATTAAAAAGGCACAACAATTTTATACTGGTTCGGTTCTAACTCTTGACCTACGTCCAGTTCTCAATCCCTTGATTGAGTTCCACTAATCCACAGGTTTTACAACGGGTTCACCTGCAACCTTTACAACCACAAGTTTTCCGGGCTCACTTGCAACCTTTACAACCTAACTTGATCCCCCTTACTACTTGTAAGAGTTCAACCTTTAAACAAAGGATTTTCTACTTAGTTCACTCAATGAACAAATAATGTTACTCACTTAAGTACAATAAATGCTCTCAATAAATGAAGAGACTTAAATGCAAAGAGTACAAGATAACTAAACAATAACTCTCAAGGTAATAAGTGCTCTCTTGAACTTTTTGCTTTCTGGGTAGTATGAGCTTTGAATGCTTGAATGAATTTTGCAGATTATGTTCGGTGCTTCATAAATGATGAAGTTGTTCCTTATATAGCATCCACTAATACTCCACATGCTTGGATGGTAACAATGCCGTTTGAATATGACCGTTAAACCCTTGTTATCGTTGGCTCCATTAATGCTCCAAAAATGCTCAACAGAGTTGACTTGCTTTATCTCTGAAAAGCAACTCTGACAACTCTGCTCTGACAAAAGCAGTTCTGACTTTTGAGCATATGTACGTTCTGTCTCTTGTACTCTCGCTGACGGATGAGCTTGTGTAACCGGAAGCGGGAGTCTTGTTCTGCAAGTGTTAGTCTAAGAGTCCCAGTGCTAAGTGCATACATTATCGGAAGCTCATTTGCTTCCGGAAGTGAAACTAAGTTCTGCACACAAATGTTAGTCTAACAGAGTAATATATATAATCAAGTGCAGTAAGAACCATACATGCTATGGGAAGCATTTTTGCTATGGGAAGCAATCCTACTTAGACTAGGTTCTGACTTAGCATGGTATCGACTTTCGCTGTGGGATGTGTACTTCATCAGCAAGCGTCAGTTATGTTGTTTTAGCTCTAAGACTTCCGGTAGTGATTTTGCATCCGGTTGTGTTCTAACTTAGGATTTAATTTTAATCTAATTCTTCCTAAGTGATCAATCAGTTCTTTCATATTTTAGTCTTCATCAAAACTTAAGATTCTAACATTCTCCCCCTTTTTGATGATGATAAACTAAAGCTAATTTATGAAAGCATACTTAAGCAGATATAATAAATTAACACAAGTATGAATTCAAAAGCGAACTTCATTAGACATGTGTATGGCAATAATTACATGCATAATCGGAAAAGAAAATTTACAAGTATATCAACCAGATTTACAAGTATGAAAGAATGATCAAATAACACTACAAATATGCAAGATGATATGATACATGAGGGGTTTGATGAGATTCTAAATCCTATGTCTTTTGTTCCTCTCTCTTCTGTTTTGTTCGTGTTCCTCATCCATCCTATCCCACATCTCCTTCAGCTCTGCCTCTTCTTGAATTTGTGCAAGGATCTCTTGGTGCTCCCTCTCCTCATTAGCTTTTCTAACCTCTCAAGCTCAAGAGACTCTTCGATAGCCCTCTTTAGATCCGCAGCCTCATTCATGTCAATTGATTGCCTTGACGCTGAGTCAACCATAGGAACATTACCGGAAGGGAGATGAATGCTCTTGATCTTGACTGTCCATGCTGGGAGGTTAGGATCATGAAGGAAGTCTGCCTTCCCCTTTCCTTTCATTCTTGCTTGATCTGTCAGAGCGCAGGATCTCATAGCATCCAACTCTTGGACTTGGTGAAAGGTGAGGTTGCTGGTGCTGCCAAAGAAAGCAGACTTTTCTTCAGTCATATCTTCTACTTCTAGCTTAACTTCAACCTCAGGTGGGATGGCTTCATCTTTTCTCTGGGCTTCCTCAGTCATGAAGGGCATCCGAGCCTCAGAGGTTCTCTCAGGTTGAGGCACTTTTTCAATTACTATATCCTCTGGAGCCGCTATGGACTCTTCCTCATTTTCAGATGAAGGCACACTGGGGGGAAGAGGCGACTCTTTCTGGCTGTCCTCTTAACCCTTGTCTTGCTGAAGCTAACAGAAGGAGGGATTGGAGCTGGTGCAGAGGGAGGAATAGGTTTGGCAATGACTATCCTTCGATGCGCTGGCCTCTTAAACCCATACTTCTAACACAATTCATCGAACAGGTTGGTTGTAGGTGCAGAAGAGGGTACGTCCTTGGGTTGTTCAGCCACCACCATTTGTTGACTAGCTTCACCACTGGCTGACTGTTGGCGCATGAACTGGATGGCTTCACCATGGATAAATGAGTCAGCTTGGCGAGCGCACTCCAAGTCCATTGCTCTTCTGAGGGCAACGGCAACGTCTGCATCAAGCCACAGGGACGACTGCCTCAGTGTATCTCTCCCCCTTTTGGCATCATCAAACAGGGAGAGGGCCAGGGTGGAAGTAGAGGAGGGGATAGCAGGAGGGGGTTCAGGGCCATATCTGGGAGGAGAAGGTGGGGGTGAGGAGATATGGTCATCATGGTCTGAGGGTTGGTCTGAGGAAGAGGAGTGGTGAGAGTGGCTAGGTGAGTGATCGGATGAGTGATGGTGGTGAGGGGAGTCTTGGGGAGAAGACTGGGTGTGAGAGTGGGTGGTGATCGGGTGAGTCATTTTGTGGCGGAGGGGAAGGTGGACTCGGTGGAGGTGGAGGAGGAGGAGGAGGGAAAAGAGGAGCTAATAGGTAGGCAAGAAGTAAGTCCAGCTTGGCTTCAACCCTATCAAGGCGAGTTTCCAATCGCTTGATCCTCCAGCGCTGTCTCATGTAGGCGCTATGAAATTCCTCAGAAATAAAAGCCTAAATAAAAGCTCATGCTTTAATTCTTGAAGGAGAGCCTTTTGAGCAGCAAAGACTCTGGGTCCACGCGAGGTGCTTGGGCGAGAATCTGCTTCCTGATCCCTTGCTCCAGAAGTAGAGAGTTGAGAGGTGTGTGAGGCACTCCCTCCTTGAGAGCCTGATTGGGTTGCCCTTACTGGCTTGTCATACACAACTCCCATTTTACCTAAGTTCTTGGAGTCTATGGGCAGACACTTCCTGTTGTCCACTGCCTCAGTGGATTGGATGTTGAAGTTCTCCAACAGGAAGGCAATGAGCTGGGGATATGGGAGATATGCGTTGTCCTTTGTTGTTTTCCCATCCAGCCATCGGAGGAGCTCCAGAGATATGAGTTGCCCACGGTTGATTGGCTCTTGACTGAGGAATCTGGGCAGCCAGGGGTTGTCAAGCTGTGTGAACTAGCTGAAGTTCCCCCCTTTATGGGTCATTATCCGCGAGTAGATGTATTGAAGTACTCGCTTAGAGTGAGGCATGCCGGAGACCCTTTTTCCACTTGTCCCATAAATCTCCTCTAGGTCTTCTTGAACGAACCTCCCATGGTACTTCCACTTGTTCAATTCTGGGTTCGTGATTCCCAGAAATTGGTTGATGTGCTTCCAATTGAACTTTATTTTTCTGCCCTGACTTGCGCGGAAGTCAATGCGAGCAATCTCGCTCTTTGGCAGAGTGAGGTCCCTCAACTTGACCTTTGCAGTTAAAGATTCGTAAAACACCCTAAGCACATTTACATTGTAGTCATTCTGCAAACCCAGCCAGTTCATGTACTTCTCCAGGTATTCTGTGAGGTCATAACCCAGATCTGCCAGGGTCTTCAAATCGACATAAATCCCGTTGTTCAGGTAGGGGTTTCTGTTTTCGAAGGCTGGAGAGATGGGTTCTAGCGGCGCTGTGATGTATTATTAGTAGTCAACAGGCGCTTTCTGGCGTTTGGAGGCAGGTTCTTCAGCGAAGCGAACCTGTTTGTCCTTTCTCTTTCTAGATTTCCCAGATTTCCCAGAAGAGGAGGGGTTCTGTGGGTTAGGGTTTGTTTCACTTGAGCCGGCCATTTTGTAGAAAGCATGTGGGTATGGAGATGCAGAAAAGATGAGAGTGAAGATGAAGATGATGATGAACACGATGAAGATGAAGATGAACAGTGTGAGAGAGTGAATTTTGAAATGGGTGAAATGTTTTGAATGAAGGGCGATGAAAGGTTTAATGCCTATTTATGCAATAAGACATTTGATGCGAGGGGTCATGATGACAGTTATGGGAAACATAAACCCTTTTATGGGAAACGTAAACATTTTAAAATTGAAACGGCGCACCTTTTGCCACGTCGTTTTCTGTTGTCAGAGGGGGTACATCTATTGTCAGAGAAGGTGTAACGTCTCTGAGGTGACGTGTCCCTTCCCAGCGCTGGTGCTGCTGGTTGATGAGCCGCAACCGTAAGCGGCAGGATCTCATGCTGTGTAGAAGAACTGGCGCACAGGTTGAGGGATCACTCTTGTACATGCTTCCGGAAGTGAATCTGCTTCCGGATGTGAAGAACTTAAGATTTAACATTGACACCCTTTATGGTTTCCTCACTAGGGGACCTGCAAAACTAAAGATAGGCACTCCGATGCCTAAGTTAGCAAAGTTTACAGGTTTTAACATTTAAGCACAGGTTTATACTGGAGTTTTAAACTTCATTTGGGTTTACCATTCCCAAATTCCCTCTTATGTAGGTAAATTGGTCTACCCCCAGAGGCTTGGTGAAGATATCTGCAAGTTGATGCTGGGTTGGAACAAATTGCACCTTGACATCTTTCTTTTGAACATGGTCTCTGATGAAGTGATGTCTGACGTCAATGTGCTTTGTTCTTGTGTGCTGTACTGGATTATTGGCTAGGCTGATGGTGCTTGTGTTGTCACAGAGGATAGGAGCCTCTGGAAACTCTATGCCAAGATCTCGAAGTTGATTTTTCAACCAAAGCACTTGGGCACAACAACTTGCAGCAGCAATATATTCTGCCTCTGTGGATGACAGTGACACACAGGCCTGCTTCTTACTAGCCCATGACACCAGACCGCCTCCTAGGAAGGCACATTGGCCACTGGTGCTCTTCCTATCTGTCTTGTAACCTGCATGGTCAGCGTCAGAGTAAGCCCACAAGAACTCTTGGTTACCTCTGGGATACCAGAGACCAAGTTCTTGAGTTCCCTCAAGGTATCTCAGAATTTGCTTAAATCATGTTAGGTGAGATTCCTTGGGGTTGGCTTGAAATGTAGCACACATGCCAACACTAAATTGTATGTCAGGTCTGTTAGTAGTTAGATATAACAAGGAGCCTATCATGCCCCTATACATTGATTAACTAACAGGACTTCCCTTGATATCAGCATCGAGAGCGGCAGTGGTGCTCATGGGAGTATCATACTCCTTGCATTCATCCATCCCAAACTTTTTGAGAAGTTCTCTGCAGTACTTGGTTTGGGAGATGAAGATGCCATCTTTTCTCTGCTTGATCTGCAAGCCTAAGAAGAAGGTTAATTCTCCCATCATCGACATTTCAAACTCTCCCTGCATTGTCTTTGAGAACTCCTCACAAAGTTTCTCGTTAGTTGCTCCAAAAATGATATCATCAACATAAATCTGAATAACTAACATGTCTTCATTCTTATGCAGTATAAATAATGTATTATCCAGATTGCCTCTAGAGAAACCTTTTCCTAGCAAAAAGTTGCTAAGTCTCTCATACCAAGCTCGTGGAGCTTGTTTCAGGCCATATAGGGCTTTCTTTAGTTTAAAAACATGTTTGGGATATTTAGAGTCTTCAAAGCCAGGAGGTTGTTCAACATACACCTCTTCCTTAATATAGCCATTAAGAAAGGCACTTTTTACATCCATTTGATATAATTTAAAACCTTTCATGGATGCAAATGCTAGAAGAATCCTTATGGCCTCAAGTCTTGCGACTGGAGCAAAGGTTTCTTCATAATCTATGCCCTCTTCTAGGTTATATCCTTTTGCAACTAATCTGGCTTTGTTTCTAGTGATCAGTCCGGTCTCATCCAGTTTGTTCTTAAAGACCCATTTGGTCCTGACTATGGATTGGTGAGACGGCCTAGGCACTAGTTCCCAGACTTGACTTCTTTCAAATTGATTGAGTTCTTCCTGCATGGAAATGATCCAGTCACAGTCTTCTAGGGCCTGTTCAACTGAAGTTGGTTCGATTTGAGACAGGAAGGCTCCAAACTCAACTTCATTTTGAACCTGTCTTCTAGTTCTAACACCAAAAGAAACATCACCAAGTACCTGGTCTAGTGGATGATCCCTGTGATGTCTCCTAGCGATAGGCAACTGTATCTCATCAGGTACCGTCTGCACTCTAGGTTCATCAATGGGGTCATCCTCCATTTTAGGATCTCTTGCTGGTGTTTCTTTGGGTGGTGAGGATGATGGTGGTTTTGAAAAGTTTAGAATTCCATCATCTCCTGTGGATCCTTCCCATGAGGGGTTTTCATCAAATACAACATGCATGGATTCTTCAACTGTCCTAGTTCTTAAGTTGTATACTCTGTATGCTTTGCTTCTAAGAGAGTACCCTATGAAAATTCCTACATCCGCTTTCGGATCAAACTTACCCAAGTTTACCTTTCCGTTGTTGTGGATGTAGCATTTTGATCCAAAAATTCTCAGGTGACTGATGTTAGGCTTTCTTCCCTTGTATAGTTCGTACGGGGTTTAATGCGAACCCACCAGGGATAAACCCGGACCCACAACAATCTAAGATGAACACAACCCCAAGAAAGCTAAACAAAGGTTAGAACGATCCACTTGAACCCTTGAGCACGAAAGAACAAGGACCCGAAGTGTTGGAAGACGCCATAAGGTTGATCAATCCTTGATAAGTCTATTAGTTCAATGAAGAACCCTAGAGAGAAACCCTCTCAACAAAGTGCATAAAGCAACTTCTATTTTCAAATTCAAGTCTGCCTTCAAAAGAGGCTTACAAGGTATTTAAAGGTTACAAAGAAGCAAAGTTTAACCTAAAATTCGCACAAAAATAATGGGCCAAAATTAACAAGTGTTTAAAGCCCAAAATTACATTATTTAAGCCCAAATGAAGCTTCCCATGTGTAGCTCTTGGTCCAAACCCTTTAAGTTGATGTCTTTGAGCCCAAAATATGATCAACATCTCCATGTTCAGCCCAAATAACATTTGTGACGTTTTCAGCATCTTTATGTCCAATTGTTGAACCAATTGCCATTTGCTTTGCCCATGCTTCTTGCACTAGTCCATTCAGTGTCTCCTTAATGCTCTTAGATCTTGCTCTTATAATTGGTCCACTTGGAATCTTCAAAGGATCTTTTGAAGTTGAAGTGTCTTCTTGCTGGATCTCATCAGGGTTTTGTCCAGGCCCTTGCGAACATAGGCTCTATTGGAGATGTAGCATGCGGTGCTCATAGCGTCAGCCCAGAACATTTGAGAAACTTCCTTCTCATTGAGCATGCTTCTGGCCATCTCGTTCAAAACTCTATTTTGCCTCTCGACCACACCATTCTGTTGTGGAGTCCTGGGAGCTGAGAAGTTGTGATCAATCCCATTATCTTCACACAGCTCTGAGAAGTTGTGATTCTCGAATTCTCCACCATGGTCTGTCCTTATTGCTGCTATCTTGAGATTTCTCTCATTCTGTACTTTCTTAGCAAGGACAACAAAAGCATCAAAAGCATCATGCTTAGAGGGAAGAAACATAGTCCAAGTGAACCTTGAATAGTCATCCACCACAACTAGAGCATAAAGGTTTCCACCCAAACTCTTGACTCTTGCTGGCCCAACTAAGTCCATGTGGATTAGTTCTAAGGGCCTGCTTGTGGAGACTTTCTTCTTGGTTTTGAACGAGGACTTTGTTTGCTTTCCTCGTTGGCAAGATTCACAGATAAAATCATGCTTTACTTTAAAAGATGGAATCCCTATAGCTAGCTCATTTTTTATAAGCATATCCAACTGTGTAAAATTTACATGTGCTAGCCGTTTATGTCATAACCAACTATTTTCATCACTAGTGATTAAACATTTTTCGGTTAATTGTTGGCATAAATCTAGGGTATATAAATTACCATTTCTATTAGCCTTAAGTTTGCATTTAAGATTGGTTTTATCTATGTCCAGATCATTCTTATCAACTATAAGGCATTCATGTGAGTCAAAAATTACCCAATTTCCTTTGTCTGTGCTTTGACTCACACTCAGCAGATTATGACAGAGGCCATCTACCAAGTAGACGTCCTGGATAGAACCAACTTCACCAAAACCAGTGATCTTTCCACTTTGATTTCCTCCAAAGTTCACTTTGGCTCCATCCTTGATCACCAGTGATTTGAACTTGTCCCTATCTCCTGCCATGTGTCTCGAGCATCCGCTATCGATTTACCACTTCTGGTTCTTGGATGCCTTGAGACAGACCTGCATGGATCAGACAACCTTAGGTACCCAACCTTTATTGGGTCCTTTATCATTAGCGCACGGAACCCTTGGTCCAGTGTTAACCTTGGGTTTGTGAATGACTAGTGCCTCTGGCCATGCTTGGGCTCTAGGCGGTTGGGTTTCCTTAGGAATAGGTTTCCATGTCCTAGGTCTAAGGTTGACTCTAGGTCTACGTACTTCCTTGGCATCTTGCCTTGGAGAATCCTTAGGTAGATTAGTTCCTTTTGGAACCCACTTGTATGTGCTATTGGTGCCATGCTTCTTTGCGTTACAGGTGGACGTGGAGTGTCCCTTCCTGTTGCAGTAGTTACAGAAGCTAAAGGGTGAAGACATATAACTAGTGGCTTTGTGAAAGAATTTCAGGTAGGGTTTCACTTTGGGTTCCACCCACCTTTTCTCTTTGTGCTTATAGCCTAATCCTGTCTTATCTCTATAAGCCCTTTGGTTCATTAAGATAACATTAAGCATTTCAGAACCATTGGTGAACTTTTGTAAGGCATTGTATAGCCTATCTCTTTCAATAGAGATTTTGCTGCAGTTGGTGCAGCTCTCTGAGGCTGAGACATTGGGTTCCACTTGGGGATTTCCCTTGGTATCCGCTACCGGAAGCCTCTTGACTTCCGCAAGCTCATCATTTAGTGAGTTTACAGTCACCTCAAGTGATTGGTTTTTCCTTTTTAAAAACTTAAATGCCTTTGTCATTCGATAAAACTCTTTATGAATATCATTGTAAGCTTCCTGAAGTTAAGTGATGCTTACCTCGTCTCCATGGACAGATTCAAAATCTGAGAGAGTTTCTTCTCTACCATCTTCCCTAGAGACAAGACAGAGATTTGCAACCTCTTCCTCATCGCTGGCTTCCTCATCTGAGCTGTTAACCCAGATAGAGGACATGAAAGCTTTCCTTTTGTCCTTTCCTTTGAATCTTTGGAGGCTTGGGCACTCAGCTTTGAAATGACCCGGCTTCTTACACTCGAAGCAAAAGGGGTCTTTTCCTTTTTGTAACTTGATTCTCCTCTCTGGAATCCTCCTTTCTTCTTAAAGAACTTTTTGAACCTTTTAACCATCATGGTCATTTCTTCATCATCAATATCCTCCTCATCATCATCATCCTTTTCTTTGCTGGGAGCAACTAAGGCAAAATTCTTGGCTTTTGTGGCTGATTGGGGAGCTCTTTGTGCCAATAGAGTTGGTTCATATTCAGCCAGTGAACCAAATAGAGCGGTGATAGATCTGGTTGATTCTCCCCGTACTTCTTGCAAAATAGTAACTTTTGTAAGCCAATCACCTTTTAACACTTTCAGGATTTTATTTACCTGCTCCCTCTCAGGGATGGTTTATCCCAATGAAGCAAGGTTGTTTATAAGGTGAGTGAATCTGAGCTCCAGATCTTTGATCGGCTCATCAGGGAGCATCGTGAACTTGTGGAATTCTTCCACCAGCATTTCCACTCTTCTATCCTTGACTCCTAAGGTCCCTGAATGAGCTATCTCAAGAGCCTCTCACATCTCCTTTGTGGTTTTGTGGTGGCTTATCTTGAAGTACTCCTTCTGACTTAGCGCACATTGAATCAAGTATATGGCCCTGTGATTCAGCTCGACCTTGAAGTAGTCATCATTAGTGAAGCTGGACCGAGGCTTCTCAAAGCCTTCATCATCCAATGGAACATTATCCCCACGTTCTATGACATCCCAAATACGAAGGCCATTAGCCTTAATATAGTTCTCCATTTTGAATCTCCAGAATGGATAGTTGTACGCATCGAAACCAGGGGGCTTGTTTGGGGGGATCGCTACGTCAGGAAGAGTGTTCTGATCAGCATCCATCACTGAATCTTTTCTTTCCAGATTCGTTGGAATCAAGTCAGGAAGACCCGCTCTGATACCAAATGAAAGTGAGGATGCACAAGAGGGGGGTGAATTGTGCTATAAAATAAAACTTATAAAATTAAAAAGGCACAACAATTTTATACTGGTTCGGTCCTAACTCTTGACCTACGTCCAGTTCTCAATCCCTTGATTGAGTTCCACTAATCCACAGGTTTTACAACGGGTTCACCTGCAACCTTTACAACCACAAGTTTTCCGGGCTTACTTGCAACCTTTACAACCTAGCTTGCTCCCCCTTACTACTTGTAAGGGTTCAACCTTTAAACAAATGATTTTCTACTTAGTTCACTCAATGAACAAATAATGTTACTCACTTAAGTACAATAAATGCTCTCAATAAATGAAGAGACTTAAATGCAAAGAGTACAAGATAACTAAAGAATAATTCTCAAGGTAATAAGTGCTCTCTTGAACTTTTTGCTTTCTGGGTAATATGAGCTTTGAATGCTTGAATGAATTTTGCAGATTATGTTCGGTGCTTCATAAATGATGAAGTTGTTCCTTATATAGCATCCATTAATACTCCACATGCTTGGATGGTAACAATGCCGTTTGAATATGACTGTTAAACCCTTGTTATCGTTGGCTCCATTAATGCTCCAAAAATGCTCAGCAGAGTTGACTTGCTTTATCTCTGAAAAGCAACTCTGACAACTCTGCTCTGACAAAAGCAGTTCTGGCTTCTGAGCATATGTACGTTCTGTCTCTTGTACTCTAGTTGACGGATGAGCTTGTGTAACCGGAAGCGGGAGTCTTGTTCTGCAAGTGTTAGTCTAAGAGTCCCAGTGCTAAGTGCATACACTATCGGAAGCTCATTTGCTTCCGGAAGTGAAACTAAGTTCTGCACACAAATGTTAGTCTAACAGAGTAATATATATAATCAAGTGCAGTAAGAACCATACATGCTATGGGAAGCATTTTTGCTATGGGAAGCAATCCTACTTAGACTAGGTTCTGACTTAGCATGGTATCGACTTTCGCTGTGGGATGTGTACTTCATCCGCAAGCGTCAGTTATGTTGTTTTAGCTCTAAGACTTCCGGTAGTGATTTTGCATCCTGTTGTGTTCTAACTTAGGATTTAATTTTAATCTAATTCTTCCTAAGTGATCAATCAGTTCTTTCATATTTTAGTCTTCATCAAAACTTAAGATTCTAACAGATAACTTGTACACGGTTGGGTGAATTGGTAATATCATTTTATAATAAATAATTTAACTAACATCCTTAATGTAAATAAATTAAGTAAATATGTATTATATTTAGGAATAGATGAAGTATAATTTAAGCTTTATGGTATCAATTATAATAATTTAATCAATAACACTTACAAGTTACAGCTGTGATTGAAGATTGTCCAGATTTATATGGACTCTAAATAAATAATTATTTTTTGCTCTATGTGGAACTTTTGTGTCACATTCTCTCTCTCTCTGTTTTTTTTGCAGTCATGCACATGAAGATTTAAAAAATATTTTCAAATTATTTCATATGATGTTTTTTTTGTAATTTCTTTATTTTGAACAAGTAATGGATAGTCAACATTTCTGGTAAGATTGTGCTATATTATTCTTATTATTGTAGTATTCAACAAAATATATGTTTAAAATATATGTTTCTATTTAACTAACGAAACCAATCTTTGACTTTATACGATTTCCCTCCAAAAATACACACTTTACAAGTTTATACACGCACGCACAAATATTGATATTCAAAGCTTTTTTTGAACATTCCATACTGAAACCTTTACAGGAGAATATTTGTGCAGATTTCTTTGCTAAGCCTGCTTTGGATGTTAGACCTGGCCTGCGATTGCTGACTCAGGAAGAGGATATGGCTATGCTGGCGTTATATTGGAAATTGCTTAGTTTGTTTTGAATAGCTAGTTGTTGTATTTTTGTTGTTTCATTTCGGATGTATATAAAAAAACAAAAACTTGCCTTACAATGTAGAAGATAAACAATGTATCAAACCAAATTACCAATTCCATCTACTCCTCTAGTAGTCCTATTTATAACTCAATTCAAACATGTATCAAATAAACTATGGAAAACTTTAAACTTCATTAATTTTCCACTAACAACCAGCAAATTTCTTATTTTACCCTTATTAAATATTCATTATAATGCATAAAAATAAGGGAAAATGACAAATAAGTACCTCCGAATGTCTAAAAGGACAAGTAAGGAACTCAAATTTCCAAATAAAAAAATAACAACTGGAACATAGGTATTAACAACTACAACATAGTGATTAACAATTGCCTTGTTCCTTAATTGTCCTTTTGGAATTCGAAGTTCCTTACTTGTCCTTTTATACATTCGAAGGTATTTATTTGTCATTCCCCTAAAAATAAAGTCAATATATAATAAATAATGGGTAAACTTGTACATTTGCATAGAATATTTAATGTAGTGACATATATATAGGACTTCAAAATTCTCTCTCAACACTATAAATAGAACCATAGGAGTATACATGCAAGGAGCCAAAGTACATTGTGAGAGAAGTGTAACTTAATATTTGGGTTACTATCATTCAAGTTATATGCAGACTAAATCCATCTTTAAACTAGCTAGGACATTTTGACATAAAAAATTAACCAAAATGTTAAGTTTGGTTTGATGACAACATATTACTATTAAATATGTATATGAGACGTGATGAAGCAGGACTTCGATATGTTAATTTATTTGTTTGGCATAACATGCATGTTTTAAAGATATATACTCAAAGATAGTGTTTTTTATATAGTATAGTCATGATATGATTTCATAATCTTATTATGAAATCTTTTAATTTATTTGTTTGGCATAACATGCAACATATAGGTTTGTAAGAAGCTGATTCATGATCTTTAAATCTTGAAACATGCTCTCTAGTCCTTATGAACTTTAGAATTCCAACTTCTGTTAAACTTTTTATTAAGAAAAAAGTTGAGCAGATTGAGAAAATATTTGAGTGTGTGTGTGTACGTGTGTGTATTGGCTTTATTATATGTTAAGGGATGTTTGGTTTAATTTTTTTATTAAAAACATTTCAGTGTTTTACAAGGAAATATTACTCTCCCTCCCTCCCTCCCTCTCCCTCTCCCTCTCCCTCTCCCTCTCCCTCGTGTTCTCATAGACCTTAAACTGATCTCCATCTCTAATTCAATGAGTGGCAGACAAAAATATCATAAATCTGGTTTGTAATGTTATTTTTCGTTTCATGCCCAATTTATTTCATAAATAAATACCTCAAGAATATTTTAATCAGCTATATATAAGGAATTTTAGTCCGAAGTGTTACACGTATGAGGAGAAAAATTTTCTCTTCCAAGTGTAATTAAAAAAAATCAATTATTCATAATGCCACATTATACCGAAATTCTCCACATTAATTTAACACATTTTAAGGTTTTTTTATGATTGGTTAAACCATTGATGCTGTGATATATTAGTTTAATGTAAGAATTTTTGACCAACGAAAAGGTTTGAGACGTCCATGCTACTATAGAAATTTTTATATGAACTTAGTTTATTATGTCAATTGTGATTTGACCAATTACAATCAAATACATCATAAATAATTTAATATGGTTTGATGAATTCAAATCCAATGTAAAACATGTGTTGGGGGCAATGTCAGAGCCCCATTTACTTTTATTTTATCCTTGTGAGAGAAAAAATTGAAGCTTCATAGTATCACATCATATTAAAATTCTCGAAGATATTAAATTAAAATTTTACTTAGATTTTTATCTCTGATTAACCAAACTACAAGTGATATGGCATATTGGGGTCATATAAGACCAGCCCCTGCCCAACAGAAATGAAACATTACTGCAGCACCTCCATAACATCAATCCACGACAAGTCGTTGCACGCATCAAACTTTCACTTTAAGTCCATATGACTTGTTAGTGAACAGCCCAGAGTAATGGGCTTACCAATTCTTGGAGTACTTTGTGTTTTTTTTTCTGCCCCATCAAACTTGAAATTTGGATATCCTTTTATAATTTCTTGGTCATCAAGACATCAACTTCTCTTCGTATGTCAACCTTGGCGTTTAAATACAATATCTTTTTTTTTAAAAAAAATAAATCAAATATGCTAAATATTAAAGAAGGTTACATTAACACGCTTACTTAGAAATTAGCAACACATCGATGATAACAATTAACCTAAAGAAACTATAGTTATTGAAAAGTTCACTCAAACACGAGCATACAATCAAAATTTCAATTTCAGAATATGACTAAGCATTACACCAATATAGATAATCCTTCCATTGAAATTTCGTGTATAGATAAAGGCTTCAACGTGAAGTTGGGAAATGGTGGTGTATTATTTTCCATGTCCTATTGCTTATTGCTCTCTCAAAAACTTGATCTTCAGAATTCAGAGCTCCAGCCTATTTAGTGTACTTCATATGTTGTTGGTTCTGAGATAGAATCAATGGAACAGAGTAAGCACATATACATGAGTTTGTAGGGGAAAATGTTATAATATGAAATAGAAAAATATCAGGAAAATACCTTATAAATTTCAAAATCTTATATAAGAGTTAACTAGTTGGATAATGATATTAAGAACTGGAAATCATTTATATGGGATTTTAAAATTCAGAAAGTTTTTTATAATGTCATTCTCCTATGAAATCTGATTTATTAATTTTAGATTGGAAAAAGCCACTGGGAACTTTTTTTATTGTGATTTTGGGTGTGGTTTTGACCGGGGTAGGCGTTTCTGGTGTTCTTGCCAGCAGTAGTTGTTTTTATAGGGGGAGGTCGAAACCTGTACGAGATAGTACGAGGTTACTATTCACAAAATAGAAATAAGCACGCATATGATTTTTCAAGTATTCCTTTATTTTACATTTAACTACTTAGCATATTTAATTATGCTCAACATTTGAGTCTTTCATTTCCCAATCCCGGATATACCTTCTTATATTCAATGTGTTTTATTTACTCCAAATTCTTAATTAACCTGACCCCACCATCATATTACACAATTTTATGTTGCATTGTAGAACTCAAATTTATACTCATTTGCCTATAAAATTAGGTATACTTTTGATTTGAGGCCATGTGCCTCTTCTCATCACAGCTCCTAAATCATGTGGTTCTCTCCAAAGGAAAATGTGTTACAATTATACAAAACAAATGTGTTACCATGTAAATTAACAACATGTACTCTCTTTAATCCTTATTATAAGGCACCAACTAATAAAAAATTTTGCTCCTTATTATAAGACTAACAACATGTATATTTAAATAGTTGTCTTAAGTGATCTTTGATCGTTTTTTCCAACAAAGAATAAAGGAGTTGGTAGAGGAGAACAATAATGAAATCAACCAGGAAAGCAGAAAATGCAGTGCATGACAAAGAACTACGCATTTTTTGGAGTTTTTACAATTAGTTCACGGTTTTCAAATTCAAATAGGATAGGCATGTGCTATCGCAGATGGAAAACGCAAACAGAGGTAGAGATCTGTTTTTAGTACTATATTTTAAACATTGATATCAATATATACATATAATTATATGAATAAATCAGTAAGATAAATTACATATATTCTCCCCGAATACTTAATATATAAGACCACATCTCACGACAAAAAATTAAATTTAGTAAAGTTGTGAGTGATTGGCCCTGCTGTTGAGGTTAGCTAGGCCTAACCCAGTTTATATGGAATTTTTTAATACTTATTTTGTATCTAAATTTATGGCATATTTACCTAACTAAATTAACTATTTTAGTTGTGTTAGTTTATAAGACATGATTAGTGTAAAACACTCCACCATCTTCCTTAATTTCATAGCTCTTTCTCCTATTACTTAAATATTGTTGTGACGAGAAACTATGAATGAGTGTAATATTAGTAAAGATGGACGGAAATTAGAAATATATAAGCTTTATATATAGAACTAAGATTAATTCTCCAAACTAGATTTATATATTAAGAATCAGAGTAAGTATACTTAATATATATGACCACCTAGGACTAGGAATGTGACGCAGTGGAAGCAATCTGATAATACAGAGTGTGAGAGATTCCATTTTAACCTTCTCTTCTCTGCGTTTTCACTTTCCAAACATTATTCATCCAGAATGAGTTCCCTTGTTCAGGTAAACTAACTCCATTTCATCATCACTTCCAATACCTCTGTATCAATTTAATTTTGCACCTCATTCTGTTTTTACTCTTCTTCCTTCATTAGGGGTTCGCCAAGTCTATGGCTATTACTCTTCTCTCTGAAATTGGGGACAATACATTCTTCGCTGCTGCGGTTAGTTTTTTTTTTTTTTGAGTTAAAGTTTGTGTTATGTGATCTTCAGTGTTTTGACCTTACATAGTAGTAGTACTTTTTTGTTGCCTTCAACTAAAGCCTAAACTCTATTTGGATGTCTATGAAAGTTTTGGCTTGTTATCATGAACTCTTAAACTAGAGTAGTCGATTAGTTGGTCAGATATCCGATAATAATATCTAGAAAAAGTGTTACCAGTTGTTTCGTTCATACATACATATGTGTATAATAAACTTTGGCGTGTTACATACTTGGTTAATATTATGCAAGTCAATATGTGTGTCGATTCTTTTTTTTCCCTTAAAGGTCATTTGAGGAAGTATTTTAAATAGAGATATTGCTATGTTTGTCTTCCTTCCTTCATTATTTTCCCCTGATCTCATTCTTGAAATTATTCACTTTGGGGTATAATTACCGCTTATGATTTTAAACACGTCAAAATGAGAGGTATTTAGACCCTTTTCAAGAGTCATTTGTTCCATTCCACAGTCGATGTAGGATTTAATGGTTTACCTACCCTTTTGAGCCAACGTGCTCGCAAACTCATCGGCCAAAACATGACTCTATTATCATTTGTAACATCTAATAATTTTTCATATTTGTTGGCAGGATATTGAAGAAAAATAATTCTGCGAACGTTCGTTTTCCTTTAGCCAAATAGTATGTCATATACGATATGTTGATGATGATGCTTATTTGCAGGTCTTGGCTATGCGTTACCCTAGACGGCTTGTTTTGTCAGGCTGCCTATCAGCTTTGACTGTAAGAGTTTTGTTTCATAGATACCTTTTAATTTCTGTTAATTATTAATTTCTTCGCCTATAAAAGTTACTAGAAGGAAATTTGCAACATACAGGTTATGACCATTGTATCTGCTCTTGTGGGTTGGGCTGCTCCAAATCTGGTAAGCATTTTTCGTTGCATATGGCAATTTGACAAGTGTAGTCATTTCTCTCAACGTTGATTGAAAGATTCATTTGAGAGGAGTGGGGAATTTAATTGAAGCTAACTTCATCAATGAAACTCCTTTAATTTTGGGTAGTTGCATGAAACCCCTTCAATGTTTTAGAGTTTATATTTAAAATCCTATGCTTTTATTTTTTTTATGGATTAAGGTGCTTTTTTGGCCATTAAAATATTTATTTGAGAGCATTTAACACAATTATATTTTGAAAGGTTTATTTTTATATAACAATAATATTTTAAAATGGAGCATATTCATCAATACTGTTAGAAAGGACTTAACTACTTTCGTCTATGATGACATGGCGTTATACATGGCAACTAGTGATGTTATGTGACTCGCGGCAGCTCACTTAGTGAATGTGTCTCACCACGTCAACGTGGAAGTTGCCACATGTCATACCATATCATCGCACAGCTGCCATATGTTGTGTCATGTTAGCAAAAAGAAAATTGTTCGACGTTGGCCAAAATGCCTCAATTTAAAACTTTAATAACATACAATAACCTTTCAAAACATTATTTATTATAAAATAAAGAAGAGAAGAAATACATGGAGAAGAAAGAACTCGATAACAAGAAAGAAGATATAAGAGAAAATATGAGAGGAGAAGCTATCACTTTCACTTGTTATGGTGCCAAATGCTTAGTACATAACCTCTATTTATAGGCTCCAAGTCATTCATAAAAATAAAAGAGAATTATAATGGAGTTTATGACATTAGAAACTTTTTACATGTAATTCATTATGGGGTTACAAAGTTAATGACATTTAGAAGGAGAAAGAATCCTAGGAAGAATAGGAATGGACATTCACTATATATATATAACATATATACATATATACATACATACATATATATACATACATACTGTGGATAATCATGGACAGATTTGTGAAGAAGATAGAGAGAAAATATATTTTCTTATATCAAAGTTGATGTACAAGAGCCTTCTTATAGGCTAGAAGAAAGACAAGATAATAATCTCTAATCAATGCTAATGATAACTCATAAAGCTAATAAGAGCCTACATAATCAGCAAGAATATTTACAATAATTACAGAATATTCTCACACTCCCCCTCAAGTTGGATCATATATGTTGATCATGTCCAACTTGCTTACACAATTATCAAATGCGGGTTTGAGTAGCGCCTTTGTTAGTACATCAGCAGTTTGAAGGTGTGTCGGAAGAAAGATCAAACATATGGTCCCTTCTTCAACTTTTTCTCTGATGAAATGTCTGTCTATCTCCACATGCTTTGACCTCTCATGCTGAACAGGATTTAAGGTCATGCTTATAGCTGCCTTATTGTCACAATAGAGCTTGAGTGGCAAATCCACTTGGACTTGTATCTCACAAAGAACACGTTTTAACCACATTTCCTCCATTATTCCTTGAGCCAACGCCCTTAATTCAGCTTCAGCACTGCTTTTAGACACAACCCTCTGTTTCTGACTCTTCCAAGTTACTAAATTTCCCCATACAAATGAGCAATAACCAGAAGTAGATCTTCGGTCAGGATGTGTCCCTCCCCAACTTGCATCAGTGTAAACTTCAATCGATCTTCGTTCTTGTTTCCGGAAAAACAAACCTTTTCCGGGAGTACCTTTTAGATACCTCAAGATCCTACACGCAGCATCCATATGCTTCTTCCTTGGATCACTCATATATTGACTAGCAACACTTACTGCAAATGCTATATCAGGTCTTGTGTGAGAAAGATAAATTAGTTTCCCAACAAGTCTTTGATATCTTTCTTTATCTACTGGCTCTTCTAGCTCTTTATCTTCCTCTTCAGCTTCAGTATCATCATCAAGATCATCCTCTTCTGAATCCCCCTCTTTTCTAGGCTTCTTTTTCTTAGGAGGTACAATAGGAGTTGGTTCAGGACTACACCCCAACATGCCTGTTTCTTCGAGGAGATCCAGTATATACTTCCTTTGGGACACATAAACTCCTTTCCGTGATCTTGCAACTTCCATTCCAAGAAAGTACTTCAAATTCCTTGCCAAGCGCAAGTTTTATCCTAGACATTTCATCAATATGATCACCTGTAAGAATTATATCATCAACATACACAATAAGGATACATCTTCTTCCTCCATCTGTTTTGACAAACATAGTATGATCTGATAAACACTGTTTGTAGCCTTCAACTTTCAGGACCTTTGAAAACCTGTCAAACCAAGCCCTAGGAGACTGTTTCAAGCCATAGAGAGACTTCTTCAACTTGCAAACTTTATCACCTCTTCCCTCCTCAAAACCAGGAGGTAAAGTCATGTAAACCTCTTCTTTAAATTCTCCGTTCAAGAAGGCATTCTTGATGCCCATCTGATGAAGTGGCCATTCCAAGTTAGCTGCTACAGACAATAAAACTCGGATAGTGTTCAATTTTGCCACTGGTGCAAACGTCTCTTGATAGTCTAGACCATAAGTCTGAGTAAAACCTCTTGCCACAAGTCGTGCTTTTAACTTGTCAAGAGTACCATCAGCCCTATACTTAGGAGTAAATACCCATTTGCAACTAACAAGTTTCTTGCCTCTCGGTTTTTCCACAACAGCCCATGTCTCATTCTTCTCAAGAGCTCTCATCTCCTCCATAACTGCTGCTCTCCATTCAGGTACCTTAAGTGCCTCCTGAATGTCTTTAGGAATATGGACTTTATCCAAACCGGTAACAAATGCCCTATAGCCTGAGGAAAGAGCATTATAGGACATATACTTTTGAATTGGATGAAGAGTACACGATCGAGGCTGTTTCCTGTGAGCAATAGGCAAATCAAGGTCATTATATTCATTAACATTTACATGAATTTCCTGAGATACCTCTGGAACAGTCTCTTCAGCAGTCACCACCACTTCTGACTCCTTTGGTTCTTCAGGAGCTATCACTGGTTCTGAATGCTTGAGTGCTTCAGATGCAAGTTTCTTTCCTCCCTTAGATTTTTGCCTTCGTGAGTACACCATCATATCTTTGTTCCCTGCATTCAAATTTTGCACAAGAGATGGTTGGGTTAAGGGAGGTTCGATTTGTGGTGGTGGTGATGGCTCTGTCTGTGGTATAGATGGAGGTGATAACTCTATTTGTGGTAAAGGTGAAGGTGATGACTCTATCTGTGGTAGGGTTATCCATTGTTCAAGAGTGTTATATTCTTGTACAGGTTCAGGCACCCAAGTCTGAGATTCACTCGTTCTCTCCCCCTGAATTGAAGATTTGGGATAGAAAGGTGTATCTTCATGAAAAGTAACATCAAAGCTTACAAATAGGTGTTTAGAGACAGGATCAAAACATTTGTACCCTTTTTGAGTTGGAGAATACCCAAGAAAAATACATTTCACTACACGAGGATCAAATTTGTTATTTGGGTGAGCTTGAACAAAGGCAGTACAACCAAAAACACGAAATGGAAGATTTGATTCAAGGTGAGTGGTAGGAAAGATACTTTGTAACATTTTGAGTGGAGTTTCAAAAGATATCACCTTATTTGGCATTCGATTGATGAGGTGGGTGGCAGTTAAAATAGCATCTCCCCAATAAAACTTTGGTACATTTGAAGTGATCATAAGAGCCCTAGTGACTTCCAAGATGTGTCTATTTTTCCTTTCAGCAATCCCATTTTGTTGAGGGGTATGAACACACGAACTTCTATGGATAATACCATGAGTTTGGAGAAAATCACTCAAAGTTCGGTTAAAATACTCAGTGCCATTGCCAGAATGTAAAACTTTGATACTTGTATTAAACTGATTTTTTATCATAGCATAGAAACTCATGAAAGCATTTGGTGCCTCAGACTTGTCCTTCAACAGATAAACCCAACAAACACGAGTGTGATCATCTATGAATGTAATAAACCCCCTTGCTTTAGTACGATTTGGATTGCGGGAAGGTCCCCATAAATCACTATGAATGGTAGTGAATGGCTTGGTAGGAATATATGGAGCTCTAGGGTATGATGACCGGTGGTGTTTGGCCAATTCACAGACTTCACATTTCATATCAAGGTTTGATGGTGGGCAAATAGTTGGAAACATACGGGATAAATAATGGAAATTAGGGTGACTCATTCTCTTGTGCAACAACATAATATCTTCATTTTTAGAGATTGTGTTACATACCTTTCTGATAGGTTGGTGACTCACTCTGGCGTTGTCAAGGAAGTAAAGTCCCTCACATTCCTTAGCATGACCAAACACCATCCCCGATGATAGATCCTGAAACACACAATGAGTAGGCAAAAAATTAGCAGAACAATTCGATTGCTTTGTCAATTGACTGACAGATAGTAAGCTGCACGCTAATTTCGGCACATGTAAAACAGATTCCAGAGTGATACTCTCTGAAATTTTAATACTCCCTTTCCCAGCAATAGTAGCGAGTGAGCCATCAGCAATTTTCACTTTCATGTTGCCAGCACTTGGGATGTAACTAGTGAACAATTTGTGATTGTCGGTCATGTGATCAGAGGCTCCAGAATCTGAAGGTAATGGATGCACAAGAGGGGGGGGGTGAATTGTGCTATAAAATAAATACTCAAATTAAAAACAACACAGAGTTTATACTGGTTCGGTCTACCTGACCTACGTCCAGTCTCAACCACCCAGGCTGAGTTTCACTATCCACAGGTTTTCAAACGGGTTCACCTGTAACCTTTACAACCGCAAGTTTTAGACGGGATCACTTGCAACCTTACAACCACAAGTTTTGCGGGCTTACTTGCAACCTTTCTACCTAGCTCCCCCTTACACCAAGCAAGGGTTCAACCTTTACAAATAAAGGATTTTACAAACTAAGTTCTCTTTAAGAACAGATGGTGATACACACTTAAGCACAACTAATTGCTCTTATAACAAGAAGAGACTTAACTACAATGAGTACAGAATAAGTAGGTGAAGGATCACTCAAAGTGTTAAATGCTCTTTTCTATTTCTGGGCAGCCTTGAATGCTTTGAAGATTTCTTGTGTTTCTCGCTCTAACTTCTCTCTAGAGTATCCAAGGATAATTGTTATGTAATAAATGAAGTTGAGCTCCCTTTATATAGTCTTCAAGCATTTGAACTCTTGGTAGGTGGGAGTGCCGTTTGAATTTGGCCGTTTATCCCAAGTTACCGTTTGCCCAATAAATGCTCCATTAATGCATAGCAGGGTTGACTTGCTTTATCTCTGAAAAGTAGTCCTGACACCTCTGCTCTGACATAAGCATTCTGACACTGCAACATCTGACATTCTGATTGCTTGCGGAAGCAGATTCTCATCCTGAAGCAATTCTACTGAGTGTGCTGCACTGAGTGTTAGTTTATCAATATGATCATATAGTCACATGCAGTGGGAGTGTTCTTTGCCTAAGTGGTAAGTTCCTTATATCAGGAGGTACATTTACATCCGGAAGCAAATTCACTGGATGAAGGATTACTTACTCTCTCTCAGTGTTAAGTCACTTCAACAGCTAGCGCTAGTCACTAAGCTATCGGAAGCACTTCTGCTGGACGTTGCTTACATTCACTGACGCTTAGTGTTATCGTGTTCTATCAGTCTGCGCTAGTGAAAGTTTATCAGGAAGTGATTCTACTTGACGAGGCTTATTCACTGACGCTTAGTGCTATATCTATTTTATCGGTCTGCGCCAGTCAAAGTTTATCAGGAAGCTATTTTACTTGATGTTGCATTTTCACTGACGCTTGGGGTTATCCTATTTTATCAGCCTGCGTCAGTAGAAATCTATCAGGAAGCAAATTCACTTCCTGTTGACTCTTAGCTTAGTCTAAAGATTTTGTTTATCTATTGCTCATGGACTAAGTTAATTCCTTAGTGAATCACTTGCTCTCGCTGGGGGATGAACTATTTGTCAGCGAGCGCCAGTCCTAGTCTATCCGGAAGTAAGATCTCATCCGGTTGCACTTCAACTTAGGGTTCTAGGTTTTCCTATTACTTTCTAAGTTCTTTCATATTTTAGTCTTCATCAAAACTTAAGATTCTAACAGAATCAACAATCCATACCTGTCGATCCTGTGAGGTTTTTAGAGCTTGGAGAAAGTTACCGCGCTTTGCTACAAACGTTAAGGATACCGTCTCCATAGCAACGGTTGTTTCAGTTGATGAATGAGTCGCCTCCCTTACTACCAATTTTAGAAAATAAGTGGCAGCGTTGACTAAAAGACTTAAAGTCATCATCTTCTCCACTAACAAATCTGTAACTAACCAAAAACATGTCTCAATGCCTCGACACATCATTTTAGTGACATTGAACGGCAACCCACAACCTTCAAAGGTAAACACACAAACAAACAGTGCCCAAATAACACTGCCCAATCTGGAAAGTTCAGCACCCGACCTCGGATCCAACATCTGAGACCGGAATATGGCCGGAAATGGAGTGGCGAACGCAGCGGTGGAAGTCGCCTCCGAAACCGCCCTCTCACGCGCCCTCACGTGCCGCCCCGGCGCGTCTGCCGGCGAACTGTACGGCGACGCGTGGGCCCCACGCGCGCCTCCGTTGACGGTGGTTTTCTGGGATCTGGCCGATCTTGGCCTCCTCTCTTTGATGGTGCCGGCGGTGAGAGTCCAGAGTGTCTCCATCATCACGCACATGAACACCCAGATGTTTATAAGAGAGGGTTTCACCATTTTGATCTATGCCTATGCTCCCTGACTACAATTTTGAGCCCTTTGCTCTGATACCATGTGGATAATCATGGACAGATTTGTGAAGAAGATAGAGAGAAAATATATTTTCTTATATCAAAGTTGATGTACAAGAGCCTTCTTATAAGCTAGAAGAAAGACAAGATAATAATCTCTAATCAATGCTAATGATAACTCATAAAGCTAATAAGAGCCTACATAATCAGCAAGAAATTTACAATAATTACAGAGTATTCTCACACATACATACATGCATATATATATATATATATATATATATATATATATATATAGACACACAGTGCTAGTCTGCTCGATATCTAATATATGCACTTTAGCTCTTTTTAATGAACTCCGTGTTGTAAGCTTACTATTATCTTTTGATGAAAATTACCATATCATTTTTTTGGCCAACATGAAAATTACTATATCATACTAACACCTAAAACACCTTGAATTTAATGTGACCATATATGATACCTGATACCATACATAGATTAATAATTTCATGGTAACTATATAATTTTTTTTACAAATTTTAAAGTGTGATTTTACTATTCAAAAACCATGAATCTCATTACTTTATATATCATTGTCACGTATAAATTTTCCAATTCTCATAATAGGCATAGTGCAATCCATGTAGGATGAAATGACGTATCTTATGTTAATTTGACATAACAAATTCCATCAAAAGACAAAAATGGTAAGTTAATCACTGGGAATCCATAATAAAAATGAAAAATTGGGGGTTAAATTTAAACTTTAAAACTTGAAGAGGTTATATGCAATTGTTTTAAAATTTAGGGGAGCTTTGTAGAATTTAGTCTCTTTTTAAAGAAGAGAACAGCTATTGACACGCGAAGATTTGCTGTTCAGAATGTGAAAAGGAAAAATGGTTATAGTCAAATGGAAAAATTTATATTAGAATATTGAAATTTTTTCATGTAAAAAAGGACATTGAAAAAACGTTATTATTAATTTAATCAAGATTGACTAACTATTTCTTTTACCTAAAATACTCGGACGATAGAGGGAATCATGGTAAAAACAAAAGCAAAAGACAAAAATTGATATCCCCTGATTTCTACTTTTTCCACTAAACACACTTTATTACTATATACCCCTCCGGCTCCCCAATTCCCCTTCCCCAGCCTACAAAGAAAGTTCCAAACAAACACAGGATAACATATATAATAGCAACGAGTTATATAATTCAATAATATAAATTGGATGTGCAATTTTAAAAAGTTATATTTAAGATGTAATTTTATAAATATTTAGATAGATTAAATGAATATGATGGATGTCTCCGGGAAATATGGAGAGAAATGTTACTGAATTGAAAAGGTTTATGGACTTAATTTAGAATTGAGAGAAACTATATGATCATATAGTTTAAATGATGACCTCTATTTAAATGAATATATGTAGACTGTAACAAGCTCTTGTTTAGGCATATTTGCTACATTTTCCTTCGGTTATTGCACATATTGATCGTTGATTAATTAATAATTCTGCAGATTTCTCGTAAATGGGCTCATCACATTACAACATTGCTGTTTTTTGGCTTTGGGATATGGTCCCTGAAGGATGCAATATTTGAAGACGGGTAATGATTATTATCTCTCACATTCAATTGCTAGATTATTGATACATATTTGTTTCTGGTGCTCATTTAGATTATATATATATATATATCACTGCACAGGGATGAGTCTGAAGAACTGGCTGAAGTTGAAGCAAAACTGGTTCTTTGCATTTGTTTTCTAATAAGTTGATTTCATATTTTAACTCCATTTTTTTACTTTACTCTTTTGACATCATCCTTGCATTGCGATTAATTAGGATGCGGAATACAAGAAGGCTAATGGGGAATCCTCTAAAGGTAGCAACAAGGTATACGTATTACAATAAGGCAAAATTATGCCTATGATTCTCTAACTTCATATATAGTCTGTTGTTCTCTTAATTTTAACAAGCGTGTTCAGATCTATTAAGTATTAACTCCTCCTTAGTCTTAAAAGATTATCTTTTTTTTTGTAATAATAATTATTTTAAAATTTAAAATTAATCTGTCAGAATTTGAAAGTAATTTTGTAGTATTTAAATTTCATAACCATTTTTTATCATCCGTGTAAGCGGTGAATGACTACAAACTAGACAAGATATACTCTATAAATATAATGTATTAAACTGAAATGTTAATTGAAGTTGAATAATGAGTAAATATATAGTTTTTTCTATAACAATAATTATCATCTATCTAATATGAGAAGTTTTGATAATTGTTGGTTCTGTTAGTAAATTAGTTAATCCATAATCGCGAGATGTGGGTTCATCCCACTGATTTAAGGATTTGTCATGTTGAGAGGCTAACTTACCTAAACTTTATGCTATAAAAAATGTACTAGAAGAAGTTTTGCTTTTATGCTCTCTTTGTCATACCATATGCCTAACTTATAGTAGAGTCATATCTAATAAATATGTGTTTGTGTGTGGGTGTGACCATATTTTGAATACAAGTGATATATGTTGTGTCTTTAAAAGAAAAAAAATGAGTTTTAAGTGTTCTAAAAATTATAGTACAAATGTCAAAACAAACCACATGCATAAATAAATTGTCTAGAATGAGTGAATAGCTTATAAATAAAATCCTTGTTCTGTATAGGCAAAAATATTGTTCTTATTCCATGAATAGTATACTTCTAGAACTGATTTTTTCAGGAGATATGGCCGGTGTTCTATCTTCTCCATAATGCTCATTTTCTGTCCTCAACTCCTCATCATTTCCAGGGTAATGATGACTCGAGAAAGAAAAAACGGCCCTTTCTCAATCACTTTTTCTCCCCCGTATTTATAAAGGTATTAAATTGCTATTCATCGAAAGATTATTTTTATAAATGCCAAGCTACATATACATACACATACATCTTATTATTATTTACATTAATTATATCAGGTCCATATTGCAGGTATTTTCTATCAATTTTTTTGGTGAGTGGGGTGACAAGAGCCAGGTTAGCATATTTACACACATATTTGTTTTTCTTTTCCATGATTAAATACTTTAATTTGGTCCAACACTACTTAACATAAACTTCTGTTTCAGCTGGCAACCATTGGGTTGGCTGCCGATGAGAATCCATTTGGTGTGGTTCTTGGTGGCATTGTGTAAGTTTTGACTATACCATCTTAGAATCTCAGTCATTTAAATATATTTATATGTAGAAATACAAACACACAATTTTAGCATGTTATATAAGTGGTTTCATTCCTAAAATTTTTCATACATACTTTGTGAACGAATAATAATATACGTACGTTCCTCTCATGTGATAGTGTTCTTGCCGGAACCATAAGCATGTCTAAAATCCAGCAACTACTAGATAAGCAGTCGAGGCCTTGCTTGATTATGTTTTTACTTTTTAGAATAGTTTTCAAAATTTATTTTTTAAAACAAGTTTTGGCCTGGGAAGGAAAGAACATTTTTTTCAATTATTGTTTTAAAAAAATTACAACAACAACTACAACATAAAACTGAAAAACCAATTGGTTGTGGTTATTGCTTTAAAAAAATGACATTAGGTATGCTCACCCTTTTAATGATCTCATATGAGAAGCAAGATTATTGATCCACAAACAATGGCAAGTGACTCGGCATTACATACCATGGGATCACATTAACTCCCACGCGGCCAAAATAGCTCAACACTCCTACAACATCATTGACAACTTTTGCATCCTTGATCAGCCACCAACTAACTGAACAAGTTAAGATGGTGGTTGATGAGGGAACTAGTTGTAGGTTACTACTTTCTTAGTTAGTTTTTACTATTTACTTGTTGTACACAAAATTTACATTAGAACACAAAAAGCTTATTAGTTGTTGTGTAGTTCTCTTTTTGCAGGCAATGAAATACAGTTTTCACCCAAAAAATTACATTAGTTAGCTTTTAATGTTTACTTATTGTATAGTTATCTTTTTGGAGGTAATGAATACAGTTTTCATCCAAAAAAATTACATTAGAACACAAAAAGCTTGTTTGGAACAATTTTTTTAAAAAATCAATTTGAGAAGTTGAGAGAATGGATAGATAGAGTAAAAACTGAGTAAGGACATAGAAGCTAAGGTGATCAACTAGGAATGTGAGCGTGAGAAACATAGTCGAGACTTTGTCAAAAAGAAAAAAGAAACAGAGTAGAGAGGCGGCTGTGAGTGAAACGGGATTAGAAAAAACAACAAAATAGAAAAAAAATAAAAGAACATGATTCTATTTGTTTTCATTCAAATAGCATTTGATGAAAACTTGTTTTATTTTCATTTTAACAAAAGATTGTTAAATGTAAATCAAACAATGCCGTAATTTCTTATTTCTTTTTTTCAGGGGACAAGCAGTGAGCACGGTTATTGCAGTTGTTGGAGGAAAGAGTTTGGCATCTCAGATATCTGAAAGAATAGTAAGACGTTTATTTTTCTATTATCTTGAGTTTGGAAATTACGCTCTCCACCTTTGTTTCTACTTGGCCTATCCTTGATATGTTTCCTTTTGACCAAAAGAAAAATCCTTACAAATAGGTAGTTGGTTAAACTAATAAGTGAACTTTAGCCCCATAAAGATGATAGTGTGTGTTCAAATCCAGAGAAATGCTCTCATTGGAAGAGGGGCAATCCTACTTATATGGGCAGCACTCCCTACCCCTTTGAGTTTGGATTAATCGATTGCTAATATAGGTGTTGGATTACAGGGCGGTGTCTAACAAAAAAAAAAAAACTATAAAGCATTGCTCCAATTACATCGATCCAAAAATGTATCGTCCATCTAAGACAGCAAAATAACTAATAATTACGGACTAATTGTAATTACGTAGAACCTTTACACCTTCTAACAACAAATAATGATTTCATCTAGATGACAAGTTGGAAGAATGAATTTTATTTTCTAAACTTATTTATGCCTTTAAAATATTATTCTTTGACTTGTATGTAACTTTAATTTATGACTCGCAGATAGCACTCGCAGGTGGAATTCTCTTCATCGTATTCGGTATTCAGTCTTTCATCACTCCTGTTGAATGAATTTACAATTTTAATTTATAGACATATTTCTCTCAACAAATTTCAAATTTTGATTCTCTATGTTGTGAGACAAATCCCTATCAATGCACCTTCAACTTATTATGACCTCAGATATATTATCTTGTGCTTCTTATCTTTGCATAATCTATCCGAAAATTAAGAGCCAAATATAACTATCGTGGAATAATTAAGTGAACATCAAAACAACTTGTCCAATGTCAAGAACAGATGATATGACGAATCATGCGACTTCAATAAAAACACATCACAAAACTTTGTAAAATGCATTTTTAAAATCAAGCTTTTATTCCAAAAAAAATCATAATATAGGCGAAGTACATTGTTTAAATTGCAAAAAGAAATGTAATTTTAGCTAACAAGATGCTATCTCACTCAGTTACCTCTTCCGTATTGTAGCAACCATCCTTTGATTAATATGAGAAATAACATCTTTTGGTCAACCTTGAGGAGTTCTAATATTATATTATCCTATCCATAGCTCATGATTATTTTTTATCCCTCTAAATTATGAAGAGACGACAATCTCTTGGCCAACCGAAGGATTACAGTTTATAAGAAACTATAGCTTCATTCAAGATAATAAAACTAATTATATTAATTCCAATTATTGGTAATGTTGCTATTTTAAATTTGTTTTCGCAAACATGTCCCTTTCTCTTGAAGAAATACCATAAGAATGTGACATTTATAATTGTGATTGCCTGATTGGAAACTTCAATTTTATTGGCCCACTCTAGCATGGGACTTAGTTCACCCTCACTTAGTCATCGTTTTTAGCTTTGCACATTTTTCAACGGCCAAGGCTCGTTTTAGCGATAAGGATAAGGTGATGTATGAGCATCGTAAATTTTAAAAATATATTATATGAAAACAATGGGGTTTGTACATTATAACAATTTTCACAATTGTTGGAAATTTTTTTTTGACAATTCTTGTACTCCTCCCAAAAATTGTAACCTTAATAAAATAGGAAAAATTGCACCAAAATCCCACTGAAAGAAAATAATATATTAAAAAATTATTCAAATAAAAAGAAAATTATTAAAACTTGAAAGTTGCCTTGTATCATTGACAAGTTATAAGACTTTTCAGAAATTAGTTTTCGTGGGATAATATTGTGATTTTCAATTTAAAAAAACACACAGACATTTATTTATTTTTATTGAATTCATTAATTAAGATTATATTATAAAGTTAATGATGAATTTGTATTGTATTATTTCAATTTATTTTAATCATGTTATTTACTTGGCTTCCAAAATCAATCAAATAATTAAAATAATTGATCCAAAAGAGTGAACGTACACGTAGTTAATAGGGAGAAAGAAAATACAATATCATAAACATCCCATGACCTGGCCGTACTTTCCATTACAAACTAAAAAATTGAGGAAATCGACATTCCATTTATTGGCCCTACATGCATGAGGAGGAAACAATAGTTTTAGATCGAAAAGAGGTGTCTACTTTCTAACTGTTTGTTTGGTAGCAGACTTGTTAGCGTGTTAGGTGCAATGGTGAGGCTTCAAAGCTAACCGTCTATTGTCTACTTTCATCCTAATTGTATATTTACAGGGTAGAGAGCATTTGATATGGTTTCTGATTCATATCATTACACAATATTGTACAGTTTACATTAATCATGCTTAAATTAAAGTATGATAGAGAGCATATTTATTTTACCAGGTCCTTGTATTTGAAAAGTTCTTCTAGGGAAATTCCATTAAAATCCATATAAAATACTTAAATCTAAATTTGTACTTTTAACAAATCTCTTATCATGTCCAATGCCTTATTAAGAATTTCTGAACCCTTTGATTTTTTATACAATGAACAATTGATTTACATAAATAATTATTTTTTTCATGAACTAGCGAGAATAGTTTTTTTTTTCTTAAACAGTGTTCAGTAATCCAATTTTTATTGACAACAAATTAATCTCGACTCGAACATACGTAAAAAACTACCGAGAATAGTTTATCAAAATATTAAGAAATATTTTTATCCAATGAAAAATTACTATTAAGAAAGAATGAGACAAAAAAGAGAAGATTCATAGAAAAATAAAAAACTGCATATAGTGAAATCAATAAATTAATAAAATCAATAAATTAATATGTATGTGTGTGTGTATTAAAATATTATATATAATATTTTTTCATATTTAAAGTATTATATTAACACGTTTTTTTATAATGTATATTAGCACGTTTTTTATGATACTTATATCAACACTTAATGTAAAAAAAGATTAAAATGGAACTTATTAATGTTAATGGATTAACATGAAACCTTATATAAAGTGAAGAAGTGAAGGGCTAAAAACTAAAAATTAAACGAAACAATATAGGGATATCATAAAAAAAAGAAAAAAAAAACTATGAAAATATGGTTAAATTATAGGCACTTGCAAATTAATTATCCCTATAAATTATTTGATTATCACTCTTGTTTTTCTTTTTTTTTTGATACAGTCACTCTTGTTTTTCTAACGTAAGTTAAACACTGAATCTTCCTTTTTCTGTCTTCATATTAAAATTGCAAAAGATGTGTTCACTAACTTATTAGGAATCTAATTTATCAAAAAAAACTTATTAGGAATCTAATCCTATCACGAAAACTACTGATCTGGGCGGCACCCATATAAATCAAGAAAAGCTACAAACATAAGCATACATGTTTGCACTTTCCTATTTATACCTTCTTCTCCACTAACGATATTATAATATAATTATGGGTCCCTATAATAATAATCGTTAGAAATCTGATACTATAAATTAGTATTCCAGATTTAATTAATCATTAATATATTTGTCTCTTAGCAAATTTCTTCATTAGTTGTTGAAAGCATTTTAATTTTTCATCCATAAAATTTTAATATCTGAGAAATTTTTAAGTGAACTCAAAATGTAACTTTATTTAAGCTCTTATAAATTATTATGTTTTTTTACCATAACTTATAAATTATTATGTTGGATGCTGCAGGCATTTTAAATTTTTAATTGATTTTTTTTTATCAAAATTTTTTAATTGATTGAACACCCCAAAATAATTAAATCATAGATAATTTATTTTATGGTGTGTTAGCTTGAGGCAACAAAACATTAATGATTACTTAACTTTTTTTTTTTGATAAAAATTACTTAACTTTTTAATGATTTAATCATGCACCTTATAGTAAAAAAAGAAAGAAAAAAAAAGAAAGGCATCCATTGTATCTTTTTCCTTGATTCACTCTTTATTCATATTTTAATTAACGCACAATCAATCACATTGACATATTTATTCACTACGTCATGAAAATTTTAAAATGAGATCTCAAACTATTATTTTTTGTCGTATATGCTAATATTTTACGGAGTATTGTTAATTATATAAATTTCGTGATTTAAAAAATTCTTTAATTAATTATATAACAAAGATTTTCTGTCTCGTATATATATAACACTGGTGGCAGACGACGACCTAGAAGAAGAACAACAACAAAAGGAAGAAAAAAAAAACTCATCTTTTTATTTATTCTTCTGCTCAATAATGTATCAGGCATTGAATTCCATTCTCTGATTTCTATATCTATTATCCCAAAACAAGCTTCATTATTTCCTTCATCCTTTGAATTCCTTGGAATTCGAAGGATTCAACGCAGTTTACAAAAATAAAATTATAATTCTCAGAGTTTGAAAAAGATTCAATTTTTACAAAACCCTTTATAGCTTTTCTTCTCTGCTCTTTGTTTTTGGGTTTCTGTGTATTAATCCAAGATGGGTTCTGTTGTTCAGGTTGTAATTTCATTCTAATTTGTTTTTTTTTCACTTTTGAATTAAATTTATCTGCTTTTTTTGCATTTTTTTATTTGACCCTTGATTTTGTTTTTTGTTTTTGTTTCTATTTTGGTTTAGGGTTTCACCAAGTCTCTGGCTATGACTGTTCTCTCTGAAATTGGGGATAAAACATTTTTTGCTGCTGCGGTTAGTTTTTTTTTTTTTTTTTGCTTTATAATAAAGTTGAAAGCTTTATGTATAGAGGCATGTGAAAACTTTGGCTTATAGTAATAGTCATTGGTTTAGCTGATGGCAATTTATTATGCACCTTTCGGTCCTAAATAAGTGACTTTTTTTTTGGAGAGGTTAAGGAAACAAAATAGGTTAGTTAATTTCGATATATTTGATTTTTTTTAGATTACCTATTAGTTTATAAGTCAAATAAGCTAATTTAAGTGGAAAAATCAGGTAAATCATCAATTTATAAATAACTAGTTTTGTTTTCTTAGGATTTTCCAAAAATGTCAACTAGGTCTTATATTTAGGAGTAGAGGAAGTATTTTCTTGTGATAAATCTGGTTTGAAGGGAGAAAGTTTTTTAATTGGTGGTGTACAATATATAAGAACTGCTTAAGTGTTGACAAATGTTTGTGTTGTAATGAATTTATGATGAAATAGCAATGTGAGTTTATAAGGTGTTTGAATAATCCAGTGTTAATTGCTGTATCACTTAGCAAGATGATGCTAATCTGACATGTTATGTTGAAGTACTTCCCATTCTCTTGGATAGCCGTTGGCCAGAAAAGAAAAAATGTACTAGAAATTTTAACTTTGACTAATTGATGTGGTGGTGCTTGTTTGCAGATCTTGGCAATGCGTTACCCCAGACGACTTGTTTTGTCAGGTTGCCTATCAGCTTTGATTGTAAGTAATTTGCTTTCCTATGGTTCATTGTTACCTTTCTGTTTTCGTTGAAATTAATATCTTATCATATAATATATGGTATTTGATTTGAATCTAAAGTTCTTAAGGAAATTTGCAACATTTAGGTTATGACCATTCTATCTGCTCTTGTTGGTTGGGCTGCTCCAAATCTGGTAAGCATTCTTTGTTGCTATTCAACATTGGCAATATTTGTCAGTTGTCATTGTTTGTGTTTTGATTGATATATCCTCTCAGAGGTGTCGTGTTATCCTTGCATGAATATGCTCAACTCAGATGTTTAGCTTGAATGCACTGCATAGGCCTTTGGTTCACTTGATGAATGAACAAAAGAAGAGAAATCATGAAATATGTTGATCCATTGAATTAGCAACCCGTTCTGGTCAACATGACTTGCTGATCTAAAGTTATATTGATATTGTTTTATTGCAAGAAATCCCAAGTAATATTTTCCATTCAAGTTCTATCTTAAGTTTTTCTCTTACAAGATAAATTGAAAGGTGAGACATGTCTATAAAGATTGCTTGGCTTCACGTTTTATTTGTTGCATCTAAATCTCAACCATATATGGTTGCATACCAATCAATTGTAAGTGAAGTTTCATTGTTAAATGAACTTGCGTGTGAGGTTAAGTGCAATCATCTATATGAAGATTATGTAGCAAGCTCTTGTCTAGGCACACCACATTTTCCCTTGGTTCTAGCACATATTGATCGTCTTGTAATTCTGCAGATTTCTCGCAAATGGGCTCATCACGTAACAACATTGCTGTTTTTTGGTTTTGGGCTATGGTCTTTGAAGGATGCAATATTTGAAGAAGGGTGATGATTATTATCTCTGATATTTACTGGTCATTTTCTTTGAAAAGCAGGTTCCCACCTGCATTGATAGTTTGACTGATTCTAGATTATTTCACTGGACAGGGAGTCTGAGGAACTTGCTGAAGTCGAAGCAAAATTGGTTTGTTTTATTTTTATTTGTCTTATTATTTGAACCTCAGTCTTTCTTTACTGTTTGACATCATCCTTGTATTGTGATTAGGATGCGGACTACAAGGCTAATGGTGGATCCACAAAAGATAGCAAGAAGGTATAACAATAATAATATTCAATATAAGAAGTTACGCTTTTCCCCTCTAAACGTATAAGGCTACATGTGTTGGGATGCAACACAGTATAATGTGTAAGCTCGAAGAAATTTGAAACATTTGAAATTTGACTTCAAAGAGAATCTTGACGCAAGATATTTTAGTAAATATGATTGGATTCATGCAAGTCTTGTTATTATATTTACTGTTTATATTTATAATGATAAAACAACTTATGATTATCATTTGATTTGATGATCCTTGGGAATTTCTTTATACCTGCTGCAGTGGTAACCAAGAGACATTCTAGATAATCATCTTACATATTTACTAATCTCTAATTATATTAACATTGAATATTAGTCAAAGTTTTGCAGGAAAAGCTTTAATACTAATTTGTCAATGATGATGGCTCCACTAGTTATTTAATTGAGGGGATTTCTAACAAGATTGCAATTTTATAAAGAAGACCTTCTGCTTGAAGTTACTTTTCTTTTTGGGGGTGAGTGCAGAAATGCACGGTCATACTCCTTTAATGCTTTATGACACCATCTATCCATGCTAAACTGATGCATGAATATGTTTGAGTTGGAATAAGGGGTTTTCTTGTTGCTATCCTAAGAACTACTTACTTGTAGAACTGATTTGTCAACTGATGAACTTGACGTTGTAAATGATGCTCAGTTTATGTTTCCAACTTCTGATTTCCAGGACAAAGATGACCTGAAAAAGCAACAACGGCCCTTTTTCACTCAGTTTTTCTCCCCCATATTTTTAAAGGTAGTAAATTGCATTTCCTATTTCCTGGAAAGATTAATATTCTAATTGCCAGGCTACCCATTTGATTTACATTATCATGCCCTTAACGCAGGCATTTTCGATCAACTTTTTCGGTGAATGGGGTGACAAGAGCCAGGTTGGCATATTTATGCATATATTTTTTTTCATGACTAGAGACTTAAGTCCAGCATTTAACATCAATTCATTCTGTTTCAGTTGGCTACCATTGGTTTGGCTGCTGATGAGAATCCATTTGGTGTTGTTCTTGGTGGCATTATGTAAGTCTTGACTATACTATTTTTGAATTAGAGTCATTCTTGAATTCAAACATCAGTGCAGTGCCTCTTTCCTGAAATTGTGAGAATGCATGCCATGCACATGCACATGCAATGTTCTTGCCCTGAACCATAAAAATGGCTACCTGGGAGAGAACCATAATTTCTGATTTTTCTTTTCTTTTTTTTTTTCAGTGGACAAGCGATTTGCACTACTGCTGCTGTTCTTGGAGGAAAGAGTTTGGCGACTCAAATATCTGAAAAAATAGTAATACATTTTATTCTTCTCTTTGTTTACCTTGAGTTTGGAAATCACACTCTCTCGCTTTGGCTTTACCTATGCATGACATGTGTTGCCCACATGTGGCAACTCATGGATCAAAATTAAATTATATCTTCTCTTGAATTGGACAATATAAGTTTAAAACTACAAATAAACCAAAGGAAAGTTTTGAGCTCAGAGTAAAATCTATTTGCCTTCTTGCTGATAATGAGGGTATCTAAACTGCAAGTTGGTGGAATGAGTTATATTTTCTGGATTTCTGCGTTTACATTATTCTGTTTCGCTGATGCATTAGTAACATTAAACTTTACGTGTCGCAGATTGCACTCTCAGGTGGAATACTTTTCATTGTATTTGGTATCCAGTCACTCCTTACTCCAGTTGAATGATGAAGGCTATGATACCGGTCATTATTAACACACTTAATGTTACAGTGGGGTTTGCTGCCAGAGGAACTCAACTTATTTAGATATTGTGGGGGGTAAAGGTAGTTTTTTGACCCTTTCATATAATACATTGGCTAAAATCAAATAAGCCACAGCTGGACGAGATAATTCATTATTACAAGTCAGGTGTAATATTATTTTTAATTTTAATTGTTAAACTACTTTTCATATTGGTCTTCCTCCCTCCATCCAAATAACCAAGTTACGAGGGTAATAGGATCTTTTTTTTTTTTTTTGAGTAAATACTGAACTACAACCACAGTCCACATTGCTTCACAATGAAAGAAATACAAGACATAGTTTGGTATCCTTTATCATGATCTACCTCTTGCTTGAAAGGTGGTGGTTATGGTTGATCAAGGATTTGGTCAGCCAAGTTAATATGCACTCTAGATGTTCCCTGTCATTCCTGATGCATAACCCTTAAAGTGTGATGGTTATCACAATCCCTCAAGACTAAATCATTTGCTTTTATACACTTAAAATAACGAACCATTTTTTCTATTAAATTTTTATAATATGTATTCAAGTTGGGAGCTCAAGAAATCCAGCAATAATTGGGGTAGTATTATTGCCTATCTTGAATGCCACAAAAAAGATAACCTTAAGGGTCTGTTTGGTATGAGGGGAGGGGAGGGAAAATTTTTGTGACTTGAATTTATAAAAATTTGAAAAGTGTGGTTGGAAATTTTAAATTTATCTATATAACTCATATTTAGCATATTATCTTTATTAAAATATCACAACCTCACTTCTTTAATATTGAAAAATTCATCTTACAAAAATTTTCCTTCCCCCCTTCCAAATCTCTTGTAGCGCAGAGCTTTAACTATCTAAAAAAAGAATACATGAGAAATTGGTCCTACCTTTTTTGTTTTGACCTTTTGGGTGAAAAAAGCAGAGAAAGTGAACTACAAAGAGTCTGAAAGGTCTTCCATTTTGAGTATTATTAAGAATATCTCCAAAATGCCTCTCGTCAGTGAAACCCACACAATTCAGACGACCTTTCTTATCTCTCAAGTCACTTTCAAATATGTCATCTTCTCTCGTGGTTCCAAATAAGGCATGGGAAGCTAATCTAGATGTGAGCCTTGACTTAACGAAAATTCTCATTCTTATTTTAAAATTTCAAAGTTAACAATAGTTTTTTTTTTAAAAAAAAAAAAGAGGAATAGATAAAAATTTAACTTTATATAGTACTTGCACCTTTTTATAATGAAATCAAACTAGTCGGCCTTAAGAACTTCAACATAAATATAAGAAACAAATGCGTGTAATTAAAAAACAATAACCAATGGGTAGTTGGTTGAACTGATAAGTGCCTATATGGGCAACACTCCTACTCCTCGAGTCCAGATTAAACTGGGCAGTGATTAACAAAAAAACTAGTAGTGAAAATTAAATTCAAAAGATGATTATGCACAACTATAATAAGTTATTAAACGAAAGTACAGTAGTTACACAGGAATTTGGTTTCCACAAATAGAAACCACACATTCCTACAACTCACACCACTGAAACACGTCATGTTTCAATAAAGTTTAAGACAAAGCTTAGGTTTATTTTTATGGTCGCCTACGTTAACAAAATCAAGTAACCACAATTCTTACAGAAGTCGTAAAATCTTTTAATCAAGGCCATGGCTATCCATTTATAATACTAGGACGACCAAATCTTATTCGCCTTTTCTTTGTTATTGTAATGTTTACGAGGACAAATTTATGTACACATACTAAAATCAGGAAATGTTGCTTTCCAACAATAATGAACACAAAAGTTGATTTGGATTGAGGCTAATGATAATTGGCACCCACCACTTGCTGGTTCAATTGAACTAAGAAGGCTATTGCCTCTAAGTTGGGAGCAGTATTGTTCAGCATCAGCTTGGGCACAGACAATGACCACTGACAATCCATTGTAGTGAGCATCTAGCATGATATCATATGCATTATCAATGGTCATGCCAGGAATAACCTTCATCAATACTTGTACAACGTATTCCCTTCTATTGAAGTCATCATTGTGCAATATTACACGATATGGAGGTGCTAGTTTACGAGATTTCCTGCAGGTCTTAAAAAACCAGAATTAAACACTTACCATCAGCCATCCAAAAAATTAAGTACTCTTGCTTCTAAATATAAGGCTTTGATGACCAAAAATGGTATGTAGATTAACAAAAGAACCTAAATCTTTTAACAATCATACTCCTTTTCCAAACTTCCACTAATTCAATGGCATTGGGAAAAAAAAGTGAATACAAGGGGACAAATACTCTCATTAAGTATCATCATTAATACATGAACACTATGAAACAAATAATATGGGTGCCTAAGGAAAAAAAGTTCAATTTAGCATATTTATTGATTATCCTCAATATTTCATGGAATGTATAATTTAATTATTGTTTCTTATAAATGGATCCGAACTCCTGAGGGAGTAAATAGGTCGATAGGGAGCAAGAGTTGAATATGCATATTTAATAGTCCGCTAAAGCTAACCAATAGCACAAACAGCTATTCAAGTTTTGCAAACAACACTCCAAATAGCACTTAAAAGGGCTCAGAAACGATAGTACAAAACATGAATGCTACACATTTGAAACGGAAGATGATTTGAGCCCAATCATAGAATTTGAATGTGAAGCTATCCCTATAAAATTTGGTCTATACCTCAGATTGAATTCAGATTCACGGCCAGGAGTTGCTTTTTCAACAACTGGCTTTTCCAGCAGTCCTCCTCCTCTGCCTGGTCCTGTTGATAATACAGCCATAGGAATGCAGACATTGGAACATGGTCCTTTGCAAGAAGAATATTTGTCTCCTGTATTGTGATTTTTTTCTTCAGTTAGTGTTCTGGAAGCACTCACTAAAAGAGAGGAGCAACACATTACACAAATAAAAGCAATTAAGAATGACTCTCAATTTAACTCATCTATAACACAAATGAGATACTCCTATTTGTTAGTGATCACTTAGATTCAATGCTTCAATTTCGCAACCACCAATTCTCCTACTGATGCTTCAGCAGAAAAATTCCCCGGAAACAGAAATGAAAACCTGCATCTGCCCAAGTCTTAAGGAATTTAACAGAACACATTTGTGATGTAATGTAATATTTATGATGTTAATGAATGAGCTGATTGTTGCATAATAGAGGCACACATATCATCTACATACCATACTAACATATTCTTTCTACGTTTTATTTGTTTACATTGCGAGTACATATCACTTCTAGTTCAATAAGGAATTTAAAATCAGCATATTAGTATAATATATTAATATATTAATGTTTATATACTACTCCAGTTCAGTAAGGAGAAAAATAGAGAAAATAGAGAAGTGAGGGAAAAGCAGTGTAAGTTGTTAATAGCAGTAGGAGGAGTATATTTTTCCGAGGTTATGCATATGATATGCTGCTACGTGTTCAAAGTTGATATACTCTCTCTGTGTTCCTAAATATAAGTCACTTTCTAATTCATTCAGTAATATCACGTGCTATTAACTAACTTAACTAACATCCTTAATCTAAATAAAAAAGAATAGATAGCTAATAGAGAAAAAGGAGAAAGAGGACGGAAGTGATACCAGAGGATTGAAGAGGTAGTTGGGAGAGAGAGGCAATATCTCTCTCTCTCTCTCTCTCTCTCTCTCTCTCTCTCTCTCTCTCTCTCTCTCTGTGTGTGTGTGTGATGGAGATTTCTAGTTGAGTTCACTTGCATGTAACAACGACGGAAGAAGAAGAAGAAAACCACAAACTTGACACCTGTCCTTTGTCCTCTCATCTTATTATGATTGGAAAATACACTTCTAGTCCCTTATGTTTGTAGTAATTGACTTTTTCTAAACAATCCTTAAATAAGCAAAATAAGTTAATTATAAATTGATTTACCTATTTTTTCCCTTAAACTAGTTTATTTTACCTATAAATTAATGGATAATCTAAAAATATATCAAATATGTCATCATTTAATAACTCATTTCGCAACCTTAATCCCTCCAAAAAAAGTCAATTAGGTCCTATATTTAGGACCGAGGTAGTATCAAGTTTCAATTTAATAATTTATGATTGGAAAGTACATTTTTACTCCCTTATATTTGTATCAAGTTTCAATATAGTCATTTATGATTGAAAAGTACACTTCTAGTTCTTTGTATTTGTAACAAGGTTCAATTTAGTCTTTTATGTTTGAAAGTATACTTTTAGTCCTTTTTGTTAACACTGTTAGTTTTAATGAAATTTAAATAATTATTTCATAATTAAATTGAGCACAAAATGATAAATTTGGGAACTATAAGAATAATTACACAAGAATAATTTAATCTGAGCATTTTTTCAGTATATAATAATCATTTAAAATTGTTAACATTTTTCGTTTAGTGAAACTAACTGTGTTAATAGAAAAGGACTAAAAGTATATTTTGCAAACATTAAGGATTAAATTGAAACTTGATACAAACACAAGTGACTAACAATGTACTTTTCAAACATAAATGACTAAATCGAAACTTGATACCAACATAAGGGATTAAAAATATATTTTTATCTTTTAGGTTAAAAACGTTTCACCAAACGCCTAGTGTGATTTTTTCAAGGAAAATAGTGTTCAAGTCATCTAAAATCCAAATTTACTGGCAAATAAAAAAGGAATAGTGTCGGAGTTTTGAAGATACTACACGTGTCTTAAAATATAACGTCATGAAGGGAATAACATGTCACCCCAATTGGTCATTCATAAAATTTTTGGAACAATTTCATTCTCCTCTTTGACGATTGTTAACTCAAATCCCTCTTTGTCCTTGCAACACTCCTTTAGAAAGTAAGAGCCTTCATTCCAGCAATGAACGTGATTGATTATTAATTACTACTGCTCTACCAGAAAAAAGACAGGCTAGAAGTATCTTTTGATCGGTTAGACCGCCGGTTGGATCGGTTAGACCGCCGTTGGACTGTTTAGTAAATAATTAAATAAATTTAAATTTTTATGTTATATATAAATATGAAAAATATGATACTCCCTCCGGTCCTAAATATAGGACCTAGATGACTTTTTTGAAAAATCCTAAAAAAATGCAAAATAAATTAATTATAAATTGATTTACCTAATTTTTTCTCTTACACTAGTTTATTTTACCTAAAAGCTAATGAATAATCTAAAAAGATATCAAATATGTCATGATTTAATAACCTATTTTGCAACCTTAATTTCTCCAAAAAAAGTCAATTAGGTCTTATATTTAGGACCGGAGGTAGTAATATTTTATACAAAGTCTTCTAATAAAAAAATATATACAAAGTCTATATTAATATCTATTCATTCTAAATAAAAATAACATACAAATGTCTGCCTAGAACTTTTAGTATATACAAATAACATTATTTAATTTTATGATGATAAATAGTATTTAATTGTTTTCCACTTTTCTCTTTGGCCAAAAAAAATAGTATTTAATTGTTTTCACTCATACTCTCTAGTCTCTGCCCACTCATGCTTCTTTTTAGTGGAATGAGAAATTATATTAAAGCTTGTATGCACAATCTTACAAGTTACGAGTTAAATACCATTGAGTAATTGGTGAGAAAACTTGGCAAAGAAAATTGGTGCACAGAGGCATCGTGGCAAAGGTAAACTAAATACAAATATCCAATTGTTAATTTACCCACTGTACCCCTATACAGCATACCCCTAGTCTATCAACTAAAGAAGTTAAAAAACATATAGGGGAGAGAAAGTGAAAAGCATATGCCAACTCAAACTTCTCTCATCTTGGTTACTTATAAGTTATAATTATCGTCTGATGCAATATTTCACTAAGAAAAAAAGTCTATGCCCCTGGTCATACTCCCTCCGGTCCTAATTATAAGTCGCTTTTGACTTTTTTGGAAAATCCTAAAAAAGAAAAATAAGTCAATCATAAATTGATTTAACTAATTTTTACCCTTAAACTAGTTTGTTTAACTTATAAACTAATGACTAATATAAAAATTTATCAAATATGTCATAATTTAATAACATATTTTGTAACGTTAACATCTCCAAAAAAAGTCAAAGGTGACTTATAATTAGGACTGGAGGGAGTACTTAATTACACTCACATCAATTTGCGGGCTTCATTGAGATGGATATGAAACGATGGCAAATGTTCCTAATGTTATTTATGAAGATATAAATTTCTTTCTATGTTCTTTTTTCTCTTCCTTTTACATGTTAGAAGATGGTACTATTTTCAAAGGTTTAGAGATGTCGTTAACTGCCAAGAGTTTATTGAAACATAGTTGTTTTTACCTAGTATTTTTTTCCCTTCTACAAGATTTTTAAAAATTTTATTGATGAAGTTGAAGAAAATTAATGTTTCAAAAGAATATCTACAATTCATTTACAAATACATGATAGTTTAAGTAACAGGGTGAGATGTAAAATGTTTTTTTAATATTTCTCTAACTATATTCGGCACTACCAACAAGTCAACAACAAACTAATCCAGTTTAAAAACATGTAAACTCACAATTAAGAAATTTAACTACCATCAAATAATTATCACGATCACTTATCTAAGGTCCAAACATGGACCTATAATTAAATTCAAACTACCAATACCAATTCATCTGGATATTTGGTGGTAAGCATTATATGCTAGAAAAAATATCAATTAAAGCAGGAAAGAAAGAAAGAAAAAAAAAACTATACCTTAATTCTACAAAAAAACTGTACTTTATTCACTAATTAAAACAGACAAATCAACAATACTACCCCTTTTCATTTAAGGAGGGGATGTATTGCCTACAGGTGTTAGTCAGGGAGGGGCAATATAAAAAAACTAAATTAACAACTTGAACTCCTTTACATTTTTAATTATAGCAACAAAAATGAAATCTTTTTGGATCATAGTTTTTTTTTATGCTATTATATAAGTACAATTATATATAATTCATCAATTTAGTTTTCATGGTGAACAGTTTTGGAAATTGAGTTACCAGAATCATAACAAGTTCACACTATGTAGTTAGAATTATAATAAGTTAAGGGAAGTTTTCTGGCTAGAATTTATAATTAGTTACATAGAGTCTCCTACAAGAGTCTTCATGGTTCCTTGGCAAAAGTCATCACAAGAATATACATTCTGCAATCTCAAATTCTACCTATCACTTTTAATTGCCAAAGGCTCAATCTTTAAATTAACATGAAGACTAAGATCTCATATATCTAGCATAATTATTTTTTTTGGGATGCGGGGATATCAAAACTGAACTAACTCATGAATCCACCTCCACCCATGTTTGGTGCACCCTGCGTTGGTACCTGTCCCTGAGGAACCAATTGCGTTCTTCCTGGACCTTGAACGTACGCAGCTTGACTCATTCCTGTACCAACCATCTGCTGTTGCTGAGGAATCTGCTGCTGATGTTGCAATTGCTGAAGTTGAGGAAGTTGCTGCTGCTGTGGCTGTAGCTGTGAAAGTGGCTGCTGCTGTTGTTGCAGTTGCGGTAGCTGCTGCTGCTGCTGCTGGAGCTGTGGTAACTGTTGCTGTTGAAGCTGGGAGAGTTGTTGCGGTTGCACCGGAGGAAGTTGTTGTTGTTGTTGTTGCGGTTGTTGTAGCTGAGGAAGTTGCTGCTGCTGTTGCATGAGGCCAACCTGCTGTGGCTGCTGTTGTTGCAGCTGTGGAAGATGCTGTTGCTGGGATTGCATTTGCTGCTGTTGTTGCTGCTGTTGCATTTGTTGTTGTTGTTGTTGTTGCTGCTGCTGTTGCATTTGTTGTTGTTGTTGTTGCTGCTGTTGCATTTGTTGCTGCTGCTGACTAGATAATTGTGGCTTGAATACCACCATGTCCTGTTTGCATTGCAAATTTTAGAGAAATATTGGGAGTATAAAATTGAAGGTATCATCATTGTTTGGAACTTTTGATAAGAATTGGATTTGTCTAATCTAAGACTGAGTATAGCAGCATGGAAGGTGCGAAGTTTATGTTGCACAAGCACGGTTACAAGTATCCTACCTCTCTGAATGGGGATTCAACAATTGTCTTTCAAAATATTAGGTGCAAGTATAGTAGAAACATACTGATCAAAGAAAAAATATTTTAAATAATACAACTTATCACAATAAGAAATAGATAATGACGCTCTGTATATATATAATCAAATCAAAGGTCAGTTTCCAGTTGATAGTGTAATGATTATATTGGCATTAGAAACATGTTTGTTACTTTGGGTGAAAATATGTGTGTCTGAGGCTAGTTTATACATCTCCAGGAAAAGAGAATAATAGCTTAACTTCAAGACTTACTGAAGTGTAAATAGCATCCAATGGAAGAGTCAACAACTAATTGAAGTGTACATGGCTCAAACTCTCACGACAATATAATAAACAGAATGTTAAATTTACCTAAAAGTTGGCATATATGTCTGAATAAAGTGATTCTAAAAGCAAGTTTGAATTTCATTTATCTAGATTCCGATTAAAGGGAAGAAATTTATAGCTCAATAGGCTTGAGTAAAGAATTTCTCACCCCAGGAAAAAGCATCCCAATCAAGCGGCAGGCTTTGTCAGATACAGATAGTAGCAATGTCTGAGAAGGTAGTTGGATTACTGCACACTGAAATGAAAGAATAAAAATTTAGCACCAGACTAAGTATACCAAACACATACTGGGACATCTCGGATAAATTACAGCTTCAAAACAGACTGATAAAGAACCATACAATTTCAGTTCACATCATAAATATTTTCAAAGATGACCTCATGCGCAGAGTCCCGGTTCCATGTAATTTAAACCATCATATTTTAAGTCATGTGATTTTTTTAATCTTCCAATCTAATCAATTGGATATAGTCACACTGTAATGGCCGCATTTAATCTTTTTTTCTAGAACAAGGCTCGGTACAATGGTAAGAAGGTGAAACAATACTTAAGTGACTGATAAGATTGTTGTAGACTAGCAGAAGAAATTAAGAAAGAAACCTTTCACTTACCAGCTTCTTTTCCTGAAGCTGGCCAAGAAACCCATGTGGGTTCATAGCCCGAAAAACTAGGAAATCTGCCTTTCCAACGTATTGTCTGTTATCAAAGTAATGTCAAGTCAGAATATCTGCAGAATAATGCCTGAAGCAAAATAGAGCTACACACTGTAATATAAATAATCAAGACCAAAGCTAAACACAAAACAACAAAGAAATTACTTGTTATTCATGTGGTCTTGAGATATAAGACGAACTATCTGCATTGTTGCTGGCCAGTTTGATGCAAGCCTGAGACCCAATGAAAACAGTCAGTACATCATAATTAATGCCTAATTAAGCCAATAGAGGTGACAATCTAAAGCTACTAATGATGGTTTAAACCAGGTAGAAAATTGGGAAAATCCCATACTGCTTCAACCATATTGATATTGGAGCAAATGGTGTGTCATGTGAAGATTACTTTTTTGTACAAGTCTTGCAATAATTACAAATAAATGAGAGAAATGTCAACATTAATAGTTGTGATTAGTTCCATTTGCGCATAATAAAGAGCACAGAACACTCATGCACACTTTACATTAAGCAAGTTCGACCCATGTAACAACTATAGAACTCATAAAAGGAACCTTGAAATTGATTACATGAATCACCAGAATTGAAACTCAAGTGAGAGATTAGAAGTTTGACCCTAGCCATTCCAAGTCTCCAAATTAAGCAATCAAGGAATTTATTGATTTAATTAATCAATAGAATACAAACTCAAAAGTGAGCTTGATGGAGACTTGATAGTATGGGTCATTAAATAAAAGGGTCAACCCAGTTTTAGTCCTCACTTGGTGAGGGTGCTGGGGAAGGGAATATACTAGGCAACTTAACCTCTGCGTTTAGCAAAGTGGCTGATTCGAACTTATGACCTCAGACCCCACGGCGAGCGAGCTTATCTTTGAGTCAAGCAGGCCCTTCAATATGGGTTATTAAATAACATTGAGAAATATGAAATGCTTGATAGAGTATTTAAGTGGGTTATTTCACGCCTCTAATCCTATTTAGGTACCCATCAACAACGGTTACCTCGTACTAAAAGAATAGAACCATCTTCTCATAACTCAAACCCTTTGAAAAACCGGTCGAGGTGACAAGGAAAGAAATGTCAGTAAAACAGAGACAGCTAAACAAACCCACGAGAAAATAATACCAAGCCAAAAAAGTTTTAGAAAGTCCAACCACGGACACTGATCCTTAGACTTTGAAGAAGCAAGAATAGAACTTCCAGAACTTACAACTCAGAAGCTGAATAACTCCGATAACCCTGTCATAAAGTAACCATAAAATTAATACATGCCACAATATTACAGAAATTGCCACAATTATGAATGCAATTGACAACAAACTGAATTAATGCATAGATCAAATAAGGTGAACTAAAAAAATTTCATCAAGCTTTGAGATGGTACCTCTAGTCTGGTGATAAATACAGGTTGTCCCTGTCTTTGTCCAGATAAACTTCCCTGCATGAATTGCAACAATTAAGGATTAAGTATATAAAACTGATGCAAAAGCATGCAAGAATAACAAAACGAAATTTTCACGACTTCTGCTTCATATCAATTTCTAATAAAGCCAAAATAGTATAAACACACAGAAGTAAGCATTTTTAGTAATTGTTTCCTCACATCTTGCTATTGGGAATGATATTATCCATTGGATAACGTCAAACATCCAGAATTAGCAAGAGAGTAAGGTAGTACAATTTATGACAATAGCATTACATGTGATAAATAAAAATTGAAAATGGAAGCAAATAAAAAACAATATAACACGACCTAACATACTTACATATATAGCATGTAATTATTAAATAGTGAAAATAATAATCTTAAACAATGTGGGCAGAAGTGATAACACATCACATGAAATAAAAATGTCAGCCATCTAAGAAATATAAGCTGCACTTGCCAAAGTCCAATGTCCTTTTCAAGTTAAAGATACTAACAGAAAAACAAAGACATGACCCAACAAATCTGAAATAAAAAAAACTATGCTCCCCCAAGTGAAACCAATCAAACCATCACAGAATAGGAAACCATTGTAATTAAAATGAAGATTGTAGTTGGCAATACTAGTCTTGATTTTCTAAAATAAGCCGTTCAAACAGTTTAGAATTGGATAAAGGTGCAAAAATACCAATGATAAATTGTCAAAAGTGGTGCACACTACCCATCATAAATCTGAATGGGAGCAAATTTATTTTTCAATTCATTGCATATTGCGTTAACTCTTAATGTTTGAATTTAAATTGTAAAAATTTAACAAATGTTAGCTCCAGTTAACAGAAAAAATAAATTAGCACCCATTTGAATTAGGATAGGTAGTTTTGCACCCAAGGTTGTAATATGATGTCAGCCACACTTTTAACAATTTACCATCTGTATTTTTGCGCCTTCACCCTTTAGAATTACATGGTCAAAAATTTATAAGCAGCATTTAAAAATAAATGATTCAACATAATAAGCAGCATAAGTCTCACAGGGAATCAGTGAAGAGATTGAAACTAAAGAAAAATGTGTGATGCTCAACTGATACTAAACAAATTTATTATGGAGAAAATGGTAAGATATCAAATTCCATGTTAATATGTCTAAAAGTTTCCCAAGGAAAAAATGCAAAGTCAAAACTTGAGAAGAAGATTTATAAGGGATCTAGACAAACCTCCCAAACCTTCACATATTTCGACTGTGTAGATTGCATGGCACCTGATGTCTGTTGTTGTAAAGGCATATTAGCTGTTGCATTATTTACACCAAGTGGCTGCATCCCCTGTGGTACTTGCTGAGACATTCCGGGAGTAGGGATCATTGTACCAGTCCCAGAAGAGACAACTGATTGGCCAAGGCCACTGATCACATTTTGGTTCATGTTAACTCCACCTTGCACCATCTGTGCTCCTGAAATGTTCCCTTGGCTCATGGCCAATCCTGGCTGACCCATACTTATGTGACCTTGTAGATTTCCTCCCAATGGTTGTGAAATCCCAATATTTGAACTTCCAGATACATTTGACGTGGCTGAAGTCAATGAACCAATACCTGCGTTTGCTCCAACTTGCACGGGACCAGTGAGTGATCCAGAGCTAGTTATTGAATTTATGCCTGACTGACCAGAAGAAAATACATTCTGAGCAGCTGGTACAGAAGACACCATTCCACTAGATATCACATTTGACATGTGCATGGCCACAGGAGTTTGACCCATTGACTGAAGTCCCATTGAGGTTCCTCCACTTAGAACTTGTCGTGCTTGAGAAAGATTGTTAAGAATGTTAACATTTGCTTGAGCAGGACCCACTGGACGCAAGGGCTGTGACACTGACATCATGGGTTTTACATCTTGTGTATTATCGTTACTTGCCAAAATATCTTGAGAAGCAGAAGATGGAGAAGAAGTCTGCAAGCTTGGGACAACTTGACTAGGAGCACGTGAAACTGATGGCATATGAGGAAAAGCAGGTCCTGATACCATGGAAGTAACAGGAACCGGCTCCTGGAGAGAAATGATAAATACAGGATCATTATGAAATTTGAATAAAAAAAAGATAACAAACCAGAGCTAAATTTTAATGATAATTTCATTGAGGACCTTACCACTTTTACAGTAGCAGGGGGCATATTCGCAGCAGAAATCGGTTGCCGGTTGGCAATAGATCCATTAACTAAAAATCCATTGAAAAAGCAACAATATTAGCAGAGTTGATAGAATATTCAATCAGCAAAACAAAAGAATAATTTTGGTAACATCGTAACTATTATTATATAATAGAATTAATTGTATAGGGTTGTACCCATCCAGATCTTTAGTATTTTTATCTTTTCATCAATTGTTTATACCCCCGTGTTATTTTTTCCCTTTTATACCATGGGGGATACTCTATATATTGTAATATAGTGAGATCAATAAAAAACAATCTTAGGGCAATGACTCATATGGCATTAGAGTATGAGTCAGAAATCAAGGAGGATGGGCCTCAAGCAAGCATGGAGTTGACTCGAGTGAGGAAATCACACTCTAAAATGACTCACGGCCTTGATGGATCCTCCACGTCCAACCTATGCCAAGTTGGAGGTCCCATGTTGGTGACTTCTATCCTCAAAGGGCCAGCAATTCTGGTCATACTAGAGAAGCTATGTAGCAAAACGTATTGTGATATGACTCGGGCAATAAAATTAGTAGTTAAAGTTGTGGAAAGGTTGGATATCTCGCAGGTGAAACACCCCTCTCAGACACACCTAATACTCAAGCCTAGCAACAATATAAGACTAAAAACTTGATGGGGTCATCTTAGCTTGTGAATGCTATGATCCCAGCTTTCCAGTGATAAAGAACTTCATGTTTCTCCCTACTCCACATGAAATCTAGAATAATGTTCAAAACTTGTACTCAAGGCCTTCATATAGATAATGCCACTAAATACTTTATCAACACCTTAGGAGAGTAACGACTCAAACAAGGAGGTCCATACAAAAGCACATGGGCTTATAGACAAAATCGGGGGGAGAACAAATTGATGAGAAGTGGAGGATGCCATATCTTATCTTGAAATCTCAAGTTTATGGGTCCTACACTTTATCATACTTATCACTTGATAGGGACAAATAGAAAGAAACTAGAAATCTAAGAGGAAAAGAGAGAAAAGTGATAAAATAAGTTGAGAGAAAATACTCAGAACTAATCTTTATAACTCAAAACAAAACAACACACCACAAAATGATGTTTTGGGGCTTTATATAGCATCCTACATGACCTAAGCACAAACCCCAATTAGTTAAAACAACTCCAAGGACTGCCAAACTAAACCCCAACAGAATAACAACAGAAAAACAGAAAATAACCCTTCCCCTGTACATCCGAACAGGACCTTTATAACAACAATACTAACAAATACAACTAACCCATATACTTCTACACCTCCTAGGAATATTTCATAAAAATGCCCCCCTCTAAAGAAACCCTTGTCCTCAAGGGTTGTTTACAATGAATCTAGAAACTTCTTTTGGAACTCAAACAAGGGTTCCCAAATAGCATCCTCTTCCAGCCCCCCTTGCCAATGAACCAACTTTTCTGCAATCATCCTCTTCTTCTTCCTACCTGCCCTCCCAAGGATTTATTCTCAAACCTTCCTCCCGAAACCACTTGAGCAGAACTAGGAATACAAGCCTGCAACTTATACACATTGCCATCATAAACAAAATGCATTGAAAGGCTTTCATAATCCCAATAAGCTCCTTTGATTGACCTCAGCCATTTTAATCCCAAAACTACATCATAAGTATTCAAATCAACTATCCTCAAATCGCAAACAAACTCCAAGCCTTGCATCCTCCAAGAAAATCCCTTCCAAATGCCATGCACATTCAAACTTTTACCACCAGCCACTTGTACAGTGGGAAAAACTTCATTTCCAGCCTTCCACCCTAATTTTCTTGCTAATTTGAAATCCAGAAAATCATGAGAAGTACCATTGTCAATGAGAACCTGAATTTCCCACTTCCATACTACCCCAATCACCCTCATAGCATCAGCACTATCATTCCCACATATAGCATGAAGGGAAATCAAAGGTTCAACTTTATTTTGGACTACCCCAACTTTGGGCTTCGGCCGAACTTGTTTCCATCTGAACACCTTCATTTTCCTCCAATCAATCTTCAAAAGCTTCTTCCCCACACTCCAATACAAACAATTGAAGCTTTTGCCTTCGAGGACAATGATGATCCCTCGAAAACTTCTCATGACAGAAAAAACAAAGACCTTTTGCTCTATGCTCGGCTTCTTCTTGAGCCGATAACTACTTCGCCATCACAGAATTCGAAGACCCACTCGTAAAACCCCCACTACCATCATTCGCCGACTTCAAATCGAACTGGGTATCATTCGAATTCTTTGAAATTGAAGATACCCCTCCAGAATACCCAAGATTTTGGCCACTATTATTCGAAAAATAGGATTGCAACGAACCTGAAGGCTTAGAACTTCTGTTATCCCGCTTTTGAGCCTTCAATCGCTCCTCTGTTATCTCTTGCATCCTTGCAAGACTCTTCGTTTCCCGCAACCTCACTGGCCTTCACAATCTCACCGGCCCTGCAATTTCTTCTATAATAAAAGAAAGGTATGTATCTTCCAAGATTGGTTCCGGCAATTTGGTCTTGGAAGAGTGTAGATAAATTGCGAATTAAACTCTATCAAAGAACCAGAATGCTTCAATCTCAACAAATTTCCCATTGGGTTTTCAAAAAGAGGCCCAAAACAATCACACAGTTCCGCTGCATACTCCCTCCAAGAAGCCCACCAATGTTCACAAATATTGCTCCCTTGCTAAATCTCATCTAAAAGCATTTTCATCAAGATGTATACTTGCAACATTAACCTTGCATGCTTCTAGAGTACCATCTAACTCAAAGTATCGTTCACATCTTATTATCCACTCTTGCACATCATCCGTTGTATGTAACATCTCAATGTCTCACTCTCGAAATTGTCCGCTTTGGGGAATTCTCACCCCTCACGGCTTTAAAACGCGTCGAAATAAGGAGGTATCCAGGTCTATATTAGCACCTTTCGTTCTCCTCCCCAGCCGATGTGAGATTTTACAATCCACCCCCCTTGGGGCCCAGCGCCCTCACTGGCACATCGACCCGAGCCTAGCTCTGACACCATCTGAAAGATCTCAGCGCCTCGCTCTCAAAATTGTCCGCTCTCGACGCGTTTTAAAGCCGTGAGGGGTGATTCCCTAAAGCGGACAATTTCGAGAGCGAGGCACTAAGATGTTACACCGTAAATCGGGGAAACTCCATCTTCGTATATTGCATTTGCCGATTCCGGCCAAAATCACCATGATTCCCATAATTCTCATTGTTCCCATTCATTCGATCACCATTATTCCTCCCCGAATGCCTTTCTTGATGCCTTTCTTGGGTGGGAGGCCTTTCTTGATGTCTTTCTTGGGTGGGATGCGTTTCTTGAGTTTCAAGAAAAGTTGCAATGGCCCGCATTTCAGTGGAAAGACCATCAACTTGGGTGATGAGCTGATTAAGTTGAGTCTGCAGCGAACTCGAACCAGTCGATTCATCCTCCACATTTTTCTGTCTCTCTTCGCGTGATACAGAAGCTACCGATGAAGACTGATTTTTAGGTGTCATGGGGTTTGGATTTGGTAAAAGAAGGTAGTGGGTAAGGCCAAGGAACGATTGCTCTGGTACCAATTGATAGGGAAAAATAGAAAGAAACTAGAAATCTAAAAGGAAAAGAGAGAAAAGTGATAAAATAAGTTGAGAGAAAATACTCGGAACTAATATTTTTTACTCAAAACATAACAACACACCACAAAATCATGTTTTGGGGCTTTATATAGCCTCCTACATGACCTAAGCACAAACCCCAGTTAGTTATAACAACTCCAAGGACTGCCAAACTAAACCCCAACAGAATTACAACAGAAAAACAGAAAATAACCCTTCCCCTGTACATCCGAACAGGACCTTAAAAACAACAATACTAACAAATACAACTAACCGATATACTTTTACACCTCCTAGGAATATTTCATAACATCACTTGAACTCGGACAAGTGATGCGAATTTTCAGCATAAAACCTACCTTGTGGCATAGAAGTAGGAACTGTCCCAGTAACTGGTGCAACAGAATCCACCTTGACAGGACTCTGATTTGAAGGTAGAGATGTGATCCCAGATCGACTCAAAGCAGAACGGGCTTCCCTGAAACTTTCAGATATCAGTATAAGAAAATGGGAGTTTTTTGTGTCAACAGGTGGATCTGCTGTACGGCTGTTTCGCTTCCCCTGCATTGCCAAAGGGATGTAGTCAATAAACATGAAGAGCCCAAATGCTGATTTAATTTACATGCTGAATTTAAGATCAACATTAAGAAAGTAGAAATACCCAACAGTATACTGAATATGCCAGTTTTACAATTTTATTGATCAAACATTGGCTAACTGAATTGAGTTATCAGATCATGCTTACAGTATGAGTAGTTTATTTTAAACAAAAGATCTGATATCCCAGCCTTTGAAAATAAAACAAATAATTCTTTTGCAAAGATTTGTAACCCATCCTTACCGCATTGTAAATGGCTTTAACTTTGGGGAGCTGCTTTGGACAGATAACAGATAGAGAAACAGAACACTGCAAGTAAACGATTACATTCCAATGATAAGAGAACAATAGGGGCAAGGAAACCAAGTTTTTTTCAGGGGGGAGGGAACCAAAGGAATACCTGAGGAAATGCCTTAGCAACAGCTTCAGCATCATGTAGACAATTCCCCGCCTCTGACTCTATGGTATCACCTTGATCTAAATTCTGCAGTCGTGGTACATAAACTGGTGTCTGCAAAGGGTATGGATTACTTGCTGCTACAAGAATACAATGCTTTTGCAAGTCCACATTCTGTTGATTTTGGTTCCCATTTTGAGGAGTGGGGAACATCTGAAAGTTTGAAAATTTAAACATGAATAAGGTTCCACATTTTCACAAAAACACCCTAGACAAATTTAAAAACATATTTCAATAGTTTGATTATTAAAGAAGACTAGTGTACATGACTACTGCATGAAAACCAGGCCAAACAGTCAAGCCTCTTTACATGCAGTAAAGGTCATCCACAACAAGTGCATGTTGTTGGTCAAATGAATAACACAAAGAGCTGCATCAATCAAATACGTAGTAGGTAGTTTTAGCAGATAGTCCAAAATGTTGTTGCTTAAATGTTAAATTTATCAAAAGTAGAAAGTTTGCTTGTCATGACTTTTATTACTTTGTTATGCTTTAGACTCTTGTATTTTTGGTTCAAGAATGCCAAGTTCTCCAGAAAGTTATACCTTCTCTTTGTACAGTACATTTTTATTTCATCAAAAACAAATAAATTACCCTATCCCTTTCCTTCCAACACCAAGACCTAGCAGCCTTAAACTCTGCAATCTCATTAAGTTATTCACTTTATTCAAATCCAGGGAAACCAGAAAAACCAAACCGACTCAAGACCCTGGAAAGTGGTACCACATATGAAAGCCCAATAAAATATCTTTACGAAACACACACGCAAGCACTCACGAAGGAATGTTCGCACAAGCTGAAATTCTATACAGTCCTCCTAAAAAAATCACCATCTTGAATCAGGCCTAGTCAAGGATCCACTAAATGCCAATACACATTTCTTTGTTATGTTAGAATATTACATTCAAAGTAAGAAGAGTTGGGATGCTAGCGTTAAGAAATAGGCGGGCCTTATGGAGTAAATATATAAAAATAATGTTAAATTAGACTGAAACTAGAACTGAGCGACTCAAGGAAAAACAAAGTGGAAACTAAATGTATACAGCTTATATACCATGAGAGCTTCAGAGAGCCCTTCTGCAATTGCAACATCATCAAAACCACCACCAGCAAAGGGAATAGCTGAAAGCCATTGGCAGAACATATCAGGGTCACTTGTCCAGCCAGTCCGTTGCACAAGGCAACCTGCATTCAATGATGCCCAATAAAGTATACTCCATGTATAAGTCAATTGCATACAGATGTTTGGGTGTAAAGAGCAGAATTCAGACTACAATATTCAGCAGTTATATGCTTAAAAAATAGTGATTACTAAAAAAATTGCACTCCTTCTTCAACTTAAAATTTAACAAACAATTGTTGATATATTCTATATTCAAAATTATACCCAATTCATTCATCTTTTATTCCCCTAGTCATAGACATCATTTAAAGTGCATAGTATGGGTAAGATAGGAACACTTTAAGAGAAATAGTAAGTGATAGAATAATACGCCTGCGCACACACACAAAACCCACAATCATGCATCGACTTCATTTGAAGTTCTAATTCTAATCAATCAACAGTTATGAAGTCTATGTAAGAGAAGATTTTAATAACACCATTAAAAGATTGTGCAAAATTGTACCAGAATAACATCCATGAGTACTGAAGGTGACCAATGCAAACTCAACATTGGATGTTGAAGGCTTCTGTAATAAGAGGAGTGGGACAAATCAACAGACAATCCAGAAGACGACTATTTTGTCAAGCTAGAAAAAACTATCACGTTTATTAAAATATAAAAAGCTCGAAACAAATGTACTCCACTTCACAGGATATTTAAGGTCTATGCTTTTTTCCGCCCACTGCATACTAGTAGCATTTATGGGACTTCACCTAATATACTAAACCTTAAGGATGGATTAATCCTCATGTACAGCAATCGGAGCGAATTTTCCTTAATACTTCTTTCTTTCTTTTTACAAAAGAAAAGTCCGTATTAGAAGTAAAAGCAAAGAAATAGCATTTGCAGCCAGAAGACATCCAGAAAAAATAGAGCCAGGGAGCAGGCAAAGAGACACAACAGCATAGAAACATTGTTCCTTTGCATATTGAAACTTACAATTCGTTTGAAACAAAAAAACACCCATTCACAGAGCACTAAAATGAGGCTGTAAACAAAACTTTATACTGTAATAGTAGTAAGAGCAGCAAGATAAAATTGAAGATATAAACAGTCCTTGCCTCTAATAGTCGTTATTATAAAAGTATCATATTAAAATCTTCAAATCTTCCAATACCTAATAAATCCTTTGGATCAGTTGCACAGCATTCCTCTATCCAATCAATAAAATCAAACTAAGCCAGCAATGGCTTCAATCTAGAGTTTAGAGCAAGTTAATTCTAATAGACAGCACAAGATAAGACCACATAATACTAAGCAGTTGATTAATCAAAACTATCCAATGGATTACCAAGACCAAATGACGCATGTTTCCACTACATCACTGACCAGTATAGAAGTGTTCCTCATTTTGAAGAGCTTTAGCATCAAGCAAAAATAACAATTATGATATTGGCATTAAAAGGGTCTACTTGCCAGCAAATAAAATCAGGAGGGACTAACAGCATATAGACAGCATTGTTTTTTAACGCCAATGGGAAGGCAGGATTTTACATTACAGTCCACAAACACAGAATAAATAAGAGACAGCTAATAAAAAGTGAGGAAGGCCACACTAGACACTAATATCTTTCTCTTATATATTCTCTAGGTAGTATTATTTTCATTTAAGTGAAATCACACATACCTGAGCAGCTGAGTCATTTCCACCAAAAGATCTGTATAAATATCATAAGATGTTCAAAATGCTATATCATGCCATACTAACAAACTGAAAAGTTAGGTAGTTATAGGGTCTTAAGTTATTTATTTAAAACTAAAGCAGGAAGGACTTAATATGTGGTGACTGTTAGATGCAGGGTTACCTTGAAACACGTATAAAAGAAATCATCTGATAATTATCACTTAAAATAATAATTCTCTTAAACATATTTCTGGACAATGGTGTGTTCCCACATTAATGTGCCTAATGCCTATACACAATAGTCACCCCAGTTTGCAGAGCTTCATTTTACTGTTAAATATTGATAATCTACAATAAAAAGTTATGATGATTTCAAAATGATACACGTTATTTAGTAAGTGATGTTGATAGCATGTAAGAAGTGTCTCCTTTGAGTTTTTTACCAAGTGTTCTCAAGATTCTACTCATTTTAGAGAAAAAGATGAGATCTTTATCTAATTGAAGTGAAGAGGGATAGGTGTTGTGCCAATTCTCTGAAAGTTAAATTACAGTAATTATCAAGAGATAAGATTCTGTTGAGATATATTTGACATGATATGATACTATATCAGATGTTAAGATTAAACTTTTATCCTATGGTTTCCGCTCATTTGTACCCTCAGTTATTGAAGATGTTATTGATATATAATTCAATCCCTCTGGTTCCTAACATGGAATTAGAGCCAGAAGAAGGTTCTCCAAAGCCTCAAAGGAAGAAAAAAGATCATTGAGGAATTTTGATCACCTCTTCTATGATTCTCTCCATTAACCTTGTGATCCTTCGGTCTTAACACTCTAAGGACCAACTGTCTAAACCCACACAGAGCCAAGCTGTCTGGTTTCTTCCACATACATGATGATGCTCAACATTATTTCTCTTTTACTGTGGTTTCTCAAGTTTACTTTTCTCAAAAGCATATGAACACAAGAATACTAGCAACACACATTTTCATTTTTCACACACCAAAATCTAATTTCCCAAACGCCATAGCTCAAATGTACCTCCGTTTCTTAATATAAGACATCATCACCTAATCAAAATATATTAAGGAAGCTAGTTAAAAAAACGTCAACTCAGTTCTAGTCCTCACTTGGTGAGGGTGCTGGGGAAGGGAATATAGTAGACAATTTTACCCCTAGCAAGTGAGCTTAACGTTGAGTCAAGTCGGCAAGCAAATTAAGTTATTTAAAATCACGGTATATTACCAAAACACCCTAACCATCTACCTTCATTTCCACAATCCCTCTCTTATATATTTATCAACGGCGAGTATCAATAAAGATAATTTGAGAAAAAATTAAAAGATCATAAAGAAGTATTATATTTAGGAACAAGTTAACCATCCAAATAGGCTTATACTAATTAGTAAACCAAACAAATAAAGAAACTAACCTTATTATCTTATCTAGGTAATCTGAACGAATGGTATCCCAATAGGGGCCCATAGCAGCAGTACATTCAACAGCAACAATCATCTGTTTCTCCTCCATCACTATTGACATTCAGATTTCAAAATCTCTAAATTTCTTAGCCTCAGCTTTGAATTCTCTCTGGGCAAAAAGGGTACCAACAAAATGTGAATTGCAGATTCAGTCAATGCTCAGAAAAAGGAAAGACATGGGTTTCATTAAAAAAGATGCGATTTTTAGACTACCCTTTAAGGAAATGAATCATTACCTGGCAAATTTTGGCCAAAGAACGAAAACCCAAGCTTTGAAAATGGAGGGGTTTTGTGTTTTGGGTTGATTTTGTTGGATCAATTGGAGAAGTCTTCACAGGAGATTTCTTTGTTTCCTTCTCAACGTAACGGCTTCAGTACTGTTTGTTGAGAATGGTGAGCATTGTGACTAAAATAACAAGCAATTTATATTTGTTAGTTAATTTAGTTACTAATACATAGATGATGATATTACCAATTTAGTCTAACCATATATCATTATTCTCGCTTTCTCTTTTTGACTTGTTATTCTTTTGTTTCCCAAGGGAACCGCGTATCAAGTGGGACTAATCCCTAGCTGTTCTGAATTCCCATATAGGGGGTATATAACTGGCTTGTGAATTTGCTCCATTCACAGGGGTTAGAGATTGGACCCACAACCACTTGCTTAAGGGACGAGAATATTCTGGCTTGTTATTCTGACCATATATATATGGTAAAAAAAGTAACATTAATAGTCCTTATGGTGTGATGACAAGTTAGAAATTAATTGAAATAGGGCTTGAAATTCGTGGCTGTCACCCAAGAGGGGGGGGTGAATTGGGTGAGGGAATAAAAACTTAAACTCTTTTCGAAAGACTGCTTGTGCTCGGTGATGATGATAATAAATAATGCTATGCACAAGTCAGTATGCTATGTGATGCAAAATAGAATGATCAAGTATAAGTATATGCACACATAAATTTATCCTGGTTCGGTCACCCAGACCTACATCCAGTCCCCAGGCTACACCTGAGATTTCCAATCCACTATTCTTGTTTAAACCGGGCACAAGAGAAGCCTTTACACTTTAGGTTTTACGAGCACGGGTTCACCTAACAACCCACAGGTTTTACAACGGGTTCACCTGCAAACCTTACCGCAAGTTTTACGGGATCACTTGCAACCTTACAAACGCAAGTTTTACGGGCTAACTTGCAACCTATGGAGATTTAGAAAACCTTCTAAATGCTCCCCCTTACAAAATGTAAGATTACAATTATGTTCACTCTATGAACTGATTTTGTTAAACACTTAAGCTCAAAACTAACTCTCTCAAAGAGTGGATGATGTTACTCACTTAAGTACAAATGAATCACTCTCTAAGAATATTACATATCAAAGTCCGAGAGTAGAAGATGAGAGGAATGTAGAATAGTGTTTTTCAGATAATAGCCCTGTTCTCTCTCTCTTTTTCAAGCCACCCCTTCAGAAATGAAGAACATCCCTTTTATACCAGTCTCTGAATATCTAGCCGTTGGAGAGGCAATAAGATCGTTTGATTATAGACGTTGGGGCCTTGTTTACGTTGTCCTCATTAATGCACAGCAGGGTTGACTTTGCTTTATCTGAAAAGGTGCTCTGACCATGCTGTTCTGTCAACACTGTTCTGACAATACTATTCTGACAAAAGTCGTTCTGACATCTGAACACTTTGTACGGTCCGACTCTTGCTTGCTGTCAGAGAGGACTTCGTTCCTCAAGCATAAGTCCAGGATGTTAAGAGACTCACTATCGGAAGCTCTCTTGCTATCTGAAGCTCGTGGACTCTAACATTTTGCTTGCTATCACATAGAGGAACTTTGTCTTCCAAGCACTTGTCCATGAATGATAAGAGTGCTTTGCTATTGGATCCTCTCTTGCTATCAGAAGCTCTCTTATGGACTCTGACTCTTGTGGGCAGTATGAGCTTTGACACCTTGAGTGAATCTTCAGATTATGTTCTCATACTCCTCATGCTTGGTAGGTAACAATGTTGTTTGAATATGTCTGTTATCCTCTTGTTACCGTTGGAAGGAACATCTTCTTAAATGCTTCAGCAGGGTTGACTTGCTTTATTTCTGAAAAGTAGTCCTGACACCTCTGCTCTGACATAAGCATTCTGACACTGCATCTCTTGAACGTTCAGACATTCTTTTTGCTTGCGGAAGTAACTTCTCATCCGGAAGCAACCTTACTGAGTGTGCTGCACTTGAACGTTAGTTTAGTAATATAATCATATAGTCTCATGCAGTGGGTGATCCCTAAATCTAAGGGGTATCCGGAAGCACTTCTACATCCGGAAGTAAATTCGCTTGATGAGGGATTTAGTTCAATATGACTTGCTCTCGCTTAGTCTATTTAATTCCACCACTCAGCGCTAGTCACTGAGCTATCGGAAGCACTTTTACTTGACGTGGTGAATTCACTGACGCTTAGGGTGAAATCTATTCTATCAGTCTGCGCCAGTCAAGATCTAACAGGAAGCAACTTCACTTGATGTTGCATTTCCGCTGACGCTCGGGGTTATATCTAGTCTATCAACCTGCGCCAGTCTAAATCTAATAGGAAGTGCTTTCACTTGGCGAAGTAGACTTACTGACGCTTGGGGTAATAACTATTCTATTGCTCTGCGCCAGTCTAAGTCTAACAGGAAGCGCTTTCACTTGGGGAAGTAGACTCACTGACGCTTGGGGTAATATCTATTCTGTCGCTCTGCGCCAGTCTAAGTCTAACAGGAAGCAAACTCACTTCCGATTGAAACATAGCTTAGTCTTAAGGTTTTGTGTACCTAATTCTCATGGACTAAGTTATTTCCCAGTGATTTACTTGCTGATGCTGGGGGATGAAAACATTCATCCGCATGCGCAAGTCCTAATCTATCCGGAAGTGATCTTACATTCTCAAGTGATCTAACTCAGGATTCTAACCATGTCATCTAATCCTTCCTAAGTGTTGATTATGTTCTCTTAAGTACTAGACCATATCATACCTTAGTCACCATCAAAACTTAAGATTCTAACATTCTCCCCCTTTTTGATGATGACAAACCCATAGATGACTAGAGAACATAATTAAACTTAGATCACTCCCAGAGCACTCCCAGAGCTATAATTAAACTTAGATATCTTATCTTACCTTTCAGCTCTAGACATCTCATGTCTCATCTCATATCTCATCTCTAGACAACTCATGTCTCATCTCTCATCTCTCTCCCCCTTTTGGCTTCATCAAAATTCAACAAGTGCAAGCTAGCCTTAATAGGGATGGGGATACTCCTAACGTTCTCCTCGGAATGGGCTTTCTACCTAATATTTCTCCCTATGTATCGTTAATAAGGATTTGTTCTAGACTATTCAATACAACGTACGAGAATTATCAAGGAAAACAATAATGATTCATGATCCTAAATGATTGTATTCGCCCTAATCATTATGTAGGATAGCTAAACATGTTTTTCAAGGATTAAGTCAAGAGCAAAACATACAAAAAAAAAGTTCTCTTTTTGAAGGTGAAAATTCTCTCCAAATGTAAACGATATCAAAAGTAATTTTGATCCTCTCGATTTGATTAACGTGATATCAAAAATAATTTTGATGTGTTTAAAAATGATGATTATGATATCAAATGAAATATGTGATTTTAAATTCAAATGAGATGAAATCTGATACCAAATGTAATCAAATGAGATCTGTGAGTTTGAACTTGTGGTATCAAATGAAATAATTGAATGCCGAATGAAATTTGTGATACCATATGAAATGAAATGAAATCAAATGAAATTTGTGATTTTAAAAGTGCCAAAAATAATTTCCAAACAAATTTCATCACAGCATCTTAAGAGTTTATTATCGATGACAGCATGTGACTCTCTATTTTCAAGGAATCATTAACAAGTAATGTCCATCTACTTTTCTTCTATATTAAAAATTAATCATCATAAGATCAAGAATAGAAGCATATAAGAGAGGTATGTTATCAATTACTTTCCAGCGTGTCATATAAAGGATACAGATGTGTGAGCTGGGATGATTTTCTAAGGTAGAGGATGATTTTGAGGTCAATGCAGATTGAGAAAAGCATCTTAAATTGACACCCTTACCAATGCCATGTATGTATCATATATAAGAGATGGTAAGGTGTAGATATTACCACAGATGAGGGGTCCTCATACTCTATTAGATTCAGGAATCTGAATCATACGCAGATAAGCATGCTTCCTGACATCTTCAAGAGGTGTGCTATCTCAAGTGGAAACCCCTAGCGCAAGTGCTTTGATGATTCGCTTCGGCAAGCTGAGCTACAACCACAAGCAGACATGACTGGGCAGTCACTCTACTCTTCCCATGGTTCAATAGTTGGCCTGCTATCGAAGGCGCTGATTGTTGTGAAAGCAACCTTGCTCAAACTTGATGATTGGTCCTGCATATTCTTGAGGAAACAAATGCTTTCTGATGGTCAGTGAAAGAACTTAAGATTTAACATTGAAGACCATCCTCAGGACATTCAAGTCAATCTGTGTTAATCAGCACAAGTTAATAATTTTAAGAAATCATGCTTGCTAATTGGTTTAAGAAAATATGAGCAATGATTATGTGAAAACTAATTTTGAAATTGTCTATACGTTCACATAGTTTCACTATCAAGACATGAACTCTATTTACTCTCATAGATAAATATCAATGTGATAGTACAAAGAGTATCAAACAGGTGGCATATTTTCAGAGTTTCATAAGCAAGTATAGTTCAATAAATATGCCTCAAGGATGTTCATGTTAGATCATGAAGACAAGTGAATTATTAACACTATGAAATTTTGAAAAAAAATCTTCATCCTCACAAAAATGAAATACTGGAAATTTTCATGCTCACAGAATAGTTTGATTTTAAGACTAAATTCGGTTTACAAAAACAATCAAATTTCAGCATATGATTACGAGAATAATTTCCAAATATTAGCTCGAGTTCTTCTAGATATGCTCAATGTGATCTCATTGTTCTTAGGATATCAACAAGCTTGAAATTAATACAGATTATAGCATGCTTGTGATACTATGCCATGTTTTACAGATCTAGCAGAGTTTAATTCAAGGCATTTCCTAAGATTTCTAATGCATGTCAGACAAGAGAGAGACTATCCATTTAATTTCACAACAGAATATGTAAGGGATAGAAATGCTCATGTGTATCGGCGAAAGTTTCTCAGGTTTGGTATAGCCATTCCACACATCTTGATAAGAGACATTTTCGTTGTCATTCTCTCTTGGTTATATTCATTGTTCAAGCTTCAATAATCTGTGTCAACATTCTTAAACCACAAACTTGAACTGAGATCATTAGTAGATTGAGAACTTAAACATGTAATTAAGAGGGATGTATTGTTCTCGAAACCATAGCTGCTTATGCATTGAAAAAGTTGATGCAAGAGATACCACATGAAATGGAAAATCAGAAATAGCTTTTGAGTGCTATCATGAGGTACGGTTGTCATGTAGGTTTAAAGAGGATCAGAATCTGTTTTGAAAGTTTGTATTTCAAAAGGATCTTTCAAAAATCAAGGTGAATGCATAAACCATTTTCTTCCATGAGAGGTGCCCTTAAAAGAATTCACTAAGCATATATGAGTAAAATGATTTAGACACCATATGAAAACTCTGAGGAAGATTTTTAGTTTTAGTGTCAAAATTCTGAAACTAGTTCCGAATCATCTTAACAATGTCAGAAATCTTAGAACACAATGATTCAACATGCACAAATTCAGAAGGTTTTGAAGAAGGTTCAGTTTCAAGGTGTCGGACTTCTTGAATTTGTAAAATCTGTATGCATTATATCAGAAAATGAATTTGATATGATAGGGTCGTTTTTACAGAAAATAAGTGTTCATCACAGATAAGGGAAATCATATCAGTTTCAGAGAAATAAAAGTTGTTGAGCCCATCATGCATTTACTAGCCAAGTGATTATTCAAGTAAAGAGGAAGGTAAGAATGATATCACCATAGCTCCATTCGCATCTAGCAGTAGCTCGCTTGATTTTGGTTGGCAATGCATGGAATCTATATTTAGAGCAGTACCAAAATCTATGCGTGACGAATGCTTATCAAGACTTGACTAATTGTTCAGATGAGGTACAGTCCTGAGTCTTGCTGAGGCTAATAGGATGGATTGGAGCTGGTGCAGAGGGATGAATTTACTTTGTGATCACTACCACTGGCATCTCTGGCCTCTTGAACCCATACTTCATACACAGCTCTTCACTCAGATTGGGTGCTGGCGCAGAGGGAGACACAGGTTCAGCAGAAGGTATCTCCGCAGGTTGATCACTCAGCGCTATCTCAAGTTTGCCTCTGAGCTAGCAGATTGTTGGGGGCACATGAATCAGATGGCTCACTGTGGGGGGAGGAGATCTTCCTTTTAGCAAGGGTCTTCTTCACCCTTGTCTTGCTGAACCTTCGGATTGCCCTTCCTACAAAATACCAGATAGTTCCTTCCTTTTGTATCCAAGTCTGGATCTGAAGGTCAGTTTGTAGGCTATATATAGTTCACATGCATTTAGATTACGTCCTATGTGTATGACATGGTGAATCTTTCATGACTATATGCACAAGGATATACAAGGTTTTTGATCAAGATAGTCATGGACAGTATGTAGATTATGAACATTACTTATTTCTTCAAGCTTTCTTCTATGATGAATATAATGTTCACACCTTAGGATGCTTAATGTAAAATCTCAATAAGTCCATCTAACATTAGCATAGGAGATTTTACTATCAAATGCTTCGTTGCTAAGTGATCCCTTGCTTACCCAAGGAGATCTTCTATACTTATCCTTGGTTCGAAGCACTTTCTTCTGAGAGGTAGGATTCAAGAGCCTTTTCAATGATGATCGAGGAATCCACTCTCTCTTGTTCTTCTCAGGATAGTTGAATGGAACTTTGTGATAGCTCATCCTTGAGACAGAACCATTGTCCCTTGTGGTGGCCGACAGCTTCTTATGATTGTACCAGTGGGTTTCAGCAGTTGCATCACCACGAGTTCTCTTCTTTGGGATGAGAGGAACTCTTGATCTATCCTGCACAAGTAAGGCACTAGGAGGATGTTTTGGTACCCATTTGTACTTGGGTCCTACATGGTTAGCACTGGACCTTACTTGTCCTTTAGGAATCCATACAAACTTATTTCTCACATTTGTATTTCTTCTAAGACTGCATGTGTGAGAAATATGTCCTAATCTACCACAATAATGACAGATAATGGAATGATAATCAAAATGAGATTTTCTATCATTATCATGATTAGTTTCTTTTAGAAAAGCTTTTTGTTCCTTTGAAATCTCAGTTTCTTTTGAAGGCTTTTCTTTTTCCTTCAACACGTGTTTACAATCAAAACATTTTTCAAGACATGTTGAAGTTTTCTCTGCCGATCGTGGGCTAACTATCGGAACAACTAGTTCTTTAAGAGAAACCTTGGAAACTTTGGACGTAGAAGAAGAAATTAGTTTTTCAGGTTTCCTATCCTTTTCTTTTAAGCCTAGAAGTTCTTTTGCAAGTTTACAATATTCGGTATATAACTCATTGTATGCATCTTGCAATTCAGAGAGTTCAAGTTCAGATTCAGATACCTCACTTTCTGAATCTTCTAGGCAGAAATGGATACTCTCTTTACTGAAGCCTGCTTCCTCAATATCGGCTTCCAGAAGCTCATCAGTAGATGATCCACAAAGAGCACGAGTTGAGCTTGGGACAGCTGTGCTTTCAAGAGATGGGTTAGAAGCATATATCACATCAAGAGTATTCCAAATATCTTTAGCACTAGAGCAATGTTTGATTTTCTGGAAATCCTTTTCAGTTAAGCCTTTGTATAAAATTTGCATTGCTCTAATGTTTAAGGAAAACAAATTTTTCTCCTTTTCAGTCCAGTTTCCTCTTGGTTTGAAATCAAAATCATTTTCAAAAATATCCCACATTTTCAAACTAGTGGATTTTATAAAACTTTCCATTCTTGCTTTCCACCAACAAAAATCAATATTTTCTAACACAGGTGGAATGGTATGATCAAGGCCTTTGGAAAACATTTTAACCCAAATCAGCCAAGGTCTTTACACTTGAGATCGTTGGATCCTTTAAACAAGTGACCTGCTCTGATACCAAATGAAATTCGTGGCTGTCACCCAAGAGGGGGGGGTGAATTGGGTGAGGGAATAAAAACTTAAACTCTTTTCGAAAGACTGCTTGTGCTCGGTGATGATGATAATAAATAATGCTATGCACAAGTCAGTATGCTATGTGATGCAAAATAGAATGATCAAGTATAAGTATATGCACACATAAATTTATCCTGGTTCGGTCACCCAGACCTACATCCAGTCCCCAGGCTACACCTGAGATTTCCAATCCACTATTCTTGTTTAAACCGGGCACAAGAGAAGCCTTTACACTTTAGGTTTTACGAGCACGGGTTCACCTAACAACCCACAGGTTTTACAACGGGTTCACCTGCAAACCTTACCGCAAGTTTTACGGGATCACTTGCAACCTTACAAACGCAAGTTTTACGGGCTAACTTGCAACCTATGGAGATTTAGAAAACCTTCTAAATGCTCCCCCTTACAAAATGTAAGATTACAATTATGTTCACTCTATGAACTGATTTTGTTAAACACTTAAGCTCAAAACTAACTCTCTCAAAGAGTGGATGATGTTACTCACTTAAGTACAAATGAATCACTCTCTAAGAATATTACATATCAAAGTCCGAGAGTAGAAGATGAGAGGAATGTAGAATAGTGTTTTTCAGATAATAGCCCTGTTCTCTCTCTCTTTTTCAAGCCACCCCTTCAGAAATGAAGAACATCCCTTTTATACCAGTCTCTGAATATCTAGCCGTTGGAGAGGCAATAAGATCGTTTGATTATAGACGTTGGGGCCTTGTTTACGTTGTCCTCATTAATGCACAGCAGGGTTGACTTTGCTTTATCTGAAAAGGTGCTCTGACCATGCTGTTCTGTCAACACTGTTCTGACAATACTATTCTGACAAAAGTCGTTCTGACATCTGAACACTTTGTACGGTCCGACTCTTGCTTGCTGTCAGAGAGGACTTCGTTCCTCAAGCATAAGTCCAGGATGTTAAGAGACTCACTATCGGAAGCTCTCTTGCTATCTGAAGCTCGTGGACTCTAACATTTTGCTTGCTATCACATAGAGGAACTTTGTCTTCCAAGCACTTGTCCATGAATGATAAGAGTGCTTTGCTATTGGATCCTCTTTTGCTATCAGAAGCTCTCTTATGGACTCTGACTCTTGTGGGCAGTATGAGCTTTGACACCTTGAGTGAATCTTCAGATTATGTTCTCATACTCCTCATGCTTGGTAGGTAACAATGTTGTTTGAATATGTCTGTTATCCTCTTGTTACCGTTGGAAGGAACATCTTCTTAAATGCTTCAGCAGGGTTGACTTGCTTTATTTCTGAAAAGTAGTCCTGACACCTCTGCTCTGACATAAGCATTCTGACACTGCATCTCTTGAACGTTCAGACATTCTTTTTGCTTGCGGAAGTAACTTCTCATCCGGAAGCAACCTTACTGAGTGTGCTGCACTTGAACGTTAGTTTAGTAATATAATCATATAGTCTCATGCAGTGGGTGATCCCTAAATCTAAGGGGTATCCGGAAGCACTTCTACATCCGGAAGTAAATTCGCTTGATGAGGGATTTAGTTCAATATGACTTGCTCTCGCTTAGTCTATTTAATTCCACCACTCAGCGCTAGTCACTGAGCTATCGGAAGCACTTTTACTTGACGTGGTGAATTCACTGACGCTTAGGGTGAAATCTATTATATCAGTCTGCGCCAGTCAAGATCTAACAGGAAGCAACTTCACTTGATGTTGCATTTCCGCTGACGCTCGGGGTTATATCTAGTCTATCAACCTGCGCCAGTCTAAATCTAATAGGAAGTGCTTTCACTTGGCGAAGTAGACTTACTGACGCTTGGGGTAATAACTATTCTATTGCTCTGCGCCAGTCTAAGTCTAACAGGAAGCGCTTTCACTTGGGGAAGTAGACTCACTGACGCTTGGGGTAATATCTATTCTGTCGCTCTGCGCCAGTCTAAGTCTAACAGGAAGCAAACTCACTTCCGATTGAAACATAGCTTAGTCTTAAGGTTTTGTGTACCTAATTCTCATGGACTAAGTTATTTCCCAGTGATTTACTTGCTGATGCTGGGGGATGAAAACATTCATCCGCATGCGCAAGTCCTAATCTATCCGGAAGTGATCTTACATTCTCAAGTGATCTAACTCAGGATTCTAACCATGTCATCTAATCCTTCCTAAGTGCTGATTATGTTCTCTTAAGTACTAGACCATATCATACCTTAGTCACCATCAAAACTTAAGATTCTAACAGGGCTCGTATTTGCCCAAGGAAAGTGGGAGGGAAATGGAAAGTGAGGGAAGTGGGGGTTTTTGGTCATTTACATATATTTTGACCCATAAGTTTTCTCTCTCCAATTTTCATCTCACACTTTTTCTTGCCCACAAACTTTACTTTCATCTATTTTCCATCTTCACCCCTTCACCTCCCATTTCTTTACTGTTTTTTCCATAACCAAACGTAAAGTGATGTTATATTTTAAAATGTAGCGAGTATTTATTAAATTTATGTTGTGGCATAATATAAATAAATGTTCAGGTAGTTTTCAACTTTTCATCGAGGACGAAGACGGGGTCAATTGGGTGTGAAATGCTAGTTATTCTAACGTAAAGAATAAAAACTCATTGGTGAGTTCCAACACAAACTGGCGTAACCCAAGAAAACTTTGTCTAAACAATTTAAAGCAAAATTTTATAAACTTGATTGGCAATTTAGCACTAGATTTGAACTGTACATTTCGAAAGTAAATTATTTTTTATGAACAAGCATGATGACAGAAATCAAAGAGATCCAGACAACATTGACGTGATTATTTCAATTGTAAAATTAGTCTCTTCTAATAATCTCTCGTTAACCTGACGGGTTAGCGTGAGTGGTAAGTAATCTCGTCCCTTAAACAAGTGGTTGGGTTCGATCTCTAGCTTACTCGAATTGATCAAATTCACAGGTTAGTTGTCTATACCCCTATATGGGACTTCAAAGGGGATACTCTTGAGTAACAAAAAAAAAAAGTAATCTCTCGTTAAAATTTAAGGTGTTTTTCATAAAATAGAGCTACAACTAATATTTCTATTTGTTCCTCAATTGTAACCACCACTTTTTTATTCATAGATCATAATTGCCCTTAAAAATAATATAGAAGTACAATAAAAACCTAAATTTCTATCTATACAATATAAAGCAAAATTTTTAACTCAGTCAGCACCCGCATCTGCGTTGTACATTTGATGCTGTGAATTTTGAAACTGACCCAAAACACCTCAACTTCCAAAATATTAATGTTTAAGAATTAATTTTAAATATTTTTATTAACTTGTAAATTACTATTCCGTAAATCTTTAGAAAATATGATTATTCACTTTGCCCCCTCCCACCTAAAAAATGTTCATCTCCTCTTTCACACAATTTTAATGATAAACTGTACCATAATCATACTTCACTAGCAATAAACATCAGTAATTCTATTTTAAAAATTACTTGATCAGCTCATATAAAAATTACCTGATTACCAACAACTGCTGACACACTCACAAAAACTGAAAACACAAAATTATAATTAACATTATTTATTTAATAGCTACAGTGTTAAATTGCTATTATAGAATGAGAGTATATTTTATATGTGATTGCAGAAGAATTTGGCACAATTATTTTTTTCGTTTGTGTCTGATGTCCTTTGATCTTTATTCTGGGATGTATCCTGTGTTCTTATTAGTAAAGAGCTAGGTAAATATATACGATCAGTTATGTACTCCTTAAAACATATTTTTGCTTTTCAAGCCTCAATATAAATTTCAGGGGGAAGAGTATTGCCCTTTGGAGAGCAACAAAACGTATGGCTTTTCATCTTTGAAATAATTTAATATAATTTTATTCTCATCTCATTTTCAGAAATCACCAAGGTTAAACGATTTTATCCAGCTAAGTTAAAACACAGAAGTGGCTCATAAAATTCGATGCCAAAGTGATATAAACTGCACTGTTAACCAGAATAGTGCTTTTCTCTCATTGTTACGCACCACACTGTTCACTTTGAAAGGGAAATGATACTTTACTATTGATACTGATATATGGAACGTTTATAATTGTTTTACTTGTCGATGACATATATTTTAGTATACATGATTTATTTCTCGATATTTCTGTGAGACTCTATTTTGGATAATAAATAGTTAAGCTACAGTGTGGTGCGTATTTCCAGAAATTATGTGAGTTAAATAAATAATCATTTTGTGTTTTTGGTTTATTTATTTAACAATATGTTTTGCGTATTAAATGTTGTGTGCATATTTTAAATTGCTTAGATTAAGGAAGAAAATCAATATTTTGTGTGCATATAAAGAATGAAATACATATGACGAAATCTATTTTATTTACATTAGGGGCTTACTTAATTAAATTATAAAGTAATTATTGATATTATATTGTGGATAAATAAAAAATTTGATTGTACGTAAATCATATTGACATATGTATACATATCATCACTACTGGAAATAAGGTCTTTCACGACAAAAAAAAGTGATTATGAAATAGAGCGTCGTAAAAAAGTGTGTTTTCACGAGTTACCTATCACGACCAAACTTTCATAAGTTTGGTCGTGATAGGTGTTCATCAAGGAGACACCTTTAAAACATTTTAAAATATCAATTATGATGAATAATGTGCATTCATCATACACAATTGGATGTTCGTGTATGTGATGAACATGTAGAGTAGAGCCAAAGAGTAGCCAAATGATTTTGACATAAATTTATACATGTTTTTTAATTTGTTTTAGCAAATTAGTCATCGTCTAAGTATTTAAAAACATTAATTGTAATTAAATATGTGGCAATGTTTATTTCTTATACTCACAAGTAGATGATTATAGTCATATATTTAATTAGAGTGAAATAAATATGGCTTTATGTTTTCTACTTTTCTAGTAGCCCACATGTATTAGGAGCATAAATGTGTTTTAGGTTCACCATTTATTGGACATAAATTTATTCCATGCTAATGTCTTTGCCCACATGTAGACATTAGTGATACATAATTCATGAATGTATATTTGCATTGGTAAATGTACACTTAAATATAATGATTGTTTGCCCAAGGGGCGTAGACCAGCTGGTAAGAAAGGAGAATGTAAGGCACCGCGTACCCACCAGGTCATGTGTTCGAACCCTTGGGAAGTCATCACCTCAAAAAATGGGGAATCCCGGCGGCGACTTCGGATTAGTCGGTTTCCCGAAGGGGGCCGGACACCGAAGGCTCTAAGCAAAAAAAAAATATAATGGTTGTTTGCCTCATTCATGATTTTTACAAGCATGATTAGAGTTTGTTTAAACAAACATTTGATAATATGGTAGAAGAGCATCATTTGCGGGTTAGTAATTTACTAATTTATGTCCAGTTAGTTGTGATTGCAAAAAGAAACACTACTGGAAATAAGGTCTTTCACGACCACAATATTGGGCTTTTCACGACCACAAATAGATGGTCGTGGAATCCCGCGTCGTAAAAAAATGATGTTTTCATGACCACATATTTGTGGTCGTGATAGGTAGCACCTATCACGACCACACTCTCAAGAGTGAGGCCCAAACACCTATCACGACCACACTCTGGGAGAGTGTGGTCGTGATAGGTGTTTGGGAGGCACCTAAAAAGGGGCCTCCCAAATACATATCACGACCACATTTACGCAAATGTGGACGTGAAAGGCTTTTTTTTTTATTTTGTGAATGCATTTTATAGCCATCTGCATTCTTGCAGATCATTTACAAACCACTTTCAATACAGCAACCATAAATCATATACTACTGCACAATACAGAATACCAGAGCAATTGCAAAAACGTATCTCATAAATATTACCTTACTTAGACAACAAAATACAAACGACATAATCTAAGTTTTATATATATCTTTGCCTTACTAGTAATAAGTTCAAAATTCAGCTACAACAATCTAAGCCTATACAATTTCTGCCTCACATAGTGATTAAAAATTCTGCAAGTGCGTTTCGTACAAAGTCAATATCTTCATCTTGTTTAAACGAGTCAGTACTAAGTCCATAAAGTCCCTCCAAAAGCTGCAACATAATTAAACAATATTAAAAAAGACAAGGAAAGTACCACTTACAATTAGAAATCACTATTTTCTTGGAGATATATGTTAGAAGCGTGCATACCTTTTGGAATTTCCTCCCTTGCTTAATTTGATCTTGATAGACAATATCCAGCATGTATTTGCAGACATAATATCCGCACTCTACAGAGCCTCGTTGTCTTGGACACTGATAAATCACAGATAATATCAGCAATATCATGGTAGTTCGGGTATGGCTAAAAGCAATATAAATGAAAATGAATATAAAAATTGCTTTTACCTTTACGTTTATAACATGAATCGAAGTCTGACTAGCTGTGTAATAATCAGTATCTTGAGCATCATGCCATTTTAATATTTCTCTTCAAAAGAGACAAAATCATAACAATAATGTTATATATAGTATAAAAATATATTATTATCAACCATAAAAGTAAAAAAAAAAGAGAAACTTACTTGTGGAAGACTTTTCTGTGATCGTCGCTAATAAATCTCTCTAAAGAGTCAAACCAAAAAATCCTGAACTCTTTCGGGCAAAGTATAGCCAGAGTCCAATGTCCACTGAAAGATATAAGTGAAAATAAATGTTAATTAAACTAAGACATAACATTTAATATTGTGTAAAAGATAACTCATTACCAATTCAAAACGGGGGCGAAATAAAGAGTGCCGCAATCAAGGCCCATCTGCAGCTCAACGTAAGATTGCATCTCCCAAAAATGAGTTTTCTTACTCCTTTTAAGTACTTTCAAGGCGTTTTCATCATAAGCCAGTCTAGAAGGGCATAGAAACCGGCAAAACTTTTCCTTTGGGGTTCTTTGGCATAAGCTGTGGCAGTACCTATTAGACATGGCGAAATGGATTAGAACTTAAAGACTCATTACAATATTCAACTATATTGATAAAAATATTACACACTTACCAAACGGCCAAATCAAGCCAGCTTTGCTCAAGCTCTTCCATCATCAAGAACTCCTTAACGTCTCGAGAACTTTGCAACCAAATCTTCTCCTCTACTAGTGGATTGATGTCTCCAGCAGGTATTAAAAGATTACGCTCAAATCCTGGTTGCATCGTCCACAGCAGATTCAGATATAGAAACTTCTCACCTTTAAAATTCTGAAAATAAGAAACAAATCAACTTTACACACATATATCAATAACATTGTTAATAAAGGTCAATTCATAGACAACTTTAGTACCTGTGGGAGAAGAATTGGTGGTTGAGCTTCTTGAGCAGTATCGAACACAAGACTTTTAGGCCAAACAATAAAGTCCTTCATTGCTTGCCCTAAAGTTGTGATCTATTTAGTACAGAATGAAACACATGTCATTTCTTGGCCCTTTATCACGGAAATGACTGTCACTTTTACTTGATCATCCCGGATAGACCTGTTATGAATGGTGGTGTGATTTGGGTACTTGAGAGCCTTAGCAACAGGGTGTAGGCAAGGCTCGTCAAGATGTAAGTAGCACTCCTCGTGGAGGTCATCAAGAGGATCAGGTGCACTTGGCTCACTCATTGTTGTTGTTCTTTGGGAAGCTTGAAGAGCCTCTAACTGTGATGTAAGATATTCAAACCTCATTTGCCATTGGCTCTCCCGTTCGTCCATCCGTTCGTCCACCCGTGCATTCACCATTGCATCAAGCTCCTCAGTGGACATTTTAGGTCGAGACCCAACTCGTTTTTTGGGCCCAAAAAATTCCTTTGCCCCAACTCTCCCAGAAACTCCTACAACTCGGCTAGGGTTGTCTAATCTCCCTAGCGAAGTTGCTAGGATGTCCATTCTGGGGTCCTGCGGTGTCCAAGACCCCTGAGAAGATTGTTCCTCCAGTTCATTCTGTTACAAAAGTGAACAAACATTGATTAATATACAATAATATCTTACGTAAGTGTTTAAATACAATTTATATAGCACTCACAATTCGGTTTGTCACCGCTTCAGCCTTGTTACTGGTATATTTTCCAGTTGGTCTCTTCCTCCGGGCCGCTGCCCATGTTACATGGCGTTGGAGGTCAGGTAAAGGTTCTAAGACAGTGGAAGATGACTCAGCTTCCATAGATTTCCGCTGCTCCTCCCACTTTTGTCGCCGCTCGGCTTCCACATAATCAGTCATCCAATAATACCCCCACGGGAGATGGTATGATTATACTCATTTTTAGCCCGAATCTCTTGTTGTTTTTTGCTTATCTCCTATGTACCACAATAATAAAATATTAATAATGCAGGTACACAGATTAAAACCAAGTTATGAACTATACATGTATAGTAGATATACCTTAAATGCTTCAGACGTCCGATATTTAACAAACTCCTTCCATTTCTCTGGTTCAATATTGGGATATGCTATACATGGATCCTCACCCATTTTAGACCCCCCAAATATGTAGTCATTGGCCATGTTATATTTGAATTCACTAAACCTTTTTGCAATTTTTTGCCAAACGAACTCTTTAAAATCTTTGGTATCCGGCACATCCCAATATTGCTGCAATGAACAAACAAATATGATTAGTCACCACAATATCTCACAAATATGGAGTTAAAATACGAATGTACATACCAATACATCTAACCAACATTGTTGCTTAACATCGTCATTAATGTGTTTCCACTCATTTATTGTGATGTCAAGTCTGTTTCTCGCCACTGTTCCAAGATAACTTGCAAATGGCTTTGCAGTTGGCCCTTTAGGCCTATTCTTTTCATTTAGTTCCAAATGGTTTTTCTTCTTATGCTCAACTGTTAGAGCAATCACTTTCGAAAGTTTGGTAGGCCCTCTTTTCTTCTTCTTCACAGGGGGTGGTGGGGCCTCCTCATAATACTCTTGCTCGCGATCGGAGTCATTTTCTGCCATTATAACCTGTGAAAGAGGAACAATTACATACATTAGCACAGAACAATTAATAATATTAGATAGATTATTAAATGAAAAACAATAACAATAATCAATACATTTTCTAACATTATGTGTTGTCGTCTCATATGTCCCATATACCCTCAGTATGATCATTCCTGACCGCACAGAAGTCGTCATCATCATCATCTAACAAACTTCTTGTTGTTTTGCCTAATAATTGTATCTCATCATCATCACCATCATTTACTGTGAGAGTACAATCCATTTGATTTCTATTTTGCAAGGCAATGGAAAGCTTAACATTTGTAGGGTCTGAAACATAAAACACTTGATTCGCATGACTTGCTAGAATAAATGGTTCATCCTTGTAGCCGACCCTATTAAGATCAACATATATCATGCCGCTTTAGCGCTCAATCACAACTGCATTACTATGTACCCACTTACATTTAAATATGGGAACCTTGAAATGCGGTGCGTAGATGATTTCCCAAATTTCTTCAATAACCCCATAATATGTAGTTGTAGTCAATTTTGGGTTTTTGTCCCTAGAGCTAGAAAAATGGGTTGCCTCAGCTTCAACCATCACCCCGCTGTTTTGTGTGGTGCGCTTGCCATCAATGACCTTAGTAGAGAAAGAATACCCATTTATTTCATAACCACCCCATGAAAAAACAATAAACTGGGGCTTCACAGCTAGCAACCTTACTGTGTCAGACACATCCTTTTGTTTTCGCGCATACTCCTCGAACCAACCAATAAATGACTTGTTATGCTCATTTGAAATCTGCATATCACTCTTCTTCGGGTTATTCTCTTTCAAAAGCCTTTTATGCTCAGCCAAATAAGGTTGCACTTCTTTCATGTTATTCAAGATGTATAAATGTGCCTGTAACAACTCGACTCTCTCTACACCCTTTACTTTCATGCCCCGCACCCCTTTACCAGAAAGTTCATCTTCATCCAGGTTGATTTCCTCGTCGTCAGGTTTTCTTAGGTATGGTTTCCAAAAGTCCATTGCCTCTTCAACAAGATATCTTTTAACAATCGAGGCCTCTGGGCGATATGGGTTCTTTGAATAACCCTTCAAAACTTTCATGAATTGCTCAAAAGGGTACATCCATCTTAGAGAAACCGGACCACAAAGTCTTATCTCTCGAACCAAGTGAACAATCAAATGAACTGATATATCAAAAAATGCTGGAGGAAAATGCATCTCTAATTGCGACAAAATAACATAACCTTCCCTTTCCAACTCATCGAGTATTTCATTGTCAATTACCTTACTGAAAATGGCATTAAGAAACTTACTTAACCTTGTTAAAGTCTTCCGCGCATCATCCTCCAAAATTCCTCTTATAGCTACCGGCAAAAGTTGTTGCATTAAAACATGGTAATCATGAGACTTCATTCTCGTCAACTTCAAATCATCCATTGACACGAGTTTGCTAATATTAGAGGAATATCCATGTGGCACTTTCATCCCACGTAAACACTCACACAATCGTGTTTTCTCAAGTTTGGAAAGTGTATGAGCAGCAGGTTCCATATATGCTTTATTTCCATCTTCACTAATTGTCGGATGTAACCGCTGTCTTATGCCCATCTCAACTAAATCTCTTCTAGCGTTGAGCTCATCTTTGGTTTTTCCTTGAATGTGTAACAACGTTCCGACAATACTTTCTGCAAGATTTTTCTCCACATGCATTACATCAATACTGTGTCTCACATCAAGACAACGCCAATAAGGGAGATCAAAGAAGATTGACCTCTTCTTCCAAATGTTAGTCCACTTCTTCTTCTTCTTTCCTTTACCAAATTCCACGGAAACATGAGCAACACGACGATAAACTTCTTCACCTGTTAACGGAATTGGAGCAGATGCATGCTCAGGAAAGCCATTAAATCGCTTCCTCAGTCGACGGTATGGGTGGTGGCGATCAAGAAACCTCCTATGACCGAGGTAAACAGTCTTCCTTCCATACTTGAGCTGGACGAAATTAGTGTCATCCTCACAAATTGGACATGCCTTATGTCCCTTGACACTATATCCTGAGAGATTGCCATATGCAGGTAAGTCATTTATTGTGGTAAACAACAAAGCTCGCAACTTGAATGTCTCCTTTTTATATGCATCAAACACATCAACGTCTTCATTCCACAACATCTTCAAGTCCTCGATCAACGGAGCAAGATAAACATCGATATCGTTCCCAGGCTGTTTCGGTCCCGAAATCATCATACACATCATAAGATATTTCCGTTTCGTGCACAACCAAGGTGGAAGGTTGTAAATGACAAGCAAAACTGGCCAAGCACTATGTTTGCTAGAGACACTCCCAAATGGGTTGAATCCATCTGTACAAAGGTCGAGACGGAGGTTTCTAGGATCACTAGCAAACTCTGGAAAAATTGAATCAACCTTTTTCCATTGAGGAGAGTCAGCAGGATGTCGAAGATATCTAGAACCAGAATTTCTCTGATCACAATACCACCTCAGATTCTCTGCTTCTGTTGCATTCGCGAACAATCGTCTAAACCTTGGAACTATTGGAAGGTACCACATTACTTTCGAAGGTTCACCTTTTTTTGGTTTGCTTGTCTCTTCGTCGTTGTCGTCATCATCAGCACCCTTCCTCTGTTTATACCGTGGCTCCTGACATCTTGGACACACATGTAACCCTTCATATTCATTTCTATATAAAATACAATCATTGGGACAAGCATGTATCTTCTGATACTCCATACCCATCTTACTTAGCATTTTCTTGGCCTCATACATTGTCTTCGGAACCGCATTGTTATCCGGGAACATATCGCTCAAAGCTGCGAGCATTTTCGAGAAACCCGCGTCTGCCCACCCATTTTCCGTCTTTATTTCTAGTATTGTTAGAATGAAGGTCAGACGGCTATACTTCTTACACCCTGGAAACAAAGGTGTCTCAGCATCACCACGCACTTTGCCGTACTCGTCTGACACAACAAACGACTCCGCTGCGATATCATTTATCATGTTGTCCATGCCAACATCTCAAACATATTCATTATCATCATCATTATCGTCCACCTCCGCTGCTTTTCCATGTTCCATGGTAGTTCCCAATTCCCCATGCCAAATCCACTTCCTGTATCGGCGATTGATCCCCTCACAAATAAGGTCATTCCTTATAGAGTCAAGACTTTTGCGATCAACATTCACACACTTCACACAAGGGCACGGGTACTTTCCATTCTTACTCGACACATTTCTTTTGGCAAATTCAATAAACTCTTCCACCCCCTTTTGATACTCTTCACTAGTTCGCAAAGCATCCATCCAAGCACGATCCATTGCAGAATTGTGTAATAATATGTATATACACCTGCTTTCATTACAAAGAATAGAAGACAATTGAAACAATGAGCTAACCATATTTGGCTACAAGCTTTGGTTACTTAACAATAATCTAAATTTTGAACCTATCTTAATCTTAATCACCTTTAATTAGCAAACATCTATGAATCAAAATTCATTCCTACCACACCATATATCTTTGACATACTTCCACATATTCGTAGAAAACATCTTTTAGAATTTTGAACCCAATGGGACAACCAAAGTCAAAGCCCCGCTCCACAAACTCATGAAACTCCACAATCCAATTCAGCGAATATATATCAAGGCAACATTCAAATGAATATTATTCCACAATTCAATTCGGTAAGTATAGGCACATTCACTGTGAATCAAAATGCATTTAAATAAATAGTCATAACTCTTCCAATGTAACATTTAAATAAATTTGAATCATAACAATAAAATACAAAAATTTCAATGCTTAATGTCTTATATACACAGTAAACAATTTCAATGCACAAACTATATTATAAAGCAAATACAAAAAATAAAAAAACAAAGCAAATACAATGAGAGAAAAAAAAAAAAAACTCACCTTAAAGGAGTGTGGCGGCGGCTTGTAGAAAGAGAAGGCGATGGGGGAGAGGCGGCGGCGGTTGATGAGGCGGTTGGGTTGAAGGTGAGAGGTGAGAGAAGGCGAGGGAGTGTGGTGGCGAGAGGGAGAAGGCGAGGGCGAAGGAGATGTGGTGGCGAGAAGGAGAAGGTGAGGAAAGCGAAGGCGAAGGCGAAGGCGGTGGTTGGTTGAGGCGGCGGAGAGAGGCGGCGGTGAGGAAGGCGAGAGAGTGTGGTGGCGAGATGTGGTGGCCGACGAAGGAGAGAAGGAAGGAGGAAGGAAGGAGAGGCCGATGGAGAGTGAAGGTTGAAGAGAGAAGAGTGAAGGCCAAATGAGTGAAAAGGGAGGAAAATAAAAAAGGGTTTTGGCGCCAGTGGGAAAAAAATTGCCCAGCTTCCACGACCACAAATGGGAAGATGTGGTCATGGAAGGGCACCCTTCCACGACCACACTCTCTTAAGTGTGGCACCCTTAAAGGTGTGGTCGTGGAAGGGTGCCCTTTCCACGACCACATGTACAAATGTGGTCGTGAAAGGTGGAGACGTGGACAGTTATTTACATGTTATGCCACCGCGTTTTTCATCAACGACCAACATTGGCTTTTTAGTCGTTAATTATGGTCGTGAAAAGCCTATTTTCTAGTAGTGAAATTGAGCACATTACCTTCTTATATACCCTTCTGTTCAAGCTTATTGGATGGGTGGCCAGCTTATTTATCTTTCATTTCCTTCAAAGAATGGCTCAACTAACCTCAATTTCTCTCAATTAATATGGATAATTTTCAGAAATAATATTGATACGAATTAATTATCGACTTGATTAATATGACTTTGATGCTGAGAAATGATATTTTTCACAAAGAACTATCTCCCTTGTCGAAGGAATTGTTGATAGATGAGATATACAGTGCGGGGGTGCGGCTATTTTTGATTCAGTCCTCAAGAGGACAATAGAAGCAAAAGATGAATGAGATAATATTTTGTTTCCGTTGATGATTTCTCCACTCTCTTGGATCGGAATGGAAGGAATGTTTTGATCTACAAGCATTAGAAGAAGAAATGGAACTGAAGGCAAAACTACTATCTTTTTAGGATCGAATTCATTAAATGAGGACAAAGTCAACATGCAAACAAATAATTAATGTAATTAGGACACATGGATTACATAATATAATTAAGTATTAACTTAAAAATTTTAATGCCACTAATCCGCTCTGAATCCAGTGGATGACATTTTTAGTCATTTAAGCGCAAAATCTTAAATTCAAACCCTTCTAAATATAGAAACCATCTTTAATTTGAGAAACTTATTTTCAAACATGTTCCAATGTTTAAATCTCTGAATATGATCCATGAAATTGTACAAGTATAATGACAAGCATAAGAGATACTGTTTATATATACATATATTTTTTTAATTGAAATCATTTCAGTAGTTGGGAAAAAAGTTGAAATAGACATGACTATATTAATGGATCGGAATATACAATGCATGCTTTTTCAATTAAAAATTGCAATAACAATCTAATTGTTTCACTGAATCATATATCTCAACTCCTAAAGTGAATCATATTCACTAATCATTTTTACAACACATTCTCTAATAATTTTTTAACATTCACAAAAACACACAAGAACCAATTACTCCAAATGCAGCAATGTGTCACACTATTACACACAAACAAAACATTCATAACTATAACCATGCAGCTCATGTGTGATCAACATTAATTATTGCCTTCCTCATAGAATGGCAATAGTAATGTCTCATTCTGCCCTCAGCATCCACTCCTCCTCCCCTTCACCGGGAACATCCTACACCACGTCGCCGGTGATCGTCGCCTTCACCGTCGGCGTCCTCATTTGCTTCATTGCCGGCTTCTGCTGCATCTACATTTGCCGTTGTTGCTTCATGACACACCTCTATGCATGGATCTTTGATCGCCCTGACGCCCTCCGCCGCGATATCCATTCGCCCGCCACACCGGCCGCCACGAGCAACGCCATTCCTCCAATCCTAGGCCTTGATAAGAGCCTGTTACAAAATTTTCCTGTGTTTATTTACTCCTCCGTGAAGGAAGTTCAAGAAAAGGACAAAGATAATGACAAGAAATATGGTCTAGAATGTGCCATTTGTTTGTTTGAATTCGAGGATGATAGTTTGATAAGATTGTTAACGTTTTGTAGACATGTGTTTCATCAAGATTGTATTGATTCATGGCTTGAATGTCACAAAACATGTCCTGTTTGTCGCTCAGATCTTGAGGCTTCGTTGAAGGGCAAAAAAATTTTGGATCATGAAAATGAGATAAGAATGGAGGAGAATAGTACTATTGATGATTGCAATGAAAATGAAATACGTATTGATGTGAGGGAAGAGGAAGAAGAGGTATATGTGAGACGAGGTTTACAAGGTCACATTCAACGGGTCATTCTATAGTTATTATAAAAGGAAGAGGGGGTAGAAGAATTAATGATTATGATGATGATGATGGTTATGATGATGATAATGATGATCATAAGTTTACGTTGAAATTACCAGAACATATTGAGATGAATTTGGCAAGAGGACAACATATTATGGCATCAAAAAGTTGTTCATCTTATGGAGAAATGACCAGAAATTGTAATAGATGTTACTATGCGGAGGCTATATCATGTTCAAGTAATTCTATTACCTTCTGAGATGGGTTTGAATTTTTGGTATCAGCTTGTTAGTTTGGAGTTAGGACACATATGGCATTATGCAGAAAGTGATCCTTATTAATTTTTTGACAACCCCTGCAACTGAAAAAACTACCTTCCAACCATCTTCATGCATGTTGGACATATTGGATGTATATATGCATATCAGGTCAGGGGCACAAACTTTATAAAGATAGAAAGAAAGAAAAGTAGATAGAGACATAGTTGAATATTTTTATATATTAGGTTAGAATAGGCAATGTTATACGTTACAGAAGGTGTTTATAAGAATATGTGTACAGAGTACATAGACTCAAGAACTCACATTATTGTCATGTGCCTTGCGTATGTTGGTGTGGGTGGCGCTTGCGCCGTACTGGGGGGTCCTTGTGGGATCTCTTAGTCCCACATCGACCAGGAATGTGTGTGTGTGTGAGTATATAAGTAGGACATTCGCACTTCAGCTTGCCAACCGCGTTAGTTGGTTTTGCTGTTGTGTTTGGTCCGAAAATGTGTTCAAAAAAAAAAGAACTCACATTATTATTTGTGAAGTGTAATAGTTATATATATTCTAGCAATATTCATATCTGGATGAGAAAAATGATCATTCACGTACAGTGCTGACACATCAAGGGTTACCTCTCCTTATAGTTATATTCTAGCAATATATATTCATATTGACCACAACTAATAACATGAATATAATGTGATTTTACATAACTTAATTAATTTGCTTAATCAATTTTAATTAGGTGATTAGGTCTAATATTAAGAAACGGAGGTACATTTGAACTATGACGTTTGGGGTTTAGATTTTGGTGTGTGAAAATTTATGTTGTTAGTATCTCGTGTTTATATGCTTTTGAAAAAAATAAGCTTGAGAAACCACAATAACATGAGCTTGGGGCACTATAAGACTTTGATGAGCATACAAAGTTGGAGATTTTTGAGAAAGTGGAGACCTCTGGTAGACTGTGCCATCACTTGAATCAAATGATTGATGGCATATGAAATCGTTCTATTTGTTGTTAATAAAGCCAACATGTATTAGTGTACTTGTGTGTTATTTGTTGTGAATGAGCAAAACTTCTCGTGTTTTCTTCAAAAATTTTAATTAATCTACACTTCAACAAAGAACACAATTGGGAGTTGCAACAATAACATCAGAAACAGTGATGTCACCGATGATGACAGAATATCACTCACCAATAACGACAAAAACTACAAAGTTACTAACAATGACGGAAACAATGACAATGTCACCAACAACGATGGAAGTAGCTACGCGTCACTAACGACGATGAAAACAACGGTCATCTGGCAGAAACTGCGAAGTTACAAACAATGAAAACTACTATAACGTAACTAACAATGATGGGTACATTTGCCCAAGTTTTGAAATGTTATGATTACTTTTGCTCTAAAAAATCACATGGTGTTTGATATATCTTAGCTACAATCACATGGGTCTTAATCCTTTTAATTATTCACAAGGCACCTATTAGTCTATACATGAAATAAATAATCTTTTTAACTTTTTAAGCTCACGGCGGAATACCAAATTATCAAAGTATATAGTTGTACTTTTTAACAAAATCAATCAATTCTATTAATTTAAAAAAAATGTGCACTTGATAATATAAAAAAAATAACGAGTTTCTGCATGCATGTAGATGTCAAATTAAACTACGGTATACTACTGTTAATTTTTAATGTCCTGTCGCATCGCACCGAAGAACAGAATCTAGCTCGACATAAAAAATACATGAAGTGTTCTCTCCATTATATATAATATCATAAACGATATGGCATATGATACGTGATGGTCACAACTGTACATATATATTTGTTTGGACTGCGAATGATTGATTATTAATATACCTACTCCATAGCACGATATATTCGCCTCGCTAGTCACCAAAGACATCCATCTCTCTTTCTCTCAATTATTATACTTGAAAATTTCTATATTACATGGGATACTTTCTAGAATGTGTTTTTGTAATTTTAGGCAATATATTGATATAAAGGGACATTGAAGTTTTTCATATATGTTGATAAAATAATAGAGATTAGTATAATATTTAAATTTAGAGTAGTAAATAAAAGAAATACAAGAAATTATTTAAAAGAAATGTTAGCATCATTTTGATTAATGCAAATACCAAAGAAATCGTTTGCATTCCATGTTAAGTTTATTGTTTTAATTTTGTTTTTGGTGAGCGTGATTTATTCACAAAGCGATCGATCGAGAGTGTGGTACATGCTCTTTTAAATTCAAAATACAAATTAGTCACCTCATTAAATTAATAGAATAGTTATGAGTCATTAACTCATTAAATCTATAGTAAATTAAAAATCAACTTTTTCCCAATTAAAATTGAAAGTATAAATAATAAGTATATGTTAGAATCTTAAGTTTTGATGAAGACTAAAATATAAAGGATTAGACCAAGTGCCTAGGAAGCAATAGTATACTTAGGATCCCAAGTAAGAGTGCTTCCGGATGAAGATTTACTTCCGGTTAGATTAGGACTTGCGCATGCGGATGAATGCTTTCATCCCCCAGCGTCAGCAAGTAAATAACTAGGGATTTAACTTAGTCCATGAACTTTAGGTGCACAAACCCTAAGACTAAGCTATGGTTCAATCGGAAGCGAAGTTGCTTCCTGTTAGACTTAGACTGGCGCAGAGCGATAGAATAGATATTACTCCAAGCGACAGTGAGTCTACTTCCCCAAGTGAAAGCGCTTCCTGTTAGAATTAGACTGGCGCAGAGCGACAGAATAGATATTACCCCAAGCGTCAGTAAGTCTACTTCCCCAAGTGAAAGCGCTTCCTGTTAGACTCAGACTGGCGCAGAGCAATAGAATAGTTATTACCCCAAGCGTCAGTAAGTCTACTTCGCCAAGTGAAAGCACTTCCTATTAGATTTAGACTGGCGCAGGTTGATAGACTAGATATAACCCCGAGCGTCAGCAGAAATGCAACATCAAGTGAAGTTGCTTCCTATTAGATCTTGACTGGCGCAGACTGATAGAATAGATTTCACCCTAAGCGTCAGTGAATTCACCACGTCAAGTAAAAGTGCTTCCGATAGCTCAGTGACTAGCGCTGAGTGGTGGAATGAAATAGACTAAGCGAGAGCAAGTCATGGTGAACTAAATCCCTCATCAAGTGAAATTACTTCCGGATGTAGAAGTGCTTCCGGATACACCTTAGATTTAGGGATCACCCACTGCATGAGACTATATGATTATATTGCTAAACTAACGTTCAAGTGCAGCACACTCAGTAAGGTTGCTTCCGGATGAGAAGTTGCTTCCGCAAGCAATCAGAATGTCTGAACGTTCAAAGAGATGCAGTGTCAGAATGCTTTTGTCAGAGCAGAGGCGTCAGGACTACTTTTCAGAGTTAAAGCAAGTCAACCCTGCTATGCATTAATGAAGCATTAAATGGGCGAACGGTAACAAGGGAAAAACGGACATATTCAAACGGCTAGCCCACCTACCAAGAGTTCAAAATGCTTGAAGACTATATAAGGAAGCTAAACTTCATTTATGAAGAGGTTAATGATCTTCAAATATTCTTGAGCGAGAAAATCCTTATTCATTCAAGCTGCCCAGAAAAATGAAGAGCATTTAACACTTGGAGTGATTTTTCACCTACCTATTCTGTACTCACAGTAGTTAAGTCTCTTTCTGTTAAAAGAGCATTTATTGAACTTAAGTGTGTAACATCATTCGTTCTGTAAGAGAACTTAGTCAGAAAAGCCTTCAAGTGTAAACTTCAAACCCTTGCTTGGTGTGAGGGGGAGACAGTTAGATAGGTTACAAGTGAGCCAGTGTAAAACTTGTTGTAAGGTTGCAAGTGAGCCCGTAAAACTTGCGGTTGTAAGGTTTCAGGTGAACCCGATTTAAAACCTGAGTTATAGTGAAACTCTCGGCCTGGGTGGTTGAGGACTGGACGTAGGTCAGGTAGACCGAACCAGTATAAATCTTGTGTCATTTACTTTGAGTATTTATTTTTGAAACACAATTCACCCCCCCCCTCTTGTGCATCCATTACGTTCAGTATATACTCTGGCAAAAAAAAGTAATAATAAGTACTCGCTAGTAGCGATACCGATTACTTAAATGAGAGGGGTCACTTATAAGGAGCAAATGTGACAAAAGAAGCATTAATCATTTAAGTGACTTATATGAGAAGCTGAAAAACTCTTTCAAAAGGGGACCAAATTTTTTAACATTATTTATTTGAGTGTGTGTGTGTGTGTGTAAGGCATCAATTACCTTGAACTTTAATCCTTGAAAACGTTTTGCCAAATGGTACCAGTTAACCCGAAGGGATGAAGAAGAGGCTATGGAATAAAAATTACTAGCAATTCCCATGGCTTGTCCCTTATTCATATTTCAAAATTTAAAAGTAAGTCACCCTAGCCACAGATGAAAGGATATATGCCCTGTTCCCTTTATTAACATTTTTTGCAGGGGAGGACTAAAGAAATCATTTTAATTTCTTAAAAAGGGAAAGTTGTAAGGTATTTTTTCGTAGGGTTAACGTGATGAGTGATAAGTACACTCGTCCTTACAGCAAGTGGTTGTGGTTCGATCCCTAACCCTTGTGAATGGAGCAAATTCACATGCCAACTGTCTACCCCATATGGGACTTCAGAACAACGAGATAGTAGTCTCACTTGACACATGGGTGAGATACCTTGGTAACAAAAAAAAAACTTACATGGTAAATGTAAAGGTGAGATACAAACAAGTTTTCAATTATGCATATTCATCTCAAAATTGCAAATTACAATCAATTTTGCTTTTTCAGAGTCAAAGCTATAATTGCTATGAAATGTCCGCTATTTTACAATAATTTAATAAATCCAAGTCAACGCCATAGAATTGTTGGCCTTATTAATTAATTAATTAGATAACAACTTTTATAATTTTGATAATTGTTGGCCGGTGAACAAGTATATTATGGATATTGTGGATTTGTGAGCAAGTATCTTTATGATAGTATTTGAATTTTCTAAATCTTCGCATATTTAAAAAATTATTATAATTTCATTTACACAAAACTAATGACCCAATTTTAAACTTTCTTAAATTTATAAGCCTTTTTGTGTTTTTGGCTCTTCTCATGATCCAAATTTGATGATCATGTTTGGAGATTTACATTAGTTTTAAGATAATATTAGTAAGATTACCCAACTGCGTGCTTACATATTAGAGTATCAAATCAGTTGATTTTTGGACATGTCCAATTGGTTCATAATATCTCCATTTATGCTACCTTTTATTGAGATAAGACTAGATGCATGTTTGACACATTCTTAAACCTAGATTTTAACTCAAACCTAGGTTTTAAAATCAGTACAGGCATGTAATTTTAGTTTTTTCATAATAGTTTTTTTCTTCAAAATCTAGGTTTTAGTTAATTAAGTCAGGCAAACACTCACATATTTTTTAGAATATTTTTTTAAAACTGAAAATCTAGGTTTGAAGCAAAAAACCTAAGTTTTGCAAGAAGCTATTTTTTCAACTTTTTCATAAGCTATTCTTTAGAACGTATTTTTCAAAAGAAAATTTTTCAGCTTTTTCTAGAAGTTATTCTCCAAACAGATATTAGGTCTTTTTGCTTTATAAAAATTGATTTTTAGAAGAAACAAATCTTCATTTTTTGTTTTAAAGGCCTCCCATTAACTCCTCATGTTAAATATAACAACCTTTTAACCTTTTTTTTGAAGTAAATTAGACACCTAGACTATATCATATCACACATATAATTAGACCATTGTTAATTCATGAGTAGAATAAATTAGTTTTTCGAGAGAAAACTTACTTATATACATGTTAATTTGATTGATTTTGGATCATTAATTCATCTATATAAGTGAATGTGTTCCTACAATTAGTATAGTAGGAGAATGCCAACAAAGGTTGGTCCAATTGGTAAATGAGTTTGACTTTGACTCATAACTATGTTATGTGGTTATGAGTTCAAATCCCGCCGATGTGAGAACCTTATTGGTGGGCGATCAGTAAGTACTCTTTGAACACGGAGGCTTAGCCTAACCCTAGTGAACCCCAGACCCAACTCACCAAAACATTTTGTTATAAAAAAAGTAATTGAGAAGTTTGGAGTTGGATGTTGGATTGAGGGGGTGAAAAGCCCCAAAAAACAAGGTGGGGCCCACAGAAGGGACCAAGAAGATATTGTAGTTGTAGTTGTGGGTATTGAAACCTTGTTGGCTAAGAAAAGGCGAAGAAGAAACCTCGTTATTGATTCGAAATTGCCCAACTCCCTAACTACTAATACTAATACTAATACTAATACCAACAATAATATATTTCCTATGTATAAAAAAAATACTAACAATAATATAATATTAATAATGATAGCGATTGGGAAAAGGGCAGAGACAGAATTAGCATTATTATACACGCATATGGGAGCCAGAATTTCTCCTTCTTCTATATTAACGCCATCAATCTTTTGGGGTCCCAAAATTATTGATGGGGATTCAGAAATTTGAGGGCTTTCACCAATTTGGATGCTTGTAAGTGATTTGGGGATTGTTTTTAATATTATTGTGAGGAAGTGATTGTGAAGTCGTTGAAGAATAAAGATGATGCTGCATTTTGGACAGCCTGCTAAGCTCAGGACTAAGAAGGTATTATAACTAACTACTTCAACTGTGGACTTTACTTTAGACTATGTTTTTTTTTTTTTTGGTCTATAGCTAGATTTTCACTTGCTTATGCTATGTTTTTTGTCTTTTTCTTTGACCAAAACGAAAAGGCATGGTCTTTTGTTTTGGCTTTGATGACTTCAGTGTCTACTTGTCAGTGCCTTTTTGTGGGATTAAATTAATGTCTCTATATGTGTAGCCTATGATTACTAGTGGAAATAAGTGTGAGGATACAGATGTTCTTGTAGATATGGAGTGCATCTGTACTGTTAGAATGAGCATCTGCTAAATTGTAGTTTCCTTTTTTTGTATGTCAAACTCAAAACTTTGTATATATTCTAGTTTTTTATTTTAGAATCAGTAAAAGAAGGTGAGAAAAGAGTTAGAAAATAGGATTAAAAAATTAGAGGTAAGAACTAAAAAAAAAAAAAGTAGCATAATGTCAAACTGAAGACATGAACACTATCCTTTAATTACTCTTCTATAACATTTCAAAGTCATGAATTCCTTCTAAAGGATTCAAAAATTCCTTCCTAACTAAATGCACCTTGATATCGAGAAACTTGTTCACTGCCATGGTGCTATAGTTCTGTTTTACTTCATAAACTTGTATACCTTGCAGTAATAAGGCCTTCCAAAGATCAAGGGTTCAATCTGTGTTCTCTATATGCCGGTAGAACCACTGAAGAGCAGCTGGATTTTGAAAAAGATGTGGCATTTTTTCTGTACTATTCATTAGAATGACAGATGTATCAGGAAAAATAATTGTGTTGGGCTTAAGAACCAAAAGTTATTATTGTTATCATATTATAATCCTATAGGGCCTGTCCCTTAAAACATGCTTTATATTACTCTCCCAATTTTAAAGAATAATTGGAAGCTTGATATACTAAAACCCTGGCACAACGGCACTTATGACAGATTTTCATGTTAACAGATTGTGTTTGAGGATGTATATGTTGCGTGTGATTCTGCTACACTTGAGCAGCTTAAAGAGTTAAGTGCAAGGCGAAGAGCGATTGAAGAGTCTATTAATGAGAGCAGCTTCATTACAGAAGCTATAGCAAGAGAAATGTCTGGAGGGTTGGTATCTCGTATTGAACAGGTAACCTCATGTTCTTTCTGTAAAAGTAATATTCCACTTAGCTCACTAAAATATGACTATAATCTTGGATCCTTGATCTCAATTTACTTTTATGTAATAATACTTGCAAATTACACTCCCTCCAAAATGAAATTTTAATCAAACATTTGTGATGAAGTTACACAAATTAGTTATGTAATTTTTTATATTGTTGTGTGGTACAAAGGCCTTCAAAAATAATTGTCTTTGTATGGAATTGAAACTCTTGCTTTTTTACATCTCTCTGGCAATGCTGTATGAGATCATTTATCTGAACAGAAAGTTGAGACTTTTGGCAAATTTGAAATGACTAGTATTTGCCACAATTTTGTAATTCTAGAAATATTGATGGATTTCTCCCATTCTGTGTTAACGCCATTGATTCATTTGATTTTGGTCTGTATCAGGATCTTCACAGAATAATGCAGTATCTCCCATTATTGGAAAATCTAGTTTTACATAATGACGAAAACTGCAATAGCCGAATGCGTCAATGGGATGCCTCTCTTAGGATACGCTGGAGTAGTGCTCTTAGCCCATCTTACTTCTTTAGGAGTACAAAGTTTTTTGAGATTGATGATTTGCGTTTCGAGCTCGGTATGATCCTTTTTCTATATGGTGCAATCTTAAGGGAGAGGGCTTTAGATGTTTTATCGACAGGTATGCTTTAAGATTCCATTCTCCTTCATAATCTCACTTGTTCCATTGATTACATTAACTCATACTGTGTTTGTTTGTTATTATAGATTTGGTCCAGTCTGCCACCACTTTTAGAGAAGCTGCTGGCATTTATCATCACCTGGCATTTAATGTTCTTCCCCACTTAAAGGTTGAGTTGGCACCAGAAATTCCATCAGAAGCTCTTGTTTCTGTCTCCACTGTTATGAGCCTCATTTGTTTGGCTGAAGCACAGGTTGGTGCTATTGCTGCTACTCATGTTATTTTGTAAATTTTTTTTATGGTACTATATATTAATTTTCCCATTTGATGAAAGGCGCAAAATGTTTACTTATAATAGCTGATTGTGTTGAATATCTAATATAGGCAGTAACAACAAGGAAGGCTGAAGAGAACGGTAATTCTCCAAGTCTTTTAGCGAAGTTGCATCATGGTGTTACACAGTTTCTTGAAGAAGCCAGTGGAGTTTTAGAGACTTTTGTCAGAGAGGGCAAAGACATTGCACCAAACTTAATGGTATTGTTACATTTTCTCTCTGTCTCTGTTAAAATCTACCTGTCTTTTTATCTGTATTGGTACAAATTTGTGGCGCCATCTGGAGGTACTTCACTGCATATATTTTACTGTGAAGCTAAATCTGAATTTTCAGTCCTTATCCAAATGAGCTTGCTCAAGGGATTTTGTTAATGATTTGATTGCTTATATGAGACTGTGCATTAATTTTCATTATGTTATGGCCATGACAATGTTTGTTTATCTTATCTTCATGTTCTCACACTGGTAGGCTTTCTCTTATGCAGGAATTCACGTATTGCTGCAAATCACTACATGCCTTGAGAGGTCAGAGATACCATGCAGAGAGCCTGAAGGCTTCTGGTCAAATGGGGGCTGCGATCGGAGTTCTTCAGACTGAACTGAGCAAGGTCAAAAAGAAAATGCGCTTCGAAGCAAAATGGAAAACTGTGTTTGAGAAGGAAATTCTTGATGCTTCTGAGGTGCTCCAAAAATGTGTACGTGAGAACGATTTTGTGTGGCATGAGAAGATCCCATTAGAACATGAGTTACCATTGCCCCAAGGTAACAAAATTGTGAATTTTATACCTTATAGTCCCAAAAGATGGGAGAGACACCTTTCTTTTAAGGTGTGATATTGTAAACTTATTGTAAATTGTAGTTCTGTCTGCTTGCCAAAGCCAACTAGGTCATGGCTCTGGCTCATCAAGAATATGGTGTTTCATAGGACGTTTCCTCACAAGGTTCCTTGAATATAGAAGGGGAAAGATCCTTATATTCCTTGAATGTTGAATTTATATACACACGCTTTTTTCTGGCCATCTGCAATGCAGAGGCATATTAAAGTTTAGGTGATTTGGTTTTGGGCTCACCAAGACTAGGGCAACAGGCCTCTAGGCTCATATTAAAGCGTGATTTTATTTGATGATGAAAATGAATGTTTAAAACCGTGAAAAAATTAATTTATAAGATACAAGTAACACCCATAAGTATATACTATCATTTTCATTCAAAGTATATACCCTCATTTCTAATTATAAGTTAACCTTGAATTTTTTTAAGAAATTAAGGGTGTAAAATTATAATTAACTAATTTAATTATAATTTCTCAAGTTAGATGAGAAGAAGAAAAAGAGGGAGAGGAAGAGAAAGAACCCTCTTTGTCTCTGTTTTTTTTGGAAGAAGTCAACCAATCCATGGGTCTTCATGAATCATCATTTTCTCACTTGTATGGATTCTCCAAATCAACAGACCCACAGTACTATCCTCCTTCCTCCACACTCTCAACATCTCTTGATTAATGAAGATGAGAATCAAATGGTTGGGGGAATTTTGTTTGGACAAAGCTATACTTCTATCATTTTTTCGAAAGCTCAACCGAACACTGTATAATGATTCAAGGGTGTTTTTGTCTAGGACATTTCTATGGGTGCTAGAAATTAGTTCCCACCATTTTTTTTTATGGGAAAGCACTTTCCTTTATTCAATTGAAAGTAGGTCACATGGCTGAAATGGAAAGGAGATACTTTCAAACAACCAAACCAGCCAATGCAATGAAATCTGACATTTTCCATTTCCTATGCCCAATTTCCCTGAAGCAAACATGCCCTAATGAGTCCGTTTGGTTGCCAAGGGAAATGAAGTGGGAAAGTGAAATGTAAGGAAAGTGTTGGTTTTTTGGTAATTTAGATATATCTTTGGGCCCACAATTTTTCTCTCTTCATCTCACATTTCTCTTTGGGCCCACAAACTTTATTTCTCATCATTATATCTACTTTCCATACTTTACCCCTACACGGCTACACCCATTTCCAATTCCATTTCCATTACCTCAATTCTATCCATACAAACGGGCTGTTGTTATGAACATTTTGCACAAATATTTTATGAAGGCCCAATAAACTAGAAAAAATTGAAGAAAAGCAACCAACTTTAGTTTATTTTGCTATATGTCCATCTATTAATTTCTTGAGTTAAAAATCAATTCCCTCGTAAGCAATTAATCACAACAGTGACGTCCCAAGTGATGGGATCCCTTTTAATAATATATGACTTACATGTAATGTTATCTTGTTAGTTAGTGCAGACTGCTGGGAAGCATGTAAGTAATGAGAAGTTGAGAGCAGTAAGAGAGAAACAGTTGAAATATAGGAGCTCTAAGAGATAGTAGCGGTTGTCTTTGAGACACGTGGCTGAAGGACATATTCATTCATATGACATATATAAATAAATAAATAAATGAACAAACGAAGTCAACAACCCAACTCAACTTGTTCAAACTACTACTTTGATCTTAGTTTCTTATTGTTCATATAATCTTATTAGTATCTATGCCTATGGCTTCCACTTTACACTTCAATTCCCTTCGTTTGAGCTCACTATTTCCCTCCACCCCCACTTTTTCTCCATCTACACCTTTCATCTCACCTCTTTCTTATTCTTATTCCACAAATTCCAAGGCTTTAAAAACATCCAATCCCAGGTTAGCCTCTGTTGTTATCTTGATTGATATCCTTTTAGTTTAATTCAAACTTGTGAGAAACTAGGAAGTGCTTCTCATTGCTCATCAGTGGCTTTTTTATGTTCAGCTCCTACATTCATCAATTATTTGAGATTATAACCTTAATAAGGCTAATTATTCATGCAAATATTGATTTCATATTTTGATAGTAAAAGGTAAAATTAGTACTTTTTGAGGAGAAAAACTTCAAGGACAAATAGCCATTTTTGGGCACCTTTATCCTCTCCTCTAGGGAAATCCTATATAAATGACACTTGAATGTCGAAATCACAGAAAAGGGATTTTGATAGTAAATGTCGTCACTCCACTAGTTAATCATGTTATTCAACTAGTTAGAATTAGAATGATTTTGAAATTCAACTGTCCCTTATCTGGGATTTCCGCTGATCCTTTTCATTCAATATATAATTCAAATTCGCACCTTAATCATGGACAGTCCAACTATTCATGCTGAGATTTTAGTCATGCACATTATTCCCACCACCACTGATAACAACAAACATTATTGTTCTAGATGAGGTCAACTACAACATGAATTGCATAGATAGATAATGTTGTGCTCTATTGACGACTAAATCTTTGGATAATTATCATCAATTACATACAAACTAATTCAGGCTTTTACATAACATAGTTAGGGACCTTTGAAAGTTATAACCAGGCAGCTTGTGGTTGTGGGCAGGTGGGGTAGGATTCTTTCTGCTGTTGTATCAGAAGAAAATGCGGTTGGCTCCAGTTTCTCTGCTACTGATGATGATGTCTTCAAGTTAACATACTTAGAGGTGGGTTTCTGGTACTTGATCTTGCTCTAAATATATCATGAATTTATCTACTTGTTTAGTTTTATTTGACATGGGTGGGGTATTTTTTTTTTTTAGGGAAATAGTTGGCTGTGGAATGTAGGCGGTGCAAACATATTGGTGGATCCAATTTTGGTGGGCAACTTGGATTTTGGAATTCCCTGGCTATATGATGCTGCCAAGAAGTTTCTCAAGAAATTCCAGGTATATTTTGATAAAACCTACTTCCTCTTATCCTAAATGTAAGATCTAGTTGGCTTTTTAGAAAAATCCTAAATTTGTAAATTGATTCACCTAATTTTTCCCCTTAAACTAGTTTATTTGGCCTATAAATTGATAGGTAATCTAAAAAAATATCAAATATGTCATGGTTAACTAATGTATTTTGCTTTCTTAATCTCTCCAAAAAAAGTCAACTAGATCTTATATTTAGAACTGGAGGGAGTAGATGGCTATTGTCTGTTGACTTCTTTGTTAAGCTCATGTCCTCTTGTTAATGGACGAGCTTGCTCTAACTGATTTACTACTATAGTGCAGCTCAGTGATCTTCCTGAAATCCATTATCTACTCATCACACAAAGTCTTGATGATCACTGCCATTTGAAGACCTTAAGACCCCTCTCAGAAAAATCTCCAGACCTTAAAATCATAGCAACTCCCAATGCCAAGGACTTGCTGGACCCTCTTTTCAAAAATGTAAGTGTGCTATATCTTTATGAAATATTTTATTTCTTGCAGTGCTGAAAACAAATGCATAGCTATATATGTTCTGAGAATGGACCATGTTATAAACTGTAAAATTTTATGTTCAATGTTTCTCTGGTCAGAGAGAGTGCTAATCAATGAACTAAATTGAACTTCAATTATCTGGATTGTTTGAACACATTCGTTTTTGTGGGATAAACATTTATTTAATTTTCTAACATGAAGATTCAATAAAGATCCAGATTTTTTAGAAACGAAAATTATTCTTTACATCACTATCCTGCAAAGCCCTTTTCCCCCATCTGTCCAGAACAGTAGTTTAAGGGACGCTTGGTGCCTCATTGCATCTGAAACTTGATATCGTTGATTTGATTCTATTATGTGAATCTTGACTCGACAATTACTATCTCCGGTCCTAAACAGTAGTAATTCTTATTGTACCTCTTTCTGCTGTTGTATCCAAATTTGTTATATCCGGACAACAGCTCTTTGTAGATAAGTTTCTCCCAAAAACGTACAATGGTCTTGAGCTATTTGCCTTCTATCTGCATCTGCATTGCCACACATGTTTGTAGGTGCCTTTTTCCACTGATCATGTAGTTGTTTCTTAATTCCCCCCACCTTGTTTCTGGGTTTTTTGTTCATTGAACATCAAATCTGAATTCTGCCTCTTGCTATTTACCTTTCCATAATTAGCACACTTTCATCTATATCTTAACTAATTGTATACGATTAACTATTGTTTGCAAGATTCCGCTTTACCACTTACATCTACACCTATTTATGTTCAGGTAACATATTTAGAACCTGGACAGGCCTCTGACATTGAAGCAAGTAATGGTTCTAGGATCAAAGTTAAGGCTACTGCAGGGCCAGTTCTTGGACCTCCTTGGCAACGCCCTGAGAACGGGTGAAGTTCTTCTTAGTCTCTTCACTCTTCGAAGTTTATGTATATATCTTTATATTTTCAGTTGAATGGTGTTCAGCAAAGTGATTGGGTCATCCATGTGCTGCAGGTATATAGTTGAATCCCCACAAGGTCAATTGACTCTTTACTATGAACCACACTGTGTATACAATCAGAGTTTGGTTGAGAAGGAAAAGGCTGATATTGTGATCACGCCAGTTATAAAACAACTTTTGCCTAAATTCACATTGGTTTCAGGACAGGAAGATGCTGTGAAACTAGCAAAATTGCTTCAAGCCAAGTAATTCTTTTTATTCAAAAGTGAATCACCCTGTTGTTCTTTTAATTGCAAATGAGTCCTTTTTTATACTGCAAGAGTTATTGGGTATTTCTTCTTTGAATTATGATTATGGGTTTAAGCTTGGTTAAAACCAAAATAAGAGGAGCTCTCACTATGTGAATTTTCATATTCAAATTTCAAAACAATCAAAGCTTAAGACCTTACAAAGTCTCTCCCATTTGAGCCACATGTTGGTCTTGTTAATTCTTGAAATAACAGTATTTAATCATTCATTAGCATTGTTTCTTTACCTAACATTGAACAAGACCATGGCCTGAAATACATAAAATTTCTCAAAGATTTGAACTCTAGTTGTAATAGTTGATTATGATCAACTTTTAATTTCATATCAGGAGTGTGGCTTTATCTTCTTAGTTCTCAAGTCTGTCTGTGTGTGAGAGAGTAACCTTTTTCCTTGGTGTTTTAGGTTCATTGTTCCAATGAAAAATGGAGACCTAGATAGCAAAGGGCTTCTTGCAAGCTTAGTTCGGGCAGAAGGAACAATGGAATCATTTAAGGTCTGAGCTGTTCGCTAACGTTTTATCATTTCTTCTGTCCATGCGAAACATAAGATTTTTACAAAACTGGCTCCATGTTATGATTTGGGATAAGCAGAAGTTAACGATGCTGTAACTTGTTAAACATTGCCTCATTTTAAAAAAATAGGAAAAGGTACTTCTCCTCTGTGAATAAGAAGTTGCATGAGTTTGTGATAAGGCAAGGCCATTTAAGAAAGTTCACTATGTTTCATTGGCAAAAAAAAAAAAAAATTGAGTCACCTTCCTATGCTTGTCAGATTTTATGCTGATGACTTGTCTACAGTTTTTTCCTTCAAATCCATTTAAAACTCTGGTCTTTTTAGTATATAGCTAAGATTTCCAATTAACTAAAATTTTAAACTCAATTTTCTATGTGCCTGCTTTCAATATTTCATGAACTTATATTTTACCATTTGAACCTAATGCTGCTTGTGAGTACTACATTTCGCACAAGTAAATTATAGCATATTCTAGTCATTTATTTGATTCTTCCATTTGACATTTCTGAATTCTGAATTATGATAATTAAGTTTTTAATACATCTTTCATGATAATGCTTCTCTTTTTCTTTTACCATAAGAACTAGGACGCTATTGACTCTCAATTCATTGGTTGAGTTATAGCAGTTCTTGCATTTTCCACTAGTGTGAATTAAATAACAACTTTACGCTTTGTCAAATTTTTTGGGTTTTAAGATTTAAGCTTTGTCATCTAGATGTAGTTATTGCTTTCAAAAGTTGTTTTCTTACTTTTGACACATGTCAAATAGTCATCTATCTTTGAAAATGGTCAAATATCATGCAGGAGCTCTTATCAAAAGAGTTGCCAGTTGCAAAGGTTCTTGAACCCACCCCTGGAGTGCCATTAGAAATTTCAGCAAAGTCAAGCCCACTGTAATGTTATCGTCTTGCCCAATTCTGTAACTTCAGGATGATTATAGCTAGCTGATAGTCAAATATTATGTAATAAAGGCACTATTAATCATGTAATTACAATTTAAAATAACATGGCCAGTATCAAAAGTTCTCAGGTTTCACTGAATGGCCATTAGTTCTAAAAAAGAAATATCACCCCCCCCCCAAAAAAAAAAAATAAAAAACAAAAACAAGAGTTTTAACCGTTCAGGTTCTACATGGTTTACGTTATGGAAATGAAAAAAAAAGGATTCTGATAGAGACCAACGCCTCTTGATAGTTTACTCAAGATAGAAAGGCCACAAAGGGTAGTTATATGGGGTGGTCTTCAGTCTTATCCTATGTTACTGTTGGTTATTTGGTAGTTATTCCGGTTATCTAGCTAGTTAGTTATTTTGTTTATCTATTAAAGCTTATGATGTAAGTAGACCAAGGACATATGAAGTATTATTCATCAAAACTCTCTCTATAACTGTTCATTCTGAACTTCTGGCCCTAGAGCATTTTTTCTTCTACTACTCTTCTTTCCTTCTTCCAATTCTTCTCTTAACTAGTTCAGTTCGGTAGAAACTATCTGAGCAAAATGGTGAACACACCATCTTCAGCAGAAACTCCTTTGGAGAATGCAAGAACCATGCATGACAAGACAAAGGACAACAAGTGCCACAATTTTGAAGTGGAATTTCCCAAGTTTGAAGGAGGGGACCTTATTGAATGGTTTATGGAGGCTGAGAAGTATTTTAGATACTATCAAACTCCAGAAGAACTCAAAGTAGACGTGGCTGCAATGAACTTGGAAGGTGATGCTTTAGATACATTCATTTGGGTATCATCAAGAACAACAATTCGATTTTGGAAAGACTTAAAGCAGGTTTTTCAAGAAAACTTAGGCATAGTAGAGTTTCAAAATCCTGATGTTTATTTATGTAGCATTAAACAAGTGGGGTGTGTGCATGAATATAGGAAAGAATTTGCAAGGCGTTGTTCAATAGTACATGATTGGCCTGAACACTGCTTATTAGGAGTTTTCATTAATGGACTGAAGGAAGAGTTAAAGTGTGATGTGAAGATTCATAAAGCCTGCACTGTTAAAGAAGCAACAAGTTTGGCTCTTGAATTTGAATCTATATTGCAGCCTCAAGGTGTTATCAGTTCTGGTCAATAATGTTCAGGGTGGGCCCGTGATTGAAGAGAACTTTTTTAATTGTTTGTAGGAGAAAACAATGAATGATAACTCCTAGAAGCCATTTTCAAGCGCAGTTTGCTGGTATATCGCAGCAACACTCCCATGACTAATGTTCAACAGCAGTTACAGTTATCAAAAGCAGTTACACCACATCCACCACTTATAAAAGTGATCGGCTGTTGCGAAAGAACAAGGAACGCTGTGCACTTAAGAGATAAGAGAATTTTTTTTGGATTTATCAATTGCTATCTGGTGCCACTAGCAACTGATCAATCCGATTCGGGAAATATAGGCTCACAATGTGAGGAACTAGCTACCTCTAAGTAATTATTGTGGCTGCATACTTTAGTTTCAAACTCGAGACAACTAGTTAAGTTAGAACAACCTTAGTCGATTGATCTTAGAGTTTTATGGTGACAGTTATCATATTTTAATTCATTAGTATTGCAATATCTTTTTATTTGTTTAAATAAAACTTTATGTTAATTGGGTCTCAAGGTGAATAGGGTCAGACACGTCATGGAATGCCTATGTGTCTCCTATTTAAAAGTTCTTCATATTGGTAAGGTGATTTAGACTCACAACCATTTTTGATCAATCTTTGTTAGTGAGACAAGCGATATATATTATCTATGTTATTGTTACTTAATAATAACGAGCAAGATTTCTCGTGCATTGCACGGGGAGATTCATCTATCCCTAAATTTGATTTCATAATGATATTTTTTTGAAAACACACAAATATAATAAAGCTAAAAAAAAGAAATGGTTATCATGAAAGTAAAGTAATGATTCCAAAAAAAAAAAAGAATAACATTTCAAGTAATAGATCAAAGAAAAGAATAACATTGTATAAATATCACAATAATAGCATCAAAGAACAATAATAATTATAAATAATTACATTGTAGTGTTGTTTCTTTTTTATTGTTTTTCTTACATACCATTTTTTATAATGTTAAGCCCAAATAATTACATTGAAATTGAAACAAAGGACGCAGTGTCCTTAACTAAATGAGAAATGAAAGCTGCCCCTATCATGTTTTTCTTACTTACCATCAAGCGAATGTTAGCTAGTCAAATAGAGTACATAGCTAGCTATGCATTTTCTTAACCAAAGCGCTTTAGTTTTATACTGTTTCACGCCTCTTATTCTATCTTTTTTGTGAATTAAGAACTTAAGATATCTTAAGAAATATAACTTGTTAGAAAATATAGTGAGAAATATTAATTAACTATGAATCTCACTTTTCGAATTTTCATAAAATGAAGGCAAAAAGTTTTTTACACCGCCCATGATCCTGCCCCATAGCAAACAGCCCCAATGAGTTTGAAATTCAGATGCTTCCAGGCAAAATTAAATCAATTAGCATGTACATGAGCAACAAAGAATTGGGGCTACATCATAGGGTAGAAACGCTGCATTTTGAATATTTTGTCCATAAATGGTTACTCAATGGTGTTGGGCTGCAAAGAATGACAGGCCTAGTTAATACAGAAATAAGCCAAATGGGCCAAATAAATGTAAAGGCCCAATTCTTGCCAAGATATATGTGTTCTGTATTTATTAGTGCTATCCATTGTCTTAAAGTTCAATGGATTCATTCTTATCATAAGAAGGTTTGATTCTCCGTTGTCGCTCGAGGATGTAAATGATAGTGGGCGTGCGTAGGTTCATGCCTGAAGATATTGGGAGTTATTAGGCCAACATCGTTTTGCATATGATGACTTGAGTGTTTTGATGTGTCCTTGGGTGAATCTTGAACCCTTCCCAAAAATCTTTATCATTATGTAATACAGTTATAGTAATAATGTTAGTGTTACCAACGAATGAGAGCTAAAAGTCTAGCAGAAGTAACTAGTCCCTGGCCACGCGATGAATTAAGGTTTGAATCATATATAGGAAAGGTCCCATTTGAATGCCTCAAACAAAATTGCCTTAATACAGAAGCGTACACATGCATGCATGTACACACAGACACACACTATCATCATAAACAGCACGCATTAGTAATGGCTAAGGCTGCTAAAATTGGTATTGAAATGTAAATGGTAAGTCAAATTGATATGATTATGTTGGACCCCGTTAGGTCCTATTGGGCCCGGACTCCCTCTGGCAGCCCAAATGGAGGAGCAGGTGCACATAAAGCCCAAAACTGATACCTTCAACGGCTATAACTTAGATAAGGCTGAATGAACCAGACGCCCACATATTTCATACCAGTCACCCACAGATTTCGGAGCACGTGCAGCGTCCACTATCCGTAACTGTCGCCCATAATTTCGCAATTGTCATATGGACGCCCAAGCTATATAAGAAATGAAGATATATGAGGAGGAACACACTGCAACTACCATATTTTCTCCATTTCTCTGACCTCATCCATCCTTGTTCTTTAGTCCTTATAAGTCATCATTCTTAGTCATTTGTATTAGCATAGCAATCATCAGGCCCTTGTCGCCTATTTTGTACCACTGTTGCCAGTGATCCTAATTCTTGTACTCAATCCATTATCAATAAAAAGATCTACTTTATTCATTTATTTTATATAGTCTCCCCAATCTGAGCATCAGCAGATTACATGAATGTAGACTTTAGAAGACTTTCATCTATTGACTTCAAATTTAAAAAAAATCCATGAACTGGATTTGAAATGATGATAATTATACTTTTTTTCGTAAAAGCCCTCAGTATTTAATTTGGCCTCTTTGAGAACTGACAAGTCCGAGGTTTCCACTGGATTAAAGGGACTTCCTAGCGATCGAACTTGGGCACGTTTGACAAATGGCGGGAAAGCACACCTTAACAACTCACTTCAAACCATCTGAGCAATGTCCCCTAGGCGATGGAGATTATTTTTTATGTTAAAAAAATTCACAAGATAATTTCTGATAAAATAGATGAGGCATGGCTATTTGAGGGATCGGTATTAATGGTAGCCCATTGAAAATTAAAGTTATCAAATGGAAAGATATAGATAATTATGCTCTTTGTTAGGGAATGAACCGTTTGTGGAAGAAATCACAACTCGTACTCTTAAGAATGTGATATAAACTATATCACTATCATTCCAAACTATTATGGTTATATTTCTAAATTGGGGAAAGTATTAGGAGAGTTTTGCTAAATATGAGGGCACCTATATGTAAAAAATATATAAAATACTACTCTCTCTATTTCTAAATATAAGATTACTTGTCCTAATTTGATTAGATTAAAGATGTAAGTTAAGTTAGTTATCCCCTACTCTCCTTATTTGTTTATTATTAATAAGTATTATGATGTTAATTTAGGAAAACTTGAGAAAATTAGAATGTGGTCTTATATTAAGGAGTAAATTGAGATTTGAAACTGACATTTTAGGAATGGAGGGAGTATTACTCCATGAAGTGCAGTATGATTCGAAACTATAATTTTTTTTCAAGCCCCTATACAATTACAATTCCTTTTGTTAATTCTTATTGGTTGGCATTCTTTAATTAATTTATTTAAAATAAAATCAAATCACTTGAACAAGTTGGCGAAATGTTACCATCTACAGGTATATTCCCATAGAATTTGCAGACGCATATATACCTAGTGTGTGGCTGTATTTATTTCTTCCTTCCTGGCCTTTATGTTTTTTTGGAGGGCATAATTTGAATTCTATAATGGAGGGTGATAAGTTTTATTAATGGAACTTTCAATAAGAAGAAATACTTAGCCAAAAAATTTAACTGGATCTGATTTTTTTTTATCAGCAACTGGATCTGATTCTCACTAGGAATATTGATCAAATTTAATTACTACCTTAAATAGGTAATGTCTTTGATAAAATCATGAAAGGATATTTTTGCCAAAAAGATTAATTGAATCTCAAACATTTAAAAATATTTAAAGGCGTATTTATAGATTATTCACCGATAACATGCTCATAATATTGTAGAACACAAATTTTATGATAACGCGAAGACGTCTTTGGAATGAAATATGTAGTACCATTCAATATGAAAGTACTAATTTATGTGATGAATGGTTGGTGTTGAATACTAATAATAATAGGTTGTTTAATTTCGACGGTGGTAGGTTGCACCTTTCAACGACTCCTCAAAGTAGTTTAATTTGAATTTTTGTTTTTGTTTGCATGACCATGGCAATAATTTAATTGAGACCTAAAAAAAATAAAGTAAAATATGCATTGGTGGATTGGAGTCCTTTGGAAGCTGAAAATCTTGGTTTTCAAATTTTGTCAAATATTGTATTCCATACTTTTCAATTTTTATTAGTATATTATTATTATTATTATGCAAAGATCTCGATGCTTCTTTCCTCCCTCTCCTCCTCCTCTCTATCTGCCAAATCATTAAATTATGTCTTTTTGAAGAATGACAAGGTTTCATTTATTGATAAACACCAATTGGGAGCTTCCCTTCTGTTCAGGAATTTTATTATATTATATATCCAGATTTAGCTAAGATTATAATAAAAAAAGGATTATATTTTTTATTGGACTAAAAAAGGATTATAACAATGATAATCAATCAATCATATGTGCGTGTGTGTATACGTAACTGCCCTGAGTCTTTAACTGCATGAGAATTTTTTAAATATTTATTGCCATTTTGAAGTTCATGTAATTTTCAAAATATTTTTTATTTATTCATTTATATTATATAACTTTTGATTAATATCATTCACTCTACCGTTGTATTTAAAAAATATGAAAGACAAATTATTTTAGTGAAGTAGTGTGAAATTGTCTTATATTTTATGCTCAATAATTCCCTTGTCATCAATGAAAAGTTCGAACATTTCTATATATAAAATTGGACAGCTCTTTAATTGACATATACTAATATTCTTAATTGAATTGTTAATTTTTTATGGGTTAAGCTGTATTCTTGGAGTAATCATTGAATACTTATCTTTCACAAGCCATAGTATTGATACACAAACACACACCACATTTTACCAAATTAAAATACACGCACACATACATATTTCGAACAAGTAATGTAATGGGAAGCTAGGATGTAGTCTTAAAGGAATGGGATGAGAGTGAAACAAAAGTTAGATTAATGTGAAATCAAATGTTATGTATATTTAATTTATTAATCATATGAATATGACTAGTAAAACAAGATCCTGTATTGTATATAAAAACAATATAATTAAGCAAAAGTACACGAATTCGAAAGAGACAAGATCATTGAAAGATTCTCGTAAAATTCACGTTGCAAAGTGATGTGCTATATATGATATATCCACGCATATATTATGTGCTCACACGTGTCTATGACCCCGGAAATCTGTACTAATATGAAATATTAATTATCGTTTCGGTTCTGAGTTCTTTGTTTTTCTATATATTTTGGGGAAGAATATTCCTTATCATCTAACCAATTATGACACATTCATAAACCCTAATTAGCATTTTGTTTTTATATTATTTGTTGTTCCTGATCTAGCTATATGCATTTATGTGCATATATATCTCTAACTCTGTGTAACCATAAAGAGTCGCTTGGCCTTCTATTCCCTGAAAAGCCAAGTGTTCGTGTTTTTGTTGATCTCTCTATACAAACACGTGCAAAAAAAAAAATCCAATGAGTTCAAGTCAATCTTCAAATAAGAAGTCATACCACATTATTAATATAGAATAATATATAGTATTAGTATATATACTATAGGCAAATTAATCATCATAATCTGATTAACTTCGATATGCTTGCTTGTTTTTTTATTGAACAGGATAAGCTTCTTTCATTCACTTGAAAAGATTCTTCAGGATTCATATAAAGTAATTAAGCATATGAGATCTATATTACAGTTTTAGAGAATTATAAACCATGCATACATTTTTTTATTATTATATTGATGTAGGTCCTTACAATTCGATCAATTAATAATATACTTTCAAATAATTTGTTTTAATCATGTAATTTCATAAAGATTTGGTCTCATGATGAGTGTACGTAGGTCATAATTTAAGGTCAAAATCAAGACTTGTTGATCGAAGATATATAGACTAGCCATTACATAGACGTCGTAATAAGCATAATCTATACAGTTGAAACCAATAATTTCAAATTATTCATAGTGATCAAAAATCAAAACTCAGTGAAATTATAGGACCATGCATAACGATGAATATTTTCATAAAGATTATAATTATCTTTGACCAGACTGTTGTTTTATAACGAAATTAAATTATATCTGCTAGATCAGTTAGAGTATATATGATCCAGTAAGAAAGTAGGCAACTTACCTTTTTAAAATAAAATTTTTTAATTTAGACAATGCCTAAAAATATAAGGTTATTAAAATCTACAAAATGCCTAATACATTTTAAGTTTACTGCATATAACATTTATTTTACTATTTTAAATTAGTGCTAAGGGATTCTTTAATTTGGCGCCACTTAAGCCAAACCTTCTGTGAGTCATGCTCTTTTTTGGCTTTCTTTTACAACACAAACTAAATTTTCTTACTTCTTTTTTTCAATAAATGTCGTGGGCTCTTTTAATTTTCTTTTTAATAAATGCAATATTTTTCTTAATCTCCTATCTTTTATTTCATAATAGGAGGATCGTTGCTATCTTATATGCATGTCATGTATCCAGTTTCTTACACCTCAATACCTTTCACCTATCCCTTTTTCCCCTTCTCCCGCCTATCTTTCAACTTCCTATATCATGTTCACCTCTCTCGCTCCTTAATCTTTTTCACTCACTTGGTTCATGTTTCTCTCTCCTTGGCTTTTTAAAATCCTTTCGAATTGAATTTTAACTAGTTTTTGTAATTCTCTTCATCACTTTTGTTCTCCTCTCTCCCTCTCTCTTTCTTCTTTCTCTATGCTTTTGAATTTTGTTTTTATTTTTTCTGCTTCCATTACAGAAGGGGGCGGGGGAAAATATCTCGCGATTTGTCTTTTGACTTAGGATTTATTTGCAAACAGGGAAAAAAGAAAAGAAGTCATCACTTTTAATTTTACACAACATTATTCTAATCTAACATGTCTTGCATTATTGCATTATTGGGCCTAACTAGTTAACTTAATAATAGAAAGGACGCTGGAAGGTTTGCTGTTTTGTTCAAAGATAGGTTTACTATTTGACATACGCATACATTGCATGTCAAATTAAATAATAACTTAAATAAGAAAATTTAATTTATCTATTTTTAATAAAAAATGTAGGTTTTCATGCAGGAGAAGTTCTTAAGTAAACTCGATTTACCACATTATTTATGGTTTCTTCAATCACAATCAAACAAATATAGTCTCATATTTATACTTTAATATTACCCTAAAACAATATTTATCAAACAAGAAAATTTTTATGCATTCCTTTAAATTTGTAAGCTGAAAAAAATAAATTATTTAATATCTAATTGTTTAATTGTGCTTATTTAGATTAAAATATCTATGTCACACATGGGTTTTGCTTGTGTTTTGTTTTCAGTTAAAAAAAGAATAGATGATATATATACAAATGACATGACAAATCAGATTCAGCTGAGATTTTTTATAGTGGGAAGTTTTTTTCCAAATCATATGTACTGGGATTTTTTTGCCAAATCATAGTGTGAAGTTTCAAGTTAATATATTTGATTTTTTATTAGATGTAAGTAGTGTTTTCGTGGGAAGATACGCTTATTTTTCTTTTTTAACGGGACAGTTAGTCTTCTATCATCTCAATTTTTGTGTTGACTTTTCCATCCAAATATAGATCTTGATTCACTAGAAGATAATGGTCCCTTGTTCTGTTAGTTAGAAGTACATTGAAATTGTCCATAAAATGATTTTTAATCTAATATATAAATAAAAAACAAAAATTTCATTTCATTTATTTATTTGTGAATAAGTTCATGTTGTGTGTGTGTGTGTCTACATGTGTGTGTGTATTATTTCACCGTTAAGCTATGAGGCAAACTGCAACATAACCTCATTTATGTAATGAGATGAGATTCAAATCGATGGCATTATGCCATACGAATCACATCCTTACCAACAAAACCAGCATAGGCAATAACAACATAGATTGTAGCTATATTACAAAAATATCATTTTATATTTTTATTGCCACAATTTTATTTCGTTTAGGTACACATTTAATATAATAATGTAATTACCGTTATTATTAGGCCGTGCACGACTATTCACAAGAATTGTGGCTATTTGCAACTATAATTATGGCTTATCTAAGCCACTAGCAAACCCTCCGCCCCCAACAAAAACACCTATATAACTCATTCGTAATATATTTATATTGATGATTAATTTGATTTGAATTATGTCATCAAATCCCATATAATTAAAAGCAAATGTGTCTAACATATACAGTTTTTCCTATAATCTGCAAGATTGAAATTCAAAATATCACTTACAGATCAAATGTTAGTTGGTTAGCTGAGATTATACATGTACACACACTACACACACAGGCAATTACAATCAAATTCTTTTTTTTTTGGTCGGAAAATTACAATCAAATTATTATTATATACTAAATGTGAACTGTTAATTCGATATGATAAGACTTCAAACCTTAGCTCTCATTAATGGTTAACTGAGGTTTAATTGCAATGACATTAACCGCCTTGTATATTTAGCAATGATGCCACCTAAAAAGGTTGGATATTTTATATATGTGTGTATGTGGCAGTTGAATAGGTCCCCACTCTCACAAATGCTCAAACAAGTAAAAACCACCCCAAAAATATAGTGTAATTATAAAAATCAAAGGATAATATAGAAGTTGGTCCTTGGCATATAACAAGATAATGTAAACAAAAGAGAATATACCAGAACATTCATCACGTAATTGAATGTGAGAACTTGGGCACACAGTATTATGCCTCGTTAGGCCTCGAATATTCTCAAGTAGTCCAAACAACGTCCATGTATTAATATAGCTTTCTTAATATGGACAAAATATTGTTTCGTTGATGATATATTGCGAAGATAAAGAGTGGATGGTTTTACCCAAGGGGCGTAGACAAGTTAATAAGAAAGGGGAAGGTAAAGCACCGCGTATCCACCAGGTTATGGGTTCGAACCCCTGACAAGTCGTCACTCCCAAAATGGGGAATCCCAGCAGCGACTTCGGATTAGTCAAACCCTGAAGGGGCCCCCGGACACGGAAGGCTCTAAGCAAAAAAAAAGAGTGGATGGTTTTAATTAATTATATTTATTTTAAATTTGAAGTTGACAAAACAGTGAAGTTTTTATTTTGTCCTCGAGTGTTTGTATTTACCACTCTATTTATTGATCACAGTTCACAGGTCATCGTTGTTGATAAGTTTAGTCTTGGAGGTGGAGCCTTGGATTCTCCACTTTGATTTCGCCTCAACGCCAATCATTCATCATGGACAATCATTCACCTCTTTTCATATTTTTTTTTATAGAATTAGTTATAAACTTGATCAAATTCAGGGGAAAAAAACTTGATCGAATTCAATTTGGAAGTTATTATTATCTAAAGAGCAATTATACCAGTAAATAACTACTCCTACAAAAGTTAGTATTATTATTTTTAATTTCTAACAGTAGCACTTATTCATAACTTTTCTGTTTTAAAAATTTACAATTATAATTAAGTAGGTTTTTGATACAATAGAACCTGTTTAAATTTGAATTCTAACTCAAAGAAATCCCCTAATTTATAACGTTTGACAATGCTTTAAACATGATATTTTTCAATAGAATTATCTATCATGATAGTAATTAGTAAGTCTACTAGTAATTAGTAAGCCTATTTTTTTAAAAAAATATTTAAATATTAAATTATTTACACAATCATTTTGATTCAATGTTTTTTTTATCTAGATATTTACAAATTCAAGTGATCATGAATTAAATCTTCCTTGAAGTCACTTTCAAGAAATGAGTATGCAAATATTTTTCACATGCGATCACTATGAATAAGAATACAATATTATCTTTGAAATGAAATTGAGCAAAAATTGAAGTGACTCGATAGAAAATTAAAAAATAATTGATTAATACTCCCTCCGGTCCTTAATGTAAGAGCCCAAAATTTGAATGGTTTTGGTCCCTAATGTAAGAGCTCACCCCATATTCTCTCCTCATTTAATGTATTTTTTCCTACTTTACCCCTAACTCTCTTTCATATTTATTAATGCTTATGCATTTCTCTCTCTTAAAAGTACCATAATAAATATGAGCAATTTTGGAAAAGAAGCATTAACTCTAGACATCCAACTAACATTCACATGTTTTCTTAAGAAGCGTTTTTTTAACGGTTAACTCTTATATTAGGGAGGAGAGGGAGTACTTTAGATCTATCACGTTTTCGGACAATATCACAATATCATTTTTTTCATCTAGCTAGACGTTGACATTAATCATTAAATTATAAAAACTTGTATTAATAAATGATTGGAGAGAGGATATACATGGTTTGTCCATGTGATAAGAGAGAATATTATCCGCAGACAGCTGTAAGTGTCGACATTTTTTGTTATGTTCCAATTAATGGAAGAGAAGAATGGTTAAATAAAATAATATGATGGACTTATTTAAAAGTTGAGATACTTTTTTTTTTGGCCAATTAAAAGTTGAGATACTTGATAAGACAATAAAAAAGTAATAATATGAGAACTAGAATCTAGTGGAAAAAACTTAATGCATGATTTCACGATTGATGATTATTGTACGATTGTTTCTCATTGGTTATTACTTATATATACATTTATATATTGAAGTTAATTACTAAACTTTGTAGAATATGACACATTAAAGAAAATTACACTTTGTAGAATATGACACATTAAGGCAAATATCATCTTCTAATTATTTGGTTGGGAAAATTAAAGAAGCACCACCATCAACTACAAGAAAAGAATAGTTTTAAATGTTGGGTTAAATCAACTTTTGATCCCTATAATTTGGTGTGATTTAATTTGAAAATTACACTTTGTAGAATATGACACATTAAGGCAAATATCATCTTCTAATTATAATCATTCAAAGGATTGGAGCTGTTAGCATTATTTGGTTGGGAAAGTTAAAGAAGCACCACCATCAACTACAAGAAAAGAATAGTTTTAAATGTTGGGTTAAATCAACTTTTGATCCCTATAGTTTGGTGTGATTTAATTTGGATTTTAGTCCTTGAAGTTCAAAAGTAGAGTTTTAGTCCTTATAGTTTCCACCAATTTTGGTTTTAGTCCCTATATTTTCAAAGAAAAGGTTTTGGTCTTTAAAATTTCATTTTGTTCAAACAAATGGTCCTGTAGTTTGATAAGGACTTGATGAATGGAAAAACAGATTATAAATTATTGTAAAATTACCAAAAGCCCCTTCCTCAAACCCATCTTCCTCCCCAAAACATATCTCTCTAAACCATCACCAAATCAGAAACCCACCCCAACCTTTCTATAACCCACACACACCATTGGTCCACCACCATCTCCACCACGACGGCGGAGGTGGAAGAAAGAAAAACCTCAACACAATGGAAAAATTCATAATCATGGTGATCAATGATTCTGTTTCCCCCTCTCTGACAACAAAAAAAAAACAAAAAAGAAAACTTGTTCATATGTATCTAACTGATGACCTCCTTAAGAAGCTTATATCTTCTGATGACCTTGTTCCTAAATCGCGTTTTTGCTTATATCTTTTGCGAGACCATTATTAAAATTAATACTCCCTCCGTTCCTAAATATAAGACCTAGATAACTTTTTTTTGGAAAGATTAAGGTTGCGAAATAGGTTATTAAATGATGACATATTTGATATCTTTTTAGATTATCCATTAGCTTATAGGTAAAATAAACTAGTTTAAGAGAAAAAATTAGGTAAATCAATTTATAATTAACTTATTTTTTGCTTTTTTTAGGATTTTTCAAAAAAGTCATCTAGGTCCTATATTTAGGAACGGAGGGAGTATTATTTTTGCTTCTCTTGGAAATAATATCATCCGATTTGGTCAGCTTCTCTTCTAAATTGCGTTTGGTTATTATCCTCTTGCAGGTAGTAGAAATCACCACCACCGGAGGCGATGAGGACGACGGTGATGTTTCCGCCGCTGTGGTGGAGATGGTGGTGGACTTGTAGAGAAAGTGGTGATCTGTGTGTGGGTTATAGAAAGGTTGGGGTGGGTTTCTGATTTGGTGATGGTTTAGAGAGATATGCTTTGGGGAGGAAGATGTGTTTTTTTAACACATTTTCGGACCAAACACAATAGCAAAACCAACTAACGCGGTTGGCAAGCTGAAGTGCGAATGTCCTACTTATATACTCACACACACATATTCATGGTCGATGTGGGACTAAGAGATCCCACAGGGACCCCCAGTACGGCGCAAGCGCCACCCACACCAACATACGCAAGACACATGTCATTTTTTTTAACACATTTTCGGACCAAACACAACAGCAAAGCCAACTAACGCGGTTGGCAAGTTGAAGTGCGAATGTCCTACTTATAGACTCACACACACACACATTCATGGTCGATGTGGGGCTAAGAGATCCCACAGGGACCCCCAGTACGGCGCAAGGGAGGAAGATGTGTTTGAGGAAGGGGCTTTTGGTAATTTTACATCAATTTATAATCTGTTTTTCCATTCATCAAGTCCTTATCAAACTACAGGGACCATTTGTTTGAACAAAATGAAATTTTGAGGACCAAAACCTCTTCTTTAAGAATATAGGGACTAAAACCAAAATTGGTGGAAATTACAAGGATTAAAACCCCTACTTTTAAACTTCAGGGACTAAAACCCAAATCACACCAAACTATAGGACCAAAAATTGGTTTAACCCTTAAATGTTTATCGATAACAATTTTCATGTAATTAAGTAGTACTCCCTCAGGTCCTAAATATAAGACCTAATTAACTTTTTCTGAAAAATCCTTAAAAAAATAAAATAAGTTAATTATAAATTGATTTACCTAATTTTTTCTCTTTAACTAGTTTATTTTACCTATAAACCAATGGATAATATAAAAATATATCAAATATGTCATCATTTAATAACTTATTTCACAACCTTAATCTCTCCAAAAAAAAGTCAATTAGGTCATACATTTAGGACAGGAGGTAATAGTAATTTCCTCGAGACATACACTTAGTACGTATACGGTATACTACTAAGTGTTGTGAAATTGGGGGAAATTAAAATTACTAGAATAAAAAAAATTATGACAATGAATTCTATACGATATTTAACCTAATAATAAATTTTACATCATCTGAGGGAGTCTTTGAATGTAATTTCCTCCCCAAATTAATTTGATGAGGAATAAATATTTTAACATGGAAAGCATGGGAGGCGAGAATGAATAATATATTATTTAAATCAAAATAAAGTGGCTATACCTAACATGCAATATAATTTGAGAGATTTTTTTTTCCCTGGAATAATTGGGACGGATTCTGTCTTTAACATTTTTAATCCTCATCCCTTAATTTTTTTATCAGAAATCCTCATCCCTTATCAACCCATTACCATTAAACTCTCATCAACCCATCACCATTAAACTGGCTAATGAATGGTTGGGATTGAATTTTTGACTAATATCATTTTTATTATTGGCTAAAGTATAATCTTTAGTCTTTCATGTTTGCATTAAGTTTTATTTTAGTCATTTATATTTAAAAGTACACTTTTAGTCTTCTATAGCTAATACCATTAGTTTCATTTAACGGAAAATGTTGACCCATAGAATCTAAAAGGTGATTTTCTATTAAAATGATGATAAAATGATTAATTGTTTAAATATAAGAATAACTATACTTAAAAATTAGAATTCAAGTATTTTATATATAGATTCATCGATCTTTTAAATTTGATAAGTTAACATTTTCCATTAAGTAAAATTAAGATGGTTAGCCAAATTAAAAAGGATTAATAGTGTACTTTCCATACCAAGGGTCTTGTAACCCAGTGATATGAGATCTCCCCTTTAGGTGGGAGGTTGCGGGTTCTATCCCGCTTGTAACCTCAAGCCGTTAGAGTTTGCCCCTTTGAATAAAAAAAAATAGTGTACTTTCCAAATATATATTAATGAAAGCAATAATCCAAGCATATAAAGAACTAAAACTATACTCATGCCTACTTCATTAGATCATTATATATGTAGTAAAATAATTTAAATTAAATCTTACTATTTGTCTAAATCATTTATATATATATATATATATATATATATATATATATATATATATATATCCCAATTTTACTTATTATTTTTTGTTTACATGATTTCACTTATTATTAAATCTGAATCGTTAATTATATCAATCAAATGGTAGTCATGTACCAATGAGGAATGCGTAGAAAAAAATACTATGAAAGCTATAATCCCAATTTGAGGGTTTGATCTTATTAGATGAAAATAAATGGTGAGGTATATGAGCATTTCTTGTGCATGAGGGTCCTATAGTTTAATATACTTTTGCAATGTTATGGGAAACAAATAAACCCGCGTTAGATCTTAATTTTTCAGCGCAGCGTAGTCTTCAACATCAACTTAAGAAAATTAAATATGATGAAAAAACGTTGTTGGTTGATTGATAAGCAACCCCACGCTTTAAAAGGAGAACACAAATTTGAATATTAATTAAACATAATTATTAGGCAAAAACTCTTTGCGCTTCAAAACTTGAAATGGATCGTAACCTTAACCCTTGATCAAATAATGATGAAAAAGGTATAATAGTTCTTAATTTTGTTTTCTGACAAAAAAAAAAAGTTCTTAATTTTGTTTTAGTGATCAAGAAACATGGTATTTTTTTTTCATTTTTGGGAGATTCAGCAATTGAAGATGGGTAGAACTAGAACGCGCGCGGAAAGGCTGTGTAGTGGTTGATAATCAATTAATGGAGTTTCACCTAACTTTCAGGTATGAATTTATGGTTATCGTTGAAAACTGTTAACGTACCTAACTTGTGAGTCTTTGCACGGAGTCTCTTGAATCTCAAAAAAAAATTTTTTCTCTATATAGTGTTTGCCACCGGTACTAGCATTTACTCTGTAAACATTAGCTCTTGGGTTTATTTTATTTTCGGAAATATTCGCTCGATAATTATGTTACATCAAAAGTCTTTTTGTGTTCAAATTAAAAATTTCCAGAAAGTTTAAAAGCTTAATTAGCAATATTTTCTGATGTCTCATTCTATTAAAAACTCATGTTGACTATTAAGAAGTTGATGTTGATGAGTCGATAGCTTTCAATGTAAAATTAGACAGAAAATATTTTCAGGACAAAATTATTCATGAACAAAAACTTCCAAAGTAAAATAAATCCTCAACTCTAATTATTATTCTTTTATTATCTATTATGAAATTTTTTAATATTTCTAAATAGTTGTATTTTAAAATAATATTTTCTTCCTTTGCTTAACAATCTCATTTTGAAGTTATATATGCTTATTAAAATATGAATTTAAAGTTAACAGACAGTTTGAATTTTGATTTTAACAAAACTATTTCTGTTGTGTTGTTTCAAGAAAAACCAATGTTTTCTTATAAACTTCAAATGACAATTGTGTTTTTTATAACCAAGTGAGCGACAATTGTTTTAAACAAAATATTGCCCCCATTTTTTTAATTAACTTTTAGCGCAGGAATATATGCATTTGAGACAAATACTAGTTATAGTTTTTTCTTAAATAAAAAACAACAGGATTTGAATTTAAATGATTTGTAAGCTTTGTTTTTTGCAAAATTGTTTTAATCAAAATGAAAAGGCCTTTTCTTATGAGTACTACTCAGTGTCATATTCAGACCCTAAGAAATTCAAACCACATTAAATCAAATTGGATCAAGGTAGAAAAACATGAGTGTTTAATTTGGACAAATTGATAGGGAACCCTTAGGTTTTCATAATGTTTTTTGATAAAATTCATAATGGTTTTTTATCTATCCAAATATGCACTTAACATCTTTCTAAATTTATGTATATATAACTAGGATAGACATTTACTTTATATTTTTATTGCTGTGAAATATATCAAACATATTGTTCACACTAGTTCCAAGTAAAAGATTTAATTCTAAATAGATCCAAAGAATTGTTAATGATTATTATTAACAACTATAATATCTTTCATTAATAAGTGGGGTTGTAAATAGACCTCTCTAAAATTAAATATCTTATATTGGAACCTATGTGCAATCGTTTCAAAATTATTTGAATTTATTGGCCATTCAAAAAAAAGAAATTAGATGTACTATAAAGAATGTTGACTCGAAAATAAAATTTTTTATTCAACTCTTTACCTGAAAAGATTAAAATGGAACAATTTTGTCATTTAGCATGAGAAACAGTTAATGCTAAGTTTTTGATGGTCAACGTGAACTTTTTAACAAAAATAGTTGTTATGAGCAAAAACATTTTGATAACAGATTTGACTCTTTAATCCAAAATGGACACAGGGAGGTTAAAGAGAACTCCTGTCCAAATTTTCAAACAATACTGTTTATTTTTTTATTAATTTTATTTAAACATTCGGTTTTCTATAGAGTATACGATATATATAGCCTACCATTTGGGATATTATATTATTCCGAGCGGCGTCTTGTTCATTTCTTCAAGTCCAGAAATTGAACTTCAGTGTTAACCAAAAAAAAGAAAAATAAAAAAAAGAAAAGAAAAGAAATTGAACTTCAGGCCGAAAGAAAAGTCCAGACGGCCGAAATTGAAATCCATTGTAACCATGAGAACTTGGACATATTGTTGACTTTGAAATTAATTATCTGAGTCTTCTGTGAATTGAAATGAGGATCAACATACAATTCGACAAGAAAAGTCTTCTTCGATTTGGAAATAAAAAATGATGAGTGATGTGATAAATAAATATAGTGATTAAAAAATGGAATTGCATGTCTTATTAAGGTTTCTCTACTTGTTGCATATACTCATTATTTTTATTTATAATTAAAGAAGTCTTTAAATATTCTCCATTTAATATGATATCCTTTTTTTGGTTTTCTAGGATATCTCACTCGCGTTTTAAGTGAGACTATTATCTTACTGTTCTGGAGTCTCATATATGGGTATATAGTTGACCTGTGAATTTATTTTATTCATAAGGGCTGATGATCGAGCACTCAAACCACTTGCTTAAAGACGAGAATATCTAGCACTTACACCAATTAACAAGTTAAAATATCCTTCTTTTTTGCCGATCCTTTTTCAATAAAAAATAAAAATTGCAAATACTACCTAAGCAGGAGTAATAGTTAAGTTAACTGACTAGCTTTAATTATTTATATTATAACCAGAATAACTTATTTATTATCAGAAAAAGAATAACTTGCTAATGAAATTAGAAATATAATACCAGGGTCATCTTTGTTTTATATCAATTTTCTTTTTGTCAGCGGTTTATACCAAATAAAAGTTTAAGAATTTGTTTAGGAATATATTGTAAAATCAATTTTGCAACTTACATAAAATTACTCTCGCATTATTGTCGAAAATAATTTTCTGATCAGACTTAACGAATTCTCAAACGCGCACTAAGCTAACAACGATGAAATATTTAAGGTTCTTTAAGGAGGAATTAAATATTCATATAATCATTAATCAAACAACAAATTAATTCATTAAGGAATCCAATAAGTGTACGATCAGACAAAGCCACGAATAGCGTGTGATGTACGCACACGATTCTTTGCAATTGCTAGTACGATCTTGTACTTCTCTACTTTCTTTTTCTATATCTAGTGTATTTTATTCTCATAAAAAGAAATTATAGATGATAGTATATTATATATAATTATATATAGTATTTCCCAGTCATTTTAAATTATGATGATTTCTCAAATTATGGACCATACACACATATTCATAATTTATAAATAGTTATTTCAAATTTTAACATAATAATTGTTCTGTAAAATGATTTCAAAATAATCTACATATAATTGAAAATGAAAATTAATGGAAAAATGTTTTATCAGAAAGTAAATTAATGAAATTGAAGTAACACGTTTTATACTTTTTTTTACCTTTAACACGTTTTATACTTAGAATTAGTTGAATTTTTTTTATAAAAAATACGTGCTACTATTCTTACCTAACTATTTTAACCATTCACATTAGGAACTACTCTCTTAATGAAAAAACTCATAATACATGTAATTAAAAAACACTTTCTAGAATAAAAATACACTTTTTTAAGATAAAATGCATGGAGTTCTTACATTTACAGTTAAATTGTAGACTAGATGAGATCGAGACATCCCCATCCTAATTTTTGTAACAAAAAAGACCGAGAAAGAATGTTTCATGTTTCGTCCTGAACTTTGTCTCATTACAATCTAGATTGGGACGAGACTTGAAAATCCAAAATTATTTATTAAGAATAGCTATTATAGTCCTTTAGATTTGTAACAAACAAAAAAAATTAATTCAACACATAATACGTTTTATACACTATAATAAGGCTAAAAAAGTTATAGGCTCGTAATATTCATAAAAGAATTCCATATATCCTCAAACATGATGTAAATTATATGTGCATTATATTCTGTAAATTATATGGCTCGTAAATTATATTGCTAGAAATTCTATAGAAATTATCTTTATCATATTGAGGTGAGGAGGTAGATTGTGAGACATGGAGGTACGTTGTATGGCTGTATCGTTGCTCAAGTAAACGATAAGAAGATGAGATAAGCCATGCTCTGCAGTCTGAGTCTTTTTCAAGACAAGATCATGTGGGAGATTCTAAGGTATCTTTCTTTTTCCTCTAACATTAATTTGGCATTTAGTATAATCAGTTCATGTTAGATCAGTCGTCCCAAATATGCTCCAAAAGTCCAAATAATCTTTCCTTTATATATAATTAATTAAATACAACACATACGCCAAAAATTCAAACTAGTCTCTTCTTATGTGTAATTTTGTTTAAGACGTAACCACTTAGGAACTGAGTATCTTGGAATTTTTTCATGAGCAATTTTACCTTTAAAAGTGTTAAAGAGATGCAACTCTGTTCTAACTATCAAAACTAATGTTGATCTTCAAAATATTAATCCTAAGCGTTAATATTTTCAACTGTGAAGGCTAAATTGTAATATTTTAATTTCTTTTAGGGAAAACTGGTCCCTCTGAAAAACCTTTTGATACCAAAATATTATAAATGATTACTTTTTCAAAATAATTACACCTTAAATATTTTTTCCTTAAAGAGCTTAATATGAAATCATGCATTTTACAAATTATTCAAAAAAGGTGAAGCCTGCTTTTTTTTTAATAAAAATGCTTCAAGTTTTAGATTTTACAATAGCACTATTGTCTTTTTTTCTTAATTAAGTCAGTAACTTAGCTTTGTTAGTGTTATTAGCCCTCGTATAAGGGGCAGTTATACTAATAAAGCAAAGCTACATGTGTTAACACTTAACAGTTTTTTTTTTTTTGACCTTTAACACTTAACAGTTTAAACATAGGAAAAGTAAATGATTTTTTTTATAAAAATGTTTATAATAATAACACAATCAATGAAACAAGTTTACTTCTCGCAATGAATTTCTCTGAATCTTAGAAGGAGACAATTGTATGTCAAAACTATATATAAAAAAACTCTTAAGAGATAAAAAATCTTAGAAGGAGAAAAATAAATGATTTAATTAAGAGATAAAAAGAAAAAACTCTTAAACACCGAATCAAATTGAGAGAAGAACATATATACACGTAAAATGATGAGGTAATTAATTTGAGTTCCTACCAACACACATAATATAGAAAAGGTCCTACAATATGGTAGAAATAAAGTAGGGTTCTAAGGATCTTATTTTATTAGGGAAAAACTTACATCAAGTTCCTTTCTCCAGGTTCTCAAGTTCTTTTAATATAGGAGTGACACGTGTCCTTTTATAACAAGCATACATTCTATCTAACGGCCAATAATTGAAGAAATGGAGAACCTGGATGGAGGAACTTGACCTAAGTAAGATCCATTTATTACTCCCTCCAGTCCTAAATATAAGACCTAGTTGACTTTTTGAGAAAATCCTATAAAAAAGCAAAATAAGTTAATTATAAATTGATTTACCTAATTTTTTCCCTCAAAGTAGTCTATTTTACCTATAAACTAATGTATAATCTAAAAATATATCAAATATGTCATTATTTAAAAGTCTATTTCGCAACTTTAACCTCTAAAAAAAAATCAATTAGTTCTTATATTTAGGACCGGAGGTAGTATTAATTATTAATAAGATAACAAGTATTTGGGCGGTAAATAGTGTTTGACATGTAACAAGTTATTGAGTGTCAGTTATAAATGTTCAAATTTTAACTAATAATAACAAGTGTTTCGGTCGAGTATAACAACATTCTGATCACACGTAACAAGCTAATGGATGTTGGTCATGAGGGTTTATATTTTAAACTATAACAAGTATTTGGGTCGTGAGTAGCAAAGATCTGACCACACGTAACAAGTTATTGGGAACCAGTCGCAACATTTAGACTCAAAATAATAAGGAGGGCAAAAATGTCTTCTCGACTTAGAAGATAACTAAAATCTCTTAAGACCCTACTTTAATTTCGTCATTTCATGAGATCTTTTCTATATTATTTGTATTGGGTGACTTGCCCCTAAAATGATTTTAACTTGAGAAAAATATAAGAAGGCAAACTTAAGTATTAATGACAGAAATATAATTAAAAAGTCAAGCATTGTTTGCATACTACTTCCTCTAACCTAAATATATGACCTATCTGGGAAGATAGTTTTAGTATTAAATATAAGACATATTTCTATTTTTACCAGTATTTCCCTAAATTATCTTTATCAATATTCCCCAATAATAGACAAGAGAGAGGGTGGAGATAACTGTAGATAGTTAGAATATATTGGTAATATGTATTATTATAACTAATTTAACTAATACCCTTAATCTAATTAAATTATGGAAATGTGTCTTATATTTAAGATTAATATTGCAAGAAAAGAAGATACTCGTATCAATAATGCGAGGTAAGTAGATCGGGATGTCATGTTGCAATGTTGGGAATGGTAGAGAGAGGAGAGGAGGGAGCTATCAAGAACAATGATAATGTAAGCCAAAGAGCAACTTGTTTGTCTTGTTCACTGCATCCAATCAACACCTGCGTTTTTAGGTTCATTGTATATTCTCTTTGGATATTCTCTGATTCTCCCTCAAGATTCTCCCCCACTATGTTTTTTATTCTCTCCCTTGCATCCCCCACCTCATTATTTTTCACTTCTCAACGAACTAAATCAATCCACCCAATATTCCACCTTTAAAACTGAGGTCACAAAACTTCACCATTAAAGTAGATATTCCTTTAAGTTTTTACCCAAAATTTAATTCAATCACTAAGAATTTCCACAGAAAGTGTGATTAACATTTCTTAGAAGGATTGTTTAACCCATAATATTAACCATTTTACTGTCATCGATGCTTATTTACCAATTTTACCTCAAAACTAACACTTACATATTACTCTTATGTTTTTTTTCCTTTTTATTCAAGACCTTAAAAATAAGACTAGTATTATGAAAAAAATAATTTAAAGATAAATTGAATGAGTTAATCGACATTCTTTAATTCATATGAATTAGTTGAATATGCCATGGGAGAGGAGGAAATAGTGTTATGCCTGAATTGCATTATTTTTTAATCCAATTTGAGCGTAAAGTGGACTTCTTTTATTTGGTAAACAGAAGTCAAGTCGTGGCTGAGGTGTTGTTTCACTCCGTATGAATTGATCTAGACCAAGGTTGTCAAACTCGTGAGTTTAAGTAAACTCGTGGAGATTAGTTAAACTCGGATCGGTAGACTCGAATCATAAACTCGTAAGAGTTTACATTTATCAAAAAACATGTATTTCTTTTATATAATTAAATAAGAATACAAAAAATAATAATAAATTAATTTGAATTTATTTTAAACACAGATAGTAGATTTAAATATATCAATATTCATATTACATCAACCTCAATAAATAAATTTCTATGAAATTCATATTTAAATTCATTGAATTTTTTCAATTAAAAATAATTAAAATGAGTTTAGTAGCAAGTTAACACAATTTTCTATAAGGTAGAAACGTAAAAACGGTGAATTCACAATGTAAACACGTAAGTTTCTACCGAATTTTCAAAGACTGAAAATTTAGGTGACTCGTGACACATTTTGTTTAGGTAGTGTCGTAAAAACGATAAAATCGGAGAGTCAACTCGCGAGTTTGACAACAATGATCTAGACGGCTTCTTTTTCACGCAATATGCGTGTGTTGAAAATAAGGTAAATTTAAAACTTCAATAGATTATTGGAATGACTAAATTATTGAACAAACAAATGTCTAAACGAATACAAAGAGATAGTAACATTGAGATTTTTTTTTTGAATTAAAAGTGTAATTACAAATGGTATGTAACCTGCAACCTTCCACTAATTGGGAGATGACATATCATCAGACTACAAGGCAAGTGAATTTTGAGAAGATGATATAGTAAAACACAATTCTAAATTCAAATTAATGTATTTTAATAATAATATAATATTAGGCTACACAATGCACAACAAAACTGCCACCCCTGTATTTTTTCACCTCTATAACTTGAAAACCCCATTACAAGAAGACAGATAATTAAGTTCTCTACTACAACATTATGATTACAAAATTTGATTTTCCAAGTGATGTTTTTTCTGCACAGTATCTTCATAATCTCAAAACTCAATATCCATGAGAATGAGAGGTGGTGTGAGTGGAGGATGATGAATCAGGAGAAGAATTTGAATGAACAGCCCCTTCACTACCATGATTCCCCCTTTCTTCATCCATAGAATGTGACTGCTCCAATTGCTTCACCTGCGCCGCCTTCTTAGGCTGCGCCGACATTGGCATAATAGGAGGATGAGCCGCCACCGGGGCATATATCCCGGTTGGAGTAGTCACCGTAGTGACCTCACCGGAAGCCGTTGAATTCGCCACCCCTGCCGCGTATTCTGGTGGTTGCACAAATATGTTTCCAACAAGAACAAATGGAGCTGTTTGGGAAGTTGCATTGTTGTGAATCATAGGAGCACTTGGTCTTCTTGTGTGCAACCGAAATTTCTGAAACAAACACAAAACATAAACTAACTTTCAGATAAATTGCTTCAATTGAATCAAATTCACATAACAACGTCTTCACATATATGAGAATCTACAGGGTGGGGTATGTGTAATTAAAGGTACCAAAATAATTGCTCTTGGTCACTATACTTGAACTAGTACCAAATCTTTATGAAATTAAAAGCAGGGGAAATTCCACATAAGAATGGTTGAATTTCAAAATCATTTTGACTACTTAAATAGTAGGATTAACGTAGCGGCATTTACTACTCAAAATCCTATTTATGGGATTTTAAAATTTAACTGTCATTTATCTGGGATTTCCCAAGTATCAAAATCAGTAATTTGAAATCATATTTAGCAAAACCAAAATTCAATCAATTTCAACTACACTTAGATTCAACTACTGAGATAAAAAATATCCTAGACAACCAACCTGCAAGTGGCTTTTGACTTCATCGTTAGTGAGGCCATCAACCTTCATTAGCTCTCTGATCTGCTTTGGAGTTGCAGCTGAAGAAACAAACATGCACAAAAACAAAACATGAATTACATTTTTTTTGAAACATCAACTTCAGCATCTATTGTAGATTATATTTATATATATTGCCATAACCATAAGTGTCTCATCTAACACAAGTGTCTCATCTAATACTCAAACTTAGAATACTCAACCTTTTCTAACATAAGTGTCTCATCTAATACTCAACCTTAGAATAATCAAAGTAATTAAGATAAGATACTTACAATCTGGACCTCCTAGTTGTTGAAGAGCTTGTAAGAAGCGTTTGTGCAATTCCGGCGACCAGCACCGCCGTTGCTTCCTCGAACCCTGCCCATCTTTCTCCTCCGACCTCCTGCTTCCACCGCCGCCTGCCGTCGAGCTCATTGCCGGCACCGGTGCCGGAGACACCGATTTAACAGCACTCAAGTTATTGTTAGTCTTTCCAACATTATTATTGTTGCTTTTGTTGTTGTTTTCTTCTCTTTGAAATGGATGAAAGGCACCTCCACTACCATCTCTCTTCACTTCCACCACCATAGCTTTTCTGGGCAATTCCTAAACAAACATACAGAATTACCCATGAAAAATATGTACTTGTTGTTCCAATTCAGAAGCTACTAAAACCAAATAACTCAAAATTTTACTCAAGACCAATAAAATTACACATGAAAAATATGTACTTTTTGTTCCAATTCAGAAGCTACTAAAACCAAATAACTCAAAATTAAACATGTAAAATATGAACTTTATGTTCTAATTATATTGTTGATTATATTTATAAGTCATGTATATCTAAGGCAGGTAAAAATGGAAACACTACTAATTCAATTCAATTGCCAAATTTCAAGTGAATCAATTTTTTCTTTTTTGTGTGAGAAGAAAGTATTTAAATTGTAGAATATATATTATATATACCTCATTGGTTGGGGGATCTGGGTTCCAAAGCTGAACAGATCTGAGCCAGTCTGATTTTCTCTTATCACAATTGTTCTTACTACTGTTATTATCTTTGAGAATCTTGTGCTTATGTGAATGTTGTTCATCTTCATCTTCATCATCTTCTTCCTCTTCATCTTCTTCAGGGGAATCTCTTTTCTTAATAGGGATAAACTCTTCAAGAACAGGACCTTCTTCCATGGAAGTCTGCTCAGAACAATCTGATTGTCCATTAACAACATTGCAATCCGTGGTACACGAAAGTTGCTGCCTATAAGCATCAATGGCTGCACACAAAACAAAAACAAAAAACCCACAAAGCAAATCAAAATCAAACCAAAAAAAATATAAAAGAAAGAAAAATATGTAATGGGAAAAATAAAAATCAAACCTTGTGAGACAAGCTCAAGTGAAAGGGGGAGTTCTTTGGAGAAGACTTGAATTTTGAGACGTTCTTCTTCTAAAGCTTGGACATATTCTCGAAACCCCATTTGAAAAAAATGTTTTTTTGGGTTGAAAAAAACAGAGAAGAGGGAATTGAAGGGAGGAGAAGAGGAGGATGAAGAGGAATATATAGGAATGGCGTGTTATGAAAGCATAGGTAGATCCGACCCAGTTGAGAAAAACAGGCAGAGAGAGAGAGAGAATATTATGGTATCTAAAGAAGAATCAAAATTAGGAATAATTAAGACTTGGAAAGGAAGAAAGATTAAAAATTTATTAGCAAATAGCTATAAAAAAAATTTATTAGCAAATAAAATTCTTCTAGAAATCATGTGAATGTTAGTTGAGTTTATAGAGTTAATGCTTCTTTTTTTAATATTGCTCATATTTTATTATGATACTTTTAAGAGAGAGAAATACATAAGCATTAATAAATATGAAGGAGAGTTGGGGGTAAAATAGGAAAAAAATATTAAATGAGAAGAGAATATGAGATGAACTCTTATATTAGGACAAAAAACATTCAAATTTTGACTCTTATATTAGGAATACAAGGGACTATTTATTACTCCCTCCGGTCCCTAATGTAAGAGCTAGCCGTCAAAAAAACGCTTCTTAAGAAAACATGTAAATGTTAGTTGGGTGTCTGGAGTTAATGCTTCTTTTCCAAAATTGCCCATATTTATTATGGTACTTTTAAGAGAGAGAAATATATAAGCATTAATAAATATGAAAGAGAGTTAGGGGGAGTATTAGAGAGAAGTGTGATAGAGAAGGAAGGGGAAAATAGAAGGGAGAAGTGGGTGTGAGGGGAAAATATCGAGGTCGTGGCGTCGCGTACAAAAACGAATCTTTCGTTTTATGTTTTTTTTTCCTTTTCTTAGTTTCTTCGAGAGAGAGTTGAATATTCCTTGTTTTGATTCGCTTTTACACTGTGGTGTGGTCTGTGGGCTATGGCTAGCTGGCACTGGCGTCATCGATTTTCTTCACCTAAAATATCCACTTTACTTTCATCTCATCCTCATCCATCCACTTTACTCATCCATCCACTTTACTTTCCTCCCCTCTCTCTTGTTACTTTGCACGTACGTTGTTTAATTTAAGATTTAATTTTTTATAAATTAAGGAATCTAAAATAGAATGTTTTGGTAAAATGCAAAAATACTTACCTAATCAATTAATCATGACTAAAGTGTAAAAATATTCATGTAATTTTTTTGGAGTAAAAGTAAACATATCATTTCAAAACACGGGCAAATATACATTTTTGTACAACTGATTGAGATTGTTCTAACTTAATTAGTGGTCTCGAGCTCAAGTCTTAGGTATGCAATTGCGATAATTATTTGGAGGTAGCGAGGTTCCGCTATTGTGGGTCTACATTCACGTGAATCAAGTTAATTGGTTGCTAGTAGCACCGGATACTGGTTGGATAGATTCAAGAAAATTAACCATGATAGATATGTATGCCCCTATTTTGAAATGTAATTAGTGTTTTGCCCGTATTTTAAAATATTATGGTTACTTTTGCTAAAATTAATCATATTAACCCATTTTCTCTTATTGTTTTCCCCATTTGTCATTTTTGTTACCTATGTAATTATAAAATATAATACATTTAGAGAAAATGAGAAGATGTCATTAAAAATTTTTGCTTGCGGAGCTATTTTTACGAAAACATTTATCAGGTTATTTTTATCATTAATTAAATTTTGAAGGGTGGACTTCTTTTTCAATTTTGGCAAACCTTTTGAGCATATTTTATTGTCATTAATAAAAATATTATAATAATAGAAAAAACATTACTTAATATGGGTTTTCAATTCTCAAACCCATTTCTTAATAAGTGAATGTCATTACTTAATCAATTAAATTTTCCTCTACCAAGTTTTGAATTCAAAAAGTATTTAATTGTTCATTTTTTAAGTTTTAAAATTTTATAACCTCAAATAGGTGATTCAGTCGTTTATTTTATAACCTTTATCAAATATTTTATAATGGCTAATAAATATTTTCTAATGTTGAATTGATCTTAAAAAATATTTGAGAATGTTGAAGCTTAATTGAGACATGGTTATTGACTTATTGGTTGTAAAAAAATTATGGATGAAAAATTAATGAATAAGTTGGTTAAGCTAGTAAGTGGCTCGTTCCTGTAAAATTAAGACGTGTTCGAATCCTCGAAAACACTCTCATTGGGAGAGGAGACAATCATATCTATGCTGACAAGAACTCCTACCACACAAGTTTAGATTACTTGGTTATCAATAGACACAGGTGTTGTTTACCAAAAAAAATATGGATGAAAGAGAATGGTCATATTTTGATAAAATATGGTGGTTAATTAAAAGTTAATTATCATCTATTGATTTGTTTTGGCCTTATCATCTATCTGCGATGAAAGAATGATAGATAAAAAATGGGACTAATAATATATAAGCAACTTTATAAAAATTCATACACGGAGAATACATTCAAAAATTTGTAGAGTAAAATCTCAATTGGTGCTCCATAATTAGGTATACCTTTTGTACTATTTATAAACTATTTCTGAAAAATATTATCGAAAGTTAAAATATTAAATTTTATTAATTATGTCTTAGTATAATTTACTGTTTAATTTTTTTAAAAGTATTACCTTAATTCAATATACAAGAGTACAGTAAATTGGAAACAAATTTTTTACCTTACACTTGTAATTTCATTATACCCATTCATGTCAATAAGGTGGCCCAAAGAATAAAATCATTACACATTTTTAAAACAAAAGCAGTTAGGATCACTATGATAAAGCAACGTAATAATATTTAATATCTTAAAAATTGGTTTCGACTTATGTATTCAATTAAGCTCTTCATTTTCCCTTTTCAATTAAAAGACACAAATTATTTGATAATTACTCCTATATGATATAATATAACACTAATTAAGTCAAATAACATAATTGTAATTGAACATTAAACATTTACCAAAAGAGATTATTTGAAATCCCTGATAGCCAACTCATGTATATCTAATGTGAATTCATCCGATCCCATTTAAGTGAAAATAAGTCTTATCCGAACATGACTCTCATCCATAGAGTTTAGCTGATAAGATGGATTTTATCAATAAAAAATTTAAGGGAAAAAACTGTTGAAAAACCCCATTATATATTCGTTGGCTATGAAATACCTAAACTTTATTTTAGAGTGAGTTAAATTGTTGATATAATATTTGATCCCTCAATTTATTTCCTTATTTTAATTTTTTTAAAAAGCATTGGTATCTATAAACTAATAAAAACATGTATAATTTTGCCCTTTAAATAAACAAAAACTTCTTGTTTAAATGGTAGAGTACATTTTGTTACAATATTTTCCAATATTTTCGTATCAATACACCCTTCTGGTATTATAGGACCTTTTTTAAGGATGTTACTCTTAGCTTTACATATATAATATGTTTCTAATTTTTTGTTTATTTTATCCTAAATTGCTTCCATTCACATGAAAATGAGATGAACCGATGAAGTGTGTGTTTGGTTGAAATTATTTTCTAAATAAGCTACTTATTTTTTAAAAATAGTTTATTTTGAACAGATTGTGTTTTTGGTATGTTTGGTTGGCCTTATTTTTTTACTGACTTATTTAAAATGAATAGCTCATTTTATAAGTAGAAAAAATAGCATAGGATGTACTGAGATAAGTCACACATTTTTATGAACTAGCAGTAGCATGTAACATATTTGGAAAATACAAATAACAAAATTTGGGGATTTGATTGAATTAAAAAAAAAGATATGGATGAGACGCAGGGGGCAGAAATGGAAGATGAGAAATAATTAATGTAATGTGATAGAATAGATGAAATGGGGGACATATCCACAGAATATACCTCGGGTGTTGGAAAGAAGGGAATCTTTGGGGAGCGTGTAACACGCGTACGTCACGCCGCGTATGATTCGTCCTCAATACTTGCCCTTTCGCCACTTCCAACGGCCATTCTCTGTTTCCTCTATTTCACACCCACTTTCTGCCCCTTTCTTCCTTCTCTCTCCTTCCCCACTCGCTCTCCACCTGCGTGTGACTTCACTCCAGTGTGACATGGCATTTTGTGAAAATCAAGATATGGATGGTGTCAAACAAACAAAAGCAACCCATGATAGGCAAACTAGTAGATAATTTCAGGTGACATGGGCTTCAATAGCTTATACTAGTAGGTCTTGAGCTGGAAACACCACTTGTGGTAGAAGCATATTATCAAGTTCAAAGAATACTTCAACCACACATTTTTCATACACAAACAACAAACCATTAACTTACTGAATATCTTCAACTTGGTGAATTAGTTGATTGAGTGTTATATTTAAAGTTGGAGAAAGTAATTCTAGAAGAATATTGTTGAGTGTGAGTGTCTTCATTAGTAAGTTAAGCTGTCTTGATTGACAATTGCATTTGTTATATTAGTAAATAACATCAGTATATTCAAGAGCGCGAAATACATGCATTCATTAATAACTAAACAATGGGGACTTGGTATTTTCAGAATCGCATTATATTATGCGCAAAAACCCTAAGACTTGTTAATAATTTGAGATTTCAAGAGGCTTGTAGTATTATTTTGTTTTATTCAAATCTTGAATGCAATTTTCTCAAAAAAGAAAAAGAAATAAATCTCAAGTTCATACATCTAGATCAATCCATTTTAAACATCTTTTTAGGGTCGCTTGCTTTTTAATACTCGTATTTGCTACTATATCATAACTGGACAGCAGATATATATGTACTCGCTGTATGTATGTACCAAACTTATTTATTACAGCGCCCATTATTTGTTTCAAACATTTTACAGATTAGGATAGGACTAGAGTTTTAGGAAGGGGCCTAGGCAGAGGTATACATACTTGTTTTTAAATAATGTCCAATAATTTGGGGCATATATTGGTAACGAATTAATACGGACTCAATGGGTAGGAGTGCTGCCACATAGGTATGGTTGTTCCCTCTCTCAATAAGACATTTCCTAAGATTCGAACATACGTTCTCAATTTCCTTACGGGGATGAAGTCAACTTTCTAGCTTAACCAATTATCCATTGGTGGTAGCTTTAGCAAAAAAGAAAAAACTACCCATTAGTAGAGGTATATACATATTGAGGATTTACCCACTTTCCATATACATCTTTTTTTTTACATTCTTTATTAGAGCTGGGAAAATGGGTTGGGCCCGCGGGTTGAACCCGGGAACCTACGGGTTAGACAGGGTTAGGGATTTCCCAACCCTTTTAAAGACGGGTTGCACAGCCCGGCCCATTTAGCCCGCGGGTTGTGTCTTTTTTTAAAAAAAAAAAAATCACTTCTTCCATGAGTTGAGTTCATGAGTCATACTCATAATTCATAAGGCCCAAACTTTTGGTCCAGCCCAAACTCCCTCACTCTTTATCTTTTCACTCCCCATGAAACCCTAATCTTAATCAACACAAATTATGGCCGCTCTCTCATACTCTTCTCTCTTTTCTTTAAGGAAAATCTTTTTTTTTTTTCTCTTCACTCATAATTCATGGCCGTTCTCTTTTCCTCTTCCTATGCAAATCTTTTTCTCTCTTCACTCATACACCATCGAGGTTCACCCAGCAACCAACACAAAACACAGATCGAAATAAGGTTGGGGCTTACGCATGTACATCTACATATGACCTCATTGTATCGCTTAATCTGTATAAATAGATCCCACACACATTAATTCCTATTCTTAAAATCTTCTCTTTAGACCCTTTAATTTATCTATCTACCCTCCTTATATAGTATTTAATTTAATTAGGTTAGGTAAATTTGTAATCTTTTCCAAGGATTATTGTTTGTTATTGGCTCTTTCCTTTGCTTTTCTCTGTATCATCCCTCATCTCTTTGTTTCTTCAATTCTGTTGAATACAATAAAAGCATGTAATTTCACATATCATTTTCTTTTGATGTATAAGCTTTTTTGTAAATATTAATTTTTTTAAAAAAAAATATTGGCGGGTTGGCGGGCCAACCCACAACCCTCCATTATGGGTTAGGGTTGGGGATTTTCCAACCCATTTAAAGTTGGGCTGCACAGCCCGGCCCATTTAGCCCGCGGGTTGTGGCGGGCCAGCCCGTAACCCGCGGGCCAACCCATTTTTCCAGCTCTATTCTTTATACTTCTTTTATCATGAATGAAAATGCCTTTTCTGTCCCCCTAACATAAAGGATCCACCCACTTTTCCATTTTTCCAGAGCCGGCAGGGCCTTGTTATGAATGAAGGTCACAGTGCCTTAGCCTTACCTCTAAGGCATATATGTTTTGGTCTTAATTGGATACAAATAAGATCCTTTGGGCTTTGAATCTTAGCCCAACTTTGTCCCATCTTAACGAAGTATCAATTATTCACGTTCCAATACGCCATATAAGTCTGAGTCCATTATTTCCGTACGATCTTCAAGATTATTGTTCTTTGACTTCTGTTTTCTGTCTTAAGTCTCAACTCTCAAGTCAATTTTTTTTAATTCATTTTCACTGTTCCATCTTAAGTTAAGAAGCAAGTGTTCATTGTTGTAGCCCAACAAAATTCTTTTGAACTGAAGGCCCAACAAAATGTTCAACATCAGTTTTATTAAAGGGTGAAAACAACAAAGTTGAGATAATTATTAAAAACATTTTTTCAAAATTTCCCTATATAAACCATTCTTTATGAGATGAGCAATATAAAATTAGGGAAAGAAGTTCAGCACTAACCACAGGAGATTTTTGTCCTAACCAATACTATTAAGATAAACCAACGCTTAAAACTTGCTTATATGTAAAGGCTCATCGCTTCAAAGCATGGATTTTTTTATCACTCTCAGTTGTCTGGAATATAAGATCAAGATATTTATTGGATTTAGAGAAATCAGTTTAATTTGGGTGTTGTTTGCTCTGAAATATTCCCCATTTAAAATTTTAATTTAAAAAATTACTTTTTAGGTGAGCTAGCAAGGGTATTTCTAAGCCATTTGGGCTTAATACTAGTCCCTTCTGAGGCTTACAACATATTTAAGAATTTTGTCTCTCCTTATAAGTATAATTTATGACATTTGAATTGGTATCCTTAAAAGTGTGTGACCATTACTTATTCGACAATAACTTGTTCGTAAAACAAATTACTTTTTTCGAATGAATATTTTAATTTGCAGGTAATCAATGAGTATTTGAAAAAACACAATAAATGTGACAAAAAACACGATTAAAATATTACATTTAATAGCTAAAATAAACACCATAAACAACTCGTGTGTTAAGAATTTAGGCTGTTATTAGTGGTGTTGTTCATGACAATCACCTTTTTAAAATTTATTACCAATTAGCAATTAAAAAGTTACTCCCTCCGGTCCTAATTATAAGACCTAATTGACTTTTTTAAAAAATCCTAAAAAAGCAAAAATAAGTTAATTATAAATTGATTTACCTAATTTTTTCCCTTAAACTAGTTTATTTTACTTATAAACTAATGGATAATCTAAAAATATATCAAATATGTCATGATTTAATAGACTATTTTGCAACCTTAACCTCTCCAAAAAAAAGTTATCTAGGTCCTATATTTAGGACCGGAGGTAGTATTAATTACTAAGTAAACAGTGAATTAGCAACGAATTCCATAACTAATTTACTACTAGTCACTAAACATTTAGTGACAAAATGTCTCATTTAGCAATGGCAATTTAACAACGGAATTCCGTCGCAAAATTACTTTTTTTTGTATTATGTTCAATTCAGCATACTTATGATTCAACTAGCTCATCATTGAGTCATCATAAGAATTGAGTCATTGATATGGAATTCACCCTTGAGAAAAAATGAGCTAAATAAATAAGGCTTTATTAGAGTTATCACGCTATCATCGTATGGAAAATCAAGTTGACCAAATGATAAATTTAATTTTTGTGACCCAACTCTATTGGTTATTAATGGTTATTTGAATTTGAAATCTGAAAATTAAACCCCACACTTAAACTATATCTCCCTTTATTTGTATAATAATCCCACTATACTTGTAATGAGTTTGGACTCTAAACACCACCAGTTTTTATTAGAAACCTCTATTTACAATTATCAATTTGATATAGTTATTATAAATCTTACTTTTTGACGGGTAGTTATATTAGGAGAGTTTGACAATTTAGCAACAATTACCCAACAAGAATTTCATTAAAACAAATTGACAATTTCTGAAGAGACAATTAAACCTATGTTTGTTATATATATAAAGGAGACTAATTGAATAATGACATGATGGTTTTGAAAGTTTTGGTAACAAAAAGGTCCAAGATACAAGCCCCACCAAATCTTTTAACTATTTAACATCTTTCCATTCTCCTAATCATCATTTTTCCAACCTCAAATAAATTGTCATGTTATCTTGTTTGCCCACAAACCACATGCTCGATCAACTTTCTTTTCGAATCCGGTTTATTTTTCTTTATTCTTCAAAAAGATTATTAGGAATAATTAACCTTATTTAGACTATTAAATCTCACTTGCACAGTCTAGATCACGTATCTACGAAAATCGATATATAATCTAAATCAAATCTAGATTGTACATGTGAGAATACAACAGTCTCTAGACGAGTATTATGTAGCTCTTACTACTAATATTTTTTATGAGTGTGAAAACCAAATCCCTTTGTTTTTCTTAATATCTTTTCTTTCCACACTTTTTCTTATTATCATTCTTATCTTCAAGTCCCCAAGAAATAGAATCTCCACCTTCACAAAACAAATGTTCTTTTGTTTTAACCTTGAAAAGCCCTAATAACAGCGACGTTCTCGCGAGTCCCATACATATGTGTGTGTCCTTATTTCTCTCTCCCGTTCGTCAAACAATGAATCTTGACCTGAGTAAGAGACAACATAAACATATCCGAGGGAGAGAGTATTAAGCAGTTCTGAGATTTTGAATGACAGATGAGTGATGGCGGCTAACAATAGAGTCTCAGTTTCCTTTCTCATACTTGAAACATTATTAGAAAACTCTTGTTCCATCTTTCTCCTTCCAAATTTTCTCTTCTTACAAATCTTTATTTCTTCATTGGCTTTAATCCTTGTCCTTCTCATACGTCACCTTAATTTGCTACAGTAGCACCCATCGTGATTTATTATTATTGTTATTTACACTTTACACTATATTATATCTATGGCTCTGTCTCTGTTTTTTACCTTTAGATCTTAGAATCCAATGTCTCTATCTCTAGCTCTATGCTCTTTCTCTTTCCTTCTTTCAACCCATTTCGATCCATGCCCTCACTTTATATGGTAATGCCATTATATACGTATTAATTTGCTCATTTTAGGCTTCTTGTAAAGCGCAATTGTTCTTCTTTGTCTCCTTACTAACTTAACCTGATTTTCGATTCCCTAAGTAAACCTATCAATTTTATTAAACTGTTAGCATCATCGTGAATGTTTAATAGGAATTGTGAAATACAATTTTTATGGATAATTATGAAATACAGTACTAATAAATGATCGTAATAATATATGATAGGAAAAAGGCACAATTTAAATTAATTAATATTATCAACATACAATATTCCCTTTAATCATAAAATTAAATGTAGCAACAACTCCATCAATCATGGTTATAGGTGACTTCCAACATACACTTCACACCGGTCAAGGAAAACCTAAACCATATTATGCATTTAAATTCAATAAAACTTGTAACATTACCTCTAAGTAAATCCACTACAACATATAAGAAGAAAGTAAACACATGATAAATGGTTGGTAACATTATATATTCACGTAAAAAATTTAATGTGGTAACTTATAAAATTAAATGAATTTTTCTCCATCTAAGTTATAAAAATATATGACTAGAGAGATAATAACAATAAGTTTAATTTGTTTGTCATAAATGTAATACAAGATGTGAGTTCACTTTATCTAGCAGAAGTTATAATTTTCTCTGTCTAAACTATCCATATTGATTGTATATATAAGGGAGTTTTTATCAATTAGAATAATTGAGCTTATCTACAAAGAGTTTCACCATCTCAAATGTTAATGTAGTATTGATCGATTTCCCATTTGGGCTCTCTCATTTGAGCATATGGTTGCCATTGATAGTGCCTTGCTCATCCAATTTTTTCTTTGCTTTCTATTTGTTTAGTTCCTTAGTTCTTGTTGATCACTTTAGGGTCTGTTTGCTCCATGGAATTGAGAAATGGAATTGGAATTGGAAAGTGAAAATGATAATTTACATATCTCCTGGGGCTTACAACTTTCTCTGAACCCCACAAACTTTACTTCAATAATTTCCTCTACTACTTTCCATCGTTTACCCCTTACACTCATTTTCAATTTCATTTCCATCATTTTAATTCCTCCCAAACAACCAGGCCCTTAGTGCTTTCCTTTTTTACTTTTTAGGAAATGGATGGTTAGAACTTTGTAAACTTTATTGGTTAATATCATTTTGTCTTTTATAAAAAAATCAACTATGATAATTGTTAAATAGGGTATTGTAAGAGAAGTAACTTACATTGAAAATAATAAGTTCTCTCCTTTTCTCTCTTTTCATTCCATTCACAAATTTGATTGAATAATATAGTTAGCATTCAAATTCAAAATCTATAAATCCGTCACTTTTAATTTTAATTTAGTCAACACTTATGAGATCAAGAGACAAATGAAGAAGAGGGTGAGAAGAGGATTATATATACTACTACTATATATCCCCTGTATGTGTGTGAGTGTGACAGTATATTATATGACGTGATTCTGAATGTAATTAATGGTGGATCATATTTGTTGGGAAATGTCTTTTTGCTGGTTTGGTTGGTGTGGCTATGGCTGGTGAGACAGACTGCGGTTATAAATCCATGACGTCACAGAGTTTAATGTGGTCCAAAGCCTCTCATCACTCATCAGTACTTGTCGTTTGCATTCGCAGTGACATAAATGACACTACTAACTAAATCCTTCCCACTTCAATGTTCTGTTCGTACTATCATCTCATTTGGTTTTGACCCTTTCTTTCCTCCGTGTTTTATTTGACTGATACTCATTTTGGTTTTGTAAATAACTTGAATATAGCATTACTCTCGGTTATAGATTAATTAGTATATTTTTTTGTCTAAATGATTGTTGATGATGGTTCTTTGAATGTAGTACTATTATATATCAAATATCAAAAGAATGATTATATCAACAATGCTTCTTTGGTTCAGTAAAGGTTAAATAAAAGCATTTTATGCAATTAACTTATACCTGCTGAATATGAATCCACTTTGAATTTTGTCGATAAAAAGCTATTAGTACTGATAGATAACTACTACTCCCTCCGGTCCCTAATGTAAGAGCCCAAAATTTGAATGATTTTGGTCCCTAACGTAAGAGCTCACCCCACATTCTCTCCTCATTTAATGCATTTTTTCCTACTTTACCCCTAACTCTCTTTCATATTTATTAATGTTTATGTATTTTTCTCTCTTAAAAGTACCATAATAAATATGGACAATTTTGGAAAAGAAGCATTAACTCCAGACATCTAATTAACATTCACATGTTTTCTTAAGAAGCGGTTTTTTGGCCGCTAGCTCTTACATTAGGGACCGGAGGGAGTATTTCTTTTCAGACCTAATATTAACAGAAAAATTTATTTCAGATTAGTACTCGTATTAATCATGTATAGTTCTATGTAGATAGAATAAAATTTAAAAATGTTTGTGTATGTTAGTGCAAAGGATTCGATGATTTCCAATAAATAGGAAGACTTGACTAACATATGCTATGAAATTTCAGTGAAACATCAAATCAAGGCACTCCACAAATAGAAACAAAATAGGGAAACATCCAGCCTCATTTAGCTTTATTGCACAACAGCCTATGCACAACGAAATATAGAAATTTAGAGACATCACTTCTATTAATTGATGCATTAAGGTACCTCTTAAAAGCATCTCAGTTATTAAAAAACTTTCACTGAAAGATCATTTCGACTAAGTATTGTTCTGAATTTACTTGAATATAATCTTATTAGCGATCGATTGTATGAATGTCCTTATTAAAATAATGAGACATGGGTGGGGTAGGATCAGTCATATGCTCCTAGGTTTGGGCTGTCAAAACAGAGTTTGGCCCACTGGCCCATAATGTGTGGCCCATCTTTTTTATTTAGCATGTGTGTATTTATATGATTAAAAAGTGAAAGGTTTATAAATCAAGTTGTGGGAATTTGAATATCTCACCCTTAAGTGAAAAACCGCGATGAAGACATTAGTCACTGCTATTGGAGGTGATACTTTTGTACTAAAAAAAGTGAAAGGTATATATGAATACACTATAATTTTAAAAATATTAAATTATATGAAAGCAAAAGAAAAATGTATACATATTTGCCTCCCATTGGAAATAAAGTAATTTCCTCCCATAAAATGCTTTTGGATGAATTTATTCACTAATTAATTTCATTTCTCTCAATTGAAAAATCTTATAAAAAGAACCTAAAAAATATAAAAGAAGAGAAATGAGAGACGTACAATACTGGATTTCAATTATATTACCTCCGGTCCTAAATATAGGATCTAATTGATTTTTTTTTGGAGAAATTAAGGTTGCGAAATAGGTTATTAAATGATGACATATTTGATATATTTTTAGATTATCCATTAGTTTATAGGTAAAATAAACTAGTTTAAGGGAAACAATTAGGTAAATCAATTTATAATTAACTTATGTTGTTTTTTTAAGGATTTTCAGAAAAAGTCAATTAGGTCTTACATTTAGGACCGGGAGGAGTACTAATTATAATAAAGAAGGTAGAAGTCCCTAAAATGAATTTATGTAACGAGAGAAAAAAGACAAAGTATAACAACAAAATATGTTCCAATAGGTGGGGTTGACTACATAGATCGTACGATATCATCGTATTCTAACTATTTCTTTGCTCGTCCATGTTCATAAGATTTGTCCATGTTCATAAGATTTGATGATTGATTATACGTTGGTTGTTGGATCCTAATACAACCATTCTCCTTTATTTAACAAGGCTTGAGACTAGTTTTAAATATGGGTGGAGATTCCAACCGCTTGGTCAGGGAGTGAGAAAAAAATTAATTTGGCAATCGTGGAAGTGGGGTTTAATCTCAACCCCACTAGGGTGCCAAGAACATTCGTGCCCTAGTCATTGGGAGCAACAATGAATCTCTATAAATAATACTACTTTTGGTCCTAAATATAAGACCTAATTGATTTTTTTTGAGAGATTAAGGTTGCGAAATAAGCTATTAAACCATGACACATTTGATATATTTTTAGATTATACATTAGTTTATAGGTAAAATAAACTAATCTAAGGGAAAAAATTAGGTGAATTAATTTATAATTAACTTATTTTGCTTTTTATAGGACTTTCTAAAAAAGTCAATTAGGTCTTATATTTTGGACCAGAGGGAGTATCAAATATGTCATAATTTAATAGTAACATATTTTGTAATCTTAACATCTCCAAAAAAAGTCAACTAGGTCTCATATTTAGGACGGAAGGGAGTATTTCCTTATGTTTTCTTCACTTTATCTGCAAGTTTTGTAGTCATTTCCCACATTTTATTAGTTGGTATCAAGTTTTCTATTATAAGTAACAAATTCACTCTTTAAGTCGTTTACAAGTTTTGTATAGTCATTCCCCACATACATTTTATTATATATTACAGATTCCCTGTATTAAGTAACAAATTCACACATTCATCAAGTCATTCACAAATTTTGCTTAGTGTTTTCCCGCATTTTATCGGCTTTTAACAAGTTTTGTTTACATAGTAAACAAATCACACACATAATGTGAGTTGTTTCATTATATATATATATATATATATATATATATATATATATATATATATATATATATATATATATATATATATATATATGTATGTGTGTGTGTGTGTGTGTATATATATATATATATATATATATATAACTTTGGCTAAAAAAGGGAATCAAAATTGATTGATATTGATAGTGGAGATAATTAAAGTAAATCGATCTGATCCAGGACTGTCACTTTCATCTTTTAAAAGTAACATAAATATTATGTTTAGAGAAAAAAATGAGATAATAATATTATTTGAGTTTGAATGAAGGTACAGACACACACACAACACACACACACAGGCATTTAACAACCAATGAAAAACCTAAACACAACCTGCAGAGAAATTGAGAGATAATGAAGGTCTCTCTATGATAAGTCTCTTTAGATGTAATTATTTTCACAATGAAGGTAACTTATCTTTTTCACCATCACTATCACTATCATCAACCCTTTTGGCAAGAAAAGTTAGAGAGAGATAGATAATCTACAGTTCTCCATGCCTACATAGTGTGTACGTTTTATGCTATGATTCACTCCATCAGTTTTATGGCCTTGTGTTTTTGCATGTTGTGTCTGTCTGAATCTCAGAAAGAGACCTCTCCCTATGTATCGCCCACTCACTCTCACTTTTGGGTTTGTGTGTGTATGTGAGACTGTGAGTTCATGAGAGAGAGAGAGAGCGATAGTAAATGAGTAGTGCAGAAGTGAAAGCAGAAAGCGAAGATGAGATTATTGTGCTCGGAAGACGAGCATTTGCTTCTGGTACGTACAAAAAAAAACACCATTGCACAAACCAAACGCACACACATGCTTAACTTGAATTTAAATTTGCTTTTAGACTGATCTTATAGCCGTGATTTGTTTTCCGATCCCTTTAACTTTTTTGGTCACAAACACGAATATATATATATATATATATATATATATACCATCTATTTACACAAAGTTGTACATTAGACATGTTTTTTACTAGTTGCCCTAATGGCACTACTGTGGCAGCGTGTCTCGCTTACTTCACTACGTCTACGTTGGGTTCAAATAATAAGTAGCAAAACTACAAACATTTTTATGGTCAGATTGTTCTAAAATAATTTTCTAAATATATAACCTATTAAAGACCTTAATGAAAAAAAAGGATCTTAATGAAACATTTATTCACTTAGTTTTGAAATTTATAAATAATACATATATAACGAGGACCTTACAAGTTGTATATTGTCACTATAATTAAGATTCAAAGATCCAGCCTTGGAGATAGTGATATGATAATATATGATATTATACATTTTTCTATTTTTTATAGTTATAATATATCCAAGTATGATTTTTTATTCATATTATCCACATAAATTTTAACTTGCTAAATTGATCTTCTTTTGAAAAAATCAACATAAAATATATCAAGTGTTATTATTTTTTTTATAGATATATTATGTTATCATAGCAAACTAACTTTTAGTACTTGTTTGGATTAGCACTCTAATCCAAACAATGTTCAGTTAATTTGAGCCTTAAACTAGGTTAGAATGGGAAGTAACTTATGATTGCTTGTGTGTGTATTCGGGTCTATTCCAGGCACTTCTAACTTGATTACTTTTGATTGCTTTTCAAACCAAAGCAACCACAGTGTGAGATATTTTTGTGTCATATATAAATCACGTTATAGAGTAACTCTTATTTTCAAACAAATTGCACACACTCACTACTCACTAGTGTGCATCCAAAGGGTGGGGCCAGTGCAGTTATATGAGAAATGGGAAACAAAATGAAGATGAAATGAAAAAGAAAGAGAGAAGAGAGGAAGAGAAGAGATGAGGGTACTGCAAGTATTTGGTGCGCTCTTCAATGCTTTTCTTTTTCCTTCTTTGCCGCTCGCTTGTCTCCTGCTCTATCATACCCATCCAATTTCCTCCTTCTTCCCTTCTCTCTTTCAAATTATAATCCCTCCCTTCAACAATCTCACACACTACTCTGCGCACACAACACACATATAAATACATATATACATATATAGCTAGGGTCTTTATTATATAAATGATTTCTATAGCTACTTCACGCAATCAATGATAGGTAGTTATGTTGAATGATAAATTAAGTTTTATATTCACATGTAAAAAAAACCTTAAATAAATTTATCTTCTCACTAGAGTCAGGAGATATGACTAAGGGCAACATTTATACATGTGATTATAAGTCTCACGCAATTGGGATTAAAATCACGTTCAACCCTAATTGGAGTAGCATTTGTTGACAAATCACATCATCAAATTTTAATTAGGGACCATCGTTATAAAAATGTGATTTCTATCCCATTTATTGGCTTGTAATAAGGATCAATTCCTTTTAGAAATGTGACTAATAATAAGTATCATAGTATTGGATTTAAGATATATATGTCATGACTAGCTAACACTATCAATTTGGTTAATATGTTTACATTTATTACTTCTAATAATAGCACTAACACAAGTAAATAAAACCTACATGACAAGACGGTGTAAACATATTTGGTTAATACTATCGAAAAAACATAAACGAAATCCCTAAAAACCCACACATCCATACCCATGTTGAGAGTTTGCTTTATTTATAGCTCCTCTATCGTCCCCACACTTGCCTTCTCACTAACTTCTACACGCAGACACACACACACATTCTCTCTCTCTCTCTCTCTCCATCTCTCTCTATCACTGTGGGATAACTAGTGAGTGTCATGGTCATGGATCACACCATGCAGAGTGATGACTGCTCTAATTTCTCCTACTTCTCTACTTCATCATGTCTACATCAATCACAAGAACAACAACAAGAACATCATCAACTTCTTCTTGACGAAGAAGAACTCTCCATTTCCCTCTCTCTTGGCCCTCCTGGCCAACATTCCCATAAGCTTAACCCCACCACCGTTACTACTACTACTTCTTCAAACGATGTCGTTTCCTTACAACATCATCATCATCACCTTCTTCATCACCAAAACCCTAACTCATCAGATCTTGGTGTCACCGTGGCACTTCATATTGGCCTCCCTCCTCCTCCTGCTGCCACCACCACTAATGGCGGCGGCCTTGGAAATAAGCCTGACCCATTAATTTCTAATCCGGGTCATGTTCCGGGCCAGTATTGGATTCCTTCACCTGCTCAGATCCTCATAGGGCCCACCCAATTCTCTTGCTCTGTCTGCAACAAAACCTTCAACCGTTTCAACAACATGCAGGTAATCATTGCTCCCTTCATCCCGCCAACAAAAATAAAAAATAAAATAATAAAATACCCGGATTATGATTTTTATGTTTATGTTTAAACCTTTAAATCCTCCAAACTACCTAGTGTGATGATCTCCGCCTTTTTCTTTATATATATAGATGATCCTTTTGCTAGAAGCCACATTATTCCATTGGGGGCTTCCCCTGCCAATTTGGGAATATAATCCATACATGCTGATTTGACCCATGATTTTTTTTGACTAATTTAATGTTATTACCTTTTTTAGTAATAAAAACATCAGATTCTCTTGTTTTACTTGTAACCTCAAAATAATAAAAACATCATAGAGACCCCTGAACTAAAAAAGTAAGCTACCTACCTAGAGTTTAGCTACATCATCATCATCATCATCATCATCATCATCATCATCATGTTGGTTATATGTGTGTGTGTAGAACGCAAAAGAGACTTAATAACTAGATGTAGTAAGACACGAGAAAATGAATTTGATTGGAATTTATGTATGATGCAGATGCATATGTGGGGACATGGATCACAGTATAGGAAAGGGCCAGAATCACTGAGAGGAGCAAAACCAGCGTCATCAATTCTGAGACTTCCATGTTATTGTTGTGCGGAAGGTTGTAGGAACAACATACAACATCCAAGGTCAAGGCCATTGAAGGATTTCAGGACACTTCAGACACATTACAAGAGGAAGCATGGGGCGAAGCCTTTTGGCTGCAGGAAGTGTGGGAAGGCGTTTGCAGTGAGAGGAGACTGGAGAACCCATGAGAAAAACTGTGGTAAGCTTTGGTTTTGTATTTGTGGCTCTGATTTTAAGCACAAGAGATCTCTTAAGGACCATGTAAGGGCCTTTGGCGACGGCCACGCCCCTCACACAGTGGATAGTAGCCGCAGTGGTGGCGACCACCACCAAGAAGAAGATGCTGTGGATGAGGAGGAAGATGATGAAATAGAAGAAGATGATGATGATAGTAACAGTGACGTGTTTGTCTACAATGGAAATAATCATGCCACCTCCGTTTACTTCTGATATTATATGTGTTTGAGAAATAGTAGATAACTCTTAAGAATCTTGATAGTTTAATTATATATGGTGGTGATCGATATTATAACGCTGATATTATTGTAGTACTGCTTCATATATATAGTATTCTCCTTCTAATGTTGGCGTTATGAAAAAGAAGATTCATGTTAATCATTATTATTTTGATTTTATTTTTTAAGAAGGTATATATTTTATAGATTTGAATAGGAGTAAAGTTTTTGTGAGTAATTTGCATAAAATATAATGCAAGTTATAAGTAGGATGAGAGGAATGTGTGTGTGTGTGATCATAGTACCATACTTGAGTATTTTGAGTTTTATGCGTTGATGAAACCCTAATCAGAAAATCGGCGGGTCAAATATCTCATGGATATATATTGTTGCGATGGATGAGTACAGATAGTTAACAGGAAGTGGTATAGTGGGAGAAGTAAGAGTTGGTTAAAACTTTTTTCGTAGTGAATAAGATTTGGGACAATCAATTAGAGAGTGTACGTTTGTCTTTGTTGTCGTAGAGAGAGAGGGAGAGGAAAGAGAAGAGAGGTAGCTAGAGAGAAAAGAAGGAGACAAACAATGAAATGAAAGGTGAGGATCTTTGCATTAAATGCCGGAGGTGGCAGTTCGATATATTATTATTAATATTAGAGAGAGGGGGGAGAGATAAAGGGAATAGTGAAGATGGTCAAGAGTACTCAGTGACTGCAGATAAGAAGGGGGCAGACATGCATGCAGACAAGAGCAGTCACAGATTCCACTGTGGATGGAGAGAGAGTGAGAGAGATGATTAGGGTTAGGGTTATTAGGGGTATAGGGATGAATGAATGATGATGACGAGAGAGGGAGAGAGTGATAGTTGAGTTTGAAGATTAGAAAGAAAGAGTGAGAGTGTGACAGAGAGAGGAGGGGTAAGGATAGATGGACCACTGAAATTTTGCTGTTTTTGGGGTTTCACCCAAAGGGCTGCCTTTTGCCTTTTCAGACCATTCCTCCATTCTTTCATTCACTTGATACTATCTTATCTATTTAATGAAAATTTTCATGAAGTGTTTAAGTAAGCACAAGTATATATAATCCCTACAAGCAATTTGTAATAACAAGTTTCGGTAATGGAACTTTTTTTGTTATAATATAGTGACTTATTATATTGTAGATATTCTTTGTGACACTACAAAAAAAAACGTTCTTTTCCTGCGCAAGCGTTCCGGCGTTTTCGTGTAAAACGCCGGAAACAACATGCGTTCCGGCGTTTGAGAGAAAACGTCAAACCAAAAGCGCCGGAAAATTTGGCGCGCTCTTCCCGCCTTTTTTGCGGCGCTAACTTTCCGGCGTTTGTGGAGTTAGGAACGCTGGTATGTATATTTTAATTTAAAAAAAAACCAACAGGCGGTCGTTTTGTTTACCAAATAAATGCATATCGGCGTTTCACAGAAGCGCCAATATGCATTTTTTTATTTTTTTAAAAATATAAAAAAGCACATCGGCGTTTCTTCAGAACGCCGATATGCGTATTCATTAAAGCAAATTAATGAATATTCATATCGGCGTTTCAACAAAACGCCGATGTGCTATTAAAATAATATAAAACACATTTCGGCGACGGAAAACGCCATTTCGGGAAAACGCCGCTATGTAGCCCAAAAACGCCGGAAAGAAAACCTCTATATATACTTCCGACGGAATTCATTTTGACGTTTCTGAAAAGTGAGAGGAGAGTCCCACAGAAATTCTCTCTGCCAGTTCAGTTATATATATAGTCCTTCTTCAGTATACATGTCTCGGCGTACCGTTAAAAATGCCATAGACGAGGCAGAGCAGCAGCGACGGCGCGATGAAGAAAAGGCTAGGCGTATAGAAGCTCGGCGGTTAGAGATAGAGCAGCAGCCTAATCCTCCGGAGGTGTTGCAGTACGTTAGCCCCCCTCTTCCTACCGTACTGTGGTCTCCTTTTGGCTTTGATAGGGACCCAGGAGTCTCGCAGGACGACCTCTGGAGAGAGTTGGGGAGGGACGCCACATCAACTATGACGACATGGATCGGGTTTTGAATGAAGAGGAGAGGGAGGAGAGCTCGAGCTCCAGCGACGGCGACGACAACAACGGTGGTGGCGGCGGCGGCGGCGGCGAGGAGGATATCCTTGTGCCGCAGGTTCTTATTGCCCTCAAGAGAGGGAGGAGGTCCACTTCTGGGAGTAGATTTGTTGTGAACGTCAGAGGTAATTAATTTGATATATTGATTTAATGCATGTAATATATTTAGATCAATTATCTGAAATGTGTTTTTTCCTTACAGATATCAATGACGTTGTCACCACCAAGAGGCTAGACCAGAAGCAGGTGCATTCGCTTCCGACGAACGAGAGGGTTGAGCTGCCATATTGCAGAGGAAGTGGTGGATCCCCAACAGCGGGAAGCTAAAGAAATTCATGATATCGATGATCGGGGATTCATGGAAGGACGAGAGACTCAAGTTATACAAAGATAGGGTCCAGTAGGGGGCCAGGTCTAGGCAGGAGGTGGAGTTGATGGTGCCCGACAGAGTCGACCCTGAACAGTGAAGGCGGTACATCGGCTGGAGGATGTCCGACCTGGGTCAAGCAAGGTCAGAGCGGGGCAAGAAGGCTCGGTCACAGCAACAGGTTGCTCACACGACTGGGAGCAGACCCATGATCGTCGGCTATGACAAGATGGTAATTTAATATCTACTACTCTTTGATGTGTAATTATTAAATGTATTATACCGATCATTGTTTGACGTTTCAAAGATTTCAGTTGCAGGAGGCCAAGGCGAAGGGCGTCACGAAGGGCGTCTACCGCGACTTCATCGTTCAGGCTCGCAGCCGCAGGGATGGGAGACCTGTATCCCAAAAGGCTGCCAAGCAGATCAAGAAAGTTGCGAAGGCACAGGCAGAAGTGGAGGCCAGGGGGACCCCCGAGTCTCAAGAGGGGGAGAGCATGAGCCCGAGCCCCTTTGCTGAGGTCGCTGCTATCCGCGCGCAGATTGGGACTCCGGATCGTGCCGGACGCGTTCCAGGTCTTGGCTTTGAAGCCAGACCCACTTAGCTCTTCCCTTCTTCCGGAAGTCGCGGGACTCAGGCCTACTCAGCTACATTGTAACACCCTAAAAAATTTGCATGCAAGTTATAAAAATATATGTTTACACTCCAAAATAGGTCTTTTTAAAATAAAACAAGGTAAAACATTAAAGGTTGAGGTCAATGACAAAATAAATATAAAATAAATGTGTTTACTCCTCAAGTGTCTTCCTCTGCTTATTATTAGATCTTTCACCTAAAAATGTTAATGATGGGGTGAGATCGACATCTCAGTAACTATCGAAATCTCCTAACGTACATCAGCAATTCATATACAATTATATTACAAATATTTATACTCAACGAAATAATTTACAGTCTCTAATTACATACATATTACATTGCACAAACACATAAACAAAAATAATAATAATAATAATAATAATAATAATAAATTCATGAAATTAAAGAATGTATCATGCATGCCCCCCTTATACCGCCTCCACCCTTATTCCGCTGACAGGAGTCATAGGCTAACCCATACACATAGTCCAAACAGAAACACATTCAATTGACTGGATTGTTCAAGCTCACCATTACTTGAGATGTACCCTGCCAAAGGTACAGAGTTCAAGCATGGACTATGTCTCCCTTCCTTAAAGAACGAATGTAAGGAGGTGTCACATGTCCCATAACTTCTTGAAATCCCTGGCAAAGGAAATCATAGAAGAGAGGGCCCTGACAAAGTGCCACTCACTGTGCACCGAGTGATGGCTTATCAAGTGATAACACAATTTTCCATACAAATCTTCTCTAATCCTACCCATCACCATGAATGTAAATGCTATGACAATTTTATCAATCTCAGAGAAACAACATAAACAATTCTAGTTCATAATATCATAACATTCCCACAGCATATATAGTCATGCTTCCAAAAAGGTCCAACTACCAAGTAAAACGGTATTAACACATAAGCATGCTTGAAAAAGAACAGACTATAACACATTTCACATAGATAGAAGACAAGCATGCTTAAAAGATTAAAGTAATATTCCATTATAACAATTCACATAAGCATGCTTGAAAAGGAACAAACTATAACACATATCACATAATATACATGACAAACAAGCATGCTTAAAAAGACTAACATAATATTCATACAACTAATTTAACAAATTCCTCAATACATAACACTATAGTTTATCTTACATATTCCAATCAAGTCATAATTATTTATAATACAGTCATACACAAATCACAGGTGTACGAAAGAATTTTCCGGAGTTACCTATTTCTCCTTAGCACACAGATGAATTCACAAGGTCACTTCAAATCTCTTATCAAAACTCTATAACATACCAATATAAATATCTATCAATATATGAAACAACACTATCTAGTATTCTTAATAGAATTGTATCCTAAGAAACCCCTAAATATACATAATCCTTTATTTATTTTTATTCCTAAATAGAATATTATTAAATAATAATTTTTATTTATTTATTTCATGGGAAGGGACTCAACTACAGTGGCCTACTAAAGGTTTAGAATATCAGTTTTGTGTGTGTCAACGTGAAGGAAAAGCGAAGGCATGAAACAATTTTATAATTATATACATATAAATATCTGTGTACAAATATATTTAATAAAACTAAAATATTGATATTGAAAACAATGGACGGAGAGAGAAGGACAGAGAAACAAAACGTGTAGTAGCAAGTCTAGATTGTTTGAAACAAATTGATGCTAATAATAACACATATATATTTATTTAGTTCAAGAAAATTAATAATGATAGATCAAAATAATAAATGAATAAAATCATTGACCCATGACAGTATAAGACATGAATAAAGAGGTGTTCATTTATTTGTTGAGGAAAATAAAGAGATTAATGATAACAATATACAACATGAATAGATTCAGTTTTATAAATCAAATAAAGTAAATAATATATTTTGAGAACAAATGCACGATTTCAACAGTGACGGAGAGGAAGAGAATTAAATAACAAAATATAATTTATTTGTTGAATAAATATAAGTATAACGTGTGTGCAAGTTTAACCAACAATGAAATAATCCTCATAAACGCAATATTTGTTGCTCAACTTGGCTCAAGGGAAAATTCTTTAAAAATGATAAAGACATGTACTCTAATCAACTTATAAAATGGAGGGAAAATAGGAATAGTTGAGAAGGGTATATTCAAATAATGGAATAAAATATTGAAAGAACATGTAAATTGAAAGTAAAAGAAAATATGGAATGTGAAATGAGAAAAAGGGAAAAGGAGATGACCTTGTGTACGGCAAATGCTCATCATGTGGTGAAAGTGAGGGTGAGAATAAAAGAGGAATATAAAGAGAAGTGTTTAGGGTTTATACTATTGGGCTCTCTAGAATTGGGCCTCCCTTTTTCAATTATACATATTTCATATTTTTACATGTAACTTATTTCCATTTATATTTCTTTTTAGTTGCTCTTCTAATATAAGTGTCGTCTAAAACTATCAATCATTATCATTTTTTTTTTAAGTTTTGAAAACAAATTGAGTACTTATTTTAATTTTATAATTTCCTAATTCTTGAACATACAAATAAATTTAATGCCACTAAAAATTCTAAGCATAAAAAAATGGGATGTTACATACATCCTCTGGGGGGACTCAACAATCCCGGCAGCAAGAGGAGAGGATCCGGGCGCGCGAGCGAGAGCTTGAAGAGCGTGAAGCCCGGCTGAAGGCAGAAGAGGAAGGGCTGAAGGCAGAAGAGGATAGGCTGGCGCACGAGCATCAAGCCCGGCTGAAGTCAGATGAGGAGAGGCTGATGCGCGAGCGTATAGCCTGGCGGCAGGCGCATGAGCAAGAGGTCTCTGATTGGCGCGCGGAGTTCAGATGCCAACAAGAGGAGTTCTTTGTCGCGCAGGAGCGGAGGTGGCAGGAACGGGAGCAAGCCTCCTCATCACGACAACGTCGCCGACGCCGATGCTCTCCAGAGGATGAGGATGAGGATGAGGATCGTGTAGATTAGGTTTTTTTATTTGTTTGGACTTTTTATTTTTATTGTACTTTTGTTTTGTACTTTTATTTTTATTTTACCTTTATTTTAATTATTGTACTTTTTTATATTTTTGTAAATACAAGTTTATTATTCGCAACCGTTGTTGCATTTATTTTTAATTTTTTTAATTACTAATTAAATATCATAAAAAAATTGAACTAAATCAAGTAATACGATAGAAACTACGATTATTTATTTATATATACAACATTCGTTTTATTCCTTACCAAAAAAAATAAAACATCCGTTTCATTCATCACCATCTTCACGGTCTCTAACAGAAGGTACTGGTTCATCCCCTTCAAGCAACAGGTAGTCGGAATTATTAGAAGCAACCAGTTGAGCAGTTTCAGTTGTCGCGTCTAAATCCTCGTCCCCCATATCGTTGTTTTTATATTTTTGTAAATACAAGTTTATTATTCGCAACCGTTGTTGCATTTATTTTTAATTTTTTTAATTACTAATTAAATATCATAAGAAAATTGAACTAAATCAAGTAATACGATAGAAACTACGATTATTTATTTATATATACAACATTCGTTTTATTCCTTACCAAAAAAAATAAAACATCCGTTTCATTCATCACCATCTTCACGGTCTCTAACAGAAGGTACTGGTTCATCCCCTTCCAGCAACAGGTAGTCGAAATTATTAGGAGCAACCAGTTGAGCAGTTTCAGTTTTCGCGTCTAAATCCTCGTCCCCCATATCGTACACATCGCGAGGTTTCACCTGAATCACCATGTGCCAATCTTTGTTTTTAGGATCAGGAACATAATAAACCTGTTGCGCTTCGTCAGCAACGATGTATGGCTCGTCGTCAGGTAATGCCCCTGTGTGGAAGAGTCTCGAGAAATTCACTGAGGTGATACCGAGAGCGTCAACTTTCTTGCCTCTTTTTCCCCAAGTGTCTGCCCAATCGCACTTGAATAGCGGAACGGGAAATGCACCGTTGTAGTTGAGCACAAGTATATCAACAAGTTTCCCATAATATTGAACCTCCCCTAAACGCGTTTGTGCATCGTCTCTACTAGCATAACTCCTTGTTCCAAATAAACCAAACACACCCAAGTTTTGCGTTAAACGAGAGCCATCGCGCGCAACAGTGCGGAAGTGAAAGCCGTTGACATTGTAGGCATAGTATCTCTGCGCATATTCAAAAGGCCCATGCGCTAGATTCACCAGTGATGGTGGCAGATTTGGTTCGTTGCGTATTTTTCTCATGAACCAATCAGCGAAGCCCCAGTGGACCATGGTATCAATCACAGCTGCAGTGATCCCCGATCGTCCTCGATTCTCCCACTTGACATATCTCCGGTAATCCCTGAAAAAGACAAAGTATAATTAAATATATATTTTAAAGAACAATATTTAAACTTTTATTGAACCTATGCGCCACCTACTCGCGATAGGAGTCCACGGCCGTGCAGCGTGTAAGGACATGTCTGTGTGCTTGCAACATCTCGGCGGGACTCAGCTGGTGGAATTGCGCTGCTCCTACTGGCTTTCCAATGGGGGGAAACAACTTGTCAGAGATGGGATTGACATTGTTCGGGTTATCGTCAACTCGAGGTATATGCACATTACGAATGTTCTGACCATAATATCTTTCAACAAATGCAACTACCTCATCCCCCACGTAACACTCAACAATGCAACCCTCTGACGCGACTCTGTTCCTAACGAACAACTTCATTTTCGCCAAGTACCTTTCTATGGGATACACCCAACGGTAGTGCACCGGCCCACCCATCTTTGCTTCTTCAACAAGGTGGACAATGAGATGGACCTGTGAGGTGAAAAATGATGGAGGAAATATCACCTCACAGGTCCATCGACCACTACATCTCCGTCGTCTCCTACTTCATGCTGCCCAAACGCTTCCATCACAGTGTTGTTACCCGGATTATTTGCATGGTCGCCGCCGTCATCGTCACTGCTTTCGACTTGCATTCGGCCAACGTGAGAACTCGAACCGACTTCTAGATCACCGGCGTTGTCGTGTAATTCAATCTCTCCATGAAACGCCCAATTGAGGTAATATCTGGGAAACTGCTTATCCATACAATGCGCAAATACCTCCTCTCGAGTCTTCCATTTGTCGAACTTACACTTTTCACACGGACACCGTATCTTACCCCGAACATCACTACCGCGCAAGAAAGCAAACTCCAAAAACTGATTCAACTCCGCCATGTATTGCAGTGACGATCTGGGTAAAGAGATCCACGATTTATCCACCATTATTGATATCGGTGTTTCACAACAAAACGACAGAAATATGAAAGAAGAAGGGAGAGGTTTGAGAAAGATTATGGTGTCTCACATATTCTACATACGCATATTTATAGCCAATGTCCCTAACCTTTACGCGTTTACCAAAGGCAACACTGTCCAGAAAGTATGTTTAGGCTTACCGGCGTTTATGGAATCGCTGCTAAATAAAGTAATAATAAAATAATGCATACCGGCGTTTCTACAGAACGCCGGTATGCATTAAATAATATTTAATATGCATATCGGCGCTTTGGAGAAAAGCCGATATGCATAAAATAATAAAATAACATACCGGCGTTTGAGTGTAACGCCGGTATGCATTATTTAATATTACTTACTGGCGTTCTGCTGATAAACGCCGGTGTGCTCCAAATCTCCTATAAATAGCGGTGCTCCCCCTCATTTTGCCTTGCTCATTCGTTTTGCTTTCTTCCCACTTCTTCCTTTTTCCTCGTTTTTGCCTACGTCTCGGATTATGGTTTAGTCTCTATTTTATTTATATTTGCTTCATTGCAGTTTATTTTTATATGTATTGTTATTCTTCCCATACTGTCTATTTAATTCATTCTTCATTTATTTAGTTCCTTTTATTGTACTTGTTATTTTTTTTAATGTATCATATAAATTTTTTTTGTTACTATTTATTAATAATTTTTATTCATATAATCCATAATATTAAATTTTCGTCCCAATTTAATTTTAAATTGGGACGATTTTTTTTAATAAATGTTATTCACTTTCCGGCGTTTTGGAAAGTCGCCGCTAAGCGCATTTAAAAATAATAAACAAACCGGCGGTTTGTCAAAACACCGGTGTGTTTTATTATATTTTAATATTTTTAGCGGCGCTTTAGAAAACGCCATTAAGGTGGGAGTTGAATGGAATATTTTTATCTAGGCATACTGGTGTTTCCTAAGAACGCCGGAATGTTTTTAATTTTAAAAATTCGCATATCGGCGTTTGCCAGAAACGCCGGAAGGCCTGAATATTTTAATATTTCGCACACCGGCGCTTCTTCAAAACGCTGGTATGCATGCATATTTTAATATGTCTGTAGCTATTTTTGGCGGCGTTTTCGGAAATATACTTTTCCACACTTTATTTCCGGCGATTGGTGGAAACGCCGTAGAGTTGTTTCACCGGAAAAAAAGCTGAAACGTGGGGGAAAAAAACGCCAGTGAGGGGCGAGTGTTTTGTAGTGTGATAAGTATTTCTTAAAACTTCAAAACAACTTTCTCTTGTACTTACTTTAATCCATAACATAAGACACTGTTACAGATTCAGAGAGATTAAAATGACTAAATTAATTACTTAATTAGTTAATCCACATGTTGCATGATCTCTTTGTAGCATTTATATTATATGTATCATTACATACATTATCTATAAGTTTACAAATGAGATAAATTAGTTTACAAAAATGATGCATCTAATACTTAGATTTTTTTTATTTAATTTCGCAAATCTCTTTTAATTCGTTAACTGAGTCTTATATAAGTGACCAAACATAGCATTTCTTGTTTTTTTGGTAAATTACTGTCTGGTTTAATCCGGACTCGAGGGGTAGGAGTGTTGCCCACATAGGCAAGGTTGTCCCCTCTCCCAATGAGAGCGCTTCCTGGGATTCGAACACGCGTTCTCCTCCTTGCGGGGGTTGTAGCCCACTTACCAGCTCAACCAACTACCCATTGGTAAAAACATAGCATTTCTTATTCCAACTATATAACTTTTCCCTTGTTACATTTTTATTAAGTATATGCACGTATGACATAAAAAAAAAGTATATGCACGTATATTTATTGTTGATATCATCTTATTTGTGCAGTTTCTATAATGTGAGTGTCTCTTTCAGCTGCATTTGAACTTTTATTTATTATATTGTAGGGTACTAACGCCTTTCTACTAGATTCAACTTTCAACCCTAGTTAATTGATTCACTCTCTTCCTTATCACCTATGCTCTTCTCAATTTAGATACTTCAATTTTTCTGGTTCTAAATGTAAGACATACACTACAAAAAAAGGGACCATTTCAGTGTGTGTAATAACGACCACCTTGGCGGTTTAAACCGCTGATATGGCGCTACAGCGCGCCCAGCAACCGCTGTAATTCAGTGCGTTACAAACACCATATTAGCGGTCACAAGGGACCGCTGTAGCGTTGGTCAAACCGCTGTTTTGGGGAAGCACGGGGCATATAAGCGGTCAGACCAACCGCTGATGTGGTACATGAATATTTTCAAAATTTCCCTGGCGGGATGATTCAAAATTCAAAAGTTTTAACAAATTCACGTGAGCGCGCTTTTCAAACTTTTTAACAAATTCTCCCACTTCAGCGGTCATATCGATCGCGGAGGTGCAGTATTTTCTTCTTAAAATAATCACCACATCAGCGGTTGCAACCGCTGATGTGCTAAAAAAAACAAAAAAAAATCATTACAAACCCAGTTGCCTAAGGAGAGAGCTAGACTGGGTTTGGCAGTATAATGCTTGAAGTGAGAACAAGTAGTATAATATTTGAAGAAGAACTATGAGTTTGAGTGGATGGAACAATAAAAACAACAACTATTAGTTGTATGCAACAATAATAATTTACATAATACTTGAAGAATGAAACAATAATTTCCAATCATAAAAACAATGAAACAATAATAACAACAACTATTAGATTAATGTACATATTGGTGGAAGAAGAACTTTGAGCTTGACTGGAAATTTGGAAGAAAACGCCTGGATGTAGAGATGAGAGGAGGGAATCTGAGGGAATTGGAGCGAATCAGAGAGAGGAGGGAAAGAAAATGAGCATGATGGAAAGTGAATGGGTGGGTGGTGCTCTATTTATAGGCAGCCCGTACACATCAGCGGTTACCAGCGCTGATGTGTGTATGACGGTTCATTGCCGCGCTTACCAGCGCTGAGATGAAAATCACGGTGCATGTCAGCGGTTCCAACCGTTGCAATGAACCGCTGGAGTGAGGGTTAAAACGGTCAGAAAACGGAATTTTTGCCAATCTCAGACCTCTGGCGGCCTTTCGGGCTGAAACAGAATTTCACAAATTTCTTCCACTGCTCAGGATCAACCCCAGGCGGTATTTGTGCAGCAACCTCCTCTTCAGTTTTATCTCCCAACTTATTCCTATTGTTGAATAAGGTGTTTCTTTTTGACTTCCACCCATCCCCTATCTTCTTGAGAGCGTAGTTTTTCACGTACCATATTTATCTGTAATCTCAAATTTTCTCTAACAAAAGAAATTAAACATAATGTCAGTATACAAATTAAATAATAGTAATTAAACAACTGAAATTGAGTAATCGATTCTTACTTAAACAATATTGTTCCACGCGTGGTTACGCTTGTGGTCCATCACCTTCTTCCAATCAAGCAAATCAATAGGAAACATTTTAAAATCAGCACCAACATCACGACAAAAGCGGTTGAATAGAGTGTCCACTGCTCCGCTGGGCTGCCCTGTGACTTCGAAATGTTGGTCAACCAACACCCTCTCATGCAGAGGAAGGTGATGAGTCTGAGCGACAGTCAACCGCCTTCTTGAGGTCGTGCCACCTCGAAAATCTGCATCATGTGAAAAGTAAAGATTGAAATAAATTCATTAAATTATATGTGATATAAAAAATAAATATAACAAAAAATAAAAAATATGTATTAATAATATTAAAATTACTCACTTTTCACTATAACATCGGAGCCAGGTGCTCCTCTAGACTGTCTGCCCCGAGTAAATGTGGTTTGAGCAGGGGGCACCCTACTGCTTCTCTCCTCGCCATCATCACCCTCCTCATCATCCTCATTGTTCCTCTCCTCATCATTCTCAATGTTCTCCCTATCATCAGCATCATTTCTACTCCCATGTCCCTCCATATACTCATCATATTCTTCTTCATTATCATGCCCCGCCATATTCCTTTCAGCATCAGAAAACACAGAATCTATTGGAACATCATCATTTGTGCGGTTGATCGGGGTGAAAATAATCCTGGAACAACAGGCACCTCGTAATTAAATTCGCTATCCTCACTACTACTGCTAGACATGCTATATATAGTGGAAGAAACACGTTTGAAAAACTCGCAGGAAAGAAAACACGCTGGAAAGAAGAGAAATGCACGCTGAAAACACGCTGAAAAACACGTTTGAAGCGCTGTATTTATAAACAACTAAACGCCATATCAGCGGTTCTAACCGCTGATATGCACAGTCATTAATGCCATTTATGCACTTTAAAGTTTCGAGGCTGGGGACGCAACGGTCAGGATTCTAACGGTCACATCCATTTCCGCGGTTTCAACCGCTGTTCTGTACAACGGTCACCTGCAGTCCAGCGCGTGGGAACCGCTGATATGGCATTTATTTTAATATTAAAATCCTGCAACGGCCAGCTGCATTTACTGCTCTGACAGGATTTGAAAGGTCCCAGCATGTCAGCGGTTGAAACCGCTGATGTGGTATTATTTTAATATAATACACCTGCAAAGTTAACGTGCATTTACTGCTCTGTTTTTTTTTTAAAAAAAACAATTATTTAGCTTTTTTTTGTTTGAAAATAATGAAGTAACACGTGCACTTCAGCGGTTAGAACCGCGCATATGCCCTGTTTTGTCTGGAAAAAAAAAATGTTGACCGCCATTTTCGTTTCAGCGGTCAACCAAGCAACCGCTGAAACGGGTGCCCAATTCAGTGGTTGTTGCCCAACCGCTGAAGTGCAAGCGTTCACTTTACCCCTTTTTTTGTAGTGATAGTTGTTTTTTATAGATTAAGGAAGCTAAATAGACTAGTTGATTATGACACATTTTGATATATCTTTATATTACCTATTTGTTATAGGTCAAATAAATCAATTTAAGGAAGAAAATCAGGTAAATCGATTTATAAATGACTTATTTTTTTTATTAAGATTTTCAAAAAAAGTCAATTATTGGATCTTATATTTAAGAACAGAGTGAGTATTTGAAATTTTTACTTGGTTTGGTTTAGAGCATAGAGTTCATTTTCTATTCATATGCACTCTCAACACTTGAATTTTAATGATTCAAGGTGATTATTTAGGCTTTAAAATTGTTAGTATATTGCATTTCAAAACTGATAAGAGTAATAATGCACATGAATCATATATAACGTAACGCAGCTTATTTAGGCTTCATGCAAATATATATATATATACTGACCCTCCATGTCCTCTAGTTACTATTTTTTCAGCTGCACTATAGCTATTTTAAGGATAGAGTAAGATTTTAAGGGATAAGCTGCTATATTAAAATAAATCACGATCTATGTTTCTCTGTCTATAAAAAAAATCACGATCTCATTGAATTTTAAGGAAACTTACATTTTAAGTTTGTCATCATTAAAATTTTCAAAACAAAGTATTGGAGTTTAAGTGAATGCTGCGAGAGTTTGTCAAAAGAATTATATTTCGAAATATTTGGAAGATATATAGAATCCGAGTACATATATAGATAATGACATGCGAGTTTGAACAAAAGAATAGGCCGAAAAAATGAGGATTGGGTACGGTTCGTGGGACAAATGAATTCTCTATTTGAGTATGCACTAAAAAGCAATGAATAGACAATGGAATTCAGCGTCGGAACTCGGAACCAAAGTTGGAATTCAGTAAAGATAAAAATCCTTTGCTAAGTCAGGGATTCGGTCTCTAATTATTTAGTGACAGTCTATTTTTCAAAGAATTCTGTCGCTAATCCATATCATTTTGTAGTGATGGACTTGATCAAAAGTTCATCCTCTTGACATTAACATGTTTCATTGATGCCCAAAGTTCACCTAGGTTCACTGCTCAAGACATCTGCAAAAGGTTCGTGCACCTTGCCCTTTATTAGTTTTTGAGCAACTTCTTTTCTCCTTTGTTGCTCTTTTGTTTGTTAGGTTTGTTCTAATCTATTTTTATAGGAAGAACTATTTAATCAGGGGAGTGTCGCATCCTCTCTTACTGGTGATTGTGGAATAACTCTGCAATATAATGCCCATAACAACAACTTGGATTAACTATTTTTCTGAAGATGTTGCCGCCAGCATATAGAACTAACATCATTAATTTAATAATGAATTGCTCCATTGATATTTAATATAAAAATAATTATAATTAATATTCAAGATATATTTTGACTTCACTTTTTTAGTATCCAAGTCATTATTGTGGTCCACATATTTTTCTGGTTTTATTCTTTATTTTTGACCATTTGGAGGATTCATTTGAATTTTTATTTGCAAATTGTTCTCATCATCAATCAAGCCGACCCATCTAGGTGGGATAAGACTTTGTTGTTGTTATCATCATCAAATATTATAAACTACTAAAAGAGGATGTTTTCCTATTGTTTTTCGTTTTTCCTGTTAGTTGCACCGTCTAAGCTAATGCAAGAACTTCAATTGCAAACAAAAACAAAAACATGTGTTTCAAATTCTTATTTCTGCTAATGCCATAAATCTCCAAAATTGAAGACTAATTATATAAATGAATGAATCTTTTTTTTATTACATAAATGAATGAATCTTTATATTCATTGTAACGTCATATTTTTCCATAAATATATTTTTTGATCAAATTTTCCATAAATTTATTGATTATTTAATGTAAATCACCAAAATGAATGCCACATTATATGGAAACATTATTAGTGAATCGATCAATTTTTATTTAAAACGTAATATCAGCATTTGCATAATTATATGGATTATAAGGTACGCCTTTCCATAAACTGAATATATGTTAACCACTAATAATGTAAATTTAAATAATAATTGAAAACCTTTTATTGATGATATATTCATAATTTTCATTCGACAAGTAACATAAGCCTATCCACAAGCTAAATACGATTCATATTTAATCAGCTTTAATGAACATTTTATTGATTATATATTTATATTTTTCATTAGAGATATATTTATGTTGTATATTTATTTGGTCCATATAAACTTATTTTTATTTTACTCTTCTATTTGGAGAAACATATTTGGATAATCCAGATATGAAATTATATATGAATGCTTAACATTTTGGAAAAAATACTCCTCAATTGAATTAATATTATTGTGCACATTAAATTTGATTTAGTTCAAATAAAAAATTTCGATTTGGGCCTAAAAATACTACTTAAAGGAATTACTTATAATTGTATACATTAAATTCAATTTTGTACAATTTATTAATATCATTAACTAATACTAATAATTTTAATTTTAATTGAAGAACTTGAATGTGGATTTTTGTATGTCACTTGCTATACGTCTCAACCGTTTTTTCCCTCTCATATATTCATGTGTTCACGATATCGTTAATAATATATAATTTGATATTTTGAAATTTATAGTGTAAATAGATACGCACACTCAAGAAAGTATTTTGTCCTACACAATGTTTGTATTATATATCACTGTAGTACTCGAACCTCTGTGTGTGTGTGTGTGTGTGTGTGAATATTTCTTAGAAAAGTGTGAGGACCGTTGGAACTTTTTTGTGATGGTTGTATTTTTTGTGGATTCTACATGTCTTAGTAATCTACTTTATCTCTTAGCTTTTTTTAATTATCCATCCATATGAAATAAATCTATTAAAGTCCTGTTTATATTTGCATAAAAAACACGTTCATACATGCTGAGACAAGATTCACTGACATTCTTCTCTCATACTTTGTAAATCATACCACAAAATCAGTTCCTACCGCCATTCCATAACATACACGCACACTATAAGGGATACCCTTGAAGAATTATCCCAATGCGAATGATAGAAGATGATGCATTAGGGAAACCACAACATATATCTAATAACTCATTTTTATTTTTATTCTTTAAACTTTCATCCAATTTTAGTTTAAGTTATTGAACTTTTGATCAATTTTAATTTTGCTTGCTAAACTTTGAAATCAATGGTTTTGGTCATGAACTTTTGATCAATCTTGGTCTTGATTATAAACTTTAAACTAATTTTAGTCTTCATCCTTGGGTTTTAAACTTTAATGCTCTAGAACCAAAATCAAATTTAAGCAAAAATCTAGGGATCAAAACTAAATTGAACGAAAGTTCAGGGACTGAAATAACAAAATTTAAATTTTATAGACCAAAACTAGAGTTGATTGAAAGTTCAAAGACTAAAAGTTGTATTAATCATTTTTTTTTTAAATTTTTATGAATCACTTATCTAAGATACAGATGAAAAATATAAAAAACAATTTTCTAATAATATTAATTTTTTTATTAGATTCTAATATTATCCTATATATTGTGATCAGGATTGGAAAAGATTCGAATAGAGTTGATGGACTAGAATCTTGGAGATCTACCAACATCAATAATAGGGCATGAAACAACAATAGCAAATTTATACTCTAAAAGTCATAATAGTTAATTAGTTGATATTGTTGTATCATTAATTACTAGTTAGACATGGACACTTATATGAATAAGAATAAAAAGTCAAAAACTAATGTACAATATGATATACTAGTAATATATACTATTCTGAAAGTAGAGATACATCATCACAAAATATAGTTGTACTGCAAAATCTGTACGTAAAGTCCTCAAAAGCTAAAGCTATGCCTATAAAAATTGGCATGCATTAAACTACAAAACTTGTCAGTCTCATTTATATTATTAACAAAAAAAAATTCTGCATCTTATTGTACAATGAAGATATCAATTTTGTTTGTTGATATGACTGGTTGGCAAAAAAAAAAAAAAGAGTATATAGCTGACAAATTTTGGATTGATTTCGAGGATAATTGGATCAATGCTCAATTTTTTGTTAGTACTGAGACATTTGAATAAAGTGGTGTGTTTATTATAATTATTACTTCTACTATTTTCTGAATACACACACACACCTCTATATTTTTTTATTTTAAGTTCACCTACCAAAAATATTTTGTTTGTAAATATAAGTCCATCAAAAGAAGATTAGGGGGAATCTCAATTCAATACCTTTTGAATTTTTAAAATAATTAGTTGAGTAGAGGGATCAACTAGTTGAGATATTTACTAGTACTAAAAACCCTCTTCTGTAATTTTGAAATTCATATGTCATTTTCCTGTCATTTCCCTTTATCAATATTAATATTGTTTTTTAATTTGAGAAGAGAGGAAAAGTAGAGAGTTGTGAGAATGGTTTATAAATGTAGATAGAGGAAAATTTTGAATAAGGGTGGTCTTAAAAATTTTATATATGTAAGAAATATTTAATGATTTAACTAATTTATAAGAATTATTTAAAGTACTTATAATATATAATAAATAGCATAATAATATTCACACACGTACTGTATGTACATTCTTTCAGAGAGAGTTTTGTGACTTAAATAACTGTCCTCTTTCGAAATATATCTCTTCCAGAGATTTATGGTCCTATCACTTTGTTCCTGGGAGCTTGGATGGGTTTTGAGATTCAGGTACGATTTTGCATATAAAAAGACTTTTTTGTATTCATCAACAAAAAAGACTTTTTGTTATGAAAAAAAGTTTGATTTGATTTATTTATAGCTGGATATGCCTTTTTTCTTCTTTTCCTTTTTGCTTGCCTCGCGTGCTCCCAAAAGTTGTGTTACATTGTTTTTCAATAGCTGAAGCAACACATGCTCTAAGATTGTATGTAGTGGTGTTCACGGGACGAGATCGGAATACCCCCATCATCCTTGTCCCGTCCCAAAAAAGACTTGGGACGGAGTTTCCGTCCCGTGTCTTATCCCAATCGGGACGGTACAGGAAATCCCATCTCGAATATGACACTTTGTGATTTTAACAAACAAATAAATTAGTTCGATAGTATTTTTATAATACATCTCATACAATATAATAAGGTAAAATTTTGTTATGATTATATTTTTCCTTGAAAAATGTCATATATACTCATACGTGGTATAAATGACACATGTATTTTTTTAAATAAAAACAATTATATAAATACACACATATATTCATTCGGGATGGGTCGTGCTCTGGACCAAGGTTTTAAAACCCGAGCCGGACGTCGAGCCGGAAAACTGAGCGGGTCATGGTTGAAACGGTTGGACCGTTCGGTCGAACCGGTGACGTAATAATTTAATGAAAATTAAATATATAAATATTGTTAATACTTAATAACTTAATATAATTAGGATGAAGATATTTTTTTAATCAAGTTCATTTTTTTACTGTTGATATATTTTTTTCTGCAGTTGTCAATGTCTGGCCGGGTCAAAAGCGGGCCAACAACGGGTCAACCCGGGTCAACTCCGGGTCAAAACGGCTTGCACAGTAAAACGGCCCAATAGAGGTAATCGGGCCAATTTAACCACCGGCCGACGGTCCGACCGGTCGGACCGTCCGGCTCGGTCCGGGTTTCAAACCCTTGCTCTGGACGACCCCGTCCCGAAGATGAATTTTGCCCTGTCCTGATTTGTCCCCTTCCAAAAATTTTCAAGACCAAGATCATCCTAAAATACCCCGGGACGGGACGGTCAGGACAGGATAAAGTTGAATACCCCTAATTGTAATTATAAGTATGTCATGTTGGTATTATAAATAAAATCAAATATGTGGGTTGCTAACATTAAATTCAATAATTTGGATTATTTGAATTTATATAATTTTATTTTGTATTATCATCATATGAAAATTTAGGTGCGTTTGATCTGAAACTTGGTCAAGTCATATCGGACGAATGATATCATATGAGAATTGTATTAATTGAGATTGTATTATAGTGGATATTTTAAATAAATTTGTTAAGGATTTGAGACATATGATGAGAATTCTGTTCCCCAATCAACCCAAACTTTCAAACAATAGTTAAAAAAAATTAAAATACAAATAAGCCAATTATTTAATATTGTATAGTGGGTTAAGAGTGAAATTAAAGAAAACTATAAGCCAACCTGGCGGGTTGACGTGAGTGTTGAGTACTCTCGTTCCTTAAGTAAATGTTTGGAGGTTCGATCTCTAACTCTTGTGAATGGAGCAAATTTTTCAATATTTTTTATATATAAATTAATCATGCTTCATGCAGTTTTTCTTATAATCTTTTTCTCAAAAAAATCACTCGCATCATATCTTAACAAAATCTGCACACCAAAAAATGCAAGTACAACAAAAATGTTTAAATAATCACCTCCAGCATAGGACGTAAAATCTGGTGTTGCACATGAGACCTAAGGTAGAAACATAAAAAGAATTTAAGTGTTGACCACTGCATAATCTGGCGACGCAGGTCTTCCCTGCAGAGCTACTTGAATAGGATCAGCAGCCCTCCCAAATGCAGTATTGCAATTTGCAAGTTTCCACTGTTTAGTAGCAGCAAACTCATGCATTTGCTCATAAAATAAATGCACAAACTAGACTGTCAAATCTCAGTTATCTATGTATTTTGACACAGACAGTAGTTTTCATAAACTGAAATCTATATGTATAATTATGCACAAGAGAAGGTGGTATACTATTCACTACTCAATGCGTCTCCATCTCTATGAACCTTCACACTCTGAATTTCACCTACTCTGCATTTTCTTGTATAGTACTTGACAGGAAGAAAGGGAAAATTATTGTGCAGTTTCACATGAGCAATCAATCACTAAAAATCCCCAGCATGCCATAACTTTGTCATTTATTGCAATAAATTAGTCGTTGCATGCTGCTCATTTGTAGGATTTTCTTACCATTTGATCACTAATTTGGGACTGCACAGTAATTATCTGAAGACAGAAGGCAAAGATATTTACAATTAATTAATGCTCCGTGTAATATTCAAAATCACATGGTCTTGTCAGAATTTAACAGGTAGTCAAAATTTCAGCTCCAGTCCTAGTAATCAAAATGGTGTGCTCAAACTGAGCCGCTGGACGCCCATCTGCAGTTAATGTTGTCCAATTGTCTGGCCATGTAATGCACTCTATGCTTCCCATCGTAAGGATAGGTTCTGTGGTGGAGAGAAAAATTGAGTAAATTTATACGCAAGATATCTGACTTTTAGCAAGGATGTAAACAAAGTTTTTAGATTGGAATATCAAATCAGTTAGCTTGATATTCTGATTTTCAGCTGACACAAGGTCTGAGGAAAATAGGTGATAAAGATCACCAAACACCATGGCAAAAATTATGGTATAGTGCTTGATAACCAAATAGGACATGAATTAGTAGATGTAGATGGAAATACATGAAAGGTGCAGAGAGACAGCATGGAATCAAATACTAAAATCAATAATATATACATATAATCTACTGCAAGACATGCTATTAAGTACACACAAATGGTGAATAAAACAACTTGTTTCTTAGATACTATCTCATGCGTGGGAGATAAATTAGTAACACTCATATTACTAAGCATCATCTCGACTTGCGAGGGTAAAGTTGCATACATCTATCCTCCCCAAACCCTACATGGTGGGAGCCTTGTGTACTGAGCCACCTTTTGTTGTACTAGCTCTCATATGTTCCCCCCATCTTCATCAGCATATATGCTTTGAGACAGTAGTGCCTATGCTAAGCTTTCTTCTATGTATCAGGGTAAGGAAAGGTAACATTTTATATGTTTAACGTGCCATACCATGACTAAGCATTCCATCATTTGATTGTACCACCTCCGGTCCTAAATATAAGACCTAGATGACCTTTTTTTGGAGAGATTAAGGTTGCGAAATAGGTTATTAAATTATGACATATTTGATATATTTTTAGATTATCCATTAGTTTATAGGCAAAATATAGTCTAAGGGAAAAATTAGGTAAATCATCAATTTATAATTAACTTATTTTGTTTGTTTAGGATTTTTCAAAAAAGTCAATTAGGTCTTATATTTAGGACCGGAGGGAGTATTATTTTTTTTGGGTCATGGCTCCATCATTTATGGTTTGTCACTCAAGTAAAACAAATGAAACCTGAAAGAACTACTTCCAACCTGCAGAGAATGAATACCTCCTTGAGATACTGAAATTCTTCCTAACTTGTTCTCTTTCAACTAACTTATGTTACCTATCCTTTACTATTTGCATCCCCAGTCTGGAGATGTTCATCCACGTCATACTGCCCTAAAAAACCCATCGTCCCAAAGAGCCCTTATTTCTGTTTCTAGAATGAACCCCTCCCACTAGTGGTCTCCCAATGAACTATGAAAAGAATGACACAGTAAGCGTGGGGACAAAAAAATATTTCCTGCTAATATAGTCTTGTACAAAATTCATCAACCATACCCAATAAAAAAGCTGGTCTAAAAGGAAAGCACATTTATGAAATAAGTTAGTGCAATGCCAAGGGAACATTTTTAGTTAGTGATAATTACTTCAGATTATAGGTCAAAATAATCACAGGCTTACCTATTGTAAATGTTTGACCTTCCACCATACAACCAGGCTTGTCATTACCTGTCAATCGATGATATAGAAATAGTTCATTGAAAAGTGTAACATTAATAACTGAAACATATAGTTTTTAAAACAAAAGGGTGATGTCATATTAATTTTATTTGGTCCTTTCGCAGATTCTATTATTTATTGGAAAATGACAGTCAGTTGCTAAAAATAAAAATGTTGATTTACCAGCCTTTACAATTTAATGATCAGCAGAAATTTTTTCACGGAAAGAACCGATTTCAACCTTATTAAAAACGAAATGATTTTCAAACTTAAAGGTTGCAAATTAGCTCAACCAAAGTAACCAAGGCCTTCATAACACACTTCATTAAAAATTTAAGAGCATTGGACTCAACCAACCACCACTCCACTAGCATAAATTGTAGGAAAAACAAGATACAAATATGCAAGTTAAAAGGATTTGTTTGTTAGGCAGGCTACCATTGAAATGGGAGAAGAATATGACACCAGTGATTGTTTACTTACGATGATGATAAATTATTGGCTCAGAATGAAAAACCATTCCTACACCATGACCAACAAAACGCTCCACTACACCGTAGCCATGCTTTTCAGCATGTTCACTGAAAAAAATATTTCAAACATAAGGTAAAAGGTTAAAATACAACAAAACAACGACAAGAAGCCTTATCCCACTGTGCACTGGGTGTGATAAAAAACAAATCAATATATCATTAATCAAAGAAACATATCTCACATACCACAAAGATAATCTACATAGGTGCAAGTGGCACATATGCAGCTACATGTTTTCTGTAGGACCAGCAAAGGTAACTTCAAAGAGCCTTCCTTAAAGCTTCTGTTGTCATGTGCCATAGTATTTTTATTTTTGAGAATCCTTTGGATATTTTTGTTTCATCAGGTATAGATTTTATTAAGCCATATTTATTTATCCTCTATCAGGGCTACAGCATAACTATTCACTCTCTCTCTCTCTCTCTCTCTCTCTCTATATATATATATATATATATATATATATATATATATATATATAATATCCCTGCTATTTACCAAGAATAAGCAAAAAAAATCCTACTTTACCAAATTAACCTCTTGAAGATTGCTTTAGAGCACACAAAACTTTCTTTAGTTTACATATACCATTCCCTTATTTTCATTCAAGCCGAACCTAAGGGAAATCTCCATGTAAAATTATGCTCTTAATTTCAAACTGCTGTCTTTCCAATCACTGATAACGAGAGTGACATCTTGTATGTCTTAAGAATTTTTTCGGTGTCTAGAAGTTGACAACTAATCTTGCTTTGAATCTCTTCATAGTGACTTCTCAAATTTCCTTTATGATTAATATCCATTTACACCTAACTAATCTCTTCTTTTTTTCCAAGTCAAATCTTGTTACTATGAAACGCTCCCATAGTGATTATGAAGACACATTGTAAGAGGTAGAAATAATTTTACCAGTGTCATTTACCTAGATAAAAGAATCGCCGTAGAGCCAACACTAAGCATAAAAAATTGAGAAAGTTCAACATAATCCACGAGTTATTATGTTTGTACCTATACTTTAATCTCTTTATATATATATATATATATATATATATATATATATATTAACTGGCAACCAGTGCCTAATCTGGATCCTATTAACATGTATTTGAGCAACTAATTACTCTAGTTTTGGGGTTCATGGCTTTCACTCCCGACACAAGCGTCTCTTCTGGGACACGATTTAAGATCCCAAGGGATCTAGTAGGGTCTTATACTATTAAACCAACTATGTGTTGATTGCCTATAATAGTGATTAGAGACAAAACATAACATTATTCATTTTATGATCGTAGGTAAAGCAATGCTTAAAAAGAAAAACATGGACATTTCATAGAAGGTGCCACCACAAAAAAGATATAACTAAAGAATAATGAGGTAACTTCCTTGAAATAAAAAAACATTTATAACTTGACAGTTCAAGAAGACGACATCTAATTCTAAGCTGGTGGTGGTACAAGCTTTATTTTCAACAGGCTGATAATTTACTTCTTCATTGTCCTAGGGCTAGGAATATTTACTCTCAATTGTTCTTTAATTCCATTTCTTGTAATAGATTTGGCAAATACTTCAGAATAGAATTGGGTTTATTAAAGATGGCTCCAGGAAATATAATCAGTGTCTAAAATATCTCTTTAATTATTGTTGGAGAAGAAATGCATCGGCATATAGGTCATGTTAATGGATTATCTCTCTTGGCAAACTATACTGTTCTTCAATAATAAAGGCGAAATAGATTTCACAAGAAATGCATGTAAATGCTTGGCAGTTTCACAACTATAGACTGTAGGTTTGTTGTTATAACCTGCAATTGTACCTGATTCTCTTCCCAATTTTTCTAAAAGGAGCACCATCCTTGCAAACAGCTATTCCCCTTTCCATGCACTCTTCTGTTACCTATCAATGTTGGAAAATATATTGCGTTCAATGCATAACCTAAATCTTTCCATATGACATCACGCAATGCAGTAAAAAGTTAACTGACAAATACCTACCTTAACAAGCTTTCTCATAGATTCACTTACATCCCCGCAGAAAAATGTCTTTGACGTGTCTCCATGATATCCCTAACACAATAGGTATGGCATGAGACGATTTGGTTGATATAAAAATAGCATGATTATCATAAAACAACTAAAGACATTCAGCATATACACTGAAGGTGCTGTTTTAGTATTTTATGAATTTAGTCTACCATAGAGTATGGAGAAAAGGAGAGAATATTTGCAATTTTACAATCAGCATGGAACCCAATAGACAGACCTGAAGTTTTACTCAACTATTATAAAATGCATTATATAATAAAACCCCACAATTCTATTTCACATACATGGGACTAACTCATTAAATGTTCCGTAACTACTGAGTTGAACACAAAGCCTCACGAAGTTCATAATATATAAACAAATAAGCTGTTTTATATCAAGTTGAACGTTCAAGTAATGGTGAAAATTTTCTCGACAAAATGAGGAGCTTACATTCAGATAGACAGTCACGTCAATGTTAATAATGTCACCAATCTGCAACAATTACAACTGTCATTAATTATAAGTCACATGCACGCTAAGAATGAAGCCGAAAAGAAATTAAGGACAGTAAAACCTGTAACTGACGGGAATCAGGTATTCCATGGCACATGCACTCATTAACAGATGTGCACACACTTTTTGGAAATCCACCATATCCGAGTGGTGAGGGATAAGCACCAGAATCAATTATCATCTGGTGCACTGCTTTATCAATTTCATTTGTCGTTGTAGAAGGCTGAACATATAAGCCAAGTCTACGTCAAACAAAAAGAGTAGTGCACAATGAAGTAGATATGGAAAGAAAGACAAGAAACCACTGCAAAACATTAAAAGGTGACATTTGTACTTAATCCAAAAGCATTCACAACAAAATAGTCAACAACTTCAAATCATTACTGGTTCCAACTTCTCAATTGTTCACATTTTTCAATGAAAAATGAAATAATCCAATGGAAAGGAAAGAAATATAGAACAAACGGATTGGGATCCATCCAACATAAAATCAGAGCAACCTTCATTCAAGAGGGCTCTCTGAATGGTACAAACAATACCTCTGAAAGACTAGAAAAGAAAACCAACTAGACTATGACGAATTGTAGCTGTGACCCCCCCCCCAAACAACAAATAGCACGTAGCCACATATTCAAAACATCAAATTTCACAAATGTATTTAACTAATAGAAGCTAGAGTTGACGAAATATGGATACCTATAGTACAACAATAACAAATTCTTATCCCACTGCGTCGTTGTGCTCTATGATTTACCAACTCTTTGAGTATATCATTCACCAATATATCTTGTTTTATAAGTTCGCCGAGTGTTTGTCATGGTCTCCCTCTCCCTCTTTTAATTGTACTACAAGTTGTTTGGTCCACACTCCTCACTGGTCCAACTCTATTTTGGCTAGTAGCTAAGTACGTTGCATTAGTTTATATTATCTATGAAGCAAGTAGCAATAGTTTATATTTTTGGAAAGTTGTCAAGTTGACTTTTACTTCTTGTTGTAAAATTGTATTTTGCATCATAGCAACTTGTCCAAGTTGCACAAGGGTCTTCTTTCCTCTATAAATAGGATAGGAACCCTCTGTAATAGATAGACTTGGATAATGAAATGAAAACTTGAGTCCTATGATTTTTCTCCTTCTCTCCCCTTAGATTCTTCACTTCCCCCTCTTCCATTTCTGTTATGTCTCCCCTCTCTATGTTCAGTCCCCCACCCCCTCTCTGTTTCTAATCTATTTCTCCCCCTTAGTATTTCTGTTTCTGCACCTCTCTCTCTGATTCTCCACCGTTTTCTATCTTTTCTCCCTAAAATCAAATCTGTTCAGTCTATATATACTAAGTGTGTTTGAGTGTTCTAAACATGTTTTACATCAAGAGTGAAGTACATAACTCACATTTTGATGAGCCCAATTTAACATACAGCTTGATGCCACAGAGCTAATCTATCATACACACACATAGAATTCTATAGTTGCTTCTATCTTCAAAATTTTCAGAATTTATTAGCTGATAGTTGGAAGCATATGCAAATATCATCAGCTAAAATAGTTCTTTGGAGCAAGAATAGTCTCAATAGATAATGCCATTCCCATGCCTACAAATTTATAACCATATGGTTTCAGAAATCATAAATTCAAGTAACAGATTTCCATACTTATGACAAGATCGATGGCCATGATGATGGAAACCTATGTTAACATTGTCAAGTATTCAAGTGTGAAACAAAGTAATTATCAACACACCAATACTATTCACTAGCCACAGAAATTGATAAAAAGATTAAATTTTGAAGAAGTAATAAATTTGACAAAGTGTTTAAGGGAAAATGTTTCTTATTCATTATTCTCAAGTATAATGGGCTATTTATACAAGTGGTTAAGAACAACTCTAGAACCTTCATACTCTACCTAACTCTCTAGAACATGCACATACTAGAATCATCCTTGAACATAATAGTACAACCTAGAAACAACTATAATAATTTACATCATTTAACACTCCCCCTCAAGCTGGAGAGTGGATATCATCCATTCCCAGCTTGGATACTATATTCTTAAATTGTTCACTAGGTAACCCTTTTGTGAGAACATCTGCTAATTGATCTTTTGATGGTACAAATGGAGTGCAAATCAAACCACTTTCCAACTTTTCCTTGATAAAGTGTCGATCAATCTCAACATGCTTTGTCCGATCATGATGAACTGGATTATGGGCAATATTAATAGCCGACTTATTGTCGCAGTAGAGCTTCATTGGACCCTCCCAGTGAATTCTTAGATCTGATAGAATGATCTTTATCCATAACAATTCACAAATCCCAAGAGCCATTGCTCTAAACTCAGCTTCAGTACTAGATCTTGAGACCACAGTTTGCTTCTTACTTCTCCATGTGATAAGATTTGAACCAAGAAAAGTGCAATATCCTGCTGTAGATCTTCTATTATCAAGATCACCTCCATGATCAGCATCAGTATATGCTTCAATTGTTAGATTTCTCCCCCTTCTGAATAAAATCCCCTTTCCTGGGGTACCCTTCAAGTAGTGAAGTATTCGATGGGCAGCTTGTAAGTGTGAAGTTTTAGGACAATGCATAAACTGACTCACTACACTCACTGCATATGCAATATCAGGTCTTGTGTGAGCCAAATAAATCAGCTTTCCAACAAGTCTTTGATAGGATCCTTTATCAACCGGAGGATCCTTTGGTGGTGTACAAGAGTTCTTCTTCTTTCTCCACTTTGGAGACCTTCTACCTGCTTCACATAGTCTGTGGTTTTGTTCTATAGGTGTTTCCACAGGTTTGCATCCCAGTTTTCCCGTTTCAGCTAGGAGGTCAAGAACATACTTCTGTTGAGATATGAAGATGCCCTGTTTGGAATGAGCAACTTCAATACCCAAAAAGTATTTGAGTCTACCTAAGTCCTTAATGGCAAATTCTTTCATCAACTGTGTTCGAAGAGAATTAATTCCATCTATATCATTTCCTGTGACAATGATATCATCAACATAAACAAGTAAAATTGTCACTCCCCCTGAAGATGAATGTCTAATAAACAGAGTGTGATCACCTTGGCTTTGTCTATATCCCATGCGAACCATACATTTTGTAAATCTCCCAAACCAAGCCCTTGGTGATTGCTTCAAGCCATAAAGTGCTTTCTTGAGTCTGCACACTGTACCAGGAGCAACCTGAGAATAAAAACCAGGTGGGACTTCCATATAGATTTCTTCCTTCAAGTCTCCATGCAGGAATGCATTTTTCACATCAAATTGCAACATATCCCAACCTTGATTGGCAGCCAATGCCAATAAAATTCGAAAGGTGTTCATTTTTGCAACAGGAGCAAATGTCTCCTCATAATCAACTCCATAAGTTTGAGTATATCCTTTAGCAACTAATCTTGCTTTATATCGTTCCAAGCTGCCATCGGAATTGTACTTGGGTGTAAAGACCCACTTGCATCCAACAAGCTTCTTTCCTTTGGGTAATTGAACAAGATCCCATGTTTTGTTGTTCTCCAAAGCTTCCATTTCAACTTTCATTGCTTTGACCCAATTGTCATCTGCCAATGCCTCATTTAAGGTTTTAGGTATTGAAATGGACTGGAGATTTGTGAGAAAAGCTTTGTGGTTGGAAGACAACTTGTCATATGAAAGAAATGAAGATAAAGGATATAAAGGACGTTTACTACAACTTCGAACTCCCTTTCTTAAGGCTATAGGTAAATCAGAATCATCAGTAGAAACAGGAGAGTCCTCAGGTATATTAGAAGGAGATGAAGGTACCTCTGTATTTTCAGGAGCAATTTCAGGTTCTTCATTAATAATTGGTTCAGATGATTGAACTTGCTCTGATAGGGACTTCTTTTTCCTTCTACTGTAACGCAGCGGTGAATGAGTAGAGTCAAGTGCTTGTGGAACCTCTACAGATGGGCTAGAATGAGATTCTTGTGAAACCTCTACAGATGGATTAGAATGAGATTGTAGTCTTGAATCCTCTTGAAATTTAGTATCTAAAAGATCATTAGAAAAATGTTCATTTTCTTGATCATTATTAACAGAATTACCAAAGTAGGACTCAGACTCAGAAAAACGTCACATCTGCTGACACAAAGAACTTCTTTGAAGGAGGATGATAACATTTGTATCCTTTTTGAGTAGAGGAATATCCTACAAACACACACTTAAGAGCTCTTGGGTCAAGTTTGGTCCTTTGATGAGAATGCACATGCACAAATGCAACACACCCAAAAATCCTAGGAATTAGACCATTTGATGCATTAAAATTAGGATAGAAATGAGTGAGAACCTCTATAGGACTCTTTGAACCAAGAACTTGAGTTGGGAGTCGATTAATGAGATGTGTTGCTGTCAGAACAGCTTCACCCCAAAAATGTTTAGGCACATTTGTTTGAAACAATAATGCTCTTGTGACTGCAAGAAGGTGACTATTTTTCCTTTCGGCTACTCCATTTTGTTGAGGAGTATTGACACAAGATGACTCATGTAAAATCCCTTGTTTTTCAAAAAATGTGGATAAAGATTGGTTGAAAAAATCTTTAGCATTATCAGAACGAAATCTTTTTATTTGAGCTCCAAATTGTGTTTGAATCATATTGTGAAAACGAGGAAAAACAGAGCTCACTTCAGATTTTTGTTTCAACAAATAAATCCAAGTCACCCGAGTGCAGTCATCAATAAATGACACAAACCATCGAAACCCAGAAACATTAGAAATGTTAGATGGACCCCAAATATCACTGTGAATTAGCTCAAAAGGAACAAAACTTCTTGTATTACTTATAGGATATGAGGAACGCTTATGTTTTGCAAACTCACAGATATCACAATGCAAGGACTCAATGGATACGTTCTTAAATAAAGAAGGAAATATTATTTTCAAAACATTAAAAGAAGGATGACCAAGACGGCGATGTTGAAGCCAAATTTGTTCCTTATTTGACATGACACTTTTAGATTGAAAAGAGGAAGATGAAGGAGTCTTAACTCTACTACATTCACCAGAGTCCTCCAAGAAGTAAAGTCCATCCTTTTCCTTAGCAAGTCCAATCATCTGTTTTGTTTCTTGCTCCCGAAGAATACAAGAGTTTGAAGAAAAGATTACAAATAGATTGGAATCAAAAGCAAGTTTTTGGACAGATATGAGACTAGTGCAAAGTTTAGGAACATGTAGGACATTTTTCAAAATAAGAGTAGAGTTAATGGAAACATTTCCTTGACCAGCTACAGTCATGACTGATCCATCAGCCACAACAATTTTCTTATTACTGGGACATGGGTTATATGAAATAAAGTGTTTAGATGAGTTAGTCATATGATCAGAGGCTCCTGAATCAATGATCCAAGAGTGAAGGAAATCCTTATTTGAGGCATTAAGAGCAGATGAAAATAAAACAGCTGAAGGTTGAAATGAAATACCTGAGAACCCCAAAGCACAGGTACCTGTTGTAGGAGGGATTTCATTCTCAAGTGTTTCTATAATAGACTTCAGCCTCACTGACTCCCCCTTAAGATCAATCGGACTAAACTTCTCCCGATCCTTTAAAATTGTGCCAGAAAACTGAGACCAGCTTAAACAATTGGTTCCATGCAATTTATAAGCTATTGGAACATTTGGCAAGTCTCTCTGTGCACTAACACTGCTGATTGATGAAGACCCAGTGTCATTAAAGGCCATTTTCATCTCAGCCATGGTTTAAATAGGAGGAAGAGGTGTTTCCGAGCAAGAAGGGAAGAAACGGCGGCAAAAACGGTGTCAAAACGCGTTCTCACGCATTTTCCGGCGACTCTGGCGATTTCCGGCGGCGGCGCGTGGCTCTCAGGCGGCGGCGCGTGGCTCTCAGGCGGTGGCGCGTGCGGGCGCGTGGCCTACCGGTTGGCTGCGCGGTTGAAGGGTCTGGCCGATCTGAGGACGGCGGTCACGGTGGTGTGGCGCGTGTCGCGAATGGTGGTCCGGACGAAGGAGAACAGGTTAGGGCAGATTGCTCACTCTCTTTCTCTCTCTCTATGGACACTTATCAGAAACGAAAAATGCTAGGATTGGGTGGCCTAGCTCTGATACCATGACAAAGTGTTTAAGGGAAAATGTTTCTTATTCATTATTCTCAAGTATAATGGGCTATTTATACAAGTGGTTAAGAACAACTCTAGAACCTTCATACTCTACCTAACTCTCTAGAACATGCACATACTAGAATCATCCTTGAACATAATAGTACAACCTAGAAACAACTATAATAATTTACATCATTTAACAAAATTAATAAACAAAACTAACTTCCACATGCAAAATTGGATAACATCAAATCAATTATTTACAAAAAAAAACTGAAAAGAGAAAGCCTTACCTTAACCAATGTTCCAGCATAATTTAAGACACGAGCAGCCAGCTCACATGCAGCCCTCATTTTAGCAATGCCATCAGAATCATGAATTTGATGCTCACTTGAAATTTCTGGCATTGCATTTGAACCAACATAAGGAGGCTTTGGAATATTGTCAGGCACAAGGAGAGGTGGTGATACTCTACCACGTCTCAATGGTGGCCTTTTCTTGACATCTGTCACACCTTTCTGTTCACGTTCTCTACATACATTTGAGTAATTAAGACTATATTTGGATCATAGAAAAAGGCATAAACAATAGTGCACAACTTAACTGACAATACATATTTAGTTACCTTTTGATTTTGATGGCCTCCTCCAGACCTGACATCTTCCTAGAAAAAACTAGAAGTTGTTTCCTGTGAGATGATTGGTTTCCTGGAACGTGAAAAATTCATATGTTGTGTTAATAACACCAGTGATGTATGGTAATCGAGCACCCTAATCCTTCTAGTACCCAAAATCCTATTTGTATGACAAACTATAATTTTTCTCCTGTCAAGCAGTCACATACAGGAAAATATATTTTATTCTAATTTATAACATTTATTTAAAATATATATTATTACTTGTATATTATTTATATAAACACATATTACTCAATAAGTATTATTTTATTTAAAATATATCTAACATTTTTATATTCCATCTAATGCACCCCAAAATCTATATCTTTTTAATTATAATGTGTACATACTTTGTTATAATATGGACAAAAAAATCATAACTTCGACATGTAATGTAAGTGTCCACCAAGCTCAACACACTCTTACCCAGTTCATAATAGTTAGAGCTCTAAATTGGTAGAGCCAGGCATAAGACTATAAAATAAAATGTTATCCCCTCATTCTTCAGGCTAGGCATCAAGCATGTGCACCGCCCTGCCCAGGCCCACCCCTAATACATATATTAATGGTTAATGGGAAAAAAATCCTACCATTATGGTTTAAATGGGCATTCAAAATTTTATATAAGTCAATGATTTTTTTTGATAGAATAAGTTGATAATTATTGACTGATAATTCAATTTTCAAAAAAGTTGATGATTATATACTACCTCTGTCCTTGAATATAAGACAATTTTCTCTAATTTGATTAGATTAAGGATGTCAGCTAAGCTAGTTATTATCACATGGTATTACTAATTTGCTATATACTTTTGGTCCAGTTGGTAAGGTGGTTTGACTCATAACTATGTGGTTGTAAGTTCGAATCTCGCCGATGTGAGGGTCTTGTTGGTGGGCGATCTGTAAGTACCTCTAAGCGCTTTTTGAGCCCCAAGGCCAGCCCTGGCCTTGGTGAGCCCCGGGACCCAACTCACCATGTAATATAAGTGTAATGAGCAAATATTTTGTAAACAGGCCGGTCAGCATGTCAGCAACAAAAAGTTTGTGGGTTAAACACTGCCTAGTAATCCAATGCCTAGTAGTACCACGAATATGTATTCGAACACACATTTTCATCCATATGGGTTTGAAGGCTCCCGAAGCCCACTTATTAGCTCAACCAACTACTGATTGGTTAAAAAACGCTAATATCTGAATTCTCAAAGAATTGAAAGACCTGCCTACAGTAAAATCCTCCACTCCACCGATGAATAATTCAACTTCAACTGTGCATCTGTTTTGAACTAGGAAGCATCAGAAGCCTTGAAATGCAATAACCCAGTGAATAGTGAACTCCCATTGATATTAAACAAAAATAAAATAGTACTATATTGTTTAACTAAATTTGTAAGTCAAAAGCTAAGGATGTTATTAAAATTGTAGTTGAAGAGAAAAAGGGTGAAAGATGAAGAGACGAACCAGAAAGCGTAGAGCGGGAAAAGGAAAGTGGGGAAGCCATGAAAAGCGAAGAGAAGGCTTCGCCATGCGAGGATGACGAAAGCTTCAGCTTCAGAATTGAAATATGAGAGAGTGAAGAAGAAGTGAGCGCCATTTTCAGAAGAGACAGAAAAGAGAAAGTGGATAATATTAATATTAATATTAATATTAAATGGAAAATCAAATTTACAAATTATTACTATTATTATTATTATTATTGCAATGCAATGCAATTGCAATTGCATTTTGGATGTGGACTGATTAACAGCCCATTCATCAAATTTGGGCCTACCATTTATTGTTTGTTTCAACAACAAAAGAATCTATTTTCTTGGACAGTTTGTGAATAAACCCAAAAGGCCCAAATGTTCGAGTTCCTTTCCTTTTTTATATAAGTATACCAACAACAACGGTTTTTCTACCAATATGCTGTTGGGCCAAAAAATATTTACCAATATGTTACACCAAAAAACTTATTTACCAATATACTAAAGTCGTTTTTGGCAAGAACGACTTCCATATATCCCACATGCATCCCCATGAATGAGCAAAAAATGTTACTCCCTCCGGCCCTTATTATAAGTCACCAACTAATTTTTCTCACATACTAATAAAATTGGTTAAATGTATTTAGTTTGTCCTAAAATTCAAGTAATTTCCAATACTACCCCCCAATTATTACACTTGTTTCTAAAACTATTAACTATTATTACTCTTTCCTGTTACTTATATTAAATATGGGTATATATGGAAAATAATTAATGCAAACTAGAAACTACTCCCTCCAGTCCCTAATGTAAGAGTCAGCCGCCAAAAACCTACTTCTTAATAAAACATCTGATTGTTAATTGGATGTCTGTAATTAATACGTTTTTTCCATTTTTACCCTTATTTATGAGTAGTTGTATTAGGAGAGAGATATATATTATTACATATTAAAATAAGTGGAGACAGAGAGCTAGATAATAAATGAGATAGAGAATAAGTGGAGAGAGAATGATGAAAATGAGCCAAATAAAAAAATGGAGAGATAAATCTTTGAAAAAGAGTAGTGTTTACATTATCCAATGCTCTCATTTATTCTTTCCTCTCTCCTCCTAATATCTCTCCACCCAAATTGATTAGGGGTAGAATTGGAAATTTTGCAATAAATGTTCAGACAAAGTGGGGTGAGCTCTTATATTATGACGAAAATCACTCAAATTTTGGACTCTTATATTAGGGACCGGAGGGAGTATGACTTTTGTACCACATCCAATTTTCCTCCTCCTTTTTGCGTCATTATTTTTGTTTTATATGATATTAATTTTTCTAAAGATAGTAATGAAAATGGAGAAAACTAAAGAAGATATATGTTTAATATGTTTAATTCTAATTAAGTTAAATAAATATGATGAGATAGTTTGAGGTTAAATAATACTCCTTCAGGTCCTAAATATAAGTCACCTACTACCCATTTTTCTTGGTCTTTTTTATAAATCACTTCACGGTTTTCAGTGTGCATTAATTTATTTTTTTCCATATATACCCATATTTAATAGAAGTAACAGGAGAGAGTAATAACAGTTAAAAGTTTTGGAAAACAAGTGTAATAATTGGGGGTAGTATTGGAAATTACTTGAATTTTAGGACAAACTAAATGTATTTAACCAATTTTATTGGTATGTGAGAAAAATTAGTTGGTGACTTATAATAAGGGCCGGATGGAGTAACATTTTTTGCTCATGCATGAGGATAAGCGCGGGATATAAGGAAGTCGTTCTTGGGAAAAGTCGTTCTTCCCAAGAAGGACTTTAGAAGTCGTTCTTGCCAAGAACTACTTCCATATATGTAGCATATTGATAAATAAGTTTTTTGGTGTAGCATATTGGTAAATGTTTTTTGTTCCTATAGCATATCAGTTGAAAAACCCAACAACAACAAAATTTTATCCAACTAGTGCGGTCGCCTATATGGATCACATGATATATACCGTTGTGCTTGATCAAAAGATCTCGTTGAATAATTCCACTAAGAGTTCTCTTCGATCTCCATCTCCCTCTTTTGTAAGAACTTCACATCATTTGATCAACTATTCTTATTGGCTCATCTAATTCTTGTCTTTGAACATGTCCAAACTCCCTTAAGTGACTTATGAATATAAGAATACCGATATTGAATAATTTTCCAAAATTATCAATACCTTATGAATAGTATTCGTTCCACTCTTAAATATAAGGTGTAGATAACTGTTTTGGATAATTCTAGAAAAATCTAAATAAGTTATTTATATAAATTGATTTATCTTAATTTTTTTCTCTAAATTAGTTTATTTGGAATATAAGATAACATAATCTAAAAATACATAGTACATTATGATTAGGTAAGTCATTTAGTTTCCTTAAGTTGTCCAAAAAAAGTATACAAGGTCTTATATTTATGAGGAAAAAAATACTCATAATGTTCTTATCAACACACTTTTTATTAGTAAAATAAAATGTGCATGATGAAATTGAGAATTATATTGAATTGTACTCATCAAAAACAACTGACGGTTAAGGTGTTAGAAGATATATGTTTCCCTAATGTGAAAGACACATGTCAACATTACATTTGTCAAAGGGTAAAATTGGATCACTTTGATTACTTCAATGATAAATTGTACCTGATGTTAGTTTAGGGTGCTCAGTGGTCCACGGTGGTTACTTGAAGGATAAAATATGGTCGTTACCCGAATTTATTTGGCAAGAGCAAATAAACAAGACACGTACGGATAGCCATAAATATACATGGGACGTTGACTTGATAAACAATTAGCATGGAAGGTGATGGTCTGATTTATAATATAATACTCCTCCCATATTCTAAATATACCATCTACTTTAGATTAAAGTGAACTTTGATGTTGTATATAAAAGGTTTTTTCATTTTATCTCTTGTATTTATAATTTTTATCTCAAACTAATTTATCTTGAGTTGTGACTCTTGTGAGTCAATAACATATAATCTAACGTTATAAAAACATACTTAAGAGAGATCATGATAGAAGTAGTTAATATTTTAGATTCTTTAATCTCTTCAAATTAAATAAATACGCCTTATATATATTTAAGATAACACCAAAAATGAGATTATCCATGAAATTCATTTGGTAAAATTTATGGCTGATTCCGCTAGAAAACAAATTTGCGACCTAACATTTAGGGACAAAAAATGTTCCGCCAATAATTGAATAATGTCCTTTAATCCAATAGTAAACCAAAATTATGTAACCAATTCTTGGATAAATTTTTCAGTAATTTAGTTGATTTTTTAAAGATTAAAAAAAGGTAATAAGTTACTTGTAAATTAATTTTCTTGAATTCTTAACTAATATATATTGGGAAAAATATTTGATTTATACGTAGGTTGTGAGCTATAATCTAATAATTTAAAATATATATGATATAGTAATTAATTTATTTTTCTTTTTTATCTCTCATTATTCAATCAAGGTTTTATAATAAAAAAAAGGAATGAATACTTAAAGTGTGTGCGTAATTGGGAGGGGAGGATTAACATTCAACGAAAGCTGCTGTACATATATTTTTTTTTTGCCAACAGAAACGTGTGGATTACTTTGGAGAGAAAACAGAATAGTCTCTTGACCAAAACAAACACAATAGTCTGCCGTTCAAAACAAAAACAGAAAATTATTGGGAATATAACTAAACTTGCTCTCTCTCATATATTCGTACAAGTGAAGAAGTCAAGTGTGGTGTTCTATGTCCCCATATTTATTTAGTATTACTCGTACTATATATAGAAGAAGACTTCAACACAATGAAGAAATTTTGGGAGACAAACACAGGGCATCTTCATGTGTGACCCACAGTGGTGTGCTTGGCTTGCATTGAACTCGTCAATACGCAGTCATTTGAGACTTGCCTCTGTTTTTTCTGTGGCATTTGTGCAGCTTTTACTTTTTTTTCGTGAGGATTCAATTTAATTTGTCGGTGAAAAAACAAGTCACTGTTTTTGACGTATTTTTTTCTGGCCGAACACCGCTTTTGTTAAGGTAGGTGTACAAGATATTTCTTCATCTTAATTTCGCTTCTGTTCAACAATTTTTGGTGCTTTTAATAACATAATAGACATTGGATGAAGTCTTTCGAAATATTGATTTAGTGTTGTATCAAACCAACAGATCTTTCAGACCAAAACAACCAACAGAAGATCAAATTTCTAGCAAAAGAAGATATTGCAAATACTGACACATTGGAAAATTTTATTGCAATTCCGTTGTTAAATATTCTCACCCACTTTTTCCAGGGTTTCCTTTTTTTCTTTGGCGCTAGTTTTTTCCAGGGTTTCTTATGATCGAATGGTGATGGCTAATTGGCTATTATTCCAATTGTTATCGTTGTGCTTCCTTACTATTGTTTAAGGATTCCCTATTGTATTTTATTTATGTAGTATTATGTATTTTCGATTGTCCTTATTCTGAATTGTTAGTCTTTAATTTGGGGAATGTTTTTTCATATCATCATTAGAAATTCTTGCACAACAATACATTATTTAAAGTTTAATTTGTCTACTTAGATTACACAAAATTATATTATTTAATACATGAGAGAAAATTATTTGAATGGAGAAGGGAACAATTTCACGAAAAGAAAATGGTTGAATTAATTTATCATACGTCATGTAATAGATTCACTTTCTTCCACCACTTCCACTCTCTGCCTTTGTCTGCATGGTCGCTATTTTAATGAAATTTAAAATTTTGAAATTACTGATAAAATAATAAATCTGAGGGAAATTAGTGAGAGTGACCAGGAAACGAAATTATACTCCTAAATAATTTTTTAAAATGTTAATTATTTGAAAGGATAGAAATGAAACAAATACTAGTAATATAATTTTTACAAAATTTTGATTGTTGATTGCTAGGCAGATGAGGGGAAGTGGACAGTAAGAACAGAGTACGTAGGAAGGCGAAGGTCTATAATAATTTTCTCTCAATGTAATTTTTTGTATTACGTAAATGAATATACCATAATTGACAATGTGTGTTCACCAGGTTTGTAAAATAATTTCTTAATGGATCATATATAATTATGACTAGAGTTGTTTTGTTATTTTTTTATCATCGATGATATAGTAATTTTTTCTGTGCTGGTATTTAGCCTTAATATATTATAATATGTCGTGCGTGTGCCCCTACAAAACAACTTATTAGTTTGTCAAAGTCCAATATGATTTCTAGATATTGTATATATTATTGTAATTAAAATTCTAAAATACATACGTAGTAATGTTTATCATCAGTTCTTATGACTTTGCAACACACTGATGCAGATATTATTATAAGAAAATTCAGCGACTGAAACCAATAATGGCACACTATTCCAAAATTTTGTACAGAAATTTCCAAGTTCTGATAATGATAGAAATATAGCAAGTCGAAGAGAAGAAGAAACCCAGAAACAGAAGTGGGACCTTTTTTTAATTTGATCTTTTCATCATGAAGAAGCTTCTGATGGATTATCCTCTTTAAGATTAGAATTGAAAAGGCACAAGACAAAAGACGGAGACCACTTTATAGTTGTTTAACGTTCATTATATTACATTATTACTAAGTTTGTCTGTGAAAAAGATGGGAGCATTAATATTATTCAAACGATGGAGATATACTTAGTATAACTTATTATATATAGCATATTAGTATATGTGTTTTACATATACAAATACAAACACGGGAAAGAATATGTTATATATTGACCAAAACAAAGCAAAGGAACATATATAACATACATTTTTACTCTTTAATTAAAGCATATAATTTTCAAAAAATTATTTTAAGTATCACTAATAGTGACTACGATTTCAATCAAAAATTGCCTTGTCCAACCCTAAGATAGTAGCCCTAACAATTATGGGTATGGCTAGGCAATGATATAACAAAGATTTAAACTATATAATATTTTTATCGATGAATAAACAATATAATATTAATTATATTATTTTTACACAAAATAAATATTACTCTATATATTATTTTATTTAAAATATACATAAAAGATTTATATATTTGACTTTTTACTTATTTAATTATGATATCTACATTTTTTAATATAATATAAATTTAATAAAAGGTCACAACTTGATCATGATCAAAAGCTCTTACTCAACCCAACCCACTCTTGTCCAGCTCATAATCAGCTCATAATAGTCAGGACTCCTACGTGGTAGGGTTGGGCGTGAGGTTGCAAATAACACCCATTCATTCTTCAGACTGAGCATCGAGGAAGGGTATCATCTTGCCAAGCCCTGCTATGCCCACCCTTAGATTAATTTACGATCAAACTATGAGTAAAAAATAATTAATTACTAACTAATTTTACGAGAAAATTTTACTATGCAACTAATTGGAGGTGAGAATTCCGCGTATATATTGAATACTCACAAAATAATTATAGTAACAGAGCAAATTTTGTCACTAATTGATTGATTGATGGCGAAGAATTCTATGGGTAGTAAGCTGTTTATCTAAGCAAAGTTATCCTTATCATATTAAAGTCTACAACTACTTCTATCCTTACTTGCTTTAATATGATCTATTTTGACTTTGATTTTTGTCACATAAGCTACTCGACCTCCTAAATATAATGTAAGAGCATAAAATTTGGATAGATTTGTTGTAAAATGTATAAGAGTTTAACTTTACATTCTCTCATCATTTAATGTTGTTTCCCACTTTATCTAACTCTCTTTTATATTTATTTATTTTTGTTACCCAAGGGTGTCTTCACTCGCATGTCAAGTGAAACTAATCTCTCGCTGTTCTGAAATCTCATATAGGGGGTAGACAGTTGGCCTATGAATTTGCTTTATTCGCAAGAGATAGAGATCGAACCCCCAACCACTCACTTAAGGGACGAAAGTACTTACCACTCACGCCAAACCATCAAGTTCTATTTTATATTTATTAATGCTTACATATTTCTCTCTCTTAATAGAATTATACTCCCTTCGGTCCTAAATATAAGACTTAATTGACTTTTCAGAAAATCCTATAAAAAAGCAAAAAATAAGTTACTTATAAATTGATTTACCTAAATTTTTCCCTTAGATTAATTTATTTTACCTATAAACTAATGTATAATTTAAAAATATATCAAATATGTCATGATTTAATAGTCTATTTCGCAACCTTAACCTCTCCAAAAAAGTCAATTAGGTCTTATATTTAGGACCAGAAGTAGTAATAAATAAGGGCGAAATTGGAAAAAAAATTAACTTCAAACATTCAACTAGCATTTCTTAAGAAGCTTGTTTTGCTGGATGAACTCTTATATTACGGAAGAATGGAGATATTATATATTTAATTTTTGCCACTGTTATGGGCGAACATTCAACCGATAACCCAACGGTCTACCCAGGACCCGATCCTAAAATGTAACACTAAACATTGACAAACAGAACAAGATGACTCTTATGACTAGGATGACTCTTACGACTAGGCGGGATGGGACTTGGGGCATAGGCATATTCAACCAATAGGATTAACCTGGACCATGACATTTTCTTCTATTATATAAATATTCTTTCCTTTTAATCTTTTTCTGTTTTATTGATTTATCTTTTCCTATCCTATTTTATTTTCCTACCAAATTCTTTATTAATTTCTAATTGTGTTGGTTTATCTATTCCCTTTTTTTCTAGTTGTGTTGGTTTCACCCAGTGAACATGTTCTATTTCGTTTTGGGCGGAATAAGATCTGACCTTAAAAGCTAACCTAAAAAGTTTTGTATCGGATGTCAAGCATATATATGCCCGGCCCACCAAGTCCTGCTTGATCCTGTGCAACCCTATAAATTGCCCCTTATTGATGATTACTAAACACTATTTAAATAACAAAGAGTTAGACGTAATTGAAGAAGATCAAAATGGTGTTTTAGAAAAAAAAAAGACATGCCAAATTAATGAATTTAAAATCAAATTGAGTGAATAATGAATTCAACATCTATGATATTGGACGAGATTATAGAAAAAGATTTATATAATCAAAAATTTTTAACTATAAAAAAGATAAGGATGACGTAGTAGTACTCTCTTTAGTCATGAATATTAGGTCTATTTATCTAATTTAATTCAATTAAAGATTAAAATATGTTAGTTAAATTAATTAAAATCACATGATATTACCAATGCACTCTTACCATTTACATTATCCTCACCCTCTTCTTTTGCTTATTTATTACTCCCTCCGTTCTTGAATATAAAATCATTTAATTTTATCTATTGATTAGATTAAGGATTTTGGTTAAATAATTAGTTATTAATACATGATATTATCAATTCACCCTAACCATATACATTTATATCACTCTTCATCTCTTATTTGTTTATTACTGATAAGCATTAGTAGGGTTAATTTAGGAAAAATTAGAAATGATTAGAAAGTTATTTTATATTTAAGAACAAATTACAATTCGAAAGTTATATTATACTAGGAACCAGATGGAGTATTACAAAGAACATTAGTAGGAATAATGGAAAAGTTTGAAACAATTAGAAAAAAGAAAATAGTCTTATGCTTAGGATCAAACTCATATACCCAGAGTAGTTTTAATTATATTTAGGACGGGAGGAACTATATACTAAATAGTTTAGGGTCAAAGGGTGACAAGTGGCAGTAGGTGAACTGAGAGATGAATCACAAACATAGAACGTCGTGAAGCTAAGTTTGAAGGTCATAAACCATGAACGTACGCAGTTTCATCGCGTGACAAGCGCGTGCTGGAATGTTTCACGAAAGTCTATATGCAAATTGCAATTCATTACAATACAACACACACAACCACCAAAAAAATTAAGAGTGATAAATATGTTTTAAATTTAACAAACTTTTAAAAATAAATTATTGAAAAACGTGAACTAAAAATGATAAATATGAAAGTAATGCTTAATTAAAGTAGTGAATGTAGGGATAAAACCGAAATAAGACTCTCTCCATTTATGAATATATATAAATTATTTATTAAAATAGATTAGATTAATAATGCTAATTAAGTTAATAAAATCAAATGAAATTGCCAAAACATCTACTTTAACTTTATCCTCAACCTTTCTCTTTTACTTATTTAATTAGTACTGAGGAGCATCAATAAATATAATTTAGTGAAATTTAAGAAACACTAGCTAGGAAGTTATTAATTTTATATTTAAGAACAAAAATATATCTTTAAATATTGAAAATAACTATTTTAGAAGATGAATAATTATTCCATAAAAAATACTTCCTCTCATCCTCAATGTAAGAACTATTTGAGGAGCTTATGAGAAAAAATATATGTGTGATCGGTGATAGATTTAATAAGCCATGATGAGAAGCAATAAAAAAAAGCATTCAAATTTTACTATTTACGCTAGCCTTGGAAAAAAGAAAATTGTTAAACCGTAGTACCAATAAGTCAAATTGTATGATCACAAGTCTAAATTATTGTTATGTAATTCATTATAACACAATTATTTTTTTATCAATTGTAAAGCACATTTCCGAATGATGATGGTGGTGGGCATACGACCATTTGTCAGCATTATTTACTTCAAATTAATTGTTTTTATTTTAATTGGTGTAAATTGAAGATAAATTTATATTATGTTTATCCGCTAATTTTAGGATCTTTGTGCATAAAATATTAGTATTTCAAGCCGTTACTAGACAACATAAAGCTCAAATACACACACACACACACATATATACATATGTGTGTGTGTGTGTGTGTGTGTGTGTGTGTGTATCAGCGTTAAGATATCAAAGAAGAAATTGAAGTATGTATGTATGTATGGTACATAACTCAAATATAAATGCAGAATAATTTAAAGTGTACCATCACCACACCTGTCAATATAATAACCGTATGTTTACATGCATGCAAGCTCATTCATAAGTGTAAGTAGCCAATTTTGAGGATTTGATTAATTAACTTCAAGCTATTAGAAAACATTATACTGTAAATATTTTTATTATATATATATATATGAATTGCGGGCTTTGACATATTTTAATTGTCAACTCTTAGCTTATATTATATTTTTCTTCTTGATATCCATTATTAGTCTAACTAACAGTAGTATTTTATACAAGCTAGGTTGGGTCCGCTCCAATGTATACTTTGTTGCCAAAAAAAATGTCAACTCCAATATATAATTAGCATATTCTAAAGTGTCAAATATGAGATTTTGGAAGTAGCTAGCCTGTGAACGTTGCAAAGAAGATTAATGGTTATTAATAATTGAATATTTGAACAAATTAAAAGATAATCAAGCTAAAAACATGTACACAAGTATACGTGCAATCCATCATACGTACGCCTTTCTCGGCATGCATGCGTATCTCTCCGTGCCATATGTGTATAGTTTATTTGATTTTTCTTTGGCCAAAATGGTTATATATATGATATCAAATACACAAATTAAAGCTTGGCTTCCATAAATTTTTGTTGTCACATATATAAAAATTAATATGTACAAATTCGTGTCACTCTAATCACGATAAGTTTTGGGCGAAAAATTAATCTCGATAAGTTTATTTGAATTCTATTTTTGTAAATTATTCCAAGTTTGCTTCAAACTGCCCATCATGATAAAGGGAAAAAATCTGCTTCCAAATTATCGCATCCATCCACTAGGAAATCAAAACATATTTTATATTTACTTAATTGAGTTCCAACTTTCATCGATTTAGCTATGGATGTACTAATAATTATTATACTACAATATGTTAACCCATAACCTAAATGGCTAGTTAGGTGTGTTAAACTTATTCACGCGATTAACTCTAAATTAAACAAGTCAAACTCAAGATCGGATTGATTGTTAGATGAAAAATATACAGCTAATGTTAGTATAGGATTTCGAAACCAAAATTTCAAATTATAGTTCTCTTTCTCAACCTCTAGATTCCCTCTCTTTATTTTAAATCTTTATTTATATAATTAAAGAGGATGGGCCAAAATACTCTCACACCACATACTATCTAGAAGTAATTTTTAATTAATACTCCCTCCGATCATAAATATAAGACTCATTTAGGGATATATTTGGTTCTAAATATAAGACCTATTTATAATTCTTATAAATTTTTCCCAAAATTATCCTTATCAATGCTCCCAATAATAGACAAACAAGAGAGGGAAGAAGATGATGAATGTAATGTTTAGGGTGTATTGATAATATTATGTTATTTTAATTTTCTTAACTAACATTATTAATATAATCAAATCAGGTAAATAGGTCTTATAAAGACCAGAGGATATGTTTTAGCTTAATGAAAAATATTAATTATATATTTATATGGACAGAGAATTAGAAAGAAAGGAATACTTAGGAGAGAGAAAATTCTTAAAAATTAGAAATTTATTTTACCTTTAAAAGTATTCCTTTGTATTATTCCCTCATCACTTTGCTCTTAAATTCTCCATCCAAATATAACGTAAATTTTATTAATACTATTATTTTTATTTATTCATAAAAATGTAGACTCTCACAATGGGGAATCTGGTCACCTTGATCCAAGTAACTATCGCAGCTATATATATTCAGGGCTCGAACTTGAGACTCTACTTTAACCCAAACGCAATAATTAACTTATTAACTTTACTTTATGAATGTATACATTAAAGAAAAATATCAGCTAAAGTAATTATAAATAAAATTAGAGTTGTATATCTATAGTTTTTGTACTGAAATTATATATTTATAGAGGAATTTTAATAATGTGACTATACAGAGATAAAAATACAATTTCTTGGTATCTTAAAATAAAATATGATAAGAGTATTTCATATATGAAAAAAGATGTATGTGTATTATGGTAAATTTTTTTCATATTTAAAATTATCATCGAAATTCAATTACATATGCCATATAACTGGTCTTTTTCGAATCACGCTCGAGTTACAATGAAGATATTAAATGTTTAAACAATAAATATAAAAATAATAAAAATGCAAGGAGAAACATGTGCACAGAGATGTATAAATAATTAATGTACTAAATTACTAACTAAGCAAATACAACCAATCATAATTTAGCATTTTATTTAGTATAATATATATATGAAATACAATGCATCCTCTGTTATTGCGAAAGAAAATAAAAATAATAATTTGTCTGATTCAAACCTCATTGTGATTTTCTATTTGGTAAGTTTTCACAAAACATAAAATTTGTCAAACAAGGGACATGATGAATATAAAAACCACTAAAAATAATAAATGTTGGATTTGTCAACATACAGATATTTTGGGAAAAGCCACGAGCAATTTGCAAATTGCCCATGCCCCTCACAAAACAAAGAAAACTGCAAAAAGTTAATTCACTCATGGAATACACCACACATCAATCATAAATGAACACAAACAAAATTAAATAAAAACTCATTTATCCCTTTTCTTTCTCCAATTATACACACAAAACATAGAATAATGAGGTTGAAAAAATTTAAATAGAAGATGTCAGTTTGATAGAAAATGTGCAAATTCGGGAATCATCTTTCATAAGAGCCACTCTCAATTAATTATACCCGATAATACTCAAATCTGACACTATATAGATATATAATTATTTTACAATTAGGTTGCACGTATATAGTTTCACGTTTGGCCTTTTCCTTCGGTCTAATAATAATATAATATACAAATTCCCCTTTGCAATTTGCATACATCTACACCATAACATACATCATCAACTAGCTTTTCCCTTTAATCTCCTTCCCCCACTACTATATCCATCTCTTTCTTACTTCACAAGTCAGACAATTTTCCAAAATTCCAAAAACAGAACACTTATGAAAATTAAAAAGAAGAAAACACCAAATAAAAATAAAAAAGCTAAATGTTATAAAGCTCCAATGATCTTTGGCTTTTTGGTACATTCCAAAGAGAACAGATCCATCTCTCTTCTCTTCCCATTACAACACCCACTAGCAGCAGAAGCATCTGAACCGGACATTTTCAAAATATTAACCCCAAACAATCTCACCATCTGAACCGGGCCCACCACTGAACCGGCCGGTTCAGGTTCAATCACTACATCTCCACCTGAGTTTGTGCCACTACTACAAACCTCCTTAGCACTAATCCCCATTTTCTTCCAGTCTATGTACAATTGCCGGTCCGAACCGGTCGACCGGGCAAAGAAAACCGTATCTCCGGCCTTAAGATTCTTCTCCTTTACGAACCGGCTCCAACCTTTAGTCAGAACATAGCTTTGGCTACTATTCCAATACGAATACCTAAACCGCCAAACCTTCCCGCCGCGGTCCTCGAAGTTCAGAAGCATGCCCTTCACGGCGGCCGCCGATGACATCGCCGCCGTGTACGGCGGCGCCGGCAACGGAAAGTGCCTCTCAGCGTGCTGCTTCGGGATCACCAGCCTGTTCAATTTCCCAACATCGCTCGGCGTGACCGCCTTCTCGAATAACTGATCCCGCGCGCCGTTGACCCCGCCGGAATTCTTGCCGGAACCCTCCCGGACGACGCGGTTCCCGTTCCGGTCCACGGTAAACCCGCAATTCCTCTTGAATTGCTCAAGCTCATCATTGTACGTGTGCTTTCTTAGCATGTCAACAATCTCGGCCTTCGAATGCGCATCGAGGAAGGCCGATTGGAGGTCGTGATCGCCGTCGCCGGAGATTCCTCCGGCGCCGGCGCCGGCGAGGGTTTTGAAATTTGTAACGGCGTCTTTGCCGCGGAATCTTTGCGCTGCGATGTCGTAGGCTTTCGCGGCTTCGTCTTCTTCATTGAAGGTGCCTAACCAGACTCTCTGGTGCTTCTCATAAATCTGAGCTCCCCATCGGCCATTGGGCTGAGGCACGACGCCTTTGTATTTCGACGACGGAAGCTTCCGGGACTCGGCTTCCGCCACGACTCCGCTGACCATGTCGGAGTCTACGACGGTGCTGGCGCCGCTGCCAACGCGGCATAGGCTGTTTGGCGGCGGTGGTGAAGACTTATTATTATTGGTCAACTGAATTACCGGTGGCTTGGAAACTGAATCAGTTGTAATGCTTTCATCCATGGAGCTTCCTGCATCCATTTCTTATGTTAATTATGTTATAAACTAATTAAATATGAGGAGAGAGAATGAGAGAGAGAGAGGGAGAGAGATTGATTTGTTGAAGGAAGGTTTTGGTTTGATTTGTTTAGAGTATAGGAAGTGAGGTAATAGAGGCATGGTATATATAGGAAGAAATAAAGGGGATTGGTATTTACTATTTTACTTACCAAATATATATGTAGTGATATGAAAAAGATGGGCGATTAAGTTAAGAGATAAATTAATACTCCATCCGGTCCTAAATATAAGACTTAATTAACTTTTTCGAAAAATCCTAAAAAAAAGCAAAATAAGTTAATTATAAATTGATTTGCTTAATTTTTTCCCTTAAACTAGTTTATTTTACCTATAAATTAATGAATAATCTAAAAATATATCAAATATGTCATGATTTAATAGACTATTTTGCAACCTTAACCTCTCCAAAAAAAGTCATTTAGGTCCTATATTTAGGACCGGAAGTAGTATTATTAATATAGAATAGTTATATGATTTGTTGGAGAGGAGAGTTATGGTCTTATGGAGGATATGGGTGTGGTGGGTCAAACTGATGGTAAGGGAATAGGGAGGAAGATTCTTAGAGAGAGAGGATAACATGTAGGTGGGAGTGTGTTTGTGTGTGTGTAAGGGTGATGTGGTATGTGAGGGTTGTGGGTTGTGTATGTAAGGTAGGGCCCACATAATGCCAAGTTGATGGGGTTCACATGACAGGGTGGACCTTTGGTTTAGTGAAAGTTCATCCCCCTTGTGCTCTTGCTCCTCTTGTATCCTCGTTCTCACCATCTCTCTCTATGCCTTCCCTCTCTCTCTCTCTCTCTCTCTCTCTAACATGTTTATTTGGTTTTTAAACACCATCTCATGTGATATGATTCATTCTTAATTAAGTTTTGTGTTTATAAAATGGCCTAATTATATCAATAATTGATGTAGGAATACTCTCATTATTATGTTATTTTATAGGATATGTTTTTACATACTCAACAAGTTTTACATAAACTGTATTAATCTAGTCTCGAGAATTTCTTTTAGAATTTCAATTCAATGTTTTGATAGTATGATTTTAGAGCATATCATTACCCAATACTTGAGGTTTAAATACTATACAATAATACTCTCAAGTCATTTAGGACCCAAGTTTTAGGCATTAATGCTACGAAATAATATTTAATTTCCAAAGTACTTAATATTTCAAAAAAAAAAAAAGAACTTTCCAGTGCTAAGAGCTCATATGGGTAATACTTTCTGGGTATCAAAGAACATTAACCCTATTTATGGGTATAATTTATTTTTATTAAGACTATATATAGTTTGTTACTTGTTCAAATATATAAGCATTTTTATACACATTTCCTATGTAATCACAAAGCGTGAGCAGCATAGAAAATTTAAGAAATCTTAAACATATTTGATTAAGTTTTTAGATTTTTCTTAGTTTCATGTTGGAAAGAAACTTTTATAAGTTAGAAATGCTTATATCCACATCATTCTATAAGCTATACCATCAAACTTTTGAGATGGATTTCATTAATCTAAGCTATTATCGTGCATAAGTACTACTCCCTCCGTTCCTAAATATAAGATCACTTTAGGGAGGAGAGTTTATTCCTAAATATAAGATCACTTTCCAATCTGACTCAAGTTTTCCCCAAATTACTCCTATACTCCCTTCACCAAAAAATAGTGGTTTGAAGAAGGTGAAATTTTTAAAACTTAGGTGAGGGGTATTTTGAAAATTTCATGTAATCCTAACTTATTGGAATGTCTTCCTTAATCTCTCCAAATTTGCTAAAGTGATCTTATATTTAGGAACAGAGGGAGTATTATTTTTTATAAGAATATGTATACACACATATATAAATTAAGTAGGATAAAATTGAAAATATGTTAAATTTTGCTCAATGAGACTTAAAATATTTTTAGCTATGTTCAGGTTTGACTGGTACAAGGGGGAGATAGAAATTTTTTGTTGGTTGAATTTTGAGAATTTGAAGATGTCGGAATATAACATCGTGAGAGATATAATATGAAAGATAAAAAAGTAAGGAAGATTAATGAAGACTTTTAACTTCCTTCTCTACATTTTGTAAATTCAAGTCAAGAAAATTTTTCTCCATCCCTTTCCCTCCTGTCCCCTTATATCAAACATGCAACCGCAAAAATGAATTTGAGATTTACGATTATAGCTAGTGAGAATTATATTAATAATAGGAAACATTATATTGTTATGTTTCTTATTTATTCATATTTAACATGTTATTTCTCTCGATCATGACTAGTTTAATGTTGGAAGTTGGAACAAATATGGATAATTATCATATTTTGTAAAATCTCTTTTGTTTATTGTGGCTCATGATGCATGTGTCTTCTGATTTTCTTAACTCTATGACAAAACACCTTATAAGATCAACCTAGAAATCGCATATTTTCTATTTTTTGGATTAAAAGACACATTTTTTCTGATGATTATCGACACTTAGCTTCCTCTCTCGGATCGCTTAAAATGATATTTTGGGAATTATAATCAAAATCTTTTCCATCATTTCATGCCTTTTTAAATCATTGGTTTGTTCATATTGAGGTGATTTTGCATGCTTACTTTAATCATCAACTATCATTATGGATAAATTGATTAGCAAAAAATTGAATAATTATGTGTTTTTAAAATAAGAAATGATTAAGTACATGATATTTTATATAATATGCGCGCGTGTTTTAATATATACATTGAAATAGTACAATATATGACAAAACGACCACAGATTTCAAACTGGCGTTTTGTAGCTAGATTAATTTAATCCTCCCCAATTCTTACCCAAGGATATAGATAGTTGAGTTAATTATTACAAGGTTAAATAGTTAATTGTTTAAGGGGTAATAATGAAATATTCAACATCGAAATTTCATAAGAAATATATATATATATATATATATATATATATATATATATATATATATATATATATATATGGGTCATACTTACCTCCAGTGCATTAAAATCAGTACAACCAATGCACCTTTATTGATTGCCACGTGGAAAGTCTTAATGGATTAAAGTTAACAGCGTCACCTCTCATTTTGTATAACACGCCGTCAATTCATCATCGCCTTCGCCACGCCAAACGAAAACACACACCACCACACTTCTTACAATCAATCACCAATAATCCAAACCACCACACTTAATAAAATCCCACCACACTCAACGGCCATCTGTTTCTTCTTCGGTTGTGGTGACTGGGGAGAATATATCCATTGATTGAGATCCATTTTGCTTTAACTCAAAATCAAATTATACATACAATTCATCCAAACTACAACTATTAACAGTCATATTATTCCTAATTATTTAGGCAAAATATATAAATAGAATACATAAACACAAATCAAGCATCTCTCTAAAAGACGTGATCCGAGGTAACAACGCCGAGTTCGGGCTTCAGAATGCGAGGCACCCGCCGCCGACGTCGTACAAGAATCCAAAAGTTCCATGAAAGGAAAAGAAAGAAGGCATCAAATTATGGATTATGGGGAGGGTGAGATTTTTCGTTTGGCATGAGATTTGCCTCAGATGCTTTTTCTGGAGGGGAGGAGGGCGTGAATCAAAGAGAGATCTGAGAGGGAAGAGTGAGAAGGACAGAGGGGAGAAACTTTCAGAACGCGTGTGGAAGAGGAGGAGGGGAGAGATACAGGGAGGAGGGAGGACGAGAGTGGGAAGAGGGAGATGGAAGGAATTGAAAGTAACGCTGTTAACTTTTCTGTTTGAGTAATATACATGTGGCATAATGTGAGTGGTGTACTGGATGTACTTGATGTACTGCATTTGAGGTAAGTTTTTTCCTATATATATATATATATATATATAGTTTAGCAAAATAGGAGTGATCACACATTTATTATAATCTTTATTATTAACCTTGCAAATTCACTCTTTAATTTTTATGGTTTTGGTTAATTAACCAAAATATGTCGCAACTCACTTACATTTTTAAAAAATTACAAGTCTATATGGTGATTGATTTACCATTTTTAAGTTTAATTATATGGAAAATTGTGTTAACTTATTCTAAAATTTATTTTAATTATTTTTATTTTACCATATTTAGTAAATTTATGTATAAGTTTCATAGAAAGTTTTCTTACTAAGGTCGACTAAATGAATATAGATTTATTTAATAACAGCTATTTATATTTAAAAAATACTCAAGTCAAATTTTTTTTGTGTTTTTATGTAATTATATACTAGAAATTCATATTTATTAATAAATAAATATTTACTTAAACTCACAGGTTCGATAACTTCTTTAATTTGTAATATATCATTCTTATATTGTTATAAATAGGAGATTTATTTAGTTATTTCCCTCTTAAGATGTTGAGCTATATATCCGGTCAATATTTGTATTATATAGACATATATAGATATATATGTGTATCATTCATCTTTTATTGTGTGTTGCATCATTATTGCGTCACGTTAGTTTAGTCTTCTCAATATTTTAAAAACCAATATTATAAAAGTTGAATCGGATATCAAGCTCACAAGATCAACAAAATAACAATGTACTATTTTCATGGTGCAATGGTCGAATAATATGACAATGAAACAAAAGTTTAATTTAATAAAAATAGTTATATGTATATAATAATATGTAAGAAATAAATCCATAATAGATATAATTGTAAACATTATATGATTTTGAAATCTCATAAATGATAGTTGAATTTCATATAAATGATAGTTGAATTTCAAAATCTTAGAAAGAGAATTTTGAGTAGTAAATGTTGCTACTCAACTAATTAATCCTATCATTCCACTAGTTAAAATGATTTTGAAATTTAATTATCTATTATCTAGACTTCCCCAACACAACAAATAACTTCAAAATATATATGTTGAATTTTAAAGTAGGAATGATGATTTTTTTTGGAAAAAAATTTTGTTTAAAATTATTTTAGCATTTTTTCAACAATTATCATAACACCATAAGGAAAATCGAAGTCTCATATCAAAAGTGTTAGATGACCATTAAGGGAATTTATTATAGTGTTGAATCATATCACATTGACTTAAACTTTTATGATAAATTGACAATTTCTCACACACACATATGTCATTTATCCATATTTCAACAAACATATTAGGATTCTTAAAACTCTGAGATCCCGCTTAATGGCGGTTCAACTTTGGCCTAAGAAGTTTAACCACAAAATGATCTTCATGTCCAAACTGAGCCGTTAGCAAGTCAAATCAACGGGCCAACGTAACCGTTCCAGTTCTTAAAAGCATTGTCTAAAACCGTGTAATCTCCTTATAACTCCATCTATTTTTTTACAAGAGAATTTAATTGAGAAAATAATTAAAGATAAAGGAAAAAGATGGAGTAGAGCAAGAGGGGTTGTGGGGCAACATGCATGTGTGTGTTTGTGTTTATATGTATATGTATATATGTATAAATATAACGTTAATTAGGGCACAACCTCATCCAACGACCACGACAGAGAATCCTTGTTGGCTTTTCCACGAAACTTGCTCATTTTTGTCGTATTCCCCAAGTTCACTCTCATCCTCGCTCTCAATAATAAAACTAAATAAATGCCACAAGATTAATCATTTTTTTCGAATGCATATAATTCCCCAAATTAATTACTTCTTTTGACTAGGTGATCAATTATATTATTTTACAAAACCAAGAAAATATAGTTAATTCATTTATTGTGGATAAAGTTAATGCAATTTTCTGATTTGATCCTTATAGTATTATTTATCATGTATAACTCTCTCTCCATACTTACATTAAATATACATTGGTAAAAATAAGAATCAAACATTTATTATCTTAATTTTTACATGTCATCTTTTATAATGTAGACAAAAAAATTCATTTTTATAATGTAGACAAAAGATTCTCATCTTAACTTAAAGAATTAAAGAATTAAGTTATAATGTAGACAAAAGACTCTCATCGTTAGTTTACTTAAAGAATTAACTTACCAATAAGTCAATCAAATCCCATATTTTCCTCATAAATACAAAACAACCATTGAGCTAGCCACAAAATTTTAGTCAAGAAATCTATCTTAAAATTAAATGAGCAGTTAAAAATGAGCTGTGAAGTTTTTCATTTAGTTATGAAATTGTGTCTTTATCTACGGAATTGTATAGCTAATTAGAAAAACCTATATATGTAAGCTAAGGTCCACTTTCCATATACTTATTGTAATTCTTACAATATTATACTAAAAATGTAAAATCAATTTCAATGAAAGCTACCATTAAAAATCTAGTATTAATTTAATTTAAGAATAGTAAAATCCTCAATAACTTGAAAAGTATAACATGGAATTTATTCATGAACTTTCCGAGAAGTAATTTAATAAAGGGTAATGGACCTAATCTGTCCTCCAAGTAACCACCAAGGAGCACTGAGCACCCTGAACTAACAACAGGCCCATATCTGCACTCAAAGTAACCAAGATGTTTAAAAAAATACCCCGAGTTGACGGTCAACCACGTTTGACCGTTAATGTGCTCACGTGGCCGCCAAGTGAGTTACATTTTTGCCACCTGACATCTTAAAAATTCCACGTGGCATATATATATTTATGTGGGGCCCACATATAATAAAAAACAATTTCAACTCTCTCTCCCTCTTCACTCTCACCCAAACACCCCCTCAACGCGGCGCCCCCACCCCCCAACCCAGCGCCCTCCTACCCACCACCGCCCCCACCATAGCCTCCCCCCCAACACAGCCCCTTCAAAACCACAAAATAATAAAAACCTCAACTTTCTCCGAATCACCTGCAAAACAAAAACGGATCCAACCGCAATCCACCTTGCAAAACAACACGTAGAGATCTGATTCATCTAACTTCATCATCCTAGTTATAGATCTGAATCCATTTCCACATTAATTCCTCAACCCACGCAAGAATCCTCATAATCCAAAATACCCATATAATGAAATCAAAGAAAACAATGTTCTAAAAATCAAACTTTAGAAAAACTTGGAAAACCAATGAATAAAACAGAAAGAACGAGAGATGTTAATCTTATAACTTGGTTTCTCTCGTTGAGGAGAGAAGGGTTGTCACGAAGAAGTGGGGATTTACGGTGATTTGAGGGAAATAGAATACAAAGGGAAGAAAGGAAGAGAGGTGGTGGTTCTTGGTGATGGCGGTGAGGTCGACGGCGGTGTTCGGCGGCCGACGGCGGTGCTCGACGGATGAGTGGCAGGTGGACAAGGGGGGAAGAGATGAAGAGGTAAAGGTCAGACTTGTAGAGTTTTAAACCAGGTGGATGAGGGCTGTATTGGAGGGGCTGTGGTGGGGCGGTGGTGGGTGGGGGGCGATGTGTTCTGGGGGCTGTTGGGGGTGGGTGGGGCCGTGGGGGCGGTGAGGGGGGGCTTGGGTGAGAGTGAAGAGGGAGAGAGTTGAAATTGTTTTTTATTATATGTGGGCCCCACATAAATATATATCCTACGTGGAATTTTTAAGACGCTAGGTGGCAAAAATGTAACCCACGTGGCGGCCACGTGAGCACATTAACGGTCAAACGTGGTTGACCGTCAACTCGGGGTATTTTTTAAACACCTTGGTTACTTTGAGTCCAGATATGGGTCTGTTGTTAGTTCAGGGTGCTCAGTGCTCCTTGATGGTTACTTGGAGGGCAGATTAGGTCCATTACCCTTTAATAAAATTGAATTCTACATATCATAACTCTGTCTCTCTAAACTTGAATCATACTTAAAAATATCAACAAAATAAATCAATTATTACTATAATCTCAACCGAGTAATTAATCAAACAAAGACTATCGGCACACAAGGGTTGCAACTTGACATGCTCTCCATAAAATAATAAACTATAATGTCATAACGATAACTGATCGAGACTACAATATTCATTACATTTTTTTCCCTATAATTGCTTTTATTAAAAAGAAAAATGTCTGAAATTGGGAGTTATTTTGGACGATGGAAAACAAATGGCGAGAAAGAATATCATAATTGCGTGTGGTAACAACAACAACAATGACATGTCTATGTGTCAAATTCTCAAGTGGGCTGATTTTGTTTGGGAGCATACATGCATGAATTGAATTGAATTAATTGTTTTTAAGTGAAAGTTCTAAATGATGACTTGGATCTTTCTATTCCCTGGTTTTGGAGTGCACGTACGACACCTTCTGATTTTAGGTGAAACAAGTGGACGACTCATTTTATTACAAAAGATGGAACTTGTAATTAGAGACATTGATATGTACTCATTGATTGCCATGTCCAACGGGATAGTGCACGTAGGACACTTATTATGTCCCACATTGACAAATGGATAAAAACCCAGGGCCAATTCTTCTCTGGTATTTTATTCTCTCCCCTGGTTTTCCCCACATACATTGAATCTACAAAAACCGTTTCTTTAATTTGTTATGAACCTTTTGTTTTTCTTCTTTATTTTTTATTGCTATTATTTACGTAATAAGGAATAGTTTATACATACATCCATCACACACACACGCACTTAGACTCAAACTCACAACCTTTTACTTTAGTCAAGATTTAAGAGGATGCTTGATGTTATTTGAGTCGAATAACTTAAGTGTGGAATCTTTTATTTGATAGAATAAATTAATTTCCTTTGAGTTATCAAATGTAAGATTAAAATCTTGCTCCATATATACAAGTGCTAAGAACTTGTTTAAAAGATGAGCGCTATGCTAACTTTAGTTGGTAATAAAATAATTTATTTGATTCTAAATATAGGAGTTATATATAACTACTATATAGACACTAATCAATTTAATTAAATTAGATATTCATAACAAATATCATTAATTTGTTAGTTTCCCTCCGAATATTTCCTTTGATTATTATCCTTATTTATAAAAACACCCCACCTAATTGGGATAAGCTAATTGGGATAAGCTTTGTTGTTGTTTGTTTGTTATAAAAACACCATGTAATATGCACAATTTCAAAAGGATAGTTCACAAATTAAAAAAAAAATTAAACTAGTAACCTTATATTTAAAATGGAAGAAATATATTATATACTTTCCAGAATTTGAAGAATTCCAGGCAGCAGTATTCTACAGCAGGAAAGAAAAAGAGATAAAATAAAATGTGACATATACACGTAAGAAACTCCATAATGTTCTCATTGTGTAATTTACCCATGAAAGTATAATTGACCGATGTTTTAGTTATAATGAATTTAATTTACATTAATTAAAATTAAAATATAATTTTTTGGTTAAATATATGACTTTTTTTTATTTCTTCTCCGTCGTTGTCCTAGGGCGGGCCATTTTTCAGGTACATTATTAATGACCATATGTTAATCTGAATGGCTGATTGTAACCAATTCAATTGGTAGAACAGTTGGCTCGGAGAGTTAACGTGCTCCATGCTTAAAACTCTTGATGACTTTAGTTAAGATTTGATGAGTCTCTTACCATTCAACCAAACAATCCTAATTTGGTAAATATATGACTTTAAAAAAAGGTGAGTCATGTTTGGTATGAATATATTTATATATTCATCCAATAATAGCTATTTTTACTCGAACACTTATTCCTCTAAATAATGTTAGAATGTCATGAAGTGTTGCAATAACTTGAGGGCATATTCAATAATTTGTTGAATATTCTTCTCAATTATTTGATTCTAACAAATATCTTGACCGGAAATAAAATAAGATAATTTGATTCTATTCATATAATTTTTTTGGGATTGAATTTCTATGATGCTTTAGAAGTGAACACTTTTGTTAAATTTTTTTATAACTGATTTGTAAAAGTTCTATAAAAACCTTACTGAAATTTAACTAAAAAATATTTTTCAAAGGATTAACTAATTAACTTAAAATATTTATTTTCTAAAATTAATAACTAAAACATTTTTGGCAGAAAAAACTAGAAATAAATAAAGGTTACATATACGTACGCCTTCTGTTTTATACTATATAACTTAATTTTAACAAAAATTAGACATTTCATACCATCGGATAATAACTAGTTCACTAAAATGTGCATGCCTATGAACAAAAAACAAATTACACGATCCTAAATTATCATATATTTTATGTGGATCAATGGTCGGCTAATTAAATTAAACTAGACCGCTTTAAGGGCTGCGGTGCTATATATATGCATAGCACATTATACACACGTCTATCTGATAAAAATAATCTCTTATGTCACACACACACACACACCAAGCACTTCGATATCATACATACATTTTCCCTACAACTATATATTTAATAATTAATGGCGGAATTAATCTATATTATCTTGCTTTTAGCTTTTCATGTTTCATTTCGATAACCACTTCAACAGTATGCTGACTTCAGATCATAGTCTATGTTCTAAACCTAATTTTAGGCAAAATCAGGTGTATATACAAGTTATTAATTGCAAACATATCAATTAGATCATAACATCCCCTATTGACGATTGTATGAATTACATACTAGTGTAAATGTGATTAATCTTAATTTCATTTTAATACAAGAGATTTTTTATGATAAAGATAGATTATTTAGTTTTTATTTAAAAATTATATAATCAAGTAAAGAGAGTATCGTGTTCGTGTGTGTGTGTGTGGTTATTGATCCATGTCACCATGAGTGAGATAAATGACTAATTAATAAAGCGAGGGGTGAGAATTATCCACACAAGATCAAACTTCAAGTTTATTGAGAGTTCATTCTCGATAATACAACATTATGTATAATTTAATCTCAAATTAATAAATTCACCAACAAACACTGTCAAGATAATAATAACATCATTATGTAATAGTACTAATTTATTATGGTAACACTATGTTACTTGCACTGTTGCTTAGTATAATATATATTTAATTTAATTTAATCAAATATTCTAGTTAAATTGGTTAAAATCACATGATAGTATCATAGTACCCTAACCACCTACATTTATTTTGACACTTCCCAACTTACTTGATTATTATTGAAAAGTATCAATAGGGATCATTTAAATAAATTATAGAAAAAGTCAGTAAGAGATCTTATATTTGAGAACAAGTTTTATCTCTAAATAGATCATAAAAAATCAGTGATAACTTTATAACAATAAAACTTTTCAATATATATATATATATTATGTGGTATTCCTCTTTGGATTGCCTCAAATTATAATTGATTCTTATCTCTTTCAAAATGAACAACCCTTCAATTTCGTCATCATTCTCTTCACAATGTGAATGCAAGCTAAGTAATATGTGAGCAAAGCAAAGCACCATGTATGCCATTTTGAAAAGAAAAACAGAGAGTAATTAACTAAAATGAACTTTTAAAATTTTGTTGAATTATATAATGTTGGGGGAGCACTTGGCCCAAAATGGTAGAAACTCGTCTATATTGATTTGTTGAGTCATTGAGAAGTTTGATATGAGTATACTCATCGACAGGAGTGAGTAAAGTCTAGTGGAAAAAGCTACTTTCTCAAAGGTGGTGAACGAATTTTTGAATTCCCAAAGAAATAAGTCTACATTGAGAACTTAGCTTGACAATATGTTATATAGAACTCATTACCTTATTATTTTAGCGTTGATGCAACATGATTTCTGGTGTTTGAATTTGAACTATATATTTTTCAGTCAAACTATAAGAACATATGAGAGAGAGAGAGAGAGACTAGGGAGGGAGGGAGGGAGGGAGAGAGTAAATAATTGAATGGCAAGTCAAACAAGTCATACTTGGGTGAGAGTCATTTTTCCACACTTGCTTTTAAACAATACTGTCAACTAGGTGCGGTCTGTGGTTGTGCATCATCATAAATTTGCAGGGCTTGGTCAAATTCAAGTATTCAACACTTAGTTTAACTATATATTTCTTTTTTTATTCCCCTTTACTTGGAAAGTCGATCAAGTACAATATATTTGGTTTGTATTATTTTTTAATGAAAAAAAAGTAAAAGTTTAGGTGAGTTGGTTGTAAGAGGCTCAGTAGGGTCAGGGCAGACCTCTGGGCTCAAAGAGCATTTAGAGGGTACTCACATATCGCCCACCAACAAAATCCTTACATCAACAGGATTTGAACCCACAACTTTATGGTTTTGAGCCAACTGCTTTACAAATATGTGCTTACCTATGGTCAAATGTACTTGTAGACACTCTCTTGAGTCAGAATAAATGTTTAATTCCATTAATTGCTCAATCTCTTATTACAATTAATAAACCCAATTTCTAAACTCCAACCCTAACACTATGCAAGGTAAAGAGTAAAATAACCATCTATTTTACCCAAGTTCTACACTCAACTTAACTCTCTCAAGCATCGATCAATTGAATTGTACATCTATATGGTGATCAAGCACTAAAAAGCATTAGGTAAAGAGTAAAATAAACACATATATAACTGAATCGACCGTCGTCTTATTTCGCCCTTGGGTCAATTACAAAAGAAATTTATGAATCGGATGCAAGGGTGTAACAATAATGTGCAATCCGAGTCGTTCTCAAGTAGCCTTGTTTAATCTAACTAACCTAGTAAATTATATATTTTTGTTGATTTTTAAATATGATAATGAAGGGTGCAAAACAAATAAATATTTTTTTGTATTTTTATTAAAAGGGATGAAGTGGAAGTGAAATGCTCTTGGAAATGAATTTCAATGGCTATCATAACTTTCTAAATATTTTGGGGAGTATAATGCACAAATTTCCTAATTTATCAAACCTTATGAACCCATGAGTCCAATTACCTAATTAGTGGAATCCCAACTAACTAGAAATTGTTGAGCCCTTTAGCACCTTTGAGTTTTCTCTAGGTTTCCTAAAGTACCAAACCTCACCAACCGGTAAGTCTAATGCCTAGTCTCATGAACCCATTCAAATAGACATTATTAATTACCCTAGAGTGTGATTAATGATTTGTAATGCATTAGGTTCAATTATAATTCAATTCAATCAAATTATCTATCAATACTATGAATAAATAGAATGATATCAATTAAATCATAAAGAACATATACATGACCAAGTATATTGATGAGTACCAATTTCTCATTACAAACCAAAATCACAAATACCCACAATAACAACCAAATCCAGTCTAATCTCAAAACATAAATGGTAACCTAAACCTAGGCAATCAAAAATATAAAGTGAAAGGAAAAAAATTGGAACTCCCCTTTGTAGAACCAAAGCTCAAGCTACTTCCCATCAACTCCAAAAGCAAGGAGGAACTTTATTGAGGCATGGAAGGAGGAAGGAAGGTGGAAGGTGAAAGGAAAATGTGAAGAAAATGAGAGTGGGGTGGTGGAAGAGATGGAGATAGCTAGGGTTTTGGGGAGCACCCAATCCTCAAAACTTGTGTTTCTAAACCTAATTTACCACCTAATATGAATGAAAACATGGACTTAATCATTGGGTTTGATTTTGGGTCCAAATTGGTGCCAAAATAGTCAAAAAATCAGTGAAAACCGAGCTGTAAATGCTTCAGTTCGCGCAGGGGCTATTCTGCAATTTCTGGAAATGTTGGGTCAGTTTCTGTAATTTTCCCAGGACTGTTTTGAAGCATTTTCAGGATTCTGGGCCAATTCTATAATTTTCTCCAAATGCTCAGAATAAACAACATAACAAATTCTATAATCATTTTCTGCAAGGGAAAATTTACATCAACATAATACCTTTCATCCCAAAAATTAATCACTTAAGATAAACAATAAAATGTGAGAATTATGCCCTTATTTGACCATTTTCACACATAATCATTTTTAATCAATTCAATTATAATCAATGCATTTTAATTCAATGTTGCATCTTTGAAATGTTAATAACTTCAATTTAGCACACTTAAAACATACAAATCTTAGGATTTGTCAATAACAACAATCACAAAATAAAATGAGGAATCGAGAGTCACTACAAAAGACATGGGACTTTCCGGCGCACAGAATTCGCTACATTCTGGCGGTTTTGCCCGCTGGCTTGACACTACAGCGTTTATATCAAACGCAGGTAAATCAAGCGACTGAACGCGTCATACCTGCGGTCCTAAAAACGCAGCTACGCGTTTGCCACCGCCGGAACGTATGCCGGCGTCACGTTCCGGCGCCTAAAACCGCTGGCAAGTAAGTGGCGGGAAATTTTGAACTTTCAGCTCCCCACGTTCCCAAACGCGGGCGAGGGAATCACTTCCCCACGGTCCCCACCGCGGGTAAGAGAACCCGCAGCATTTGGAACCTTTTGAATTGTTTTATTAATTATGATCTTGCCCGCGTTTAACAACGCCGGTACGCTGTCTTCATTGGCCGGCGGTGCAAACCGCAGGGACGTTTAACAAGTGCTTGATATTGTAATATTAACTTGCCGGCGGTCCAAACCGCAGACACGTGAAATTTAGTGTCTAAAAAAACATTAATTTTAACCATTGGAAACAATGGTTAAAATTAATGCCAGAATAGAATAGCATAATAAAATTACGAAATCAAAATGATGCACCATAAAATAATGAGTTTCCATACATAAAACAATTATAAAAAATCCAAATTTTGAACATTAACCAGACCAAAAACTAGCTACTTCTGATAGAAGAGGTCTATTTCCTATGGATAAGATGAATAAAACAGTTATAAATAAAACAATTAATACTAACAGTTTATTATTACTAATTAATAAAATAAAACAGTTCTAAAATATTTGTGTTTTGAGAAAAAAAAGATAATAATAAAAGGAAGTAAAACTAAAGAAGAAAATAAACATAATGAGAAGATGAATACATTATATATGAAATAATAAATAAGGAAGCAAAACATTTAATTAACAAATCACTTTAACTTTTTAAAACAGAAAAAGAAAGAGAAAAGAGAAGAAACGAAGAAGAGAAGAAGTTGAGAGAAGATGGAGAGAAGATGGAAAGGGCTCACTTTTGGAGAGAAGGAAGGCAGAAGAAACGAGTAGAGAGAAGGTGGAAGAATCGCTTAAAGTGAGAAGCACGCCGAGTATTTATAGATGAAATGACAGCTTCGCGACGGTTTAGACCGCGGCTAGCATGAAGCGGCATAGTGGCAACTTTGTCACTTCACGGCGGTGAGGAGCGCGGGTATGCATGTGGCCGTTATACGCGCCGGCGGTCCAAACCGCGGGTAAGGATAACGTCTATTAAAAATGAACGTTTGACTCCCCGGCGGGCCCAACCGCGGGTATGTGTATAACGTTCATAACCAGCGGAAAACTGTTGAGCGTAAATGGTTCAAAAATACGTCTATAAATAGCTCATATATGAGAGTGTAACACTTCATTCTCTTTTCTATTTTGATAGCTTTCTCCTTCTGATATATAAGTTCTTCATAAAATATTGTAGCAATGTTAGATAAATCATGGATATCTTTTCCCCGTTCTGCCCCTCAATACATTCTTGGTCTCAATATGTTTTTAGATTTTGCCTTTTCGAGATCTAGTATAAGGGGTAAAATTGCTTGTCCATGTGAGAAGTGTAAGTTTAAAAAGTGGCAGACGAGAGATGATGTTTATGCCCACTGTATGAGGAAACAATTTCCAAAATATTATCGTACTTGGATATACCACGGAGAGTTGCATAACAACAACGATGCTGCTGTCAATTTTGAGGTTGGGTCGAGATCTCAAGTGGGAATGCAAGTTGAAGGCAGTGACGTTGCTGAACATACACAGAGTCATCCAATAATTGACAACATGCTGCCAGATGCTTTGGCTTTGCAAGGCGACGCCATAGATGATGAAGATGTGTTAGGACCAGAGGCAGAGTACCTACGAAATGAAGCGGCAAGAAATTTCTTTGAACTCATGGAGGCTGATACGCCATTATACCCAGGTATATATTCCATTTATTTATTACGTGTTATTATTACCTATAGAATATATTAGTTAATTACTATCTATATAATTCCATTTATTTATTACGTGTTATTATTACCTTATATATATACTTTCATTATAATTATATTTTTGAACTATAATTTATATCTACAGGTAACAAAAGATACTCTAGAATATCATTTTTGACAAAACTGTATAGTATTAAGTGTAAACACAGAGCCTCTGATGCGTGCATGTCAGACGTTCTAGATCTGCTAGCAGATGCGTTCTATAATGTTGAAGCTCAAATTCCACCTTCATTTTACTAAGCGAAGAAACAAGTGACAAAGATGGGGTTGAACTACATCAAAATTGATGCTTGCGAACAAGATTGTATGTTGTATTGGGGTGATGACGCCGCATTGGAAAAATGCAAACGGTGCAACTGGGATCGGTACGAGGTGAAAGGACAGGGCAGGTGGGCGAAGAAACGGCCTAAAAAGAGTATGAGATATTTCCCCCTTGGTCCAAGACTTCAAAGGTTATATATGTCATCAAAAATGGCTGAGCACATGAGGTGGCACGCAACAGAAGTTAGCGTCGACGGAAAAATGAGACATCCTCGCGACGGTGATGCATGGAAAGCGTTTGACCGTTATTTATCGGCCGCAAACAAATTTGTCATCTCGCCTATACTAATGCAGAAGCGATCGAACATTACACCCTCATTATTTATCGGCTGCCCGGTAGTGTCAAAATAATCCAACACAATCCTCTCATTATCAGGCAAGTTATGTGCTTGCTGCACCGTCAGCCTCCGAGTGGACTCTTGCCCCTGAGTATCTATAAATTAAAAGAATAATAAACATGAGAAAATTATAACTTTAGAAATAATTAATTAATAACAGACAAATTAAATAAACACTAAATTTGTTTAAAAAATACTTACTCCTCACTCTAACAGTCTGTCCACTGCCAGACTTCTCCCTCCTCCCTCTCCGCAACTTGATACGAGGTTGCGGCATGACCACCTCCTCATCCTCATCATCATGCTGATCGCCCTCCTGATCCTCCCCCAGGTGATGATACTGCTCTTCTGGTTGCTGCCCACTCTGAACCTCTTGGTTTAGATCAACTCGAGGATTGTCATCTTCGTTTACACACTCTTGGTTTAGATCAACTCGAGGATTGCCATCGTCGTCTAAAAACATCATGAAATGAGATGGGTCAAGACTACCACGGCCGTAAATGTCGATATCTGTGCCTGGAATGTTGCCAGGAATGTTGGGAAGAACAACGTTGTCAATCGGGTTCAACTGGACGTGCAAACGGTAGACATCCTCGGGGATATCATTGTCATCCTCTTGTAACCGTCTTCGGATGTCCTCTAATGCTGCCTCCTCTTCTTGTTTCCTTCGGCGCTCCAACTCTTCTGGACTAAGAACTCGCTTATCATGATCACCGGCCATATCGAGTAGAATATATATATATATACTGTAAGCTTAAGGGAATGGAAAAAGATATTTTGGGTGGTGGGACCTCATTTTCGGATGGTCCAACATCAAGCCGCGGCCATGTCTATATATAGAAGAACCTTGGGAGCGGTCATAAACGCAGGTAGTTGGGTAGCTGAGCTACCAAATTGAATGCGAGTCTCTGCGGCGGTTGGAACCGCGGGTAAGGTGAAAATTCAAATTTTTTTGAAAAGCTCTGGCGCGATCTGAAACGCAGGGGAGTTGGCGGCGGTCTAGACCGCAGCAAAGATCAGCGCTGTCGCGCACCCGCGTTGGAGACCGCTGGTACGATCTGCCGGAATGTTTTTTCAGTAAACTTTTAAAAACTTACATACAAGGCCGCGTTTGAGACTGCCGGTAAAAAGGAGGGAAAATCCTGTCATTAGCGGATTAACGTGCCCGCGCTTGAAACCGCGGGAACGCTAGCCAGCAAAACACGTTGCGGCGGTCTCTGGGGCTCGTTCCTGAGGTGGCAGAAGACCGCCGGAACGTGATATACGTTCCGGCGGTTTTGCTAGGAACGCAGCGACGCAAACGCTGGGATGCAGCGTTTTTTTTGTAGTGAGTTAATCCATATAAGGGTTAGAAATAATCCTAAAATCAAAGATTTAGCTCCACATGTTTATGAAATCTAAAAGAATATATACATGTACCATCACAATCATAGAACAAGAGCTAGGGAATGAATATGAAAAACTAAGATTTGAAACCAAAATCTCTTCTAGACTTCAATCATTTGACACCCATTCTTCCAAAAGTCAAACCCTAACACCCAAAATGCCAAAAAGTGAAGAATGAGATTTTTCCGTTGAGCTCTCACATTTATCTTCCAAAATTTTCATTTCAACATATCTAAAATGCATAACTTCACTTTGTGTTCAGTGTGCGTTCGTTGTTTGGCCAATGAATAGGTTTTTGCCGCATGTTTAGTGTTTGGTAAACGGCCAACGGACCAACACTGAAATTCCTTGTGAGTTGTCTTTTGTCTATTGCTCAAAATGTTTTTGCTTCCTTTTTGCTTCCTTTGTAATTCCATGTCTTCCTTAACTTCTTGCACTTGTCTGCCTCTTCATATACAAGATAAAGAGGGTTGATGAGTTTTAAAAATAACTTGCACACACATATAACTCCAAATTTCCCACAAATGCATATCTTTTTTTTTGTATTCTTTCCTATATGTATTTGTATCATTGTCAATTATTTACAACGAAAATTCATGTACATTTAAGGGAAATTGAGATGGAATGGGTGAAATATGGAGTTTATCACCCCAAATGTTTTATATTTATAGTACAAATATTAAGAGGTTTCTATTAAGAATAGTTATGAATTATGATGAACGATTATGTTCCAAAAAAAATCAACACATACATATTTGTGACAAATAGCGCAGCTAAAATATTTTTTTTAATTTACTCATATATAAGTTATCTAACTCATTAAAAGTATCAGAGGTAGTGTGTGGTGTGTGTGTGCGTGTTATTTATTTTGATTGCATTACTAATTTACACATATTTAAGAGCTCACATATGAGACAGTAGAAAATTAAGAGATAAGGTGCACTATTAGTCATCCATATATACTTTTCTCATACTAGTTTCATTTAAATGAGTTCAGATTAATTAATCATATTTAAGGATTAGTCACACACATAAAAAAAGCTCAAGTCATTTAAGAAGCAGTCACCTCTCCCTCCCACACACACACACAGTTGGGATTAATCCACTAATTACACGATATGGATTTATAATATGTATATAATGTAAGCAGAGTAAAGCCTATTCTTATGTGCTATAATAAAAAGGTCTATTAGCTAAAAATAAGGTGCACGATTAGTCATCCATATTATTCATCTGGTAAAAAAATAAGGTGCACAATTAGTCATCGATATTATTCTCTGGTAAAAAAAAAATAAGGTGCACGATTAGTCAATAGTAACAGTAAACATGTAGTAATTAGAAGACTACAGAGGTCAATAAGTTACATAATCTTCGACACGTGTTCTTGCAATTATCACATACTTAAGCATAATGAATATAGAACTAACTGAATTTGTTATCAGCATTTTTTAATTCATCAATACAGCAATACTTAACATAGAGATTTCTCACCTCAACTCTCTCTCTCTCTCTCAGTGTGTATATAATTAATTGAATTAGGGATAAAAATAAAAAAAAAATCTAATCGAATTGAAGAGCTATGCTTAATGTTATGTTTTTGTGATAAAAAAAAATCTTAGATTCACAGAACTAACACTACTACAAATTGTCCCTCTACCAGCGCACCTTTACATGCGCTTAGAAGAAACGCATGTATTGAGGGTCCTTTACATGCGCTATAAGCGCATGTACAGGTAAGAATCTATACATGCGCTTAAAGCGCATGTAGAGGCCTTATCTCTACATGCGCTTTAAGCGCATGTACAGAAATGTACATCAATTAAAATTCACTAAAACAATGACTAGAAAAGGATTTAAATATTTAGAGATAAAATATAAAATGAACTTAGGTGAAAAGTTCAAAATCATATGGAAACACCCTTTACATGTGCTTTAAGCGCATGTAAAGGGTGTTTGACCCTTTACATGCGCTTTAAGCGCATGTAAAGGCTCAAACACCCTTTACATGCGCTTTAAGCGCATGTAAAGGCACTACTGAAGTGCAAAACATGGAGTCATGCATAAGAGGTCCTAATCAGACCTCATAAGGTGTTCCTGCTTGTGGAATTAGTGTTTAAAAGCTCCATTACCACTTTTGGGTGCTATGAAAATGTTCAAACACCCTTTACATGCGCTTTAAGCGCATGTAAAGGCACTACTGAAGTGCAAAACATGGAGTCATGCATAAGAGGTCCTCCTCAGACCTCATAAGGTATTCCTTCTTGTGGAATTAGTGTTTAAAAGCTCCATTACCACTTTTGGGTGCTATGAAATTGGTGAAACACCCTTTACATGCGCTTTAAGCGCATGTAAAGGCATGCAAAACATGGAGTCATGCATAAGAGGTCCTCCTCAGACCTCATAAGATGTTCCTGCTTGTGGACTTAGTGTTTCAAGGCTCCATTACCACTTTTGGGTGCTATGAAATTGGTGAATCAACTTTTATTTTAATATTAGGCCTATACATGCGCTTAAAGCGCATGTATAGGCCTAATACCTCTACATAAAAGTTGATTCATTCAATTTTTTTAATGATGAAAATCTTAATATAACTCATTAATTAAAGAAAAATAATTAGAGATTGAGTTTTAAGTTCTAAATTTTACGGAAATACTTTGAAGTAGACATTATGTTGGTGAAAGAAATATATATTTATATAAAGAACCATTTTTTTTTATCATTTACCTTCAATCAAGCATAAATTTTGGGTACTCTAGGGCTGACGGGTTTTCTTAGGTTTTGGGTTTAAAAATCTTCAATTTGTGTTAGGTAGAAGTGTAATGAAGTCAAATATGGTGCTATGTAACATCCTGATTTTTTTTAATTTGTAAAACAAATTAATAAATACTTAAAAGTTAATCTTACAAATCAATTTATAAAAGTTTAATTTACTTTTTGTGAATTTGTTAAAATATTATTTCCATTATTACTTAATAATTGATTATTTGATTTTAATTTGGAAATAGTTGTGAAATTTCTATCAAGAAAGTATTGTTTTAGAAATTTTATTTAGAAGTTGTTTTTATCTAAAATAATAAAATTTATTCATTCAAAATAGAAACAAATACAGATATATTAATATAATATAATGTCTATATTTAGGAAAAGATGGTATGTGATTTTCTAAAGAAGTCTCATAACTAAATTTATTAGATGAGATAAGTAAGAAACTTTGTAATTGAACATGAGGGTATCCTTGTAATTTTATGGTTGGGCCCTAAACCCTAATATCCTCCTTCCTATATAAACCATTTTTCTCCTCTTTCCTTCAATGAAATCAGCCGCCTCCCCATACACCTTCTTCATCGTCTTTTTCTTCTTCTCCCATTACTTACCTTCACCTTCATTCCCATCCTTATTTCTCCAATTCTTCACTCCCTCTTCCACCCAAATATGTGAAATCGTGTGTGTTGTTTGTTTCCCCCTGTTTGTTTTCCTCGTTCCAGAGCCCTCCCCTTTCATTTTCTACGTTTTCCGGCGAAGGGAAACGACTTCCTGCGAGTCCCAGCAGCGACGGCGAAGCTCTAAGCGACGGTGGCGGCCATTTTGATGGAGCAAAAACTCTGATTCTTCAAGCAAGACAAGGTTCAAGTTTAGGTGATTTTCTTCTCTCTAATCCTCCTTTTTCGCTTCAGCTTTGTACGAATTTAAGGGAGAGGACGAGTTGGGTTCTACAATGTGGGTGTTTTCAACTAATTAAATGAATGTTGGAGTTAAGATTTACAGTTTTCCTAAAGAAAAGAGAATTTTTGCTTTGTGTGGGTGTAAGAATAAACCATGATTTTTCTGTATGTGGAGATTTGAGTTTGACTATGACTATGAGTCTTGCTTATTTTTTTAATTGTGGCTAGTTACTGTGATTTCTGATATGTGCGAGTATGATGTGATTTTCTTATATAAGGATTTAGGTACCTTAAATCATGTGTTTGAAATATGATTTAAATATGAAACCACATGTTGGAAATTTTTGTGCTTACTTGCCCATCTTTCCTCTGTTTGATGATTTTGTGTGGTTTGGTTGCTTTTGTTGTGTTTCTCTATGATGATACTGACATGATTGGCTTGGAGTTGGTGTATGGCTATGAAAGTTGGGTTTCTGTTGAGTTTAAAAAGTTGGCAATTTTGAATGGGATTTGATATATTCAACCATACACTCCTGCTCGTGTTTATAGTTGTTTGGAAAGGATGTTGAAACATGTAAAGAGTATGTTTTAAAGAACTAATGAGTAGTCTTATTGATCAAATGAAGTTGCAAGTTTGATTGTTGTTGCAAATGTGGTTTTAAAACTGAATTCACAGCTTTCTTTGGGTGCAAATTCTGCTGAGTATTTTAGGTTTTAAAGGATGGAATGAATCCTTTTATTTACTAGATTACCGATATTATAATATGAATGCTTGGGACTTTTTTTTAGCTGTATAAATTGTGTATCATTCAGTAGAACATTGCAAGAATATGGATGGATTTAGTTTGGCTGCAATAAAAGTCGTTCTCGTCAATACTTGAGTGATGCTAAGTTCATTTTTGGAGTTTAGCATTTATCTATTTAAAGGGAAAGTCTAAATTTGCTGAAGGGACACTTTGTAATGTTTTGAATTTGAAATCATGTTGATGAATATTTGTTAGGTAAGCTTTGATAATTAGAACGTGCAAACTTGGTAGATTATTTAAAAGTTAAGAAAGTAATGTAAAAGGGGATTGAGTAGTATTTCTAAGAACGAGAGCGACATTAATTAGTATGTATGAGTTTATTTTAATTATTTGTATGTGTTGTATTATTGATTGTAGAAGGGGATTGGGTTGAATATGATAACTGCATACTTATTCATGTGACTATCTTTGAGTGTTGTTACTGGGTTGATCATTGTTAGATTGTTTCTGAAGGTTAAGCATCAACTATATAACCTGCAATTCGCAATTTCTTGAAGTCTTGGCATTTGAAAACTAGTCTTGTTTTGATAGCTATCATAAAAATGGACTATTGCCCTGTCAGCTGAATTCCTAAATGAAGTGGGTACCATAATTTGAAACTGGGGTTGTTATAATTCAAAGAGCAAATTTATGCTGTAACTTTTTCATGGATATTGTCTCTTCTATCAGAAGACCCCAACAAGATTTATTTATAATTATGGTGGTGATATGTTTTTTTTTTGTTTATTGAATGCAGTACTGGATTGAAGAAAGAAATTCTTCTAGAAAAGAGATTGGTATTCATCTCTCTCTCTCCCTTTCTCCCTCCCCATCGCATGCTCAAAATTGGTGAATTATATGCATGAAGGAGTAGTATATGCCTTATCTCGCTATTTGATTTAATTGGGAGAGTATATATATATATAGTGACTAGAATTAAAATACTCAGAGTATACTTAGGATGGTTTTGAGATGGCTTGTGCAAGAATTTAGTTCATGAGAAGTGATTTTCTTGAAGGAGATGGAATGGACTTTCCTTTCTTTTCTTTTCCTTGTTGCTTTGGCCAAGTTGGGCATAAAAACTATGTATGAGAAGTATTATTAAGAAAGATTGATTGTTTTGAAATTTTATAGTGGGTTGATCCAATAAGTATTGAAATGTAATTAACCTATTGAGCTGTTTTGGATATGGATTCTTTGTTCTCTCTATTTTATTCTAAATGTGTTTGAGTTGTTTTATGGTTGTAATCTATGGTCTGAAAGTTTTATTAAAATATGAGGGTTGTGCAAGTTGGCACATTCAAATTATGCTTAGATTGTGGAGTGTTTGTGTGATTGTTGAATGTTTTGGGCGGTTTGCTTTGATTTTGGGATGTATGTTGTTCTTTGAAGTTTGGTTCAAAGAATTACGTGTATACAGGTGGCAAATGTAAAAGAATATATATTAAAAAAAATATATATAGCTTTACATGCGCTTAAAGCGTATGTAAAGGGGCCACCTGTACATGCGCTTAAAGCGCATGTAGAGGTGTGTACCTCTACATGCGCATAAGCGCATGTAGAGGCACATCTACATGCGCTTTAAGCGCATGTAGATGTACATGCGCTTAAAGCGCATGTAGAGGTACACACCTCTACATGCGCTTTAAGCGCATGTAGAGCCCCCCTCTACATGCGCTTTTTAAAAGCGCATGTAGAGCCTTTACCAGCGCCCCCCTCTACATGCGCTTTATAAGCGCATGTAAAGGCCAAAATAAGCGCATGTAAATGGGGTAATCTGTGGTTGTGTAATACAATAATACAAATGAATGGAACACAAGGAGGGAAGTTTAATTTTGATACAGCCTGAAAAGTCGAAGATTCCAACCAGAGAGTAAGTAGTGGTGTATAACGAAACTAAGGAAAAATTCTTGAAGTCACAAGTCAGAAATGACGATCTACGGCAAAAGGATTTGGACTATAATTTTGTTGCATTCTAATTTGGAAACTAACGTGAACAATCATAACTAACTATTGTCCTTATCCTTTGTGGAATGTTCTTGTTTGAATATTACTCCCTCCATTAGTAAATATAAGACTCTTTTTTAGAAATAAGTTTGTTCCTTTATTATAAGTTGTTCACTTCTAATTTATCCCAGTTTTCCCCAATATTATCCCTTTTTTGAATCTCTTCAATGAAAAAAGTGAATAAGGGAAAATTGTTGAAATAAAAAAAATAAAAAATGGTTAGGATGCTACCGTAATATATATCATGTGATTTTAATTAATTAACTTAAACGGCATCATTAAATTCATCACATTAGGTAAATATGTATTATAATTAGGAACATAGGAATATATATTCTATCACACCCTTAGTTAGTTGTGCAACATTTAAATTCATCAATTAAGTAAGAATTTAAGAGTAAATGAAACCATGACTTTACACCCAATATAATATATAAGACAATACTTGTAATCTTTTCTATTTATAAAGTACTCATGAACTTTAATTTAAAACTCAGAGTAAAATGACTTAATTATGTTAGAATCGTTTGATTTATGTTACCGCTTGTGGAAGAAGATGGCGCGCGGATAATCTACCATAAAATAAAAGTAATGGACATTATATATTTTAAACATTTTAAATTCCTGCCATTTTATTCTGATCATTTAAGTTAGGGATATTTTTAACCTTTAGTTTACACATTGAGTATTCCGGCAAACAAATTTACACATCAAGTATGAGTTCGTTTTTAAACCTTATCCATTAATTAATCATAAATGTTTTTGCATCCATGTAATTTCATGTAATGTAAAAGTCCCATATGTAGATATTTTTTGATCTGATATGTAGATTATTGAACTGCTGGATAAATAATAGTAGGTTAGATTCCTCTTTCTTCTTATCCTGTTCCAAATTTAATTTGACAACGATATCATTTTTCCAATATTCTGGCTATATATAGTTGAATAGGATGTCATGGTATATCGCCGCCCTTGGGTCAACTGCAAAAAAAAATTTATAAATCGGATGCAAGGGTATAACAATAGGGTGCACTTCGAGTTGTTCGTAAGGAATCTTGTTTAATTTAAACTATTCTAGCAAACTAAACACAATGTAAAATAGATTTGTGTAAACAAAAGATATTTTAAGTTGGTTTTCAAATATGGAAATGAAGGATACAAAGCAAATACATGTTTTTGGTATTATATATAAAAGGGTTGAATAGAAGTGAAATGCTTTTGAAAATGATTTTCAATAGCTATCATGACTTACAAAAGATATTTGAGGAGTTTATGACACTTAGTCACTAATTTACCAAACCTCATGAACCTATGAGTCCAATATCTAATAGTTGAAACCTCATCCAATTAGCTAGGTATTGTTAAGTTCTTTAGTACAATTGAATTTGATGATTGTGAGGAGCTTCTAATGCAACAATAAATGAAGAGTACAATTGTACATTCAAATGAAAATTTAATTTTGAAGAAACTAATGATGTAAAATTAATCACTTTAAATTGTATGTTTATTTTTTTTCAAAACTAATTCATTATAAACTAATGCATCATCAAATTAGACATGTAACAAATGTTATACTTTCATGATCTCAATATTGCACTTTCATGATCTCAATAGGGGGATAAGGCACGTCCAACGCAGTCAGACAATGGACAACAAAAGAAGATCAAGAAAGTTCAAAACACACGAAGCCCACACTCAATTATCAAGTGACGTAAATATCAAGGTAAATTGTTGAGTTGTTAAGCAAAATAGACACGTGCCAACCTGAAGTAGACACATAATTAACTTGAGGTTCATTTTATTTCATCAAATCTGTCCTAAAATTTAACATTCTTTTTAACTTTGCCCCTATTTTACAAATTATATGCATTGAAAATCAAGCCACTATTAAATGAAAAGTACTATTATACATTCAAATGAAAATTTCTTTACATTCCATATAAATAGGATCTTAATAAACATCTTCTTAAACATCGATGTAGTTGGTTCTTAGTTTTTATTTAATCTTATTTTATTTCTTTTATATATATAAAAAAATCATAATAAACATTCTCTGATCTCTGCGCTATAAATATAAATAGTTAAATACTATGTTAAATAGACACATGCTAAGCTACAGAAGATACCTAAATAACTGGTGGTTCAAATTAGTTGCATAAAAAAGCGTTCCTATCAACTATTTCATCAAAAGATTGTAACTTCTGATAAAAAAAGGGTTGTAACTATGTATATTGGTCACTGTCTCACTGATATAACGGGTTGTGTCTCTGGTGGTTGTGGCAAACAATGTTGCAACACAGCATAGCAATAAGTGGTTTCCACAATCCATGACGGCATAAAAAGCTGCAGAAGAAAAGCCAAACCTCTCAGGATTCAGGAAGCAGTTCTTTGCTCTCTCTCAATAAAGTAAAGCAGTGATGTCACATCAAACTTATCTTTTAGCATTGAGGGATGCATTTACAACTTTTAGTTTCCTTTTTAGGTAAAACTGTGTTGTCGGTGAATGTGTTAATGAAAAATTAGCCCTTAAATTTGCAAGTGAAATTCGGTTATTGTAAAGTATATGGTGAAGATAATCCCCTGGCATGTTGGCTCTCCATCTCAAGATGATGCATCAAGTACTCATGCCTCTTATAGCGGCTTTTCTTGCAGTTAATGCTGCACAAGAAGACACAACAAACAAGGAACTTAAGGATTAAACATCCCCTTAGAGAGAGAAATGCTTCAACCATATCTAAATACACATACACATGAATATATCAAGACACTTATGGTCTTTTAGTTTACATTTTATTCACACATTCTTGTGTTCACTTAGATTGCATGCTTTCTATTTGATCCCTCTAGTCCTTAAATATAGGACCTAATTACCAAGGGTTTGAAACCCGGACCGAGCCGGACGGTCCGACCGGTCGGACCGTCGGCCGGTGGTTAAAACGGCCCGATTACCTCTATTGGGCCGTTTTACTGTGCAAGCCGTTTTGACCCGGACTTGACCCGGGTTGACCGTTGTTGACCCGGAGTTGACCCGGGTTGACCCGTTGTTGGCCCGCTTTTGACCTGGCCAGACATTGACAACTGCAGAAAAAAATATATCAACAGAAAAAAAATGAACTTGATTAAAAAAATATCTTCATCCTAATTATATTAAGTTATTAAGTATTAACAATATTTATATATTTAATTTTCATTAAATTATTACGTCACCGGTTCGACCGAACGGTCCAACCGTTTCAACCGTTTCAACCATGACCCGCTCAGTTTTCCGGCTCGACGTCCGGCTCGGGTTTTAAAACCTTGCTAATTACCTAATTTGATAAAATTATTTATATTTGTTAAGTTAATTGAAGTCATTATTTCACTAAAGCACCCCTAACGCCTAAACATCTCTAATACCACCTATTACTTGATTACTGTTGAAGGATCATCACTAAGGATATGTTGAGAAAAAGCTCACAAAATTAGAAATATGTCATATACTTAACATAAAAATCAACTCTCCAAATGGGTTCTATATTTAAGATCGGAGGGAGTACATACTACCTAAAACAATTCATCTAATAGTTCATGTCGGAAATCATGTCGTGACTATAATAATGAGATTATCTAATACAAAATTTTCAAGTGAATTAAATTGAAGTTGCATGATTCCACCTCCAATAAAAATATTACAGATTCCCTCATGTTGAAAAATACATATATATTCTGCATTAAAAAGCCCAACATCTAGGTTTAAAGTTATAATTCTTCTCTTATGCAAAAAGCATGTTTAACTCAATGTAAATAGTAACATGAGGAAAAATAAACCACATAGCTAATGATCCTACCAGATATATATGAACCAATGAAAATGGCTTGGCCAAAACCAGAATAAAAAAGATAGAGGTCATACTTATTACAAATTAATTCACAGGGATGACCAAAATCATATTTGTCCCTCTGCTCCTGACATAAATCAATACTGTAATGTAAGTAACACACTTAAAAGCTCCCCCATGCACACCAACTCAATAAAGTCCTTCTGGCACTTGTCCTTCCAAAAAGTTATCATTCAGTAGCCTGTTAAATAAAATGAATTAGAAAAACAAACACCAAGGTCCAAAGAAATACTGTAATGCAAGTTAACATATAGACTTAATCTTCAATATAATAAGGAGATACATAAACAAGTCTCATCTTTGAATTATGAAACTCCTAATATAACAGCCTCAGCTTTAATTTGTGGTTCTAACCTTCAAGTGGCCTTTGCAAAGGTAAAATATAACAGACTGCTTTCTTCCATGATGATGTTAAAGAAGAGGTCTATACATGAAGCCACAGATGGATTTTGTTGCTACAAAAATGCAATATCACTGCAATGGTTTAATTATGCCTAGGGAATGGTTTAGCAGATTTAGTGAACTAGTTACTCCCTTGAAGCTTCAAAGGCGTGAGCCATCACAGTATTTGACAATTACAGTTCTAAGTGGAAAAATATTTTAACTGTTATGCAGATGATATTGTGAATTTAACAAATGGTGGTCAAGGATTTGCCAGCTTGAAATTGCCTCAAAACTAAGGCTTAGCCTAGTTTGTATCAAATAAAGGCTCAGCCTAGTTGAAATTTTTCCTTTTGTTGGCATTGAGGTGACTGACTAGGTCGAATTTATCTCACTAAACATTTTATCTCTAGGAGATAGTTTCACTGTCAAGTTTTGATATATTAAACATTATGAATGAAGGATGGCACAAGCGTCAAAGAAAGTTTTTCCCTTCAAGTCCTAAATTCTTGAATATTTTACATACGTCATTTTTGAGATTTAAATAAACAATCAAAATGTTCAAGAAAAGTGTATCCATGCAAATTTCAGAACTAGATGCTGTTCATATCATGTTTATGCATTTTATGTAACAGAAAGAGAACTATAGATAACACAACGAATACTTACACAAGCTGCAAACTGGAAGAGGCTAAACTGTCTAGTATGGAACCTGTCAACTCATTATTGGACAAATCCCTGGTCATACATTGAAAAGATATAAATAAATTATTGCATAATAACAAGGTTTATATTTTTAGTTTTGCCTCCATAAAAGATTAGATTGGGGCTATCATTTTATTAATTAAAGGGAGAAAGCAACTCTACTAACAATGGCTGACCAACAATTGTGCAAGAAAGAAATATGGACTCTGAAAAGATCACAATTTCCAGGGTAATGGAAAACTTCTTGTAAGAGTTATAATTCTAACTTCTAAGTAAATGATACTTCGGTAGATAAAGATGTAGAAGATTGAATGTCATTCATTCAATAAAGATCTCCACTAGGTTGAAATTTGTGAAGTTGCAAAAATTATAAAGATAAAAAAGCCTGGTAGAAAGACAAGGGAATTAATAAATATGCCATCAGTAACACTTACACAGTTACACTTGTATCAGAGATTTTTTACCAAACCCAGAAAGTATTAAACCCACAAAGAATTAGAACTTAAGTTCCTGTAAATTTTAGGAGACATCATAGATAAAAGGGTCAACCCAGTTCTAATTCCCACTTGATGAGTGTACTGGAGAAGGGAATATATTAGATAGTTTTACTCTTGTTTTATGCAAAGAGACTGTTTGGTTGGCATATTGAAGAATATGAAAGTGAAGCACATAAATGACAGTAATGCCCCTTCCTATTGTAACATTCCTAAAAAGCCCCTTATTGAAAAAAGAAACCCCAAGTGCAACACATCTCTTTTGCTACGAAGGTTGTCTCCGGCAAAGGAGGTGGCGTACTGAGGAACAAGGCGGCCAACTGGAGAATGGAAGATAGAAACTTGGAGACCAAATTCTGGAAGACGATGTTGGGGAGGTTTACAGGTTTGGGGTTCATTTGTGGAAGAGATTTGGGTGTTGGGTTGAAACTCTAGAAACTCTAAAGGAGAAATTTTTTTTGGGTGTTCTCAGATCTTCTCAGATTGTTCTTGCCCAAACAATTTTCTAGCAATGGCGGTGGTGATATGTAGTTGTTGGATGTAATTTATGTCAAATGGAGTTTACGTGGAACGACCTTCATCTTTTCCCATAGCTGTCATGGTAAAATCGATTTTGTCAGCTTAAAATCGATTTTGCCATCTTAAAATCGAGTTTGCCATTGTAAAATCGAGTTTAGCATCAACAATGACAACTACAAATAAAGTGTACTCATGTTTAACCTTTTCAACTCACGTCATCCCCAAACCTTTTCCAACATTTTTCCAACATCTTGCGATAGTGGTGGTGATATGGAGTTGTTGGATGTAATTTATGTCAAATGGAGTTTACCTGGAACAACCTCCATCTTTCCCATAACAGTCATGGTAAAATCGATTTTGTCAGCTTAAAATCGATTTTGCCATCTTAAAATCGAGTTTGCCATTGTAAAATCGAGTTTAGCATCAACAATGACAGCTACAAATAAAGTGTACATATGTTTAACCTTTTCAACTCACGTCATCCCCAAACTTTTTCCAACATTATTGCAGTTAAACAGAAGGACCTGGGCAAGAACTTCACACAAGACCCATGCAGATTTTAACTATGTATGTATAGTTTGGAAAGCAATTATTGTTAACCCAACAACTTTTAAAGTGAAAACTCATTCATTTAATCAAAACTCACACATCACAAGCACTCAACACTTCAAATTGAACACAAAAACAGGGTCACAAATGTAGGAGAGGAATGCAATCATGTTTGAGCATCACCATCAAATGTGCCATCAACCCCACTCACACCTTCGCCAAAGACAACCCAAAGCTAGCTAATTTGAGTTAAATGCCACCCACGATAACCCACACCTCCTCACTGACAAATTCGTGTCTTGCCTGAAGCTCCCAACGTTTGTGCTGTCTTTGGTTAGAGTAAATGAAGGGCAATGTGGTATTTAGCACATGGGCCCACACTCAATTTTGGTGGGAAGCCAAATTTGTATTTCTATTCTTAATTTTGGAGGGAAACTGAAAATGTGAAAATTTCTAATTCAGAGCAAAGGTTTCTGGCTTCCAAACAGCATGAGAATGTGAATTACTTTCACTTTCAGATTCAGAGCAAAGTTTCCTGCTTCCAAACGGGCCCTTATAAGTGATTTGAAAATGAGAGAATATATAAATATATTCTTGGTAAAAGAGATATATATTTACATTCAGGTTAAAAGGGGGATACATGATATATCTATATAAACACTAACCAGGGGAAAAGCGGACCTGTAAGGCTATATCGGTCAAAAAAAAGTTTTAACAGGATAAGATGGGGTCATTGGAAATATTTTCCCAGCAACTCTAGCTAATAATCTCACATCAGATCACAGCGTTGATCCATCCCACACGTGATCACTCACGAGTCACAAGAGTCACCACTCATCAGCTATGATTAAACGACAGGGCATGTTGGATGTTCCATTTATACCTAAGTCTGATTTCTCTATCTCTTCCGTTGTGTCGCCACTCTACAAATTCCCATTTCCCAGTGAGAGAAACATTTTTTTTTCCTTCAACTTTTTTAATTTTTTTGTTTGATCAAACTTCAACTTTTTTAATAACAACTCCACTTTTAATTTATTCGTTTAGTAGGATCTTTTTTATGTTATGTATATTAGGTGAGACTTCAAATTGATTACCTTAAATAAAAAACTCTCCCATTACTTTTAAATGACCTTCACAATTTCTTTAATCAAACCAATACCTTTGGCTCTTTCTAGCCTGGAAAGAAAAATCGTTTCTTTAGGCCTTACATCAACACACCATATTCAAAGAAGTGACTTATCTAGTGGGATGCATGTTGTGTTTTTATTTTTCATTAAATATCACATAACATATCTTATATGTGATTTAATATAAAGGTATTTTTTTAGGACCTTACTTAGGTCAAGTTCCTTTCTCCAGGTTCTCAAGTTCTTTTAATATAGGAGTGACACGTGTCTTTTTATAACAACTATCCATTCAATTTGATGGCCTATATTGAAAGAACTTGAGAACCTGGAGAAATGAACTTGATGTAAGTTTTTCCCTTTTTTTATTACAAATAAAGAGGTATTTGTATTATCTAAGTAAATAAGAGTCTTAAATATGATATATAACGTGTTATCCAACCATTGTTATATACTAATGCGATATTTATTGATACTACCAATTAATTGTTATAACTTGGCAAAGAATCAAAATCACCCTCTTGTAAAGAAATAGTAGAGTCTGATAAAAAAAACAATAGATAGTCAAACTTCATCCCTAACACCCTCATCTAAAATCCAATTAAAAAACCAAATTTCCCCTGTGCACCTCCCCCGTTACAAATAATTACAATTTACATTATATGAGTTATTTTTAAATTGGTATAGAATCAAATTCACTTATTAATAAAAACAAAAGATGAGTAAAACTTAACCTCATTCTCCCCATTTACCCTCTCCTCGCAAAAAACTTTAATATGAATACTTGAAAAGATAAGCGTAAATTTATTAATCATACCTTAAGTTTCTGATAAAAAAACATACCTAAGGTTTCCCAATTCAAAATCTAATAGGATCAATTTTCTCTAAAAATTTATTAATCATTAATTATGCAGGGGCAACTGAGAGCGACACAAGGGACAAGTATTTCTATGTTGTAACCAAACAAGAATACAACTGGAATGAAGCAAATGCTGGCAAGGCATGCAAATAGCTTCTTCACCATCTTCATCAACTCCAAGACCTTCCAAGCAAATTGCACAACTTAATCCAGTTTTTTCCTCTCCAATTTTCACCCTTTCTAACCTTTCAATCGACATATCATTTGCAGGAACCAATAATGTCTCGTGTTGATATTCCTCAATGGATGCTTGCACAACTTCATCATAGTTGTCATCGTCATCGTGGTTGTCATCTTCATCCTCTATGGATGCTTCCACATCTTCATAGTTCTCAACTATAATAGTAACCTTCATCCGAGAGAAAGTAGTGTTCCTATAATTTGGGTTAGATATAATGTTTTCCACAAATTCTAAGACCCCTATGATAATTCGGATACGAATTTGTTGAGGATTATCGGAACTACAAAGGAGAATTGAACTTATGATTCGCACTATTAAATTTGCGGTGATTGTGCAGGGCAGATTATGGTCTACAGAGTCGAAATTAGGCTTGATAACTCCATTAATAACACATGTGTATTGCGTATCAGGTTGACCTGGTTGATTCATTAAAAAAGAAACTTCGGGAAGTTGTAGAAACTCTGAAGCCATTAAGTAGGGAAAGATCAAAGACATATAATTAAGAATGAATAGAGAATTTAAAGTATGATAACAAAGTCAATGTTTATATTAGAAAATAGTGGGGAGTTTAAGATGGATAAGGATTTAGATATAATTTTATTATCTTTTTTTTCAATGAATTTTTTTTATTATCTTTTAAAAGAGCATATAATTTGTTTTGTTGTTATTTCCATTTTGTTGATGGGAAAAATGATTTGTATTAATTTTATAAATTTTGAAATTAATTTTTTAATTTTTTGTAACTTAAATATCACGCTTTTAGCATTAAAAATATAAACATCAAACTTCTTTTTTTATCAAAAACATCAAACTTCTAAACTAAAATAAATTTAGGTTTTTCAAAGAGAAATTCTCGGGTGAACAGAAAAAATAGGAACTAACCTTTTGAAAAAAAAATTCTAGAGGAATTTTTTGTTTGACATGATACTCTAACAATAGGAACTAACCATTAAAAAAATTAAATCTTATATTTTCAATATTTTTATTTTATCTGATAAAAATGTTTTTATATTTTACAACTAGTAATTCCCTAGTACAATGCACCAAAATTAATTATTAAAAAATATTATTTGAAATTATTCGATTATTATTCGTTGAATGTTTACTAATTTAATATCCAATTACATTGGACAGATGCAGTTTATCTCGATGGGATACACTTGGGCTAAAAATAATACTAGACTTCTGAAAGTTGATCACTTGTCCAGACCATTAATCATTTTAGTATATAATAGATATTATATAGATAATATATTTATTATTTAATTGTCTATTTATAGCTTTATATCAAGTATTTATATAACTTCAGTTCTTTGATAAAAAAAATAACTTCAGTTCAAAAAAAAAGTACTATTTATATAACTTAACTTTTCACAATTGTTCTAAACGAAAAAAATTAACTAAACGAAAAAAAGCTTTTCACAATTTGTTTATATAACTTATTTTAGAAAATTCCTTTAATCAAACCAATACCCCTAACTCACTCACGCGTCTTTCCAGCCTGGCAAGAAAATTCGTTTTCATAGCCCAATATCACCCCACCAAATTCGAATTATTGTTCCAAAATTCCGAAACTACCCTCCATCCTTATATCTCACCCAAAAGTAATCACCTTCCACACACACACTCACACTCACACACACTCACTCACTCTCTCTCTCTCTCTCTTATCTACTAGCCACCATGCCACCGACACTCTTCCTCCTCTTCTTCCTTATCGCCGCCACAACTCTCCCCTCCACAGCAAATTCCACTATTACCCTCCAAACATTCCGAGAGGCACCAGCATTCCGAAACGGCATAGAATGTCCCAAAACGACATCATCACCACAACACACCACCAATACCATACACATAGCCATGACACTCGACTCCACCTACCTACGTGGCTCAATCGCAGCCGTCCTTTCCGTGCTGCAGCACTCCACGTGTCCAGAAAACATCGCCTTCCACTTCATCACAACCACGCGCCGAAGATCAGATCTCCGCCGCACGATCGCGTCCACCTTTCCGTACCTTACTTTCTCTCTCTACCACTTCGATCCTAGGATTGTGAGCGGCAAAATCTCGTACTCTGTTCGACGTGCGCTTGACGAGCCGTTGAATTACGCGCGAATGTACCTCGCCGATCTTTTGCCCGAGGAGATTGAGAGGGTTATCTACTTGGACTCCGATCTCATCGTGGTTGATGACGTGGCCAAGCTTTGGAATATCGACTTGAAGGCGCGTGTACTTGGCGCGCCCGAGTATTGTCATGCCAATTTGACGAATTACTTCACCGCAAGATTTTGGTCCAACCAGAGGTACTTGTTTAGTTACTGTTAACGTTGTTTACTTGTTTTAGTAGGATTAAATTAAATTATTAACGCCAGTTTGACTAGTTCTATGTTTACGGCTCTATCTAACTAAAATAATGTGTCACTACTCACTACTCACTAGTAAACTAAATTTAAATTTTTTTAGTGGCTAAAAACATACTCTTGTTTTCAATCTCATATTAATTATTTTTAATTGAAATTTATTTTTAATTGAAATTTATATTAATTATTAAATCCTATTATTTTTTTAAGATATATTCATTTTAATTATTTTTTTTTTGTATTTTTATATTAGTGAAACGCAATTTACTATTTGAGTCTACTATCCCATTTTAATTTTTTTTTTCATTTCACGAGTTTACTACTTTACTTAAATTCAACTCTTGAGTTTCACAACATTAGTTATCAATGTTACATATATGGTGGAATGGTACTAGAAACTTAGAAAATTATCAATGATGTCTATTAGTTGTGTTAATACTGATTACAATTTACATGGCTTCTAATTATAAATTTAAGATGATTTATTTTTTGGATTGAGTGAAATAGATGACTTAATTTTAATTTTAATATATGTTTATTATTTGGAGTGGTTGATAGGGAGTTATATAGGAAGTTAGTTTATATGTCACGGCGAGATTCTGGTGGAATTAGAGGTATTGATGATGTCTAGTGGTAGTAATGATGATTGAAGAATACTCCATGTGGAATTGTAAATTGAAGTTGACTTTGTTTTTTATTAAATTAGGGAAGTGAAACAGATGAATTAATTTCAATATATGCATGCTAGTTTTAGTTTAATGGAAGTTTTGAGATGAAAATACTAAATATAGGCATTGTGAAAATGATTAATCTTGTATCGTTGATGCTCTAACTTTTTAGAATTACCATCCCCCTTTTTAAACTCAATAACCGAATCATCCTTAGTGTAGTGATGTGATTACACCACTAACCCTAGGACTTGGGGTGAGAGAAATTGAAGTTACGAGTACCATCTTCCTTGTTTTTTGGCGTTGATTTTTTAATGGCACATTATTCAAAAATATTATTATGATCCCCTTTATTTAGAATCTGGAAAATGATTTGTTAATAATGTACTTTTATTTAATTCTGATTTTGTCACCTGTAATTTTTAATTTCCTGATTGAACAATTAATTTTGTTTAATTATCACTATTAGTTCATTTATCTTTATTTTATTAGAATGGTTAGCATTTATACATAAACTTCAAAAACTAAAATTAAAGGGTTAAATATAATTCTGGCCAATAAACAATTTTGAAATGGTTAAATTGGCTAAAAAAACAATAAAATGGCTCATTCTGGCCAAAGAACAATAAAAATGGTTCATTTTGACCAATGAGCTACTTGAAAATACCAAAAAAACCCTTGGGATCTAATTAAAATAATTTTTGAAAATGTGGGTCTCAAGGGTTATTTTGGTATTTTCAAGTAGCTCATTAGCCAAAATGAACCATTTTAATTATTCTTTGACTAAAATGAGTCATTTTATTGTTGTTTGGCTAATTTGACTATTTCAATATTGGACTATTTCAATATTGTTTATTGGCTAAAATGATATTTAACCTAAAATTAAAACATACACATAATATATATCTAAATCAAAACAAAAAAAGTACAGCTAACAAATGTAATTTCCCAATCCTAAATTAGCTAACACTATGATTAAGTAAGTAATCATATTTGACAAAAAAAGAAGTAACTAATCATACCCTCCTCTGCTCTCCAACAGGTATGCGGCGTCGTTTAAAGGGAGGAATGCGTGTTATTTCAACACAGGTGTGATGGTGATTGACTTGGGGAAATGGAGGGAAGGGAAGTGCACGGAGAAGCTAGAGAAGTGGATGAGGATACAGAAGAAGGAGAGGATTTATGAGTTGGGCTCATTGCCACCATTTTTGTTGGTCTTTGCTGGGGAAGTAGAGAGAGTGGAACATAGGTGGAACCAACATGGGCTTGGTGGTGATAATGTTCAAGGTTTGTGTAGAGATCTTCATCCTGGTCCTGTTAGTTTGCTCCATTGGAGTGGCAAAGGCAAGCCATGGTTGAGACTTGATTCCAAGAGGCCTTGTCCTTTGGATAGCTTGTGGGCCCCATATGATCTGTTCTGGCATTACCAGTTGTTTTCTGACAGCTAAAGGGTGAAGGTGGCAAGTCAGCTCGAGTCTTCACTTGGAGTGTGAAATGACGAAAGAGGACTTGGGAGGGTGAGGAATGAAGAGGCTGAAAAGGGTTGCATTACATAAATGCAACGGCGACGTATGGAGGTAGTTAGTTCAGAATTCAATTCAAATTGAATGGTAGGTGCTGTTTATAATGTACAGTTTGGTAGTGTTGTTGGACAAAAAAATAAGCGCAAAATGATTATGCAATATCATTGATTAATTTGTTCTTGGTCATTTGGTAGATTGGATTGTTGATTGAATGATTATTTTTGTCTCATATACATTGTTTTATGGAAGAGTTTTGGTTTGCGAGTAATACAAGTTCAAGAAAGGAAATCAGACTAGCTTGATAAGGACTTGGTGATTAGGTCTTACGTAAACTTAGTTTACACGCTAGGGTAGAAAAACTAAATTGGCTTGGAGATAAGAGATTTAAATCCTAGGAGATGATTTGACTATGTCAAAGTGAACATCGCAAGCAAAGATTTTTCTGTCTAGTCGTCGTAGAGAGTATACTATGTTCACAAAGTACTAAGCCTTGTCTTGTGCAATCTTTGTGAGTGTTCATGTATTTTTCATTTAAGTGTAATTTGTTTATGAGTGTTTATGATGAAAAATACAAAAACTCATCATAAACTCTCATGCGTGCCGTAATTTAAGAACTCATTTAAGTGTAATTAGTTTTATGCTATTAAGTCATATACCCTCCTATCCTAAATATAAGATGTAGTTGACTTCTTTTTTTTTTTGGAGAGATTGAGATTGAGGTTGCAAAATATGTTATTAAATTATGACATATTTGATATATATTTAGATTATCCATTAGTTTATAGGTCAAATAAATAGTTGAAGGAAAAAATTAGGTAAATCAATTTATAATTGACTTAATTTTGCTATTTTAGGATTTTCCAAATAAAAGTCAATTATGTCTTATATTTAGGATTAGATGAAGTAACTCTTTAGGTCATATTAAAAAAAGTCTTAACTCCTTAGGACAATGTCTAATATTGAAGGCGATACAAAATTAACAAGATTTTATCCTATTAAGTGAGATTTATACATAGATCATATAATGTCATTACATATTATAGGTGGCCAAATTTTTATATACTTTGTAAATTAAAGATCCCGCTCTACAAATATTGCTATCTTAATATATTTTTACCTTCAATATCTAATCATAAATTCACATGTTTTGGTGAATAAAATATTGAATCGAGACATAAAATGTGCATGAATTTGTTTCCCTTTCAAATCATGCTTTTGACAATTAAGATGCATCTTAATTCACTAAGGAGATTTATATTCCATTAGTATAACAAACATTTTTTTTCAAATAGCATAGAATATATTATTAAATCAAGAAAGTAGAATATAAAATAGGTCTGCAAAAAGAAAACTCAAATCACAATAAATAAAAACCTTAAAAAACTAAAAACTAAACATTGGTAAAAGAGAGTCATCGCCGCTGCAAGAACCCTACCATCTATATCATACCTTCATAAGAATCTCTTGTGGTCTAAACTCCCAAATCAATTCATTTCTACACAGACAAGCCGCAAAACCATAGGAAAACAAAAATTACTTAAAAAGAGCTAATGAAAAAATACAGACGTCTACTTTCCCGACAAACTCATATAATGACGAGAGAAAAGCTTCTAGCATCCAAAAAATTAGAGAGGAGTGGAGAGAGGGCAAGCATAAAACTTATCGTTAGTTTGAATTCTTTGGATCAGCCACATCATAAAAGTTAAAAATTGGATTTAGGGAAACTGTTGCCACGTGAGACTTGTTACCGCTTACAATAAGTGAAGGTAAAGATGCGCAATAGATTTATTTGTCCAAAACAAATGCACAATAGATTTTCATTTTAATCAAGTTGGTGGCTGCCATGATGGGCTAATACCACATCTTCCCGTTCGAATTTGCCACTACAGCTTTGCAGCTACATAGTAAGAGAGAAGCAAGAAAATTGAGACCTACAAATGGCAATTTTCTCAATATCAACTTGCCTTATTTCATTTGCTTACTATAACTGGTGTGCGGCGTATGTGTATCTAAATTTATATGCTAAGATTTAAAAAAATAGAGGGAAAATTGCTAGAACCACGTGACTAACTCATTGCTCAAAGGTAATCAACTGCAGCTCATTTTTTGTAGGCGCAACGTATGAATCATGTTTTTATTTATGTGAATGTCCATTATTTTGTATATAGTTGAAGAATAATTGCACACACGAAATATATGTTGTACTTGAATTCTTTAACAAATTATTAATACTTTTGGACATGGGCATCACATATCACATGCTACCTGGATACTGAGTCATCAAAGAAGTTTAAAAAGAAGTACTTGGATAAGAGATCCATATACAGTCATAAGAAGCCCAGCCCAAATCAACACGTCTCCGTGTAACGCGTGGTGGATAATAATCCTCAATCCAAACTCCAAAAGTTCCAAATCCTCTCCATCCACAAGAATACGTGAAATAACCGCCGAAAACACAGTATTTTTTTTAAATGTTTTATTCCCTGTAGTTGTAACTCAATTGTAATTCAGTCCCTGAATTTTTCACTTACAACTCAATCCTTATAAATTTCACCATTTTTTAAATTTACTCTTTGAAATTTGTTTAACTCCCTCTAGCTTTAGTTTCTGTAAAATTAAGTTGATTTTTTCTTTTGAAACATTAAAGATGTAAAATTAAGCACTTTATAATATTTATATGAAAAAGTGAAAAAATCTTAGAAAACTTAATATGTTATTTATAATTTGATTTGTCAGAATTCTTTTATAACATAGTTTATTTGACTATTAAGTTCAGGTATAACTCAATATTCCATGAAACGCATTATGGTTAAGTAACTCATTTTATGTCCATAAAAAACAAGTTGACGAAGTCCTATATTCAAGAAGAGAGGAAACATGTATATAAAAAGGAAAAGACGGAGTATCATATTATCAACTTATATGTGACATATATTAAAATTAAATTGTTTATTTACTTTCTTTAATATCTAAAAACAATCAATTTAATCTCATATCTAAGAACTAAGCGATAGTTTAAAAAGCGAGTTATAACGTAACCAAAACCATATTGATAGAGTTTACTTAATCAAAGTAAAGTAGTCAAACCTGGCGGGTTGACTTGAGTGGTAAGTACTTTCGCCCCTTAAACAAGTAGTTGAGGGTTCAATCCCTAACTCTTGAGAATGAAGCAAATTCACAGGCCAACTGTCTACCCCCTATATGGGACTTCAGAACAGCGAGAAATTAGTTTCACTTGACACTCGGGTGGGGATACCTTTGGGTAACAAAAAAAAAAGTAAAGTGGTCAAGTATAATTTAATTAAAATGAAGGCCATAAATATAAATATTCCCAAAAATAAATAGATATTTTTTTTTATTTTTTCTTAAAAAAATCGAACTTGTGGTCTGAATTAGAAGCAGAAGCTCACTAAAAACATCTTCTCTCCCACCACAAAACCAAACCACATACTCATTCACTTCTCTCACTCAAACCAAAACAAAATCAATGGCTACTTCTGTCACTACAGCTCAAGGAATTGGCGTAGTAGGAGCCACAAGGCTTCACCATCCAAAACCCACCAACAAAAAATCTCTCTTTTTAGGCCAAAACCTTAAAAACAACAAAAAAATCACATCTTTTTCAAACCCAAAACCAACTGTAACATGTGCTTTGGGAGGAGAATGGGTGGATTCAGTTCAGCACCTATTTCTGGGAGTTGGGGTGGGGCTTCCCTGCACGGTGATGGAGTGTGGAGACATAATTTACAGAAGTACCCTTCCCAAGTCCACTGGGCTTACCATTACTACCCCTGGTGTTGTTTTGGCTCTTGCTGCTGTTTCTTACTTGTGGGCCACCCCTGGTGTGGCCCCTGGCTTCTTTGACATGTTTGTTCTTGCTTTTGTTGAGAGATTGTTCAGACCTTCTTTTAGAAAGGTCAGTTCTTTTCAACATTCTCTTTCATTGTTTTACTAGAGATTATATATTAGTTAAATGAGTTAAGCTTATTTTGTGTATTATTATAGGGGCAATTGCAGATAGGTTCCAAATAAGATACTTAATTTCGAAGAGGTCCAAGGAGTTGTTAATGACTAGGGTTAACGACTACAATAGCCCAAGTAACAAGTGATAACGACTCCTTTGGACCTTTTTGAAATTAATTGTATTATTTGGTATCTAGGTGCAATTGTTCCATTGTTATATTATATGTCAGCTTATAAGTCAAATAAACTAGTTAAATGAAAAAAATTATGACAAATCAATTTGTTAGTTACTTATTTAGATTTTGGATTCCTTAAAAAATGTCAACTAGATTCTTTATTTAGTAACGGAAGGAGTATTATATCATGTATTAGCTTATAAGTTAAATAAAATAGTTTACTAGAAAAACAAATCATGCAAATCAATAAGTAGCTTATTAGGTTTCTTAGGATTTTTAAAAAGAGTCCTATATTTAGTAATTGAGGGGAGTATGATTTTATTGAAGAAGGTGAAGTCACATTTTAGGATTTTTAGCTCAATTTGGATGCAGTATTGTTTGTGGGGATAATTTTAGTATTTAGGTTGGTTTAGACTATTTCATTTCAAGGGAGTAATATTATTACTCTAATTTATTTGTAATAGGAATTGAGTTCTGCTAATCTTAATTTAGACAGTATTGTCTTTTGCAAAATACTTCCTCCATTCTTTAATACGAGTGTAGCATATATCTATTTTGTGTATTATTAGATTATATGTTAGCTTGTAAATTAAATAAATTTACTTATAAAAGAGATTCAGGAAAAACAATATATAAGTAAATAATTTAGCTTTCTTAAAAATTCTCCGGAAAAGTCAAAGGGGTCTTATATTTAGAATTCGAAAGAGTAATAATCTTGATTATTTGCAAAATATAAAATGTATGAGTCTCTAGTTAGATTGTCATCCAAATGATTAGAGTTGTCAAGCTGATCAAACGAATTAAATGACATTGTTTTGACAAATGAATTAGTAGGAGACTTGCTGATTTTGGTTTTGACTAAGTTTCTGCTTGAGAAAATTAGAGAGATCAATATACAATTACGGTTGACATTTATTTGAAATCAAACTGTTTCATTGTGACAGGATGACTTTGTCTTGGGCAAGAAGTTGGGCGAGGGATCCTTTGGTGTAGTTTATAGAGTTTCATTGGCCAAGAAGCCGTCTTCAAAGGTATTATACTTTTTTGGAGAAGATTTTAAAACAAATGCTAAATATTGGATATATTAACCACTCACTTGTTTAAGTGATTTAGGATTCTCTTGTAATCAAAATATTACTTTGAGTTCATTACTTAGGATTTTTCCAATATTACCACTTTTGATTTCTTAGATTAGTCTAGTTGTAGAATGTTGACTGATGTATATTAGTTCTCACTGGAAGGAAGGTGACTTGGTCTTGAAGAAGGCTACTGAATATGGTGCTGTAGAAATTTGGATGAATGAGCGTGTCCGGAGAGCTTGTGCAAACAGCTGTGCTGATTATGTTTACGGTTTCCTTGAGGTGTTGCTCTTATAAGACTACTACTTCTACCATAGGAATTAAGGGTATTATTGTTGTATCGTTTATGAACAGATCAAAGATATTCTCACTCACATGCTTTAGCACTTTGGTTTTGTTCTTGTGACCAGAAATTGTGACAATTTTTTGCAGAGTTCTGGAAAGAAGAGCAGTGAATATTGGCTTATATGGAAATTTGAAGGGGATGCTACACTAGCAGACCTAATGCAGAGTAAAGAGTTCCCATACAATGTTGGTAGTCTCTCTTAATAGTCTAATAATTGCAGAGTAAAGACTAGTCATATACCAATATTTATATAACTGGTCATACAAGGAATAAATAAAAGTATGTCATGTCTGCTAGAAACTGTAAGGGAAGCAATACATTCATTTTCAGTCCTCCATCAATGTTAAACCTTTATGTCTTGAATTCTCCAATATCAGTCATAATGATGGCCACTGATAAATCTCAGGTTGAAGCAATGATTCTGGGCAAGGCTCAGGACTTGCCAAAGGGATTGGAAAGAGAGAATAGAATAATTCAAACAATCATGAGGCAGATCTTGTTTGCATTGGACGGTCTTCACACAACTGGAATTGTGCATAGGGATATTAAGCCCCAGAATATCATTTTCTCTGAAGGTAATTGCAAAAATATTATGATAAATTCTGTTTAAATATTTTGGCACTACATTTAAAAGAATTTGAGCTAAAATTCTTGCAGTACATGCAAAGCTTTGTATAATTTAAAAGAATAACCATAGTCTACCGAAGTTCTAACTTTCTGTAAACCATGGGATCAGAATCTCGCACATTCAAGATTATTGATCTTGGAGCTGCAGCAGATTTGCGGGTTGGCATCAACTATATTCCTAATGAGTTTCTTTTGGATCCAAGGTATCTTGTTTGGCATAAGTGGTACTGGTAGCCAACTGATATTAAACTTATTCAACTGATGGTTTTTCTGCGTCATGCGCATGCCCTATTCATCATATCATCTTTTATGTTTACTCATTTAATTTTTGAAATGTCCCCTGACGTGGATCTTTGGATATCATAATGGGTTTTGTCTAGATTTGGATATGACGTATATAGTTTTCATTGAAGCATCATCTTCAGGTGGAGAAGGGTTTAAATTTTACTAGTTTGATATTTATTGCTGTCCAGCAAATGGGTCCTATGCATTTTGATTTTTTAAGGTGAAATACAAGGTTTTGCATGCTTCTCATTGATCATTTCATCAAAGTGGTAGCAATGAAATAGTAAGAGTGACACTAGGTGAATCAATATATTTTGACCAGGACATAGGGTTTACTAATGAATCAATTGGAGAATAAATTTTAGTATTATTGTTTTCAGTAGGAGAAAATTGAATCACTCTTTTAGAAGCTACCAGCTTGGTAACTCAATTAGTTAAACTATAATTAATGAACACTACACACATTTTCTAGACAGCTTACACCATGTCATTAACTTTCAGATACGCTGCCCCAGAGCAGTATATCATGAGCACACAAACGCCCTCTGCACCCTCAGCACCAGTTGCAACTGCACTTTCCCCAGTCCTATGGCAGGTCAAAACATTATGAACCATCCATACTTATGTATTATTTAGAATCTGTTCTTGCTTATAATATTCCACCTTTTTTCTTTAACAGTTGAATCTACCGGATAGATTTGATATCTACAGTGCTGGCTTAATATTTCTCCAAATGGTGAGTGCCAAATAACTGATGAGTAGATTTTTCTGTTGTTATTAAAACTTAATAAGTCAATTTCTATGAAAAATTATAAGGTGTACCTGGGTTACATAATGCAGGTGCATCAAACCAATCATGATTTTTTAACATGTTCGACACACTTCACTATTATATTTCTTTATTCTTTCATAAGTTCATATGTTTATTCATGATTGGCTTTGTTTGCTTATAATTCTCAACTTTTGAGTCTCCCGATGTAAGGGATGACTTGACTCAACAATAAACTTGATTACTGTGAGGTCTATGGTCATGGGTTTAGATCAGCCTACCTGCATAAAGCAGGGTTAAGACTGCCTAGTATATTCCCTTCCCTAGCACCCTTATCAAGTGGGAACCAGAACTGGGTTGATCCTTATTAATTTATCTCATGATGTTTTGCAAAAAGAAAAATACGGCATCTCAATAGTGAGAAGACTGCAAGTAGTAGATTTTCTTGTTAAATTGTTTTTTGACCCTTTTTACTAGAACTGTATGGTGTATTTTGGTACAAGAGACAATGAAACAGGTTAATTTTATTTACCATGTAATCAAGCATTGAATATGGAATTTCAGAGAACTTATAAGTCATGCATTTTATTTTTACAGGCAATCCCTGGATTACGCTCCGATAATTGCCTCATACAATTTAACCGTCAGTTGAAGAGGTGTGACTATGACTTGGTTGCATGGAGAAAAACTGTAGAAAATCGGTGTGGTCCTGAACTAAGGAGAGGCTTTGAGCTTTTGGAGTTAGATGGTGGAGTAGGATGGGAACTTCTCACATCAATGGTCCGCTACAAAGCAAGGCAACGACTCAGTGCAAAAGCAGCATTAGCACATCCCTACTTTGACAGTGAAGGCTTGTTGGCATTGTCTTTCATGCAAAATCTAAGGCTGCAACTCCTACGGGCAACACAGCAGGATTATGGAGAAGCAGCCAAGTGGATTATTCAGCTCATGGCAAAATCTGGAACCTCAGAAGTTGGAGGATTTACTGAAGCTCAGCTCCAGGAACTAAGAGTACGTATCTTGACTGATCAAACATTATCTGGAGCACTGAGATATTCATGTTTTATCATTTTAGTTTTCAAATGATAATTCCCATACATTATGGTCCTGACTAGTGTCAGAGGCTCAGAGCCATGTCTCTCAATATTAAACTTTAGTAGTTAAAGTGCAGAATTGATGAAATGTCTCTCCAATTGAGAGATTAATTTTTCTGATGTAGTCATTATTATATTCGAAGGGCCAACTTGGCTTAGTGGTAAGCTCGCTTGCCGTGAGGTCTGAGGTCATAGGTGGTCATGGGTTCGAATCAGTCTCTCTACAAAAAAACAGGGATAAGACTACCTAGTATATTCCCTTCCCCACCACCACTCTCACCAAGTGAGAATCGAACTGGGTTGACCCTTTTTTCTAGTCATTTATTATATTCACTGATTTCTCTTTTTGCTCTTGTATAGAATATTGAACCAAAGAAGAAGAATAATGCACAAAGAAATGCTTTAGCCTCAGCTCTCAAACTTCAGAGGAAAATCATGAAAACATTGAATGAGAGTGTGGATGAGCTTACTCGACGCTGGAAAAGCCTTTGGTGGAGCAGATGGATCCCCAGGGAAGAATGAACACTGTAAATAATATAATCCGCTATTTGTTGAATTTTTTTGTCTATAACTTGTATATTAAAGTTCAATTTCTATGTGTAGAATAGATTAGTGTTATGTAGTATGAAAGAAGGAGAAAAAGTGGGAGGCAGGTAAACTGACTAGAATCTGTTGAAAACATGTCAGGAATCTTTTGACCGCTCGTGTAAATTCTATTAATAGCAATATACTTGTTTTGCAAATTTACATTTTGGTCCAAACAGTAGCAGTACATTTTGTAAAGGTGTTGAAAGAGAAGAAACTTGACAGAATCGCAGAATGAGCACATATATGTCTTCGGGTTATGGTGCAAATCTAACACCCAACTATTAACAATAGTGCATTGAACATAAGTGTAGGATGAAAAAGGGAAGATGCAGATGGATTTGTTTAATCTGTAGAATTGGTTTGTTGGACTTCTCTATTTTTTTGTCTGATGTTTGAATTCTCATTGAAAACTACCAAAAGTGGAAGTGGGTAATTGGTTTCCAAAGTGAAACTATATGCTCTTGATTCATCTCATTTCTTCCTAGTTACAATTTTTGTTATAACTTTTCCTTGTTTGAACTTCTTCCTCTAGGCTTAGAGTTTGGATAGGGAAAATCACTAATGTCTCAAATGCGATATTTAAGCACGCTTAATAACAAATGAGGAGGAGTATGGACATTCTATCATTCATTAAAATAGAATTTGTTACTGTATGCTGCTTATCTGTCGAGAGAGACTTTTTGATATAACATTCCTTCTTTGAATCATCTTTATTAAAGCTCATAATGATTATACCCCTTCAATATCATATAGTTCCAAACATGCATGTCGTTATTGCATAAGTTGTTAGCCTTTCTTATCACAGTAAGGCAAGTAAGCAACAGTGGTTCTATACATATACAAGATAGAGCTCTAAAGTGAGACTTGCTTATAGCATAGAAAAGGTTCAGAAGGAGTTAAGTTGTTCATTTTCTCAATGAACAAATTGGCTCTCGCGTATAGCTGTTAGTTATTGATATGATGAAAAGGAGAAAGTTACTCCTTAAAAACTAACACAGAATACAAGTTCATGTTTCGCAAACAAGTTATCTCATACTTTCAAGTTCCAATATAATCAATACGTCAACAATTGGCAAAAAAAAAAAAATACGTCAACAATAATACTCCCTCCGGTCCCTAATGTAAGAGCCCAAAATTTGAATGGTTTTGGTCCCTAATGTAAGAGCTCACCCCACATTCTCTCCTCATTTAATGCATTTTTTCCTACTTTACCCCTAACTCTCTTTCATATTTATTAATGTTTATGTATTTCTCTCTCTTAAAAGTACCATAATAAATATGGGCAATTTTGGAAAAGAAGCATTAACTCCAAACATCCAACTAACATTCACATGTTTTCTTAAGAAGCGTTTTTTTGGTGGCTAGCTCTTACATTAGGGACCGGAGGGAGTACTTAACAAGTTTATATAGTCAAATTTTAAAAAAAAATATAGTTCAAACTGTAAAATTGAAAAAAAAAACATGTTCAATTCAATTGAAACACCTCTTAATTGAGCTTTAAATATATTGTTTCAGGTTCCCATGTCAAGTTCAATGTGAAACTGACACACGTACAAAGACAAAGGAAGGACAAATAGTTCAAATTAGTCAACACAAAACAGCACAAGTTTCCAGTCAAGGAAAAAAAAAACTGTACAATCTGATTTACTGATCGATTCTCCCGCATGGACTTTTTGCTATGTTTCTCTAAAAAACGAACTCAGGCCCTCTCAAAACGTGTCATTTTGTTTCCCAATAGAGAAACATGTATAGTTAAACAAGCCTTAGGAAAAGGCCAATAGTATTGATAAAAAGAAGGATTCACTTTGACTAGAATTGTTGTTTTTGAATATTGCGAGAACTTCACGTGTAACTCTGATCTCCTTGTCTAGTACAACAGAACCATTTTTTAACATAAAGTTATAAACTATGAACAGAGAATGACAGAACCAGAGAGACATGTATAGATTTCCTGAAATGTTTAGATTTGGACCACTTTGATTATAGTGCGTTTCAGACCTTAATTTTATCACCCTTGACCATGTAACGTAGTTAAATGTAGTATACTTCTTAAGGTGTTTGATATCAGATATTAAAAATGGATCATGATTGTTCTCTACAACAAGATAATGCAGTATGAAACGACAATTACTGAAAGGAATACACAAAACTGACAAAGCACATTCTTCAATAACAAGCGCACGAGGGAGAGAGCAAGTGGATCTGTGACTGTGCATGCTTAGCCTTGTCTTTCGTTGAGTACATAGGGATGATTTGGGTTTGAGTCTATCTAATATATAAAAGAACTAGACCCTTGTATTATAATAAACAAATTATTAAATTCCTTTAAGAAAAAATGTCCACATTCAGAGTGGGACACTAACTCAATGAATTTACCTCCGATAAGAGGATACTCGCCGAGCCTAATCAAAAGAGCTAAAGGGATGTGTGTATTTGTAGTAGAAAGATGGTGATATATTCAAGTTAAAATGATTTTCTCACCTTGAACAAAAAAATATAGAATTAACATTATTGTCAATCCTTACATTTCAATCAAAATTATGATATTGGTTTATGTTTCAAATTGTAGATTTTTGTCCTTGTAGGTTATAGTTTCCCTAGTCCAAAACATCGGTGAATAGTTTGATAAAAACTTGAATCAGAGTTTAATATGTTAATTTAAGCACCAAAACTTCAAGTCGTGAAAAATATATGGATCAAACCAAAACTCATTAAATATATATAAAAAATTTCTCCAATAGGGTACATCGAGGAAAAGTCTTTATTCAGAACTTATTCTAAAACTATATATACTAGAATTAAAACTAAAATGTGATCTAGTTATATGTACTAACATTAATACAAATCCAAAATATACTTTACCTAAACAAAAACTAGTTTTGTTAGATACTTTGGATTAATGGTAAACTGTCTTAATCAAGTTTGAGAGTCAAACAAGGCTAACTAACCACTTATTTAAGAGGAAAGAGCACTTGGAAATGCAATTGTAGGTAGGGGGTGGTATCAATCTTGGCACAAAGTGCTATAGGACGGGCTCCACATCATCTCGACTCCAGAACGTTGCTTGGTTTTCTGGCCGAGTTGAGAAGGTTAGGGGCTCTCTGTATTACCTTAACTCTAAACTTGGTTGCTTGGGTTATCTAACCAATTGAGAAGGTTATGGTCTCAAAAAAGGCACATATACTAGGGGTAATGCAGGGCGCCAAGGCCATAACTACCCTAGTTTACCAAAAAAAGATGCTAGATTTGATACCACTTGAGTTAATATGATTTAATGTCAATCTGAATTAATAATGTGCGCGCTTAAACTTTCTTCCCCGTTCTTTGGTACAATAAAATTTCTTTCCCTATGACTACTTTGTCTCCATCGCTCTCTCACGTTTAGATATCACTACATATTGCATTTTTATTTTGCAAATACAGAGTAATCTTTTGTTATGAAAGTAAATAAGTGTTTTAAGCGTAAACATCAAAGGGAGAACTATGTTTCATATAATTAAAGCGGGGTATAGGTAGGTCCATGAAATTGTGTTGTGTTGTTTCCTTTGCCATCATCATTGATCACTAACAACTGCAATAATTTCCGGACTTTTGTTGCTATTTGATAAACATAGTACTGATCGTAAGCTTGGTGTTGGTCCTTATATAATGTTGTGGCCCCAATATATGGTGTCCGCTTATGTGCTTTTTTGTTGTATTAGTAAGTTAAAGGTCAAGGAGCAATTATAATGAGTTATTATGAATTATGATGTATATGATTGAGAAAATCCCAGATAAAGTATTCCAAATAATATGTGAAAGGACAATAAGAAACTCAAATTTGCGTAAAGATAAGTTAGGTCCGAGGCCTGAATTGAGATTATGAAATGTTGCAGAATACTCAAATGTCCTCCCTCTTAGAGTCCATTTTTGATTAACAATACTTTCATAGGGATTAACATATCCATGATATGCATTAACAACTTTATCATAACCATTAACATATTTGAAATCCACATATTTGAAACTTGTAAATCGCTATTCAGAGATATTGTTAATGACTATGTTGATATTGTTAATGATTTTCCTAAAGTTGTTAATCCCTATGTAGGTATTGTTAATCGGAATGAGAGAGTTGCAATCGCTAGGAACATGTCAATCCACAAACGTGAAAATTGTATAGCTCTATTAAGAGTTTGTTAGTAACTATGAAGTTGTTGATGTGTATGATGAATTTGTTAATATCTATAAAAGTGTTGTTAATTGGAAGTGAGTTCTAAGGAGGAGGACATTATTGTGCAATATTTCATAATTCTAATTTAGGTCCTAGGATCTGACTTGTTCTTTTACAAATTTGAGTTTTTTCATTATCCTTTTGCATATTTGGAGTATTCTATTTGAGATTTTCCCATTATGATTCAAACTTAAGTAACCCCATATAGATATACTTTCTAATTTTAAGACCTAATAAACAAATTTATAAGAAAATTGAGAAAATTTAAGTTGATTATTTGCAATTCTTATGTAAAAACGTGACATTTTCTCTACAATGCTCATCTAATAAGAATAGAAAAAATGGAAAGCAAAAAGGAAAAATTGAATATGGTAATATTATGCAGAAATATAAGTGCTATCTATATTGATAGTACTGTTCTTTTTTATTACCTTTTTTTACTTTCTAATTATAAAACATTGGAGTTTTAATTAACAGAAGTTCCATTGAAAATACTACTTTCTTTCTTATCAGATTTTTTGACCTTTTTTTTAAGAAATTAAGGAATCAAATTTAGGGGATTCTGAATAGAATGAAAATTCTCATATAAGTGAGAAGTCGCAGGTTTAGTACCAATTCATAACATTAATTAATCTTTCCCCCCTTAAAGTTATATTTTAAGAAGTCATAATTGGGTCCATTAAACCCTTTCCATGCCCCCTGCCTTCCTCTTTACTCTTTCTATAAATAAGAAGCCTCCTTTACTTTTTCTGAAACTAAGCAAGCCCTTCATAGTTCATATTACCATTACCAACAAAAACACATCATGAAGATGGAAAGTCACTCCTCCTCCAAAAGAAGGCTCACACACAAAGGACTTGGAGGAGCCCTTAGAGAGCACAGATCTCGCCTTTACATTATCAGAAGATGCATCATCATGCTCCTCTGCTACCATGATTAATATAATTATCTACCCCTCCAACGGTGTCCACTAAACGCAATTTCAAGGTTTCCACTCCAATATCTTCAACAGCATAAAGAACATATTTGTTCACACAATGGTTTATCTTTCTCTGCTAGCACAAAGGTATCTCAGCAATACTATTTAAGTCACTATTGTCGGTGGACATAATGCAATAAGCTGCATATCATAAACTGACGAAATTTTGTTGGCCAAATTGGACAAGATATTACAAGCTGCATGGGAATCTATGTTTCTTTCTATCTATCTATTTTTCTTTTCTGATTACTCATGATGGGAAGTAATGTAAATAGTTTAGGCAAGAATATTAGAGGAAGAGTGAAGTTCATCTATTTTTTGTGTATTTTCTCATCTTTTTGTATATCAAAATAGTCATATGTCATGTCATTGTAGTTATATATATACCTACTAAGCTTTTCTAACAAACATTTATCTATTCATTTTCTTTGCTCTGTTCATTTAATTGAAATGATTAATATGTTGTCAATGTTTGTTTTCTTCTGCATCTATGAGCTAACTCTGCGAACGTTAAAGTGATTAATATATTCTAGTGTTAAGTATGAGATTTCATGGAACGAAAGTGTCCTTCCATCAAGGATCAAATGGCCACATTTCACCTTTCACACTACTTCAAATACAATTGCTTATAACAAGAAGGCAGTAGCCCCTCCAGCTTAATGGAAGTTAAATTCACATGATTTAATTAAATTAAGGAAAAAAGTTATAATATAAAGGTAAAATTTAGATAGATAATATAAAGGGTTAAAAGAGTAGGGGCTAATGGAAGTTATATATATTCACATAATTTATTAATAAAAAAATTGAGTTTGTTCCATAAAAAGGGTTAAAGAGCAATATTGCTAATAGATTAGCGTCAAGACTATAAATAGCACAATTAAAGGTAAAATGAGTTTATATCGTTCATGGACTTTTTAACTATGGGCGGATTAGCCAACTCCATTTAATTTGAGTAAATCTCCATTTAATTTGAGTAAATGACGTTACTTTTATGACACAAAATGTTATAGACTCCATTTAAAATTAGGCTGAAGTATACGTTTGTTCCCTTATGTTTGCATCAAGTTTCAATTTAATTCTTTATGTTTGAAAAGTATACTTTTAGTTCCTTATGTTTGCATCGAGTTTCAATTTAGTCATTTATATTTAAAAAGTATACTTTTAATCTTTTTTTGTTAACACCGTTAGTTTCATTTAACGGAAATAATTGTTTCATAATTGAATTGGGACCCAAAAAGATAAATTTTGAAACTATAAGAATAATTACACTAAAATGATCAATCTAAGCACCTTTTCAGTATATAATAACCATTTAAAATTGTTAAGTTAATATTTTCCGTTAAGTGAAACTAACAGCGTTAACAAAAGAAAGGCCAAAAGTGTACTTTCGAAAGATAAAAGATTAAATTGAAACTTGATGCAAACATAAGGAACTAAAAGAGTTCTTTTCAAAGATAAAGGACTTAATTGAAACTTGATGCAAATATAAGGGACTAAAAGTATATTTTAGCCTTAAAATTATGACAAACATTTGTTAAATTTTAATTGCATTAGCTAGTCTACTCTCGGTTAAAAGGTAATTCATTGTTGATAGAATTGTGCTATCTAAAACTTGGACAACGAGTTATTGGCAATAATGCTCTTCAACCAATACAAAATGTTTTTTTGTCTAAAATATCTTATCACATATCCATAATTCCTTCATCTCTCTTATTTGCTTTTTTGGCAACTAAATATCAAAAAGGGGATTGGGTTAACCCACAAAACAAGTCAGTTAAAAAAAAACTCACAAAACAAAGGCATTATACCTAGCCCATGATCTACGAACTATGTACGTAGGTGCCAGAGAGTACATGCCAACCCTCTGATTTGGTTATTTTTAAAAGAACATCAATAAACATAATTGGGAAATTATTGACAATCAGGGAAATAAATATACTATATTTAAGATCAAAATCAACCCTTTAATTATGTCTTATATATTATGATAATTAAGACGAGGAAAGATAAGGAGGAATAGTATTATATAAAATCTTGTATGCATTATTTTGATTATAATTTACTTTAGTTCGCAATATAACTATTTTTAACCACCCAATGCATTGCAATATCGAACATAAAGGGTTCATTAATGAAAACATAACAAATAGACAGTTTGAGATAACTTCTCTTTATCTTCCACGCCACCTCTGTATATAAAGATGCAGTTGATGAAAGCTATAAAAAGTTCTCTACCCATTCTCCACAAGACTAGTACAGTTATAGCACATGTAACATGATTTATATGAAAGATTTCAATATTAAATACAAGAGTTAGTTGACTTTTTTGAGAATCTTAAACAAGTTAGATAGGTAAATTAAAAATTAATTTTTCTGATTTTTCTCTAAACTAGTTTATTTGACTTATAAACTAATACTCCCTCCGTTTCTAAATATAATATCACTTTTGAAATTCAACTTGTTCCTAATTATAAGATCACTTTCTAACTTTTCCCAACTTTTTCCAAAATTAACCCTACAATACTTATCTATAATAACAAGCAAAAGAGGGAGAGTGAGGATAAAAGTATATAATTGAGATAAATTGGTAATATCATGTGTAAATAACTAACTTAACTAATTTCATTAATTTACTCAAATTAGAGAAAGTGATCTTATATTAAGGAACGGAAGGAGTATATGATAATATAATAAATAAAATAATAAAGTGGTTAATTTCACTTTTAATTTCTCAAAAAAAAAAATCAATTATATCTATTATATTTAGGAGCAAAGTGACTACTTCGTTCTGTTATCACTATGTCGTATATAACTTTGAAAGTCAAGCAAATAAGTTTGGGTAAAAACACAAATAAAGCGACTAAAATGAAAAAAATGTCATATATTTTAGGACTAAAATCACTTCTAAATATGGTATTATATTTATGATTAGAAGATTTTTTGTGTTTTTTGTTTTCTTACACAACCATGTTTTGAGCCGTTTGTACAAGATTTCAAACATGTGGAAATAAGTTTAGTCAAATCAAATAATGCAAGATAAAAGAAAAGTGATATAATAAGAATAACTAGTTAGTGGCATTTGTTAGATAATGATATATGTAGGCCCTATGATGAAAAAAAGATATCTCTAGGCCCATTAACCATTTGAAGTGAAAACCTTTCACTATATATTGTGTCCTCCTACAATATGACTCATTCTTACTCCCTTTTGATTTAGTTGGCAATTCATTTATTTTTACACCTGATATAAAGTGTTGTTAATTAACAATGCAACTCACATGGATAAAAAAGAGCCAAAAAATTACCCCACTTTTTGGTCGAATTGGCAATCATGCGTGGTCTGATTACAAATGATTTAACCTTTAAAATAAAATGATGGCAAAAAAGAAATTGGAGAGAACTCAGATGGAATTATACTTCCTAAATTTTGTGTATATTTCTTTTGTGTTGTGAACATTTGTTAATGTGAAAAGCAAAAAAAAAAGTTTATATGAATTGGGTTTTAATAATTATTCATAATGGGATTTTGGCCAACCCGCAACCGTTTTGAAAACAAGATGTGATTTTGTAATAAAACATAGGATTATATATTTAACACATCACAAAAGTGAAAAAGAAACATCAAATTCAAGGTCTCCAACTCTAATATTGCAAATTAAATACAAAAACATTCATGAACTAAATCAAAAATTCAAGTCTAACATACCGAATCAACAATCAACCAATAGTAAAGGTTATCTTGAGTCTAAACATTTTTCTTTTGCAATGGTAAATGTACCACAAATATAAAACAAAACAACATGTATGTCCATGACCATTTTTATTTTTTTATATAAAAGGGCTAGCCCATGGGTTGACGAATTATATTTAGATTTGGCAATAATGGGCCCCAAAGACTCTATTCAATATAAGCTCCATCTTTCTTCAACCCAACCTATATTATATAATAGGGGTTATTACAAGGGCTGTATTAAGATTCTTGCCACACTCTAACTTGATGAGCTATTCGGGCCAACCCGTATATTTGGATGTTAGGATTGGACTTAGGCGCTTAGCCTATCCTAAAGCATTTTAGAAAAGTAGTTATTAAAAGAAAAACTGACATATTTTTTTTGGTCGAGAAAAAACCGACATTATTTAACATACACTTCTTGTAAAACTAATATCAGGATAAAAATGATTTGTCTTAAAAGATATATTTAAAAATTTTATTTGTTTCCACATTATTTCTAATTGTGGATGCGCACTTGTTTCATTTTATTTATTTCTACATTATTTCTACTTGTGGATATACACTTGTTACATTTTATTTTGTGGATGTCCACTTGTTTCTAAGTATATAACATCTTTCAAAGCATTTTCAGCTTTCTCCAAATTATTCTAATTGATTCTCCACAATGATTGAAGTAAGAAAAAGAATGCGAGAATAAATGTAGATGATTAGGATGCTTTTGTTATATAATGCGATTTTGACTAATTAGCTCAACTTCATTAATTTAATCAAATTAGTTAATTAAAATGCATATATGCCTTATATTTATAAACAGAAGAATTATATTACTTACAAATATATAATCTAATTACATATAATATATGTTAAAATCATGTGGTCTATTTATGTTTTTTAATCTCCAACAAAAAAAACTTGATATAATATTTAGGATAGAAGGGAGTGACATTGTCGAAGCACTAATATATCACCCAACGGAGAACCGAACCTCAGTATTCTCCCAATTCGCCACACAGTGAATGACTGACCATTATTATTGAAGCCAACCCCATTAGGTTCATTTTCATTTTTCATACATGAGAGGCATGGCAAGTTTTATTTGTGGGCTCATCTCATAATCAAGGTGGGTTCCTTGAGCTAACTTGAAGATGGCGCAATAAATAATGAATGAATGAAAATATGGATACATACGAGTATAAGACACATCCTGGGGTAGCCAAGCATCTGATTACCTAACCACTTTCTAAAGCATGACGAATTTGGCAATGTGTCCCAGAAGTTGTGGGATCCTTCCATAAAAAGCCATAATTCCACTTTTCATTCATTTTTTTGACATCTGTACACTTTTCAATATTTCTTGTCATGCATCAAGGAGATATAGATCCAAATGCATTGCCGGTCACAATGTTTTGTAATAATATACTCACTATTGCTTTTCCCCCAAAACTAGCTGATCTATTGACCCATTTATATACAATTTGAATTCACAATAATCTCAAACTTTAGATGTCTTAAGAAAGATGCTTGATCTAATTTAGACTGACTCTGACCAATTTAATTCTATTTGTAAAATCATTTTGAATTGGATAGTGTACGTTAAAAAAGTGGTTTGAAATTTTGTCGGAATTTTATTTTCTTTAAAATTCCTATGATCTCTCCCAAATTATTCTTAATATAAAATTTTATTTAATTTTTGTTTATAAAATAAAACTATATGAACTCTCAATTTTTAACTTTATATGACACACAAATAAACAAATTATTAGGCAGGTAGGCTTTTTTTTCCCTTCAAAACAGCAGTAATTCAAAAATTAAATGATTAACTAGCTAGATTTTACAAAGTGTATTAAATATATGAATACCAGAAGGGAGTAACAAGTGTGAATTCTATAGAGTTTAAGAAATGAATGTATTGTTCATATTCATAAAAAACTAGTCATTATTTGGGTTTTTATGTTTTATATATAGGTCATCCCACCATTTTGCAGAGTAAATCCTTATATTTTTAAATTAATAGTTCAAAGAACTCATCACGAAAAAAGTAATGACAATTAAATTGTGCAGAAAGAATTATTTAAGGATTTGAAATCAGACTTTTAGATTTGAGTAATTTTTTTATTTATCCACCGGTATCCAATACTACTAACTAGCAATTGATTACTCCAATTCGAGGGAATGTAAATTACCCATAATGAGAAAATGTATATGTTATTGGAGAAATGAAAAACAACCTAACAAATCGTAAAATTTGAATTATTTGGTCACATCTGGTATTAGATAATTATTTTTAAAAGATAGATAAAGTAAAATTTATAAAGCTAGCATATATCTATGAAACAGAAACTTATCAAGCATGTATTTCATTAATGCCCTTGACATTACATTACATTGATTTTCTTTTCTACTTCTAAATGCAGATTATGAATTTAGTTTTTGTACAGGAGACTCGAATTAAAATTTTGAAGGTAATACAGACCATATATGATTGATTAACATATACAATTAATTGGTTAAAGTTATTAAAATGATCCCATCTTTTGAAAAGAATTCTTTATCAACTAAATACACACCCATTTTATTCATCTCACTGTATATTGTTCTTTCTCTTTATCATACATTATCCTTGTATGAAAAGTGCATGCTCAAATACACACACAAAAACACAAATAATTAATTACAAGGGTGACATATTTGTGTGTGTGTGTGTGTTTAAACATTTCAACGATAATTGACTTTTGTTTAACAAAAAAAGCAGAAACCGAAAAGCTTGCTTCATGTAGAGAAGCAAATGTACCATATGTTCTTAACTCTCATAATGAATCACTTTGGACTGTTATATATGCCTCTTAATTTGTATAATTGACTATTTAAGCAGGTTAATAAAATAAGTCAGCCCTAATTGTGCAAATAGTTTTCGTCACCTTAACAAATCAATACGTGTTTTTTTAGTCATGAAATCCACGGGTACGCAACATCTGTTTATAATAAAGGGATAAAGGCCAAAAATATTCCGGAAGTTTGCACCCAGGAGCACTGAGTATATGAAAGTTTTCCAAGGGGCAAATATACCCTGGAAGCAATAAAAATGGGGCAAATTTGCCCTTCCGTCAATGACATTAACAGTCAACCGATTAGTTGACCAAAAATGTTAAGGGAAATTTTTTGTCAACTAATTGGTTGACTTTTAGTATCTTTGATGGAAGGGCAAATTTGCCCCATTTTTATTGCTTCCAGGGTATATTTGCCCCTTGTAAAACTTCTATATACTCAGTGCTCCTAGGTGGAAACTTTCGGGGTATTTCTGGTCTTTATCCCTATAATAAAAAAAGACAGTAAACTAATAATAATTCTTCTTGAGACAATCAAACATGAAATCTTTGATATTTATGGTTCAAATTTTATTTTTTGAAAGTATATATCTTAAAAAAATTATTTTTAAAATTGTTTGCAGTATAAAATCTAAAAAATAAAATGGAAGGTCCAGATATATATAGGGTTATTAGCTTTCACTACCAAACATCTGTGCTTAGTAGAAAATACTCCCTCCATTCTTAAATATTAGAGCTAATTAACTAATTTAGGGAAATTAAAAATGATATTTAACTTAGATTATTTTATATGTTCCCCAAAATAACCTCCGCACTTAAAATTTCAAGAAGATGTATGTGTGACTGCGTCTCTTTCACAATGACTCGCATAAAAAGAAAACATATGGGTTCAGATTCTCTCAGAATACAACCCTTGTAACATCCTAAAAATTTAATACAGGATCAAAGAGTGTTTTGGGAAATAATAAATGGAGAAATTAGGAATTTTGGAATTTTTAGGAATTTTTGGTGATTTTTGAGAACATTTTTGAAATGGTGAGCAGTAAATGTGTATATAATTAATTAAGAAATGAAGAGTTTAAAATATGAGGGAGTGGTAAAGCTAAAAATATTTTGAAGTTTAAAAAGATTGGAGGTTGGTTTAAATGGTTTTAGAATTAAAAGAGTACATTATGGCAAGTTTGAGCTACAAATCATCAGAGAACCCCTTTAATTCAGCAAACCAAACGCGCCCCTCCCCCCTTTTACTATAAAAACCGGACTCCCTCCTCCTTCTCACCCGCGCGCCGCCCTCCTCCCTCTGCCTTCTTCTTCGTCTTCTCCCTCTGAATCTGGCGGCGGCTTTCTCCCTCCCAACCTCTGAAAAAAAACGCATCCCTCACTGTCCTTGGCGTTGTTTCACATTCCAGCACCACTCTTCTCCGTTTTTCTTCATCTTTCCGGCGGAAAACGCGGCGGACGACGGCGGCTGACGGTGATGATTGTATTTTTCTTTGTTCTTTAAGCTAGCTCTTCCTTCCTACTCTGTTTTGCTCATTTTATTTTTCCCTCTTGATTTGTATTTCGGCCAGCCACCACAATGGCCGATTTCCGGCGAACTGCACGGCGGCCAGCAATGGGTGATCCTCTTTCTTTCATTTTTGAACTCCGTAAGAATTTTCTACACTTTGCTTACCTTAATTTCTGCGATTTGAGCCGTTTGTGAGTTAGGGTTTCAATTGGGTTTTTAATTTTGGGCATGATTTTAAAATGTTGGTTCTTGCCTTTGCTAAGTCTCTGATTGTTATTGGTTTGATTCCTTCTCTCTGTTTCGTACGCTGGTGCACATATATATGTGGAATATTTGTGATTTATGTTTGTTTTGGGGTGATTAATGGTGATGATAGAAATAACTTGTGAAAGTGAGTTGAAATTCTATGCCTAGAGGATTAAAATGAAATTCTGTTTGTGCTTAAAGGATTATTTTGTTTATTGTTTGGATGTGTAGTAACTGTTCCATTGGGATCTGATTTTTAAGATGATGCCAGTTAAATTTGAAACTGTTTTAAATCATGCAGGTCAAGTATTTAGAATAGCAAATTAGGATTTTGTTGGAAATATTTAATGCCATGTTTGATAGGAATGTGTGTGCTTACAATTCTTTTGAAATGCTGCATGATTCTGTAATGAGAGAAAGGAAAAGTATTGAATGTATAGGAAGGAATTGAGTTCAATTAATGATTAGAAATTTTGGGTACTTAAAAAGATGTTGAGAGAAAGTATTATGTACCTTTTGTGTTCTTTAGTTGCTGCTTTGATGCTGAAATTTATTTCTTCATATTCAAGACTAAATATAAAATTGAGTAATTCTTTGTGATGGTGTTGGTGTTTTATATGCAAGGGTATAAAATTACAGGTTCTAATTGTTTCTTTCCTACAGGGGCTGAACTGATTTAATTGTTGTTTAATATATATATATCCAAATGATGCAGATGATATATTGGAGAATCGCTACGATTTTCATGACTTTTTGTAACTAAGGAATTAGATTTGTAAATTTCTCATTTAAGTGAGGACATTAGTTTGTAGTTGAGTGGTAAATGATAATCTTGCATTTAGATGGATTGTGAGGGAGTGTGGTAGTTAAGTGGTAAAGATTTGAGTAGAAATGAATTTTTGTGCTAGTATTAGTTGACTGGAGTATGGAGATGTTGAATTGATTTGGTTTGAAGGTGAATGTTGGATTTGAATAAACATGGAAGAAAATTTGATATATATATATATATATATATATATATATATATATATATATATATATATATATATATATATGTATTATTGATTTTAAAACTGTGGTACCCTTTAGACGCCCTCGCTACCGCACATCTCACTGTTATAGTGAGTTAAGCGGTGATTACTGGGACAAATTGTCTCATCCCACGATTACTGAAATTTTTGCAGGTATTCATGCACAGACGCAAACATCAGGAAAGGGAATTAGGTTTCAAAGGTTATTTAGATTAGTTAGTTGTGTATATTGCCAATTTGTATAGGTCTGCATTCGTTTCCGCATGTGTATATCTATTTATTATTAAATATCAACTAGTTTTGTTTATTAACCATGTTAGGCAAATCCTTTCTAACATGGTTATCAATAAATTATCCATGATAGCAGCTGTGTTGTATTAGTTTATTCTTTTCTATCATGGATAATATTTAATCATTAGGAAATTCCTTTTCTAACTATGATAGGACATTGATATTATGGAAATCTTTTTTCTATCATAGTTAGTAAAGAGGTTATTAGTCTAAAATGGATATTATTGGTTAATTAAGTAATTAGTAACATAATGTTACAACTTGGTTATCAGTATTTGGTATACGATAACCTAGGACTGTGCTGCATTGCATGTAGATTGACAATATACATTCTTAGTATTCTCTTCCTTCTGTGCATGATACTCTGCTATTTTGAGAGGAATATCACTCATCCCGTGGTGGGGAGAGAGTGATAAGTGCAATTGAATAGGTAAGGTGGAGAGGTTGAGAAGAATATAGAAAGAAAATGAAATAAACAAAGACACTAATAAGAATTTAGGAAGAATAACGAAATAAGGATGATTCTCTGGGGTCTCGAGTATAGTTATGTGCTAGCCATAACCATAGTTGAGGCATCATGAGATACCTTATTAGGTTAAGGGATTATGGAAACTTGAAAATAACAATTAATAATGAATGACAATGAATATGATGTAGAATAAGAAGTTATTGACCTTGTTTCTTGTTTAGTTTGTTAAATTGTTTTGTTTGATTGTTTTAATCGAAATCCTATTGCAATTATTGTTTGTTGGTTATTATGTGTGTTATTTAGATGTCCAAATTATTTATATTACTTGTTTTATTTTGTTGGTAAGTGAAGGAATTGTTGATTAATATGTTATTTGATCTAATTGAATTTAATTATACTCTTATTACACTAATTGTTATTATTATTCTTAATTTGTATTTTGATAATTTATTATTTATTAACAGTTTGGGGACACATCATCATTAGTAGTGAAAGGTTGTTGCCCATTTATATTAAGTGGCTGGAGGCTTCCTCACTATATTTAGTGATTGGAAGCAGCCCCCTTAATAATAAATGTTGGTAGCCCTCACTACTTCATGAGTTGATGTATCCGAAAGGTAAGTTTTTGTTCAAAAGTGATTGTTAACTAAATTTTATGTGGTTAATTATAGAAAATTGAATGATTTTTGCAAGTTGATCATAGGTAATTCGAAGGATTTGACTATTAGTACTATGTGAATGGGAAATTTATACTTAATAATAGTTGGTAAAATTGTGAATTCTGACTACAAATGTGAATTGAGTTTAATTTGAGTTAATTTTTGTTGGTTGATAACATCAACGGATAGTGAGGGTTGTTAAAGTAATTAGAGTTGTTGAAAATTAAATTGTTCCTTGTGTTTGTTTTAATAGTGAATTAAATTGGATTTTGTGATTGTGTTTGAAAATTTTGTGTTGTAGTATTGATAATTAACTTCATTTTAGGTATACATTATTAGGATGTGTCGCTTTTGAACGCTAGTCATTTGCTTCAGATTATGAATTTCTACAAAAGGATTGAGTGCATGAGATGGTTGTTTAGGATGTTAAAAGTAGGTGTCATGTTTAGGGATCAAGTTGATTAAAGGGAAATATTTGGAGATATAAACTATGGCATAGTGACTTAGAATTTTATTTTGGTTATGTAGGAAGACAGTAAGGTTATTATGACAGGTTATTATTAGAACCTTATTGACAAGGTTAAGACGGTTGAAGTAAATGACGAATTTTGAAGTTATGATCATGTCGGAACTAAATAGATAGTTGAGATGAAGAGTTTAGGGTGATTAACAAGCTAAGTTGCATAATTTGTTGAATGTGATATTATAGTGTTAGATTTTATTGAAGAAGGATTGATAACCTTTTGTTGGACTTCATTGGTTAAAGCATGAACCTTGCGTGCATTCTAAGTTTCTACTAGTTAGCATGGTTTTTGTCCCCGCTTTCTCCATACATCGAATTATTGATCTAAGGGGTTTTCATTTGCTATTTTGGATTGTGATTTGCATTTAATTAATGATTCTAGGACTAGTTCAATCTGAACTTGTTTTATAATTATGATTTTTAATCATTAAGTATGTAGAAAATAAAATTTTCATGTTCGATATTGGATCAGTCTTTAGGTATGACATATGTATGGTATATAATTAGAGTTTGTGCTCATATAAATACTCAAATTATGAAGTATTAGTTTGTGGTTAAAGATTGAATTGAATTTACACTTGAGTATGTCAATAATTCAAGTGTATAATATTGACTTAGAGGGCTTAATGGCTTATAAGTATATTGACTTGTATGATTTTGTTAGAATTCTGTTTGATGTAATCTTAAATCCTGGTATGCATTGTAATCAAGTTTCACTCCTTTTTCTCTAAGTGGCTGAATGAATTCTCAATGAAATGGGAATTCTTATGTATTTGAGTATGATTCTGGTTGTGGAAAATGAATATTGATTAGAGAATGTTTACTATTATTGCTGCAAGTAACCGAATTGACATGAAGGAGTTCTACTTTATTTTTGGATTTGTTGGATGAGTAATTATGAAGGGTAATTGTCATACATGCATGTTGAAAGGGGAAAATTGTCTAAGATTGATTTGATTTGGTGAATATTATAGATTCATTGGAAATTATATGTAATTGGGAATGATTTTGATAAGAAGTTGACATGGTTGCGCATGTACTAAGTTAGAGTCTTGAGATAAAGCAAGGAACAAAATTCTAGAGAGTTTCTATTCAACAGTTAAGATGTAGGACTTTAGGGCATGACGGAGGAAACAATTGAAATTAGAATAAGAAGGCTAGGAAATTTGATCTGATATAGAATAGTATTTTGATAGACACTTGTATGGAAAAGTAATAAAGAATGATCGAAATAATTAAAGTGTTGTTAATATTAGAGTTATATTGAGTGAGAGTAATAGTTTGATTGAATTTGGGAAGATAATTGTATATGTGTTTCTATTTAGGATATTGAATTTTAATACAATTGATTTGAGGCTTAGGTGGCTAGTAAATAAAGGTTAGCTAGAAAAAGAGGGATGAGTATTGGTGATCACTACAGATTGAATGAAGATGCAAGGTGAATGATGGTGTTGAATGTATTAAATTGTGGTTTTGAATAGAATTTTACTTATACTCCTAGTTTTCTGGCGTAATGTTTCTAACCTTGTTCAAAAGGTTATATACATTCAAGTCAATCTGACTTGATTTCACCTCTTTTAAAACCTTTTAATGAACTTGAGAATAGGATCTAGTATCCTTAACCTCACCTTTATCGTAAGAAATATCTTTCCTACTTCGCACTTGACTACATTTGATCAGAAAGCTGCGACAACAACCTTAGTTAAAGTGTTCATAGTTCTTCTAAATCATCGATAGCATCTTTGTGGTGTCATATGGATGACACTTATGGCAATGAATTCTCATTGCCAATGAGTTTAGTCTTCCTTACTTATAACCAAAATTCCTTTTTCTTTTTCTTGAGATGGGATTATCAGTCCAAGAAACTGTTTCTTTTCTTATTTCTAATGGAAATTCCCTTAATTTCGAGGACGAAATTATTTTAGAGGAGGAGAATTGTAACATCCTAAAAAGTTAATACAGGATCAAAGAGTGTTTTGGGAAATAATAAATGGAGAAATTAGGAATTTTGAAATTTTTAGGAATTTTTGGTGATTTTTGAGAACATTTTTGAAATGGTGAGCAGTAAATGTGTATATAATTAATTAAGAAATGAAGAGTTTGAAATATGAGGGAGTGGTAAAGCTAAAAATATTTTGAAGTTTAAAAAGATTGGAGGCTGGTTTAAATGGTTTTAGAATTAAAAGAGTACACTATGGCAAGTTTGGGCTACAAATCATCAGAGAACCCCTTTAATTCAGCAAACCAAACGCGCCCCTCCCCCCTTTTTTTGAACACATTTTCGGACCAAACACAACAGCAAAACCAACTAACGCGGTTGGCAAGCTGAAGTGCGAATGTCCTACTTATAAAAACCGGACTCCCTCCTCCTTCTCACCCGCGCGCCGCCCTCCTCCCTCCGCCTTCTTCTTCGTCTTCTCTCCCTCTGAATCCGGCGGCGGCTTTCTCCCTCCCAACCTCTGAAAAAAAAAACGCATCCCTCACTGTCCTTTGTAACATCCCAGCGCCTCGCTCTCGAAATTGTCCGCTTTGGGGAATCCTCACCCCTCACGGTTTTAAAACGCGTCGAGAGGGGCAGGTATCCAGGCCTATATATAGCACCTTGCGTTCTCCTCCCCAGCCGATGTGGGACTTTACAATCCACCCCCCTTGGGGCCCAGGGCCCTCGCTGGCACATCGACCCGAGCCTGGCTCTGATACCATCTGTAACATCCCAGCGCCTCGCTCTCGAAATTGTCCGCTTTGGGGAATCCTCACCCCTCACGGTTTTAAAACGCATCGAGAGGGGGAGGTATCCAGGCCTATATATAGCACCTTGCGTTCTCCTCCCCAGCCGATGTGGGACTTTACATCCTTGGCGTTGTTTCACGTTCCAGCACCACTCTTCTCCGTTTTTCTTCATCTTTCCGGCGGAAAACGCGGCGGACGACGGCGGCTGACGGTGATGATTGTATTTTTCTTTGTTCTTTAAGCTAGCTCTTCCTTCCTACTCTGTTTTGCTCATTTTATTTTTCCCTCTTGATTTGTATTTCGGCCAGCCACCACAATGGCCGATTTCCGGCGAACTGCACGGCGGCCAGCAATGGATGATCCTCTTTCTTTCATTTTTGAACTCCGTAAGAATTTTCTACACTTTGCTTACCTTAATTTCTGCAATTTGAGCCGTTTGTGAGTTAGGGTTTCAATTGGGTTTTTAATTTTGGGCATGATTTTAAAATGTTGGTTCTTGCCTTTGTTAAGTCTCTGATTGTTATTGGTTTGATTCCTTCTCTCTGTTTCGTACGCTGGTGCACATATATATGTGGAGTATTTGTGATTTATGTTTGTTTTGGGGTGATTAATGGTGATGATAGAAATAACTTGTGAAAGTGAGTTGAAATTCTATGCCTAGAGGATTAAAATGAAATTCTGTTTGTGCTTAAAGGATTATTTTGTTTATTGTTTGGATGTGTAGTTGCTGTTCCATTGGGATCTGATTTTTAAGATGATGCCAGTTAAATTTGAAACTGTTTTAAATCATGCAGGTCAAGTATTTAGAATAGCAAATTAGGATTTTGTTGGAAATATTTAATGCCATGTTTGATAGGAATGTGTGTGCTTCAATTCTTTTGAAATGCTGCATGATTCTGTAATGAGAGAGAGTAAGGAAAAGTATTGAATGTATAGGAAGGAATTGAGTTCAATTAATGATTAGAAATTTTGGGTACTTAAAAAGATGTTGAGAGAAAGTATTATGTACCTTTTGTGTTCTTTAGCTGCTGCTTTGATGCTGAAATTTATTTCTTCATATTCAAGACTAAATATAAAATTGAGTAATTCTTTGTGGTGGTGTTGGTGTTTTATATGCAAGGGTATAAAATTACAGGTTCTAATTGTTTCTTTCCTACAGGGGCTGAACTGATTTAATTGTTGTTTAATATATATATATATATATCCAAATGATGCAGATGATATATTGGAGAATCGCTACGATTTTCATGACTTTTTGTAACTAAGGAATTAGATTTGTAAATTTCTCATTTAAGTGAGGACATTAGTTTGTAGTTGAGTGGTAAATGATAATCTTGCATTTAGATGGATTGTGAGGGAGTGTGGTAGTTAAGTGGTAAAGATTTGAGTAGAAATGAATTTTTGTGCTAGTATTAGTTGACTGGAGTATGGAGATGTTGAATTGATTTGCTTTGAAGGTGAATGTTGGATTTGAATAAACATGGAAGAAAATTTGATATATATATGTATTATTGATTTTAAAACTGTGGTACCCTTTAGACGCCCTCGCTACCGCACATCTCACTGTTATAGTGAGTTAAGCGGTGATTACTGGGACAAATTGTCTCATCCCACGATTACTGACATTTTTGCAGGTATTCATGCACAGGCGCAAACATCAGGAAAGGGAATTAGGTTTCAAAGGTTATTTAGATTAGTTAGTTGTGTATATTGCCAATTTGTATAGGTCTGCATTCGTTTCCGCATGTGTATATCTATTTATTATTAAATATCAACTAGTTTTGTTTATTAACCATGTTAGGCAAATCCTTTCTAACATGGTTATCAATAAATTATCCATGATAGCAGCTGTGTTGTATTAGTTTATTCTTTTCTATCATGGATAATATTTAATCATTAGGAAATTCCTTTTCTAACTATGATAGGACATTGATATTATGGAAATCCTTTTTCTATCATAGTTAGTAAAGAGGTTATTAGTCTAAAATGGATATTATTGGTTAATTAAGTAATTAGTAACATAATGTTACAACTCCTAATCCCTCAGAATCCCTTCTTTAGGGTCTCATTTTTTAGATTCATCTAAAAGCCTATAATTTGTCATTTGTATCATTAAAAATAAAAAAAAACTGTATTATAACATATAAGAAATGAGGAACTATTAATTTTTTTATTTTTGAAAACTTTTTAGCACAAATTTTTTTTATTATCTAGACCTATTTCAACTAGCATAAAAAATAAGTGCAACAGTTAACTTAACTTACAGTTAACTAGATAAGTCTGTATCTCTTATAGATCCTTCTATTGAAATGAAATAGGTCTAGATAGTTAGAATTTTTTATGCTAAAAATTATTTTATATTATAATACAATTTTTTTATTTTTAATGGTACAAGTGACAAATTATGAGCTCTTAGATAATTCTTAGGGGCCAAATTGAGACCCAAAGAGAGGTACTGCATTGAATTTTGAGAGAATTCCAACCCAAAAAATACAAAACCCCCTGCTACACCTGACACCAACCCCTCTCATCCAAATATCTCACCATCAAATCCTTCTCTTAACGCATGCATGGGCTCGCATCTACCTTTCCCATCAATCACCGACACCTCAACCTGTCCAGTCCAGTCAGGTCACAATGTCTCGATCTACACTCGATTAAGAAATTGGCGAATAGAGAGATACAAATGCATGACTGAGTTTGTCCCCTCATTAGGAAAAAATAATTAAGTCGGTCCACCGTTATGTCAATAGACAATTGATGAACGTGTTAATATAACAATTGGACGTTGAGATGAATTTTACAAATTAATTTTGAGAAAAATAATGCCCCTTCCATTGTTAGTATTATTGGTTCATTAAATTTAATAATTTAAAATGTAAAAGGGATCTCTATAAGATGAAGTAGGCAACATCTTATATTTTTTTATTACAGCAAGGAATTGAAGTGAAATGCTATTCGTCAATTAGATCCCATAATTGATTACTTAAATTAATTTTGAGAAAATAATGCCCCCTCCATTGTTAGTATTATTGGTTCATTAAATTTAATTTAAGTGTAAAAGGAAAGCTCTTATATTTTTCGATTACAGCACGGAAGAGAAATGCAATTAGTTGAGACATGGTTTAAGGGTCGTCAATGTTACAAATCAGGGATAGCTAGATGTCAGTCATAATTGAAATTATATTCAAATAAAAATGGCATTAAAAAGGAATTGACCAATAAGTGAAAAAACTTGAAACATTGATTCATCACATTAATTGCTTATGGTTATGAATAACTCATACGTAATCCAACAAGATTTTTTTTGAACTGAAACGTAATCCAACAAGATGGAGATACTAAAACAAAATATCAATGTTGTAAGAACCGGACCGGACCGGTCCAACCGTCGACCGCCTCATATTCCCTCTCAACGGTTATCCGGTTCAACCATCGGTTTGAGCGGTTAGACAGTGTTGAACCATGACCCGAAGCCTTTTCCGGCTCGCCTTCCGGTCGCTTTTACAACATTGCAAAATATATTGTGTTGCTTTTTTTTTTGTTACTCAAGGGTATCTCACCCGCGTGTTAAGTGAGACTAATCTCTCGCTGTTCTGAAGTCTCATATAAGGGGTAGACAGTTGACCTGTGAATTCACTCCACTCTGTGCTGTTATTTTTAAACATATCAATCCTCCATATACCTAGATATTTTTTACCACATTGCTGAGAATTTCACTCACTTATGAGAGTTGACTTTTACAACAATTTGTAGTTACTCCCTTCGTTCCTATATAAGATCACTTTGGGGAAATGGATAAGTTCCTAAATATAAGATCACTATCTATTTTATCTCAAGTTTTACTCAAACTACCCTTATACTCCCCTCTTTTCATTGAAAACCCCTCCTCCTTTTAAAGTTAAGTAATTGAGAGGTATTTTGGGAATATCATGTAATTTTATATTGTCTTCCTTAATCTCCCCAAATTAGTCAAAGTGATCTTATATTTAGGAACGGAGGAGTATTTCATAATTTTTCACATATAGAGAATTAAACTCACTCTTGTTTTTTAGGATAAATGTATAGATTTAACATCTTACAATTGTAAATCACATCAAACATAAATAACCTTAACCAGATCATAAAATTTCATATGCCTTGCATTCTTAATTTCACATCTCATCACAAATATGAAATCAAACATGCAATAGTACTCACAGAAATAGCTCACTAATAAAAGGTGAAGTCACTAAAAAAACACGACAGCAGGTGAGTTGCACTCTTCAAGCACAGAGTCGATATAGGGTAAGGTGGAAAATATAAGAGATGGTAGCAAGCACGGCAGAAGAAAGATGTACATTGAAGAGAAATGTTACGATGGTCTAAAGCAAATTGCACTTAAAGAGCAAATCAAGATCTAGAGATTTTCGTAAGGAAGTTCGGACAACGACTATCAATGGACAGAGAAAAGGTCGAAATACATCGTAAGAAAGACGTATTGTTTTTCTTTGAAAAATAACGATTTTTGGACTGAATCTTAAAAAATAAACGTTAATAAAGCTCTGATAACATATTAACAATATTCTATAAAACATATTTAATCTATGTTTTAATATATGTTTTCCCCTTTTTTTCCCTTGAAGTTTTCTTTGTTTTGCTTCTAAAACACACAAACTATATTTGATTTAAGTGTATCATATTATTATATACTCATGTTCATATATATTTTAAATACTAAGTAACAAGAAAATAAAATTCTTTGAATAGTAGTGGGGGAACTAAGAGAGTGCAGTGAAGTTTTGTTAATCAAAATCAGCGAATAAAAGTGCAATCTACAGACTTAAATTGTTAATCTATCGGAACTTGAGATTAATCTAAAGGTCCAAAAGATTTTTTTTTATTCACAAGGTCCAAAAGATTTTTGATTGAAGCTCTGAATAATGTATTTTAAGAAAACATATCATATTATTGTAACAAACCGCTTTTGAAAGCGCACTACAAAAAACGGGGCCCATATCGGCGTTTTATAGGGCCTCGAATCGGCGGAATTTTCCGGCGGAATAGCGCTACGGCGTTTTGGCAAAACGCCTAAATATTTGCCGTGGGAATGCGGCATATAGGCGTTTTGAAAAATGCATATAGGCGTTTTAATATTAAAATGCATATGCATTTTAATATTAAATAATGCATATAGGCGTTTTGCCAAACGCCTATATGCATTATTTACATTAAAATAATGCATATAGGCGTTTCAGGGAAACGCCTATATGCTTTCTAATGCATATAGGCGTTTCAGGGAAACGCCTATATGCATTATTTTAATGTAAATAATGCATATAGGTGTTTCCTCAAAACGCCTGTATGCGATTAAATGTTATTTTAATCGCATATAGGCGTTTTGAGAAACGCCTATATGCATTTAGTGCATTTAATATGCACTTAATGCGCAGATAGGCGTTTTTCAAAACGCCGATATGCTCATAAAGTGCATATTAAATGCACGTTATGCACATAGGCGTTTCTCAAAACGCCTATGTGCGATTAAAATAATATTTAATCGCATATAGGCGGTTTGAAGAAACGCCTATATGCGGTTTTCTGAATAAAAAAATAAAAAAAAACTGTCAGCCCCTTTTTTTAAATTTAAAAACCATACCGGCGTTTGTTATACCCAAAACGCCGATATGGAAACGCGGGAAAAAAGGCGGGAAGCGCGCGCCAAATTTATTGGCGTTTTCATATAGGCGCTTTGGGTAAAAACGCCGGTATGCGTCTCATATAGGCGTTTTGGACCAAAACGCCGGTAAGGTTGCGCCAATGACCCGTTTTTTTGTAGTGATTGTTTATGTATTTCTCTCACTACAAAAAAAGCGGCGATTAGCTGCGTACGCGTCCCGGCGGATCTTTAAAAACCGCCCCCGAGGAAATGCGTTCCAGCGGTTACAAGCATCCGAGGGCGAGTTGCGATGCAAAAATAATTTTTTTTGTTTGTTTTGCTTGCGTGGCGTCGTAACCGGTGCCGCCGGGACGCAAAACAGGCGAAACAAATAAAATGAAAAGAAATTGTTTTACGTGTCGGCGGACAGTTCCGCCGGAACGTGTAATAAATATTTTTCCAAAATAAACAAAAAGGAAAAATATAATAAAAAACTGTTGGCATCTCGGCGGTCAAAGCGTCCGCCGGCATGCCAACAGTTGAAAAAAAAAATGTGTGCAATTAATGCGCGTGGGGCCAGTTTAACCACCCCTATGCAAGAAAAAAATTAAAAAAATAAATGCGCGTTGGGGCGGTCAACCGCCCCCAAGCTTCACAGACGCGTTGGGGCGGTCCCATGCCATATCTGCCTATAAATACCGTCCCCCCTCATTTTCTCCGGCGCGCATTCTCTTCTTTCTTCATTTCTCCCTTTGGTGTTTCGCTGTTTTCATTCTTGAATCATACATATTGGTGCGCCCCCATGTTTGTTTTCTCTTATAATTAATGTATGCTCTTCAGTTAAAACAAAATGTATGCTCATCTTCATCGTTTTTTTGTTTAATTTTGTTATTGTTTTTATATTTCATATTTCTTAATATCATTACTTTTTATACGTTTTTTTATTATTATTTTTATCCCAATTTCGGTCTTCAGTTTAACACATTATTTGTTAAATTGTTCGACTGAAGTTGAGAGTTTTTTTTTAATATCTGCAGCAGCATCGCGGCGTACTGATCCGCCGGAACGCAAATTTTTTTTAAAAAAAAAAGCGCATGGAGGCGGTCGGTTCCGCTCCTACGTCCTGCCGCTACGCGTAGCGGCTGGTGGCAAGGAGCTACAACGTAAAATTTGTCCGCCCCCACGGGGAATTTGCCCGCGGTAAATGTTTCCGCCACAGTGTCGCTGGGGCGGGTATTTCCGCCGGGACGTGGGGAAAAATGCCCGCCGGCAATCTACCCGTTTTTGTAGTGTCTCTCTTAAAAGTGTCATAATAAATATGGACAATATTGTAAAGAAGCATTAATAAATTCAGATACTCAACTAACATTCACATATTTTCTTAAGAAAAGCGTTTTTTGGCGGTTAACTCTTACATTAGGGACTGGAGGGAGTATTTTATAGTCGGGAAATGATCTTTCCCTTTTTTTTAACTAAATGACATGGCGAAAATTAAATGATGTGGCTTATAGTTTGTGCCACTTGTTGCTTATTTAATGGCTTTTAGTATAGATTTAAAATGGTGTAGACGAGTTTAATCCTTTTTAAAAGTTTATTGGTATATAAGAGACAATATATTAATTCATGGTTTAGGTGATACTTCACCCATAGTTAAAAGGTGGGCGAAGGCCCAAAAATGATACATAACTATTGGCCAAGGAACAAAAATGATATATAACTATTTCGAGGTACACCAATCATACATAACTTTTACATGTGATCAAAAATGATATTTCACTAATATGACAATAAGATTAGACATGGAAAGTCTTAAATGCCCTTATAAATTAAATAATTTATTTCTCCTTCTTCTTCCTCCTTCCTTCTTCTTCCTTCCACCACCCAACCACACCTGTTCGTTTTTTTTGTCTTCTTATCAAATGTCTTCCTTCTTCAAAGGTAAAAATGTCCTCCTTCTTCAAAGGTAAAAAAATGTCTTCCTTCTTCCACCTCATTATTTTTGAGATCTGATTTTTGACCTTGTGTGCCATGACTCCCAGGGTCCTACCTCCCCCAAGCTTCACGCCTTCCACCCACAGAGGAAGCATCAAAGCCTTTGCTGCCTCCAACCCAAACTCCCCCATCCCTTCTTCCTACCATTCCATCGTGGAATCCCCAGATGACATGGCCGACCACCTCGCCCCCTCCTTCCCTGTCATCGACTTCTCTCTCATCTCCTCCCCCGACTCTCTTCTCCACTCCCATGCCTTCTTTCTCCTCGCCAACGCCTGTGCCCATTGGGGCTTCTTCATGGTACTATACTGTACCATACTATACTATGTTTAATATAATATAATTTTTTTTGTTAAATGATGGGTGAATGAATATATTGTGGGCAGCTCACCAATCATGGGATTTCGGAGAAGCTTATGAAGGAGGTGATGGAGAGATCCCACATAAACCTCCTGGTTTCAAGTAAATCTCTCTGTTTCCTCTGTTACTTGCATTGCCATGTGTCATGTGTGTTTGACCTTTGAAGAGGGAAGGCATTTGATGAGAAGAAAAAAAAAGAACAAGTGTGGTTGGGTAGTGAAAGGAAGAAGAAGGAAGAAGGAAGAAGGAGAAATAAATTATTTAATTTATAAGGGCATTTAAGACTTTTTATGTCTAATCTTATTGTCATATTAGTGAAAATATCATTCTTGACTATATGTAAAAGTTATGTATCATTGGTGTACCTCGAAATAGTTATGTACTCCCTCCGTTCCTAAATATAAGACCTAGATAACTTTTTTTTTGGAAAGATTAAAATTGAGAAATAAGTTATTAAATCATGATATATTTGATATCTTTTTAGATTATCCATTAGCTTATAGGTAAAATAAATTAGTTTAAGAGAAAAAATTAGGTAAATCAATTTATAATTAACTTATTTTTTGCTTTTTTTAGGATTTTTCAAAAAAGTCATCTAGGCCTTATATTTAGGAACGGAAGGAGTATCATTTTGTTCCTTGACCAATAATTATGTATCATTTTTGGGCTTTCGCCCTTCTTACCCTTTTTAAATTATGAGGGGACAATCATGTCTTTTTCTTCACAATTTAACTTCAATTACCCAAAAGACCGTACCAATGAAATTTCAGATTTACTTGGAGTAAATGAAAATTATTTAGATACACTATAATACCCTTCCATGAAATTCTCCTTTATTAATCCACCCCAAATTTATTCTTTAAAAATGTTAATGATATTTTTCAGTTATTACTTTGGGAAAATGACAACTAAATACCTCCAAATGTCCATAAGGACAAGTATGAAACTTAAGCTTCCAAAAGGACAAGTAAGGAATTCAAATTTTCAAATAGAAAAATTAACAATTGGAACATATATCTATTAACAATTGAAACATACTAAATAACAATTGTCTGGTTCTTTAAGAATTCAGAGTTTCTTACTTGTACTTTTGGAAGTTTGAGTTTCTTACTTGTCCTTTTGGACATTCGGAGATATTTATTTGTCATTTTCCTTATTACTTTCCCTATATTTCATGTTATATTAACAAAATGATTTAATGTTTTTTTACCCGCACCCCATCGTGAAGCGCATAAATTAATGAAATATAGGAAAAGTAATTGAAAAATAACGTAAGAATTCAACCATATCTCATAGAGAAATTACTGTCAGTTAGTACTTATTTTCAATTACTTACATAGTAAAAATTAAACCATATAGTAAGTAATTGAAAAATATCGTAAGAACTAAAAATGTTGGTTCAATAGAGCCAACATTTTAAGTAAGTGTCTTATAATTTTTACTTATTAAAAATGACTCATTATTCAACAAAAACACATTTGAAAAAGGTTTTCGAATTATAAATTAAATTTAGATAATATAGATCTAGATCCCTAACAATAATGAGCACTAGTTCTTAACGTTGTAATGAGCATTTAACGAGAAGCTAGCATGTGAGAATTGAAACAATGCAAAAAATAAAACTAACCTTTCACTAAAAATGTTTTAATACGGTGAGACAGGAAAATCACGAATAGTCGTAAAAATTAATCTCATCAATATAAAGCATCTCTGATATTTTTATAATTTCTCGGGCTATCCGAAGCCTGCTATCGAGAAGGCAAGAAGCCTCTTAGTTCTTTCTTTCTTATTCGGGTTAAATTGATCTTTTCTATACTAAATAAAAATGATATGACAGAATTTATGGATGTGTTTTTCTTTTCAATTTATCTACTGCTACTCAGTGTTACTAATAATAATCCGGCTCGCGGGAATTTATGTCTAAAATGAGGGAATTTCGATACCTCTAAATAATTATCACGACTATATAACCAAACTCTAGAACTCAAATGTTATTTACATTATAAATTTTGTATGCTAAATTCTGCATAACCGAATAAATTCTGGCTAAGATAGATTAATTGCGATTTATCATCCATAGAAACTTCCTAAGAATCAGAACACTTTCAAGTCTTTCTTGCGCTACGTTACAAATCCCAAACTGAAGGACATAAATTGGACAATTCATTCCTATAGGTCCTTTCTTTTTCTTTTGTTTTCCCAAACTGAAGGACATAAATAGAAAAGTACGTAAAAAATAAGATAATGTGAATCAAAACATCAAATTCTTCTCTTTTTTTTTAAAGACAATTCAACTTGTGCTAAAAAAAAGAGAGAACAATTCAACAAAAAGATAAAACGGGTTTTGTAAAAAACCTAATGATTTATTTATGTTTCATGATACTAACCCAAGAATTGTCACAAAAAAAATGCGCAAACAATATGCCTTTGATAAAAAAGAATAAGAAAATATAACTGTAAATTTTACTCCTTAAAATATATTATTGGATGGATAAAATATAAAAATATTGAAATTAGCAAAGATATTCAGAATTAGTTCGTGCTTCAACGAGTTTGAGCATGATTAACAAATAACAAACATATAAATTCATAAAAAAGAGAGGGAATAAATTAATGAATCAAATACACCCAATAAAATGTGATCGATATTGTTTTTTTATTTCCTCGCATGATTATGCGCATTTAGAGAAGTGATGTTATTAATGTATTATTAATATTTTATAATAATCTTCTTAATCTTCCTTCCTTAATTTTATTATTTTATATTAATTAATATACTTTATAATAATTAATGTTTCATGTAAATGAAAATCATTTAATTATAATATTATAAATTGTCCTGCGCTATTTATTGACTTAACATCAATATAGAGTAATATGATTTCATAATCTATAGAAGTGATGTCCCCTAAATAAATGGATATTGCTAAATTTAGAGACTACATAAAAATTCAAAAATAATATTGAAATATTGTAGGAAATCTAATTAAGGAGACTTGTAGATATAGGCAAGCAGAGTAATAAACTAAATTAAATTTATGACTTTAATTTTACATTCATCCTCTAATATCATACCCTGTTTAATAGTCTGCAACTCATATATATTTTTATAATTGATGAACTAGATAATTTCCACATTTAATGCAAATCTTTTTTTAATTGGAGAAATAATGCGAGTTGTAATTCACAAAACTTTACCAATAAGTAATACACAAATTTTTAAAAATAAAAATCTTATTAGTGCATTGACAGGGCTTTCAGTTAAAAAAAATTGACATGTGTAATAGCTAACCTTTTTTTTTCAAATATTTTACCCCTATCCTAACTCTCCATATAAGATGGCTACTCACACACCCAAACACCACGCATTCTCATTCTGGGAATTGATCCCACAACTACCTCTATGAGGAACTTTTATGAGTTTTTAATCTGTTATATCCTGAATCAGCCTCTATGTTACGGGGCACTCAATGTGCTCAGACTAATCCAAATCCGCACTGAGACCTCGATTTTAGAGTAAAGTGTCGGCCAAGGACCATGCTACATTTCTAGAGCTTGAACTCGAGATATCTAATTAAGCGGTGAAGTGAGGTAATCACTACACCAATCACGCATGTTTGGTATATATATAAGAAACTTTTTTTTGACACAGTGAGGAACTTTTAAATACTCATCATTGAGTATCTGCAATCTAGTTTAAAAAATTATAAATTTAGAAGACATAATTTATAACTCAGATAATTCCAAATCAACTCAAGAATGACCTCTCCGGGCATGCAATGCCTCGACTTGCAGTTGAACAATTAAATCCCTGAGCTTTGCCGCGCGCCCTCTATTCACCGAAAACAAGAATTCCAAATGATATTTAAATTATTGCTTAATTAATATACCATGATATTTGACCAAAAAAATTAGTATACCATGATAATAAATTCTTAAAACCCCAATTATGTGGTTACCATTGTAAAAGTTTAAAATCCATTTAACAAATTAACGGATCCTAAAAAAGAAATAAAATAATTGGTTGAAAGCTCTACCATATATAGTACCAAATTAGAAAAAAATAAAATTTCCATCTCAAAATATAAATACAATATTACATGTAAAAGATCTACCATGATTAACAACAAATCAATTTGTTTTGAATCTTTTCACAATACCATGGTGGAATAAATTTAAATGACAATTAGAAAACTAATCACGATAAAAAAAAAAGTTGACAAAACTTTACAGAAGAAAGTCTACGTAACATGATAGATAGAAAACACCCAGTATAATTTGATAAAACATTTCCAAGCAAACTACTCAACTAAGTAATGGTATGGTTATGCTATTATTTAATGCATTTTCTTCATTTTATCCCATAATTAACTCTATTTGCGCTCTTCTTCTTTTTCCAAAACTATATTTACTTTCATACTTTCTCCCACTACGCACTTTATTTTTAATCTTATTTGTCCCCTTATAAAAAAAGGCATGGTTAGAAAAAAAATAATTTTTTACATATTTATTATTTCTAAATAATATCAACCAACTTTTTTACTACGTAGTTTTACTATTGAGTTTTTATATTGAGGATTCCCCATAGTAGTGATAAACAACTCATTTAATTAAAGAAAAAGAGTATAATAATTGAGATAGATGTATCATACATGAAATGTAATAAAATTGGAGTTACATGGACGATTCTAACGAGCCGGTTCTGATGTTAAGTGGCACTCAAAGAAGAAAAGTAAAAGACAACACTTACCTGCCTTTTCAGAGACCCACGAGGTTCTAGCTATCGGTCAAACAAGTGTAACTACATTCCTCAAACTAAACTTCAAAATCACGAAACCCATTTTCTCGCACCACACTCTATTAAGTCAATTAATTACTTAACTTTGTTACATTATTAGGTTAATTATTACTATCATCTTAACGTCACATCTTATTCCTTCTCGTTGAAGGGTAGCTACATTTTGACGTTTCCACGCCATCACCACACACAACACAACCTTTAATTTAACCTTTTCTTTACCTCTCTGTTTCTTATTGTGTCTTCGTTCACTATATAAATCTTCACCTATCGCCTCACGTTCTCATGCACTACCCTCTGTAACCCTCTTCTGCATACACTCAAGTGTACTTGTTGAGGCCTTATCCTTTGACTTTTCTTCTTTTTATTTCCCAAAGCAAACATTCATTACAAGGTTCCTCTCCATATACCTAAATAACCATCTTCTTCTTTATTATATTGTTGTCCTCATCATGACTGTGTTACCTGTGATTGTACCCGTTGTTGCTAAGAAGGACCGGGTTCTCATCGTCGGTGCCACCGGTTTCATTGGAAAGTTCGTCGCTGAGGCGAGCCTTGCCGCCGGTTATGCCACTTACTTGCTTGTCCGCCAGGGAAACATCAGCCAGTCTAAGTCTACCGTCGTGAAGAGCCTCCAAGAGAAAGGTGCCGTCATCATTTATGTAAGTACAGAAAAAATGTCTTTCTTATCAACATCTCATAATATGTCTTCAGTTCCTTGATCATGTATTTTGTATCTCATTACATTATATTTTAGCTTAAAGGTTTTACATTGAGCAAAAGAGTAGTGTGAGTGTGTGTGTGTACAAAATATGAGGTACGTGCATTATGATGCAAACCACCATATTTAATTGTTTTAGTACTTTATCATGTGTTTGAAATATTTTGTTTTCAAAGTTGGACGGCTGATATATATTTGTTGTCTCATTTACGTGTAAATATATGTATATACAGGGGGTGATAAATGACCAGGAATCGACGGAGAAGATTCTAAGGGATTATGAAATAGACATTGTGATATCGGCAGTGGGAGGCGGAAACTTGCTGGACCAGCTTGTCTTGGTGGAAGCCATTAAGTCTGTTAAGACTATCAAGGTTAGTTAATTATATCTTAATTGTTTTCCACTTTTTTTATTAACTATGGATAGGGAAAGAGTGTACATTATTTGTTCTTTATAAATCACATCATTAAATTTTCTTAGAAAAATGTACGCCCTGTTAGTTTAAATTGTATGATAACTTTGTCCTTAATGCAACATGTTGACAGGTCAGTAATAATTGTTTTTTACTTTTATCTTTTATTTCAAAAAAACTGAGTAATAATAAATGTAAGGCGAGGAGAGATAGGATAGAGAAAAAATTTGAAATGTAATAAGGGTAAATTTGGAAGGTCCTATAAATTTTACACACATTAAATAATTTGTCTCACATTTCTTGATATTTTTGAAATATTAACAAACCTCTAAGGGTGAAAACCCAAGGTGGTACAAGTTTACGTACTCCTGATTTATTATTAGTTTTATATCAAAAAAAGTGGTAAAGGTGGAAAATAAATGATTGCGCAAATTTAATATTTTTTTGTTCTAACAAAATGCGTTGGGAGTTATCTTATAAATATGACAGAAAGAGGGAATAATTTACCCGAGATTAGTAGAAATGCATAACTAACTCTAGTCATATAAGCTAGGTTAATTAGTACAATTTTCTAATTTAAGGAAGCTTTTGCATTGATTGACTTGCCCTTTAAATAGTTGGTGAGACGCGCTGCACGTAAAATTGATACTTTGATATAACGATGCATATATACTACATAGCTTGGGCACCAGACAGCCAAGAAAACAAGAACTTTAGCGAGCAGGAAGGTTAGATATGGGTGATTAATTCGTGCTATCTGTTGTCGTAATTTGGACGATTTCCCCGTATTTCTGAATTTTAAATTTTTACGACAAGACAGAAAGAAACTAATGGGTTTTGTCTTCTTTTAGATTTTTTTTCTTTTTGTTTAATTTATATATCACTTGAATTATTTAAATAAATCATCTCCATCCTTATTATAATAACCAACTAAGTTTTACATGTTTTTCTAAAAACCATATTTTGATGGTTATACTCTTATACTCCCTCCGGTCCCTAATGTAAGAGTCCAAAATTTGAATGGTTTTGGTCCCTAATGTAAGAGCTCACCCCACATTCTCTCCTCATTTAATGCATTTTTTCCTACTTTACCCCTAACTCTCTTTCATATTTATTAATGCTTATGTATTTCTCTCTCTTAAAAGTACCATAATAAATATGGGCAATTTTGGAAAAGAAGCATTAACTCCAAACATCCAACTAACATTCACATGTTTTCTTAAGAAGCGTTTTTTTTTTTGCGGCTAACTCTTACATTAGGGACCGGAGGTAGTATTACATAACCAAGGGATTATTATAATAAAGATACTTGACAAACTACTTATGTCTTGCCTGTTTTATTTCTCGGAGGATGAACATGCTTGAAATCTGTGAATGTCGTCAAATCAAAGATTACTTTCCCTCATCTTACGTTATAGCGCATGCTTTGTTATTTAAAGAATTCACATCATTTTCTATGTCTCTGAAAAGTCCACTTAACGATAAAATAAAGCAATTTAGAAAATTAAGATGCTGCTATTTAATATATTTTTCTATAAACCACAAAACCTACCTAGTGTGGGCTTGATGGGGTAATATCAATTGCAAGATTTCATTAACAGTTAGAATTCCATTTTTAACTAAGTAGGAAATCAATTCTGAATATCAATTAATTACAATAACGTTGACACATGCAAACCAACATTAATTATTTTTTTAACTAAAAAGATATATAACATATTAATTATCAAACCTGGCTAAAAATACTGGATGGAGTAGATCTTGAGTTTGTGTACATGTGCGTTAGTCCTGATTTGTATAGAAAATGTTAACTATTTCCATGATTATTTTAGGGAATAATTGATAATGACTAGCTACGTCATACTAACAATATGTAATTAAAAAACCTATGCTTATTGCCAATCAAAGAGTCAATATTATCAAAAGAAATAAGCTCCTACCACATTTTTGTGGGCCCTTATATTAAGAGAGAAGCTTTATAATTTTTTTTTTCAAAAAAAAAAATTCAAATAATTTTTGAAATATAAATTGAATCTAGTCCGGAACTGAACTTTGAATGACATAAAGAAATGACGACAAACTACTCAACAACAGTACTATAGTGGTGGTTCTTGCCATTGCTGTTGATACATATTGCCGCCCTATGTGATTGGCAACTTCCTCTGGCAAAAAAAAATTGGCAACTTCCATGCACATATATATAATTTGCGTAGATGGGAACTAAGGAAATTCGTATATATAGACACACACACACACAACAATGTTATCATAAAATATCCAAATTTTAATTTTTTTTTCTTTTGTTATTAAACCACAGAGTAGGAAGAGAGAATAGTAAGAATCACATGCATGTGAGATTAATTAAAATTTAAATAAAAATGGCTGCTTTTATGGAATCAAAGATGTGAATCTTCAATTGTATTTTTCGTGTGGGACTATAATATACTAAAGTGGATCGATGCATTTTGCATGTGAATCCAATAAATGTTTATATAGTTCATCAAACATATTAATAAATGTGAGCTTGGCACACGTGGCAGAGGTTTATGCCATCAGAGTTCGGGCATGATGTGGACCGAGCTGACCCTGTTGAACCGGGTTTAGGTATGTACGAACAAAAGCGTCGAGTGAGACGTGAGGTGGAGCAGGCTGGGATCCCATACACATACATTTGCTGCAATTCTATTGCTTCTTGGCCTTACTATGATAATTGCCATCCTTCCCAGTGTCCTCCACCTTTGGATCAACTGCATATCTACGGTGATGGCACCGTCAAAGGTACCTTTGATTCTTGAATCTTCACTGTCAATATACTTTTCCTTCGTGCATAAATCATGATATAATAAATCTAACTTTATTATGTTAAGAGCACGTGTATATTAAGTTAGTTAATACATATGACATTTGTTTCTCTTAAATATCCGAAAAATTTTCTTTAATCTGTTATCCCCTCTCTTTACATTAATAAAGATATATAGTTTTGGAAAAGAATAACAAAAGATAGAAATATATCTTTCATTTAAAAATTAAAATCTAGATCAACTCCCTAAATACATCCTATATTTAAGATATGGAGGGGTATATTTTTCAAAAAGTAAACAAGCATTTTTCCAAAAAGAGAAAAAAAAGACAAATATTTATAAGTTGACTTTGATTTCATTAGCCTCCTAAGAAAAAAGTCCTTTCGATTTTATACTTAGGGTTGCAACACTGAAAAAAGGCAACCCAGAAGAGACCATATATAGACATAAATTGATGATGATTTTCCTAATAATTTAAACAGATTAGAAAGCAATGAGTAGTTTTTGTCTACGTACATTGTACTATTAGGCAGTAAAAAGTCCAAGAGATTGATGAAGACTCTTCAGTAGTCCCTCCTCCCCCCTGGTTAACTTCATTCGAATGGTGACCATGGGCCTGTTTGTATGACATGAAAGTGAAAATGGAATTAAAAGTGGGAAATGAAAAATGTAATTTCCATATATCCTGGGGCCCACAAACTTTCTCACTCCATCTCACATTTTATCTGGGCCCCACAAACTTTTATATCTCACCATTACCTAATTTACCTCTATTTTCCATCTTTACCCCCTTACCCTCAATTCTCACCTCCAATTTCATTTCTCAATTCCATCCAACCAAACGGACTCACAACAATGAACCCTACTTCGTTAATATGACATTCGAACATTGACTAAGATGCTGATCCCATGGGGTGGACCAATATACGAAAAACAAATTATTGGTATCCATATACTAACCTACACAAGAGGATTATCCATTGTCCCTACAAAAGGGAATATTATCAACTGCGTGTGTTAACTAGCTAGGTGTTTTAATGTTTGGAAACATCAATGTGATAAGGTCTTGTCATCAGAGAAAAAGAAAAATCCTAATACAAGTTGCAGTATAGATCTATAGTATATATTTTTTGCAATCAAAATTCGTTAATAATTGTTTCGAGACATCTCACAGTATATTTTGTTTTGTGTGCAGTTGATTTGTCTGCCCCAAAGCTAGTTAACAATTATCCATCTAATCATACATGAACGATGGACAAACTCAACATCATAGGCCCATATACGTACATGCATACTTGTGACATCAAAATGAATATGTTATCATTTGCATAACAAGTCAACAACTGCATATTGTGCCTAGTACTTGAGCATTGGATTAGATAAACTATTCAAACTGACATAGGTACATGTATAATAATTGTGAATATTGACGTGCAGCGTACTTTGTTGGAGGAGCAGACATAGGAAAATTCACAATGAAGGCAGCGAGTGATATGAGAACCTTAAACAAGAGCCTTCATTTCCAACCACCAACCAACTTCTATAACATGAATGATCTTGCTTCCATGTGGGAATCCAAAATTGGTCGCACCATTCCGAGAGTCATCATCACTGAAGATCACCTCCTTTCTGTTGCTGCTGGTTCGACCTTTAATTTAAATTTTATTAATTGCAGAACTAATTAATGGAGACATTTGATTTTATTACCACCACTCTTCTCTTTGTTTTAATCTAATTACGCTCACACACACACACATACAGGACTAAGTAATTATCATCTAGCACTCTAAAGTATTTTGAAATCAATTTGGGATCTTATCAAAATAATGAACACAATTACAGGTCTATATTTTTTTGTTTCCATTTTATTGAAAAATTATTTAAATGAGTAGCTAGTATAAATTAAAAACAATCCTCTTTTAACTATCATTTACATAAATGATTTTTAAAATTTTAAAATAACTTATTGTTTTGTAATATTGAGTTTAGGGGTAGGTGTAGATGTCTATTTAACATGGATGTATACAAACACCTACTGAAGTGATTATATATATATGTATTGCAGAGAACATTGCGCCAAAGAGTATAGTGGCATCGTTTACACATGATATCTTCATCAAAGGGTGTCAGATATTCAAGCCAGATGGAGCAAATGATGTTGAGATTGGAACACTATATCCTGAAGAGAAAGTAAGGGATTTAGAGGATTGCTATGAGGATTTTGTTTTGATGATCCCACCACCACCGGCTGTGGCTGTGCCGGAGACCAAGAAGATGAAGGAGCTCAGAGAAACTGCCAATAATAATGGTACGGCCGATAATGGTGTTAACAGTAACAACAATGACACCACAACAAACTCCGCCGTGGTAAAGGCTGTGGCGCCCATCACAGCCATGTGTTGAATAATATGTCACCACTATGAGTTCATATATAATATTTACTAGTACTTGCTGCTACTTCTTCTTTTATTTATTTTTTATTTTTACCGTGATTGGGAATTTAATTCGTGACATGGGAATCTTGTTTAGTGATGTTACTAGCATTGTTTGAACAAAAATAAACCCATATGAGTAATTAATATTTTGAGTTTATTTTGTTCTGCCCTCCCCACCACAGTGTATCTCTTCATCAATTGATGTTGCAATAAATTTGTACTAAAATTCGAACTCTCCCTCCTCTATTTCAATAAGATATAGATAATAAAATTATGTGATTTGAAAATCTTTTAAAGTTTATTTAAAGTAATATGTGTGTGCGCGCGCGAAATGTACATATAGTTTTTTAAAAAAATATATCCTCATTTATTTAGATGGTTAGTGAGAGAGATAGTGAAAATAAAGTTTAAAAAAGTGCAAGAGACAAAGAGGTGTGTGTGTGTGTAAATTAATAAAAATGCACTCCCTCTTATCCTAAGTATTTGAGTTTGAAGGATACTGAATTTGGGGTAAGAAATTAGAGATCGGTGTAGATTTCTTTAGATAATATGGACCACAGAGATAGTTTAATTGCCCCAAGTATTATTTTCTTGGAGGAGTATAAAATGAAATATGATTAACCTAATAACTAAATGTAAACTTGAATTGATCGGGAGACAAACATTTTAATTGATTTTAGTGTAAATTGATTAAAGTATGATATACTCTAAGAAATAAATTAAGATTTTCAATAAACGAGATGATATGACAATCCTTGTTATTTAAAGGCTTAATAATCATTTCTTCTAAATATATTGAAGAAACTTTTAAGGTTAATGTTGAAAAAAACCATAGAGGAATTCCTCTAGGTTTGTTTTTCTAAATATTGACTTAGGTTAGGTGAATTAGTACTAGAATCTCAAATACCAACTCTTTTAAATCTTAAGTTGATAAAGTACAAAACTCAAGTGAATCATATTTGAGTTTTGAACATGCTATTTCACGGTGACGTGTCAACAGCAAACAAAATACTTCTTTTTGCAATCATGTGTATTTCCTTCTTGAAGTCTGCCATGGTTTTATCTAATTTAGTCCTTGTGACCCTACAAATAAAATAAAAAAGGAAAAAATGATAAAAAAGCTCCTAAATTCATTTAACAGAATTTATTGATGACTCCCCATTTTTATTATATTTGATATGTATTTGGGTATATATGGGGAGTCATCTTTACAAAATAGTAGAAATTTGTTGAGATTTTAATGGGATAAAAAATAGTTGCATTATCTAGGGGATTTTATAAATTATTTTCAATTAAATAGAATTAGATTTTTATTAGGCAATTGAATAAAATCAGAATATTAAAAAAAGAAAAAAAAAGGAAAGAGAATGAAGGAGGTTCAATTCGGTCAAAGTCAGTAGTGTTTTGTTTTTATATTATTAATCTACCTATTTGTTTATTTTCATTTTCTCTTATATGTATCTAATCTTTTCTCTTTAGATTTTGCTTGTAGCTGCTAGAATGATTTTTGTGGTAGTTATGGTAGTTATTAGCTAGTTTAGTTATAGGATTATTTTGACCCATTCTATGAATTGAAATTTGTGTAATACCTCTTTTAGTTCTTAATGAATTTCATGTGTGATTTTTATCTTGCTTTTTTACTTGTTTAAGTGTTTGATCACCACTTAATTAGTTAAATGGAATATGACTTGAGAAAGTATATTTTGTTTTAGAACTTGGATAAAAACATATTGGACTTGAAGTTTATGGTTTTAAATGAATGATTTGTTGGTAACATAAAGATATAGTTATCAACCTAACATTGTCACTAAAGGTTGGTTTTAGATTAGAACTTGTATTAATTGTAGCATGAGATTGCACAATTGATACAATTAGAAATTTGAACTTGACTTGAGAAAACTTTTTTAAATAACTATAACCTTAGGCAAACACATGCTTTCATTATCAAACTAATTGAGAGGGTTTTAATTATGTTTCATGAAATTGAATGGTGATAAATAATCCTAAACTTTTTGTTCTTGAATTTAAGTGTTAGTTTAATTTTAATTAAATGATTTTTAATTTGGTTAGTAAAGAATTCCAAAACCCAAATATTTTCACTCAACCTAATAACAAAATTGTAATAGCTAGTTAATCCTCTTTTGGCTTAGTATCTGTGGGACGATAATTTTTATACTACTAATTTGTACGACCCGTAAGCTTACAGCAAAAGACCAGAAACGGATGATAAGTCAATGGCGTCGTTGTTGGGGAATACGTCAATGCCAAAGATAACTCTTCAAGTAATTTATCACAAAATTTGTTTCTAATTAATCAAATTCCATATGTGTAGAAAAATATTTAGGGATTAATTTGGAAATTTTATCGGTAAGGAAGAGACCTTAATACATTAAAAAGTAGTGCTAGGCGGAATAAAGGAGAAAGAAGAGAAGAGTGTCATCGAAAGAAAGAAGATTTAATGTGTCCACCTTAAATAGTTGGTGAGACCTAAAATTGATATCATGGTATATGCATAGTACATATCATGGGCACCAAACAGTCAAGTACACAAGAACTTCAGAGAGTTGGAAGGTTAGATATGGGTAATTAGTTATCTGTCCAAAAACAAAAAGATATAGGTAATTAGTTCTCACACTGTTGTCTTAATTTGGACGTTTTTGCAGTATCTCTTTTGGAATTTCAAATTATTATGACGAGATAGGAAGAAACAAAAAAACATTAATGGGCATTCTTGTCTTCTTTTAACTTTTTGTTCTTCTGGGTAACTTATATATCACTTGTATTTTATAATTTAATTAACCTACGCAATATTAAAATAAAGATACTTGACAAACTTAATGAATTGCCTTTTTAATTTCTCTAAGGATGAACATGCTTGATTTTTTTGAATGTCGTCAAATCAAAGATTAGTTTCCCTACCTCATCTTACGTTATAAATAACACCCGCTTTGATATTTAAAGAATAAAAATCATTTTCAATGTCTGAAAATTGAAAAGTGCACTTAACGAAAAATAAAATTTAAAAAATTAAGATGCTTCTATTCAATATATATATCCATCTATTAATGACAATACCAACTTCGAGTGGGCTTGATGGGGTAGTATTTATTGATAGCAAGATTTCATTAAAAGTTAGAATTCCTTTTTTAACTAGGCAGGAAATTAATTCTGAGCATCAATTCACACGGGCGCACTCACACAAAGTCAAAGATAACATCAATTATTTTCTAACAAAAAACATAACATTAATTATCAAACCTAGATCAACTCCCTACATACATACGTCTTATACTAGTAATATCGAAGGGAGTGTCATTTTCAAAATGTAGACGAGCATTTTTCCAAACAAAAAATATGATATTCCCAACTTGACCTTTTTAGAGATTAATGATACATACTAAATAAAACACTAGAAAACATTTACATTAATATTTTTTCAAAACTAATTTATCTTACTTTTATAAACTATATATCATATAAATATATGTAAGCTATATTATAACCATGAGGTCAATTTGATTTTCTTAATTTAAAAAAATCATTTTCATTTAAAATTTAGGGTTATCGCCCAGAAGAGAGCATATATACACATAAGTTGATAATTATATATTATCATAATAATTCAAATATTAGAGAGTCTAAGGTGTCCTATTATTAGGTAGCAAAATATGCATTCACTACCCACCCACCCCCGGTGTATTTAATTATTCTCAAATCGTGACCACTTGAGAGTGAGGCTTTGAGATTTTCTCATAATCTCACGCTTTACTCATCCCTATCTGCTGTCTCATTTTAGACATTGAAATTCATCTAAGAGCTCATAATTTGTCACTTGTACTATTAAAAATAAAAAAAATTGTATTATAATATAAAGTAAATGAAGAACTTTTAATTTTTTTATTTTTGAAAACTTTTTAGCATAAAAATTTTCAACTATCTAGATATATTAATTTCAATTATCTGAACCTATTTCATTTCAATAGAAGGATCTATAAAAGATACAGTATTATCCAGTTGACTGTAAATTATTTTACAGTTAACTGGATAAGTCTGTATCGCTTATAGATCCTTCTATTGAAATGAAATAGGTCTATATAGTTGAAATTTTTATGCTAAAAAGTTTGCAAAAATAAAAAAAAATTAAAAATTCTTCATTTATTTTATATTATAATACAATTTTTTTATTTTTAATGATACAAGTGGCAAATTATGGGCTCTTAGATGAATCTCAATGGCCAAAATGAGGCCGCAGAGAGATGAGGAGAGGGTGAAATTCTGAGAGAATCCATCCAGATCCGATACAAAGACTGGTCTCCTGGGTGACCCACTGACCCTTATTAAGAAAAACAAATTATGGGCATCTGAATACGACCCTGCACAAGATGGAATCTTCATTATTGTCCGTTCAAAAGGGACCGGAATATTATCAATTGCATGTAGTATTAAGGGGTTCAAATGATTGGGAACTAACATTAATATGATTGGTATGTTTCATGACAAGTTAACAACCATATATTGTACCAATACATGTGCATTGGATTGGATAAAATTTCTCAACCCGACATAGGTAGATGTATATATATTCTCCCTCCGATCCATAATATAAGAACAAAAAATTTGAATAATTTGGTCTAAAATACTCTATCCGGTAGTCAATAACATATATTGGCATGTAGCGAGCATACTTTATTGGAGGAGCAGACATTGGAAAATTCACAACAATGAATTCAGTAAGTGATACACTATCCTTAAACAAGAGCCTCCATTTCAACTACTAGGGCACCAAACAACTTCTTTAACATGAATGAGCTTGCTTAGCTTCCATGTGGGAATCCAAAATTGGTCGCACATTAACTAAAATGGATAAAAATTACATAAACTATATTATATCCAGTGCAACTATTTCACCAATTAGCCCATAACTCTTTGTTGTTTCCTGGTTGCTCTCTCCATCTTTGTTGTTTCCTAAATGCAAACCAATGGACAAACCCCCAAAGTTGATAATGTATCTTGTTTAATATGTGAAATGATAGTTGGGAAATGATATTTAACTGATAATTTATCTTTGGCCAAATCAATATTCAATATACAGGACGTGAAAAGGAATGGCAACCAAAGAGAACCGGTCAAACTGATTAAGGGGTTATATAAACCCTTGAAAATACCCCAAATTTGTTCGACTCATGATTAGAGATTTAGATTTTTTTAGGGGATTCATTTGTCTTGTTGCTTTGCTTTTGGATCATCTAATGTTTTGTTTCAATCATTGCAGGCTTACAATCAAGTGAAAATAAATTAGTGTTTACGAACTTGAGTTGTGACGCCTATTCGATGGTGAACTCTTCGCTTTGGATATAATGTATAGAATGTAACACTTGTATTTCTAATATTTGAACTTTCTGAAATCGAACTGCATATTAGTCCCTACCAAAGGTGATATTGATATTATTCAAACATGTCAAATTTCATTTTTTTTTATCTATCCAAACACAAGTTACATCCCATTTATTATCTTAAACCTCAGCTTCGGTTTTCAAAAAATCATTTGGATAGCATCAATCCAAACTAAATAGTGACTTAGCATGGCTGCAAGTAATTAAATTTTATAAAATCTAGCTTAGAACCCACACGAGCTTATATTGATGGGCCACATACAATGGGCTCTAAATGGCCAACATTAATTAAATTTCCAACTATATGGGAAACCAACAAGACGCAGTACCATTTAACAATGAGAATGAAGTTTTCCACACCATTATGAAAGGGACTCCAAGTAATAAAATATACTTTACAGATAAGAAAAAAACTCAATACTCCTAACTCTTGGAAACTATACACAGATGTTGATAATGAACAAACCTAGGAGCAGAGAAACTAAGCATCTCAAGTATACCTCTTTGCTTGCCCATCAAAAATCAAAAGCAAGTCAGTATGTGAAACAGCTACAGAGCTTCAATTAGTATGTATTAAATCTATACATCATATACAGGCATTCGTTCTTCAATGGAGACACGGCAGATAGGGCACCTCTTGCACTTTTCACCACATGTGCTGTTGACCACATAAAATTGTCAAAATTGGATGAGAAAGTGGTTCAACATATGATAAATTCTTTGCTATATAATACTATATCCGATCCGTAATACAAGAGCAACTTAGCCAATTTGGGTATAGTAAAGAAATTAGTTAACTTAGCTATTTAGGACATATATGAATTTATTTCCTTTAAGTACAACTGTTTGGTGGAAACCCCTTGGATATGCAGAATTAGTAAGAATACTTTGGGAGAAAGAAATATCAAATTGGAAAACAAAATGGATTGAAGTCTAAAATTTAGAACCAAATCCAACCCCAACCAGCTCTTACAATAAACTGATAAAGGCCCTGTATCAGCTGACTGTGCAAAGAACCCATAAAAAAATTGACAGATTGGAAATTACAAGCATGGGAACCAATGATAGATCTATTTTTATAAGCTTATATTGGATGTACAGCCAGATTGATGCGCTTAGGGTTCTTGGCCAACATTATTAGTGAAGAATACAGAACATTAGCAAGGTTTTGGGTTCTTACCTACAAAGAATGTGGTGCCTGCATGGAAGCAGGACCACGTTTATCTGATCTTCAAAGCAAACTCTACATAAGATTCTTTCCTGAAAGATCCAAAAAATCCTATTGTTAATAGTCAACTATGTAACTTCAAGACATATAAGGCAGTTTATAAATTAAGAAAAATATAATTATATTAATACAGCTTGTGCATGAATGCATGCATCACTTGAGATTGCAAACTCGTGCCAGCTCATTCATGATATAAATTAAAATGATGAGATCTGGACTTCTGGACTTCTTTGGGGGGTACTAGCCCCACGAGTGCAAATATGGTAGTGGGGTATCTGTCCACTTAAGCATGAACCATTTTGGTCCCCCCAAAAAAAAATCCCTAGCCATGATAGAATCAGAATGCATAATTTTCTTAAACATTTTATGTCATTCTGAAATTGATTGAAACCACCACATATAGAGAGAGAATTGTGAAATAAAAAAGGAAGTTACAGAAAACAATGATATTTGGGAGGTCATCAGAAGTTAGATCCATATTTTAGACCCCCTTTTCAGGAAGGTGGGTATTATTTTTCACAGCACATGAGATTGGATGTATTCATCCGCATGGTTTTACCAAAGGTGGGGAGGGAGTGAGAGATGAAAATAATAACAAATTCAATCAAACTGAATTTCAGTTGAACAATGAAAATCACTTATTACCACATGAGGGACAACAAAACTGACTCAGGTCTATCATATGAAAGTCCTAAAATGCTATATCCTGATTGGTCTAAACTTTAACTTATTTTTTCTCTTTAAACTGAGGACCTAAGTTTTGGCCCAAAAAATGACAGTACGATTAATAGCAAATGAGGCCTCTATTCTCTAGTCCCTGCTCAAATGGAAATGAAGAAAATAGTTCTTGAGACAAAAAAAAGATAACAAACTTATATGACTAATTAAAGAATTTAAATGTGGAAGACAATAGATCAAGGTTGGGAACATTACGTTTTGGAGCCTTTCATACTCCTGCTGGCTATATTTTGTAATCTCTGATTGCTCCCCTAGTGCAGCTTGTAGTTTCCAGATCTGGAATTTTAAGAAGTGAGATTACTTATATGTATAATTAAGGTTCATATTATACATGGAGGCTTAAGTAATACACATTATCAGAGGAAAAAACCTATGCAAAGAATAATACATACCTCCTCAACAAGATCTGCTTTAGGCATTTTCTTCACCATATCCGGGGAGAAAGTGTTATACCTAAATAATAAAGCACACAACATAACAGTGAAAATAATTTTGATCAATGTTCCATGATACATCTAACGAGAGAAACAGTGCAGATATAACTGCCTGTTTCATATTAGTTGCTCAAAAGTACAAATCGAGGGCAATGCACATCGTAAAACAATTCCAGTCCAACTGCAGGCATTAGTTAACATGCCCATCAAAATAAGCCAAGTGGAATATGTTCACCCCATTTATTTTACATTTTCAAAGGGCAAAACCAAAAACACTTCAATTTTAGGATAGGAGGGATGGTGCTTTTTTCAAAACTTCTCAGAGAAAAAGTAAAGTGATCATTATAATTCTGATTTAGGTTTAAGCAAAGGGAAAACAATAGTCCAAGAATTGAATTTCTGTAACGTTCTTTAAATTAAAAACTAACCCTGAACCCCCATCACAATAAAGTCTAGCTTGTTCCTCTCGGCTTCCTTCATCAATTGACCACCAACCCAGCAGCCTGTTATGCAGAAAATGCAAGCAATGAAATATATCTGTCGCAATTGAACAATTTCAGTTTTTCTTCGGCAAATAAGTTACCAAAGATAAATTTTGTTTTCATATCAAACAGGGAGAAACTAGTACCTTGAGCCATGGTGCAAGAATCCAAAACAATCACGGGCTTTTAGTGCTATATCTGAGTATCTTCCGGGAACATCTCCACTATAAAATACGAGAACTAATTTCTCACCTAATCTATAAGTCGCAAATAAAACCCCAGCTCCTTGCAACAGAAAAAGGGGAGAAAAGACAACGGCACAAGACATATTTCTGGCACCAGGTGGCGTTCCCTGGAAAAACGTGAGGGAATAAAGAAATTAGGAAAAAATTACACTTTCAGAAAACATATTAATAATAAGCCATTGACCAAAATATATTGTACCTCTAAATGCATAAATAGCAGAATTTGGAAAGCTATGAATGGAATTTTCATGATATGCCCTCCAATATCCTGCAGACTGCATATGCCACTTTGCTGCCTCTCCTCATCCGCAGAAACCACCAAACCTCTATCCCAGTCCAGGTATCTTATGGTAAATGATGACGTAAGTGATGATGAGCTGGGATCTGCTGCGTCCATGTGACATTTTCCATGAATTGTTGGATTGTACCACTTTGTACAAACAAGAAAGGCAAAGCACTCTGCAATGCTGGAGAAAGTATACAGAGATTTCATGAAGGTGAAAGACACGAATGATCAACCAGATACAACCAGTATATCAGAAATTTAAATTCGGTTATACCCAAAGTTAATAAACAAGTCCCACCATCCTAGTGCAGCAACATCACCTGCAAGTGATTGAAATGATAATAGCAAGAAAATGACAGGTGAGCATTCAACTACTAATCAAATAGCCTGACAATATAGAGAATGTAATTAAGTAACACCAGTAAGCAAGTAATCTTAACACCATTAAAACAGATGTAGATAGCACAGTTAAATTAATTTGTCTCCTAGTCTTTGATTTCACCTTTAATGGCTCTTCCACATTCAGAACTACATAAAGTGTGTTCAGTGCAAGATCAAACCCCTTTTCGTTAAACAATAACCCAGTCTAATTAACGTACTTTCCAAGCTCGGACTCAATAAAGAAAGATTCACAATGTGCATTAAGCCATATCTATTTCCATGTCATTCCTTGAATAAACCAAATACTCACTTTTAAATTGTCACACATGTTATATGGTTCTAGAAAAGAATTGGTAAGGAGGAGAGCCATTAAAGATAAAAGAGTTCAAGTATAGAGTTAGTCACATACTCACATTTAAAGAGAGATTCTTCTATCAAGAGGCTGTTCATGGACATTTTATCTATATCCAAGGCACATTCATGAGAGACTGATTTGGTGTACTAATGCCTCTTAGAGATGACTTTTGGATCAAAGAATCTTCAGCATTGTCAGATCTAAGAATGTTTGTCTTTTTCAGAAATTGTGTTGAGTAGAGTAACATTGCTTACTAACATTGGTCTCTCATATCTCCCTCGAATGTAAACTCAAGTGGCTTGGTTGTGATCATTAAAAAAGTGCTGAACTACCTAGCCTAGCTAGGTTCTAATTTCTAACAGTCCACAAATATTCTGTGCAATATACTGAGAGGCTTACCTCCGTTCTGTTGGAGGGTTTTAAAGGGAAATGGAACTAAGAATCTTTTTTTTTCTTGTCTGCTTAGTTTTGAATAACATTATTGTGGGAACAAAGGAGGGGTAAAAGTAAAAGTCTGATATATTGATTTGAGTATTAGGCTCCATTATATAGTACAAGAGACCCCAATCAATCCCATGATTATAGGGATTTACATGATACATAAAATAAAAAAGATTCTACCCTAATTTATTTTCCTAATCAAATCATATCATTTCCTTATTCTTATAATCCATAATTATGACTTAGATTCTACTAAAATATTAAAAACATAATTCTAACAATTATCAAACTCCAAATCATGAAAATTCCAGCTAACAAGATAAAATTTAGCAGCAAACTTAAAATAAAGAGATTTAATGGACAGCAAACTAAAGTTAACTTTAGCACAACAACTTTTCAAGGCCAACTCTCATGTAGCTTAATGTCCCAATCCCTATACCAAAAATTGAGAGATTTTTGTACCAAGAAATTGAGAGATGAAGCATGAACCTTCAAGTGATGTTTTCAAATCTTATCACACTATCCCAGAGAAGATTAGTTTGAACTACCTTACACGAGTTCTAAATGGCAAACTTACAAACTTAACAGAGGGTAAATTATAGTAACTTCAGAAGAGCAAACAAGTAACACAAATCAACAGAGATGATTGAGTCAAGTAAGGGTAGGTGATAATGAAAACAGCATAAGACAGACTCTCTGAGTGAAGCTGCCTGTAGCAGTCAACCCTTCTCGAGTTGAGCTGATAAAAGCTTTTTGAACTAGGCTAGCTGGCAACTGGCACTATGATGTCAGTGAAGGGCAGAATGCAGCTTCTTTGGACCAGTGAACTTTACCCTTTGTAGACATCTCTCAGTTTTAAAGGCAAAAAACACTGCAACTCCATAGCTTCAGTATTATTTTATACAGGGCTATGTTTGGGTGCTTAAGGTTTGGCATTGTTGTTTTATTTATACTGAGATTAAACTTGAACATGGTAAACTCCAATTCCCCAAAAAGAGTCACATGGAACTTTCACTATAATTGGAATGAAAATTCAAAGTTACCCCCTCTAAAACAAAACAAAATCCTACTAGGGAAAGAAAAAATTTTTCACCAACCATCAGCATGCATATCCAAAGCAACATAAGAATAAACAAAAATGCTGCAGTAAGGGAAGGTAATTACCTAATTGACAATTAACATATATTTAGGGGATGACCATAACTTACCGCATATCTTAAGAAGTGTGAATACTGTAGCAGCAATAAAGAAGACCATGGATATCGCAACCCAGAAGTGCTAAAAAAACAGTGGTAAACAAACTTAAGAATCAAGATTTTGTGAAAATAAGGGGAAAAACAAATCATATCACAACAATGAGTAAAACATTCAAGTTCTCTTGGCTGCCAAAAGAATGGATATAAAAGATCTTTATCAGTGGGCATAAAAGATCCTTCAGCAAAACTGGATAAAATATACCCAAATTTTCAAAAGAAAATTTAACAAAAACACACACACACAAACACACATGATTCATGGTAAAGGAATTAGTAGTAAAGAGTACTCTTTATTCAAATGCTACCTGATGGCTTATTTTCTCAATTCACTTCAACTATTTTATATTTCACCATTATATCACAATTTTAGCAAGATCTTATTGACTAACTCATAAACAAGAAACTGACTCGAAATTCTGAACAATTATGCATTATATTAAGTGTCAAGCATCATCTATCTAATCAAAGATAATAATGAAGATTTTTTTTTCTCTATTCACTATTCTGCATCACTCATCTTTCTATAACTAGAGAATACCAAAAATTTATGAAGGAATTTTGAAAAAAATGTTAATTATACTATAACCACCAATCTCAATCCATTAAGTGATATAGTAGGTACTAGTGGAAACAATAGATAGGTGATAATTTATTTGCAATCACTGAGGCATCAAAGTTTAGCATCAAACAAATATTTTCGAAACATACATCCAGCAAAATTGTTTAACCGAATAATGAAAAAATATACTTACAGGAAGGGTTTCCCATATTGCTTCGTCACTCATATTTTCATCATCTCCAGGCATTAAAGCCCTACACATCCTATGTAAAAGAGAAGAAAATCAGAGAAAAATGGTGTTTTGATTTCTTATTTCTCTATAACTGATGCTACAAATACACAGGAGACACAGTCAACATGTTTTCCTTAATTTGTACTTCTGAGTAAGCATGCAGAAGGAATGAATAGGAACCTAGACCATAATACAGTCGTACAATCTAAGAAATGGGAAAATAAAAGACAGTAAATGACTTTAACCATGGTACTAAATCAAGGGATCAAATGATTGATTTTAGAATTTGGCAAAAAAAAAAAATTGATTGATTTTAAAATAATCTCATAAAATAAGTGAAATCACCAAAATGGTCTTGTAAGATATTCAAGCCAAAACACTTAGGCATCTATTTGCCACCAATATAGGAAGACAAAATCCAGTATGATGGCTATAATGGCAAATTTCAACAACCAATTACCGTTGCACTGAACCTCATTTTATTTATGAATAATTTTACACCTCCCAACTATCAAATGATGCGCCAAAAAGCAAGCACCAAGTTGGTAATTGGTAAATTACATCTACAAATCATCTGGTAAAAATGAATGACTGGTGTCATTATCTAGCCAGCTCTTTTAAAGCAGTCCCAACAACCATTTCACTTCACAAGGAGGGAAATGAATTGGTCAAATGATATGTGCAAGTTTCACACGATCTGAGAGGCAAGATTCAAACAATACACATGTTGATTGACTGACAGAATTAGATGATTACCTGATGTTATCGATCAAAATCGCCGCTTCAAAAGCCAATAGGGGTAAGAAGACAATCTTTAAATTTACCACTGCATCATTGAAATGCACATCATTTAATACTACCAAAAATTATATAAAACTATCACAAGGAATCCATGTATATCGGGATCCCAGGAATTGATAGCTCAATACCATTAATGACAGTTATGAAACAAGAAAATTTTCATACCAGAACTGATCTCAAGATGTATACATAGAAGTAGCTCAAAAGCAACAAGTAAGGGTGTTTCTATGATGGCATGACATGGAGCCCACTGCCAGTACACAAAATACATTCCTCAGTAACAAGTACCAATCAAAAATCAAGTTTTCAATTCTCTCGAAATTTCATAGATATTATCTTCTTTAAACTCGCTTACATGGCGATCATGAGGCATTGAAGGAGCAGGCAAGGAAAACCTTCCTCGGGCTACAACAGAATGGAAAAGCCAAAGAGGTGAAAATACGGCCCTAGCAAATGGAAACGAAAAGCAAAACATTACTACAGATGGAAAGGTTATCGCATCATTTAACTGCACCCAGCTCACAATACAATTTCAAGACGAAAACAGCAAATGCACCTCACTTTGACAGAACGGCATCAAATGTTTTTTTCATCTTCACTTGTTAATTTAAATATGTAAAATGCATTGTACACGTAATAAAGTGAACACACTTGAAAATACTAAATTGACTATACTTTGTAAATATTGTTAAATGATATGGTGCCACTGCTTTGGAAGACTGATCAAAAGACAAATGAAAGGCAACCAAACAATCATCCATTTGGCTGAGTCAAACCTTTGAATCAAATAAACTGCACCATCATGAGCTCAAGCATCACTAACTAGACCAGTCATTTCATAGTTAAAAGGATCAATCATATGAACTTGATTATGACTTATCTATATTTTTGTAAAGAAAACTGTCAGCCAGAAACATTAGGGTTTATTTGGGAGTAAGGATTGAAAGGCGATAGGTTCGAGTTAAATAGGGGACAACTCAAATCATTATCTAGATTGTTGAGTAATGAATTCGGATGAGTTCTCAAACTCTCTGCCCACCTCTACACCCCAATTTGGCAATTTCTCAACTCCTGAACCAAATTGGGAGTTTACGGTGGCTTTCCTCCTTTCATCTTTTCATTTGCTCTTTTACCCCATTTCTCATATCAATTTCTTCACTTGCCTTTTCTTCTGAGGTAATACTGAAAACTTAGATGTCAGACCCACTTAACTCCACTAGTAATATTGTAACTTCAAAATAGTAGAGAACAGGTTCACATCCATTTTCACTAAACTTCCAATCAATAGTGAATACTCCCTCTTCCATATATATACTTTGCCCAGCCCATTGCATTAATGAACACTCAAATATACTCCACTATCTTTGATACTTATGAACAAACCCTTAAAAAGAGCCAACATAATTACTTAATGAGGTGAATTCGTGCAAAACATGAGGCATTACAGAGAATGCCACGACTGGCGGCGCTAAACAGTTAGGAAAGCAATCAGATGATCTCATTCAACACACAGTGAATAAGCTGAAATGAAACAAATTAATCAATTCCAATCAACAACAATACAAAACAAATTTACAACCTGTATATACAGAAATATCAATAAATAAGTTAGATTTGGTTCCTGAGTTGAATGCTATAATCTGCTTCCACTTACCTCGAAATTATCAATCATAAACATAGAACTCCCAAACAATTAAACAACCACAATTTGCCAATCCACTAAAAATTTCAGGAAATCATAAAAATTTCAATTAATGCAGTTAAGCCTAATCGTAATCCTGTCAATTAATGAAAATTCCTAGAGGACTAAAACACATAAAAGTCCACCATGCATGTTATGTTAAAGCCTCAAAAAAAGAAAGAACAACCAGAAAGTCAAAACCCAAAAAAACCCACAAACAAAAACAAAAACAAAAGCAACCCAAACACTAAAACTGATAAAAACTGAACAAAAAATGATCCTTTTCACATCAAAACCACATAAATGTAAAAAAAAAAAATTCATCCTTTTTCAATATTGTTGAGAAACTGAAAGAAATAAAAAAAAAAACAAAACCCACCACCATGAATAACTAACGAGGTGGTCAAGCTTGAGAACAAGGAGAAGCGTGAAGGAGAAGAGAAAGGCGTGAGCTGCAAAGGCTTGAAGAGACTTCCCCACTCTTCTCCAACTCATCATTCTCCTCCTCACCACCATTTTGAAGATCAACACAGAAACCCCACCAAATCAAAAACAACGATACATAGATAGATAGATAGATTCAGAGAGAAGAGAGATTTGTGTTGTGAGTTGAGCTTTGAGCTTTCCGACTTGTCATTCACGCCAAGGCTATATGAATGCCTTTTTCTTGGTGATGAACAACGCACTGTTCACTGAATATTTTCGTTGGACGGAATTGCCCTCCATCCACCTTTTTTTTATCCAAACCTTGACTTTTTTTATTTTTTTTTTAATCACCGTCCAGTTTAATCCAGAATTGAGGGATAGGAGTAGTTTATCCCCTCTCCAAATAAGAGCGTTTCTCGGGATCCGAACACGTGTTCTTATCCTTAGGAGGATGAGATTTCTATAAACTACCCATTGGTAAGCTTGACCTTTTTTAAGAATCCTAGTAAAAGAAGTTATTCCTTGAATTTGCCAAGATTGTTTCTAGGGAAAATGTCATTTAAATCCCTCCGAATATACAAAAGGAGAATTGAGGAACTCAAACTTCCAAAAGGACCATGAAGGAACTAGGACCTAGTTGACATTTTAAAATTGTGTGAAAAAGACAAAATTGCCCTAATCATAAAACAGAAATTACTAATCACCCTATTGAAAATGGTGGGTGTAAGGGTGATTAATAATTTCTGTTTTATGATTAGGGCAATTTTGTCTTTTTCACACAATTTTAAAATGTCAACTAGGTCCTAGTTCCTTCATGGTCCTTTTAGAAGTTTGAGTTCCTCAATTCTCCTTTTGTATATTCGGAGGGATTTAAATGGCATTTTCCCTTGTTTCTATAAACTAGTACTATAATATTATTATTATTAATGTACAAAAAAGAACCATTAGGAGGATTGAATGGTTTTGTTTCCTTAGTTTATGTGGAAAATTAAATGGGTCTTAATTTTAATTTTAAGAACGGAGAAAGTGTAACAGAGCCTGAGTTTTTCTAAGTGTATGATATAGAGGTGAAGATAATGAAGTATTTAGTTTTCATTTTTGCCCCTCATGTTAAATTTAAAATTTAAGGAAGAGAGGAGTGGTTGTAATTAATTGTAGTATCTTACTATGTTTTATTAATTTGTGTAAAATGGTTTACTGCCTCTTATAAAGAATTTCTCTATACTTAACTTTATATTGTAAAATGTAGTCAACCATTATAAAGAAACAAAGGAAATATAGTAAAACCTTTTTCTAAGTAAAATTTAATGTAATTTCCAATTTTGCTTACTTATTTGTTATACATCAGCTTTCTCCCTTGATACAGTTAATATGCAAGGGTAAAATAAAATAGTGAATTATTGACATTTATATGTTATCTCTTGTAATGTAGACTGAAAATCAGCATGTTAACTCATAATATTGATTAGAGAGAGTTGATCAGAGATTGAGATGATACATTTTTTTTTTTGCGAGAGATGATAAATTTCTAAAGTCATTTTTTATTTCAACATTGCTTTTAGAACTTGGAAGTTCAAGGGTTGGTTTGTTTAAGTCCATTAAAGTGGAGGGTTTAGCTTTCATTTTAGAGCTCCCAAAAACGGGTGAACTTAAATAGTAGACTAGCCCGACAAAACACCCACATTAAATATGTCACTCCAGTTGTCCAGGTGACAAAAAATTAAAAATATTCATTGACATGTCAGTAAAATGTACACATAGGACATTTACTCATTGGACATGTCACTCAAGTTGTCCAGGTTTCAACAAATTAAAAATACTTAAAATATGTTATTTACCTTCTAAAATTGAATTAAAAATATAAAAAAGAAAATTAAGTTTATAATAATTATAAGAGTCAAGCCATAATTAAGTAAGTTATCTAAAAAAATTAATTTTATTATCCAATTGATACAAATTAATTATCTAACATATTTACAACTACCCTAAAATTAATTTTATTTGGTTATTGCATTTATTTAGCTGGTAACAATCAAATTTTGTAAATAACATAAGATGTTACCCTACACGTGTATATTTTAGTAACATGTCAAACGATGTTATCTTTTCCGTTTAAAATAAGTAAGTGTGACCTCATTTTCATACTTTTGAGGTAAATACAAGCCTCTAAAAACTTTTAGGGCAAATAGGATAATAGTGACTCTTAAACCTACTTTTATATCAACCTACATTTTGTTGTCAGCATATACCAACCTACTTTTATATCTAGTTGAAGGCAATAATAAGGTATGGATTTAAGAATTAAATACACGTTTTTGTAGTAACTATCTTTTTTTATTGGGAGAATTTCAAATTAAGGACCTCCATAGACATTTAATTAAAAAGTAAGACCAAAATATTCTGAAACTTCAGTTGAGGACCATGGGGGCAAAGTGAAATTAAATTGGAAGGGCAAAAGACCCTATTAACCTTCTTCCCAAACTCACTGAACTTCCTCCCCCGACTCTCCAGTCTCCTCCTCGTCACCCACAGCTTCATCCCCAAACCACTATACAATGCATTCTTACTCTCATTTAACCAACTCCCTCCTACTCCTACTCCTACTCCTACTTCTACTCCTAGTAACACAATAATCATCCTCTTCATATCATTCTTATTGTCGGTGGAGTAGAAATCGCCCTTCACATCCACGACCACCCCAACCTCCAAGCACAATCCACGGCGGCTTTGATCTCGACTTCAAATCTAGGTTGCCATTTTCATTTTGACTTTGCGGCCCCAAATTGTTGATAAGCTTAGATCATATATATAGCTCATTTAATGAGATAAGGCATATATTAGTCAAAAGAAGCAACAGAAGGGTATCTATCTATTTGTTCAAATATTAGAACAATGCTGTTTTGCAGATCTAAGAACTACAAAATTATTGCACATTTAGTTGTTTGATATTTTGGTCCATTGAGTTGGATAATATGGAGTATCCTTGTGCATTTAGGCTTAAATGGGTCAACATATGGAATTATATGTATCCTTGAATACTGGCTTAATTAATGGCCTTTTGTACTTCATCAAGCTCATAAGAACTGCAAAAAAGATATTGCACATGAAGGGTCCTAAAATGACTTGTTGTGTATTTTTCTATTACCACCACTTTTAGAAAATCCTGAAAGTATTTGTGATGTATGTTGTGGTCAAATTACTTGGCTAGTTTTGTGTGTCTATTTTTGAGCATGAGACTAAGTCATTTGATGTTGAAGTTGATGCTAAGATGTTTCCAGGATTAAGGCTGAAATGGTTTAGTTTCTTTATTTCAAACTTAAGTTTTTTTAGACTCTAATTCAGAACTTTCTTTCTTTCTTTCTTTCTTTTGTTGAGTGGTGTGGTTGTTCTCCAAAAATAGTTTCCTTTCATATCTATTGGACTTCATTCTTGAAGAAAATTCAAATTTAGATCAATTATTCATTGGTGTTCCTTAAAGACCAAGAACACTGCGCTCAGTTTTCTTACTTTCAGTGTTCAACATTCTTCCTTGCATTTTTATTTAGGTGAAATTGATCAGATTTGTTGCTGTCAATTATCTGTTTAATTCTGGTATTGAGTGGAAAGTATCACCTGCACTTAAATTGAGTTGCTAGCTATGATTAGCCTTATTTCTCATGTGACAACTTTCTATTTAACACCTTAATAAGCATTTTCTCTGAAAATGAAGGTATTGACCTTAGAATCTTGATACAAACGGATTCTGTCATCATCAACAATAAAGGACTATTTGTTTGGGTATGCCACAACATACCAACTACTCCATGTTGTCCATCTTATTTTCTGTATAACCATGTGTATTTGTCAACATCAACAAAGGATTATTGTTCGTGGTTGACATTATTTTTTCTTAAAGTTTGTTATGTTTGGTTCTGATTTGCTTTTGTCATTGTTTCATGTATATCTTCTGCTAACTTAATGGAGGTCTTATCTCCATTCTTTTCTTCTTTCAGGTGGCCTTGTTCGGTTTCCTTTTGAATTATGTCTAAGGTTCGTATCTAGCTTGAACCTCTAAGACCGCTAAAGAAGCTGCTAGAGCTTATGATACTGAGGCAAGAAGGATACGTGGCAAGATTCAAAGGTTAGGATGAGGTGGCCTCAGGTCCTTCTTCTTCAAAGCATCTCAAGACCAAAGCCAAGAAGCCGATTCCAATGCCACTTTGAACTGTTATAGTGTTGGAACCAATTTGGAGGACTATTATACTACCCTATGGGTATAATGGAACATTAATAGCATACTATCTAATTCGCTGCTGCTGCTAACATGGGATCCTTCTAGGAAGAGTTTTAACGAACCAAGGGAGGCAACAAGGGCTAGCTCAATCTTTAGTGGTTATTGTAATTCCAATGTGTATTCAACTTATCTACATACCACTACTTTTTCTGTATTATTATTTTTGTGTTGTAAGCTGAGCAAGGGGAAAAACTAGTTGGATGAAGTTTTGTATTGTTAGTTTTCTACATACCACTATTTTTTCTTTTTCTTTTTCTTGTTCAAGGTCTCACATGTTTGTGCTTTGTATTAATTATCACTTGTTCAAATGGTCATTTTACTTGTTCAGACAAGGGTTTGCCTTGTTCAAATGACCTTTTTACTTGTTTAGACTAGGGTTTTGCGGTTCAAATGACCATTTTACTTATTCAAGGTCAGATAGATATTTGTGTTTCACATTAATTGGCACTTGTTCAAATGTCTATTGTTTAAATATGGTTTATTCTTGTTTGAATGATATTCTTCCTTGTTTGAAGTTTGATATATCTTTTTGTTTCATATTAATTAATACTTGTCCAAATGACCTTTTTACTTGTTTAAACGTAGGTTTTTTTGTTCAAATATCATTTTCCCTTGTTCAAGGTCCGACACATATTTGTGTTTCACATTAATTGACACTTGTTCAAATGACCTTTTTACCTGTTCAAATGAGTGTTTTCCTTGTTCAAATGTCTTTGTCCCTTGTTCAAGGCCTAACACATATTTGTGTTTCTCATTATTTGACACTTGTTCAAATGATATTTTTATCTGTTCAAATGAGTGTTTTCCTTGTTCAAATGTCTTTTTCCCTTGTTTAAGGTCTGACACACATTTGTGTTTCGCATTACTTGACACTTGTTCAATTGACCATGTTACTTGTTTAAATGCGGTTTATTCTTGTTTAAATGACATTCTTCCTTGTTTAAGGTCTGATAAATATTCGTGTTTCACATAAATTGACACTTGTTCAAATGATCTTTTTAGTTGTTCAAACGTGGATTTTCCTTGATCAAATGTCATTTTCCTTTGTTCAAGGTTTGACATATATTTGTGTTTCACGTTAATTGACATTTGTTCAAATGACTATGTTACTTGTTCAAATGTGATTTATTCTTGTTTAAATGTTATTTTTCCTTGTTTAAGGTTTATTGAATATGTGTTCACATTAATTGACATTAATTTGTTCAAATGTGCATTTTCTTTGTTTAAATGTCATTTCCCTTGTTCATGAGACATCTTTAGGGTAAAATACTAAAATGGTAGTTTTCATCTGGGAAAATAAAATGAAAAATGGAAGAAGCTAGTGGAAACAGGAAAGAAGGAGGAAGTTGAGATAATGAAGGAGAATGAAGGAAAGAGAACGAAAGTCAGAAACTGGAAAGGGAAAGGGGAAATAAAAACAGAAATTGAAGTGAGAGGGGAGAAAAAGAAGGAGAGTTTGTTTGGGGTTTGTTTGGAAGCAAATGTAAACAGAATTTGAGGGAGGAACGAACGGAAGAATAAACGCTCCTTCTTACTTATTTGGAATGGAATAACAGAAAAAACGAAGTATCTCCCTAGCTTTCTTGATTGGGACGAAGGGGAAGAACAGCCTGCACAACTCATGCTTGAATTTTTTTTCCCTTTTGATTTTTGGAGTCCTTCAATTATATAAGGACTTTTCAGTCTTTTCCAACAAAAAAATTATTTCATTTAAGGACCAAAGTCCTGCAGATAAATTTCAGAATGTTTTGGTCCTTCCCTGAAATTAATTGTTTATTTTGGTCCTCCACTGAAATTCTCCATTTTTTATTCGCAGAGAAGAACTGAAGAAATTATTTATGGGTCATACTTACCTCCAGTGCAGTACATCAAGTACAACCAGTATACCACTAATTAATGACACATGTACAATCTTTAATACACCCACCACACCATATCACTCTCCTTACATTCTCAACTCTTTCTCTCTCTTCTCCCTCCCCTCCCTGACCGTTTCTCCTTCTCCATTTACCATCGCCCCCTTTTCAGCAAACTTCATCCATGGCATAACCCGCTCAACTTATTTAAAGAAACAAACTTGATTTCCAGCTTTTGATTCTCATGCACTCGATCTCGTCGATCTCTGTAACTCTCGTCACTTCTCACCACCGCCGGCCACCGCCGTAAGCCTCACCGTGGCCGGCGTCGTCGTCCTTGCTGCGTCGCCCATTCCCATTCATTTCATCCCATCATCTTCGGCCTTCTCTTCCACTCTCACTTAAATCAAAACCCCACATAATGTTGAGGTTTGGTGTTGCGGTTGGTGTTTGGAGGGAAAAGGGAAGAAGTTGGAAGAAGGAATGATGAAGAAAAGGAGAGGTGAGGTGGATGTTGAAGATGAAGGCAGAGGCGAGAGAGAGAGAGAGATGGATCAGAAGCGGCGTGTTTGGTATTTGAAATTGATGTTGGATGGAGGAGAGAGAATGGAGGGCATGTTTGGAGGAGAGTGGGGAAGAAAGAGAGAGGGTAGGGACAGTGATATGGTGTGGTGGGTGTATCAAAGATTGTACATGTGTCATTTAACTAGTGGTGCACTGGTTGTACTTGATGTACTGCACTGGAGGTAAGTTTTTTCCATTATTTATTTATAAAACTGAGAAGGGCAAACTTATCACTCCAAAAAAGAAGGGCAAATTTGTACTATCCAACGGGTAATTGAAGTCGTCTCCAATCTACCAAGGCACCAACTGAACGGATTTTGATTCCCGTAGGATACTTATTTCATTCATTCATTAATAATTTATAATACTACCTCCGGTCCTAAATATAGGACCTAGATAACTTTTTTTGGAGAGGTTAAGATTGCAAAATAGTCTATTAAATCATGACATATTTGATATATTTTTAGATTATCCATTAGTTTATAAATAAAATAAACTAGTTTAAGGGAAAAAATTAGGTACATCAATTTATAATTAACTTATTTTGCTTTCTTTAAGGATTTTTCAAAAAAGTCAATTAGGTCTTATATTTAGGACCGGAGGAACTATTTTTTTTATTTCTCAAGGGTATCGCACCCGCATGTCAATTGAGACTAATTCATCGTTGTTCTGAAGTCTCATATAGGGGGTAGACAGTTAGCCTGTGAATTTGCTCCATTCGCAAGAACTAAGGATCGAACCCCAACAACTTGCTTAAGGGATGGGGATGAAAGTACTTACCACTCACGCCAACTCGACAGGTTATAATTAATAATATTTTTCTCCAGTCTTATGTGTAAACTTGGTAAAAACTTTTAATTATCATTTCTTAGTTATTTTTAATGCTACCGCCTACCGGTCCTATCTATAAGAGTTCAATAGCCAAAATTCACTTCTTAAAAAACATGTGAAAATTATTAGATATGTATGGAATATAAATCTATCCAATATTATCATAAATAATTATGAGTTTATTAAGAGAGAAAAATGCATCAGTAGTAATGAATATAAAAAAGAATTAGGGGTAAAATATGAAAATACAACTATATTGTGAAGTTTGTAAGGGAGTATATTCTATTATTTAACCTGAGATCCAAATGATGATGATAATGATTATACTCTAAAATTTTATTAATGAATAAAAATAAAATCTACGCAGAAGAAAATAAATCTACATATGTTTTGGACGGATTGAATTGATGATAGTATTCTAGTGGACACGTGTAATTGTTTTTTCCTTCTTTTGAAAAAGACATGAAGATATTATATATTCATTCTTGTTATTAATATAATATATACTACAAATTTAGGGAAACAATTGTCATCGTGAATATATGATCTATTTCTAAATTTTTAATATTTTCCAAAATTACTCATACTGCATTAGCAATAATCATCAACAATAGTTACTTATTTCACTAATTTTAGTTAAGGTCATTGGTATTTTTAAGTTAATTAGTAAATACATTATATATTTATAACTATGATATAATGTACTCATGGTAAAAAAAAAACGAACTACAATATAATGTTTTTTTTTGTTTAATGAAAGACAAAGCAAAAATAATCATTGATTTGCCAATTCCGATAAAAAAAACATAAATACAATTGGTTTGCCCAAAAAACAATTAATTATAGTTAGGTTGATCATTGTTAGGTGGTATTGCATTTTGTATAGCTTTTATATCATATCTCAGTACTAATATCAATTATGTTATTGATTTATAAATGATTCATGGTTGTTGCATCAAAAACTAAAGAATTGTTTTGGTATATAACAAATAAATAGATATTAAATGTTACGCGAACTTTATCCGCATGGTCCAAATTTGGCTTCAAATTGGTAGTATCAAAAACAAGTGGATGATAAATAGTTTTATAGTAAATCTTAAATTATAAGGTCCAGAAATATAAAATAAATGGTCAACTCAGTTCTAATCTTCACTTGATGAGGGTGTTGGGGAAAGAAATATACTAGGAAATTTAACCCTATTTTTTGCAAAGTGGTTATTTCCAAAAATATAAAATATTAAAATAATTTATAAATAAATAGCTCTTAGTTTTTTAATTTTAATTTTAATAATATATTAAATGTGAAATAATGAGACTCTTCTCTAAGTCATTTTTTCAAGTCTAAATCTCCTCAAAATGCAACTAACTGATTGCAAACAAAAAATTTGTTTTTTTTGCCATGGAAATTAAAGTAAAAAAATTAATTCCTTCCACTCAGATATTAGTATTATTTTTTATCAAACGTACACCTGAAAAGAATTTTAATCACCATCAACCAGACCAGCAAAATATTTGATAATTAGCCAAGAACACGAAATTGTTTGGCAAACACACTTGTCCCAATTATTTCATAATTACAACCTTCAAATCTGATTTTTATGATAGTTGTTTCAAAAGATACTTCCTTGATATTAAATTATATTTCGTGTTTATGATTTTTATTTATTTTCCTATTTTTTAGCATCTTCCTCATAATTATAGAGGACGAAGTCCCACGTGGCTGTGATATAAAAACAAAACAAAAAACCCATACACACACCCCGAGAGCCCCCACCTCCACAATGAACCACTCCGCATCTCCACTTGAAGAATATAAAAGTATACGAAGAAATCAATTTAAAAGGAAACTGAGAAGAAGATAAGATGAAAAAAGAAGGAAAGGCGTAGCATACATAATAATCATTTGAGAACAATCATTCATAGTAATTATTTATTCTTTGTAATGTATGTGCAATTTTTGGAGCATACGAAGACGCCACGGATATGATTGGTGTCTGTTCCTTCCATTGAGTGAAGGATGGAAATATAATAATCGAGTATTTTTTTTTTTATAATCCTTTGACCGAAGGATAAAAAAAATAATTGAGTATTTTTCATAAGCCTTTTAATATTTGTGAAACATTACATCGTTGAGATAAAATAATTAAATATATATATTTACTCAAAAAAAAAATTAAATATATATATATGCCGTATTAAGACTATGTGTACTTTAGTATATGTATTATTCATATAACTTCTTAAGAGAAATAGGTTGTCTTAATCATGGGTTAAGATCACCATACCCGAAAGTTTTGCCTGAGAACTACAGTAGCCTTAAAAGTATTTTTATACTCAAATTAAAAAGGTTGTTTGACTTTGAATTGATTGAAACAGTGTCATGGTGTGTTATCACAGGATAAGGGTGAAGTTTCATAACGCCCATAATTTTATTTTTGGGTTCAGTGCCTAACCACCAACCCCATAATTAAAAATATTATTTTATGGAAAATCAAAAAAGTAAAAATAATTTAAAAAAGAAGTATCAAACGTAAAAAATTTCTCTTTTTCCTAGCAGTGTTCTCCTCTACTCCAATCTTTATATCATTTCACCCCATTTTCCTTCTCAATTATTGGATGCCCATAATGAATACTTTATAAGCTAAAATATGTTTTTGATCCCTTAAGTTTGCACAAAGTCATGTTTTGGTCCCTTAACTTTAAAAAGTGTGTTTTTGGTCCCTTAAATTTGGAGAAAATGTGTTTTTGGTCCTTAGTTTTGAAAAGTGTGTTTTTTGTCCTTTAACTTTGGATAAAGTAATGTTTTTAGTCCTTTAAAAAAGGATAAAAATGTTTTTAAACCCTTCCTTTTCAAATTTAAAGGACTAAAACATGACTTTTTGCAAACATAAGGGACCGAAAACATACTTAAACCGAATTTAATAGGACTAAAAACACACTTTTCAAAGTTAAAGGACTAAAAAGATGACTTTGTCCAAAATTAAGGGACCAAAAACACACTTTTCAAAGTTAAAGGACCAAAACATGATTTTCTCCAAAGTTAAGGGACCAAAAACATACTTTAGCCTACTTTATAAAACTAAATATAATTGTATTAATATTTAAAAGTATTTAAAATAAATTTGATCTATCAAAATTTGGTTGAATAGTTTATACATATAATAAAAAATGAAAATAAAATCTAATTTTATAATAATAGTCCATTGTTTTGGAATTGTTTATATTAAATTTTGGCATTTTATATTAGATTTTTAAGTAGTATTATAATTATAATTATATTTATTCTTTTAGAGATATTTAATTAATCAAGAACATTGGATAAATGATCCATTGTTGTGAGGGCAAAAGTAGAGAAGAGGTAGAGTGAATGATCCATTTTTCACAATTTTCTGACAGAGAACTAGCTCAAATTAACTACATGATGACTTCAGAGCACCTCATCATAATCATAGTTCTTTACATGTGACGTGTAACTACAACCAATGCATATGTTTTGAATAGACATGATCCACATTTTATTATGTATTGGTAACTTTTGCTATACTAAATAACTAAGACATTTAAGTTTCATATTTATCTATTTTCATGTTGTTTTCACTTTTTTGGGTATAAAATTAGTGGGCTTCCGTTTTCAGCTATATGTCTATATCTATATCTTATGTTTGAGCTTAAACTAAAATAAATAATAATAATAATACATGTGGGATTGGATGGAAGTGAGACAATCCATCCTACAACAACAATTTTGTTCCGTCCTGAAAGTTTTGGGGACGGGATTTCCCATTCCAAAACGAATAAGAATGGTCAGATCCTACAGGATGGGAATTTTTTTAATACCCATATATAAGGAGTATATATATGTGAGAGTATACACACACATATCAACACAACACTAAAATATATAAGGAGTATACCTTAATATTTCATATCAAAGTTGTGTTGCTAATGTGTTGTGAAAATTAATGAAAAGAAGAGATAGATGGAGAAGAAGAGAGGAAATAATGACAAGAAAATATGAGAAGAAGATGAAGAGAAATAAAACAAAAGAATATAGTAATAAGATATTACTTTCATTTATATTTAATGAAGTCAAAGGTGGTGTAAGATATTACTTTCTGACAAATCCTCATATTTGAATGATTTTTATGTGCTCAAATGAAACAGCTAATATGATTAAGATGCAATATAGTCCATAATAACTCTCCATTTTTGGATTATAATTGTTAAATATTTTGCTATATTCGGGAGTCAATGATGCCTAATCAATGAGATTATTTTAATGTTTTGACAAAGCATCAATTTGGATTTGAGGACTTCATTTTAAAGTTAATTGATATTATTATATATATTATTTTCATTGTGTAAAATATTTCCTTCTCAGATTATCATCTTGAAAGCCATGAAAGCTATTTGGATATCAAGTAAAAGACATGAGCTTGGATTGGATAAAAAAACATGGACCCACATGGTTAAGAAAAAGGCCAAACAGCCCAAGGAAGAAAAGAAAGAGGGCTGGACTGAAGAAAGAAGGCAAGACCAGATTTGGAACAAGTGAAGGAGGGGAGGACACGTGGCAAAGGGAAAAAGGAAAGGAAGGATGTGTGTGCTTGTGAAGGGCAGAGGCGCACAGTGAGGGTGGAGGAGAGCCACGCATAGGAAGCAGAAGAAACGATAAAGGGAGGGGGGCTTCAGACCCCTTCCCCTTTCCTTTTATTTTCACTAAGATCTCACATTCCTCTCTCATTCCTCTCAAATTTCTCCATCATTCTCTCCATGTAGCAACCATTAATCTCTAATTCTTGATGGTGGGAGCAAGCAAAGAAGGAGCTTGAATCTTCATTAGGGGAGTTTGTAGTTTTAATCCCTCTTCCTTTCTTACATTTATGCTTTTCTAGGGTTCTAGGTGTATACTTGTGATGTTTGGTTGAATACTTCATATGGTCTATGTTGTATTAGGGATTGAAACTACTTCTATGTTGCTATTTTTATTTTGTTCTTGTTAAATACTTGACTTGGTGCTATTTAACTTTGAGATTAATGAAATTTATGGGTTCATGATTTTGTTTTCTCTTGATGAATATTTTGGGCTAGTACAAGGTGGCTTGGCTAGTGGAATTGTGAGTCTAAGTTATTTGCATTCATGAAATGATAATAGGATTTATTGACTATGTTGTGGCATTGGACATAAACCTTGACTAGCTTCAATTTATTATTTGGGTTGCCATTAATAAATTGAAGCTACAAGGTTAATTTAGAGCAATTGTGGGGTGGCACAAGTTGTGGATTACAAGGCCTTCATAATTAATTAATCATTTGGCTTAGAGCTTAATCAACTTAGATTAGTTTAACTAATGTTTGGGGTTCCGACATTAATTAAGTTAATCTAAGCCTAGCCTAGAATGGTCCCTCTAGGGTCAAATTTGGAAGCCAACAACATTAAAATCCCCCGAAAAATATTTTGAAGTGAGGATTTCTTAAGCTCCCATCCATCAAGAATAATATTATCCATTTCACTTCCATTCCACCCTTTTATCCAAAAATACCAAAAATATTTATTTGTTTTGCATCCTTTATTCCATCTTCAAAAATCATCAAAATATATTTTCTTTACACAAATTCATCTTGCATTGCATTTAGTTTACTAGGGTAGTTTAATTAAACAAGGCTCCTCTGAGAACGATCCCGGGGTAACTTCCGCTTACCTTGAGGTTCTAAAATTTCTTGAAGGACTAGACCCAAGACACACTACACCGACCGCTAAATCGGTGTCCTTCACTTTCACTTATATTTGCGAAAAGACAAAATTTCCCTCATCTTAAACACAAATTCCTACCACGCCCTAAACTCACTCTAACACTCACCCTACTCTTCTCGCAATTTGTGTTTTAGGATTGAGACAATTTTGTCTTTTCGCAAAATTTTAAAATGACAAATAAGTATTGGTTCCTTCATGGTCCTTTTGGAAATTTAGGTTCCTCACTTATCCATTTGAAAATTTGGAGGGACTTATTTGGGATTTTCCCTTTTAAATATCATCACGAGTATTATAATTTTATTATAATAAAAAATCACATGCAGCTATTATACAATGGATTGTTGAGAAATGATCGTGAGTAATTTTTTTCCCGAGGTATGGATTCAATTTTTTCCGACATATAGCTACTTATATCCATCATATTCTTGGTCTTTTAAGTGATTTATATATATTAACAACTTACATAGGCTAAACTAGTCCAAATGGCAACAAAAGTATAATAGTATGTATATTTAAGTTCTGGATTTCCTACTTCCTAGCAGCATCAAACATCTTACTCTAATTTATACTCCATCGAACAACTTGATATGTTTTCGCCAATCTTGTTTTTGGATTAAGGTGCTAAAATATCTATGTGATTATAGCTTTAACCATATATGCATGGTTAAAGTGCAAAAATACACATGTGATTTTTTTGTTCCATTCACCATCAGCGAGTCGGTGACGAGACAAACTCAAAATAGCATAAGTTCATGCCTAAATTCGGTTTAAATCAGTTACCAAGCACCTAACTTGACTTCTGATCTACACTTTTTTAGGTCAAACATTGGATGAGAAACACGATTAGACACTCCAAAACACCCACAAACTCTAATTCTCCCATCTCTCTCGATTCCACCTCCATCTTCATCCAACAATCCCTAATCCTTGGTGATGGACACGAAAGCATGAGCTTCGAAATTCAATAGGAGAGTTCTTTGTTCTCCCACCATCTCATCCTTATTATTGAATTTGTTTCTACAATTCTTAGCTTATTTATTCATGTGGTTGTATTCTTATTCTTATTGTTTTTTTTCAAAGTGTGGTAGAAATAGTTATAACATTTAATTCATTTTTTAATTCTTGACAATAGTGCTTCAGGCGCTTGAATCATTGATTGAATTTATGAATTCATGATTTTAAATTAATGTTTGAGTTAATATTATGATCTAATTGAGGATTCTTGATTAGTGGATCAATTTTGTCAAATAATTGCAACAAGGTATTTATGCTTGAAGTTGTCAAATTGTATGAGTAGTATTAGGCTTCAATTATAAAGTCTCGCTTCATTATTTGCGATTCTATTAATGAATCAAAGCATAGAATTAATTAAGTAGCAGTTCAAGATTCTAATTGTTGGATTAGGAGCCCTTTACAATTGATAATTTTACTTGGCTTTTTGCACTTATTAATCAACTTAGAGGAATTGATATGCAGGATTCCAATTCTAATTCACCTAATCTAAGCCTAGTCTAGAGAGATTCCTTTAGGGTTTTCTAAATTAACTTAAGAACCTCATCACAATGTTTCAAAGTAACAATTGTTAAGTCTTTATTTACCAAGGATGACTACATCATATTGTTTAAATCAAAATATCATTTGTAACTAATCTCAATTCGTTTAAAGCAATTAGATTGATTTTTCTCTAGATCAAATCAAGTTTGTATTTAGTTGCTAGGTTAACTATATTGCATTTTAGGTTGCTGAAAGAGAATGACACCCGAGGTAGTTTCCACTATATCCCTTTAATAGTCTAGATTTTCTTGAAGGGTAGACCCAAGATACGCTATACCAATTTCTAAATTCCTAACCCTAAATTTCCGTGCTAGTAAAATACTACCTCCGGTCCCTAATGTAAGAGCCCAAAATTTGAATGACTTTGGTCCCTAATGTAAGAGCTCACCCAATATTCTCTCCTCATTTAATGCATTTTTTCCTACTTTACCCCTAACTCTCTTTCATATTTATTAATGCTTATATATTTCTCTCTATTAAAAGTACCATAATAAATATGGGCAATTTTGGAAAAGAAGCATTAACTCCAGACACCTAACTAACATTCACATGTTTTCTTAAGAAGCGTTTTTTTGACGGCTAGCTCTTACATTAGGGACTGGAGGGAGTAGCTAGCTACCCAAAATATCACAATGCTTCTAGAGCCTTATTTTAAAGAAATAAATAAGAGATTTAAATGCAATAAGATTTGACGTAATAGGAGGCCGTCTACTAGATGCTTCATGAATTGTCCCAAAGAGTCTTCCTTTTAATATTTTCATGCACGAGAATTTATGGGCCTATAATGTGGTTGAATCTTGGTCTGATCTTAAACCTACCCCGGCCCATAGTTCATTTTACATATTGCATTTGGTCTCCAATTTAAAATATTCATATGAGCAATTAGAATCCTTTATGCCATGGTGAATTTTAGGGTATGTGTCATATCAAACTCTACACCTGTAATCATTCATGTCATCACACAATTAGGAATGACCCATGTCATCCTCCAAATGGATGACATGATCTACCATTTCTAAAACACATTGGAGGATTTATTGAAGCTCCAAATGGATGAGTTCTTTGGCTTTAATAATTATTTGATATTTGATATAGAATGGCTCCCTGTATGCTATCATAAAATAAATCACTTTTCCAATCAATCAAATTCCAAAGACAACATTGGCCAAGAAAAAAATTCCAAAGACACCCTTAATTGTGTGTGCTTATAAAAATGGACCTATAATCCATAATCAAATTGATTGTGCACGCTCTCGTGCGCGCCCACACACACACATAATTACGTTTACATAAATATAGAAAGGAGGAAGCAACAAATGAAAATAAAAAAGAAAAAACAGCGTTTGCACGTGTGTGTCTTCATATTTTACACAAAAACACATATGAATTTCGTCGTCACTTTGATCTCGTGAACCTGAGGAAGAAGCAGAGAAACTCATCATCTTGTCTCTGCTGCAGTTAGTTGAAGCATATTTATGAGTGTGTAGAAAGAACAAGGAAGGTAGCTAGATGCTTCATCATGCATGCACAATATGCCCAACAATTTGGATTACCATTCGTACGATCCAACTGTGAAGTGCGAAGTGCGAAAGTGTTTTGGTGACGATGATAATGGAAGTTGGAGATTCAATTTCCCATAATATATATATTTACAGTGGGACCCTCTACCTCTCTGCTAAGAGAACGTACTCAGCTCATCCATGACGATAACTCAATCGTCACCTTCAACGCATAAATGACTTGCAAATTAAATGGTAAAAAAAAAGATCAAATGGTTCTGATAATAAAAGATCTAATGGTTATATATATAGTATAAAATAAAAAAAATAATTAAATGGTTCTACTTCTATAACAGGTTTTTTGGTCATATACCCTTTCTTAAAATCCAATTTATTTAATTATCTTATAATTTAAGAGAGTTAGTTAACTCATTGAACATGTCCCCAATCGATATATATTTCCAATTTTATCCTCATACATGAATGAGTATTTAAAGAAATATTTGATACACTACACTGTGTTACCTCTTTCTTCTCTACCCCCATAATTACGTAGGGTAAAATTGTAACATTCACAACAAAAAATAGCTACTTATTGACGAATTCAATCGAAATTTTCTTAGAAGGATTTACGACAGAAAATTCCGTCAGTAATTACTTTTTTGGATCAGAAATTATGCTATTGCTTGGGGTGATTATCATCAATTCCTCTCAAAGTGAACCCAAAAAAAAATTAATTTCGGACTATAGTGATATACTCCCTCCGGTCCTAATTATAAGTCGCCTTTGACTTTTTTGGAAAATCCTAAATAAGCAAAATAAGTCAATCATAAATTGATTTAACTAATTTTTTCTCTTAAACTAGTTTGTTTAACCTATAAACTAATGACTAATATAAAAATTTATCAAATATGTCATAATTTAATAACATATTTTGTAACCTTAACATCTCCAAAAAAAGTCAAAGGCGACTTATAATTAGGACCGGAGGGAGTACTCATGAAAGTGAGAGGAGGGAAAGAAAGGGGAGTGTTCATTATTCATTACAGAAATAAAATGGATATATATATATATATATATATATATATATATATATATATATATATAGGGGTAATTGCAGTTTAGTCCCTGGTAAGGGAAATTAATACTGGAAGGTCCCAATACATTCCAAAATAATTATAAAGTCCCAGGAGCCTTTTCCTGCAATTGTTTGCTTATCTTCAATGACCATTTTGCCCTCATTAAAGATAGTTGTCATCTCACTGGTCCCTACAGGGGGACTATGCTTTCATCTTATGAGGGCAAAATGGTCATTGAAGATAAGCAAACAATTGCAGGAAAGGGCTCCTGGGACTTTATAATTATTTTGGAATGTATTGGGACCTTCCAGTATTAATTTCCCTTACCAGGGACTAAACTGCAAATCCCCTATATATATATATATATATATATATATAGAGAGAGAGAGAGAGAGAGAGAGAGAGAGAGGGGGGGGGGGGGGGGAGGTGCGTATTTGTAGCAATAGGCCCAGCTGATAAGTGTTTTGAAAACATATGGGTTCGGTTTTATGACAGAGCCATCAATACTTTATTATCTATGTTGGGACTTTATCTAAGGTTTCTCTTCTCACGAAAAAGATCCCTTCCCCCTCCCTCTGAAAAACATGACAGCAATATATCTGAACAATATTTTTTGTCTCATAAGATTTCGGTAATGATATTTAATATAGGTCTTGTTAGTTGTGTTTGTGCGTGTGTTGGTCTCCTTATTCTTCATAAAATATCACATGATGTTCAAAAGTTCTTGTTCTTTGGCCAATGTTCAAAAGTTGTTTAGCTAGACTGCCTCAAACAATTCGGTCAATGAACCATTAGATTTTTTTGCCAGAACGAACCGTTATAGTTATACATTAGGTTTCAATACATTATACAGTATTCAATCTGAAAAATTTTAAGATTAAGAAGAATTAAAACATTTAGTTTACCAAAATATAATACTATGTTCCAATGGCTTATGGCCAAAAAAAAAGTTCCAATGGCAATTAAAGTTATTGGGACTTATATAGTTAATGAAGTTCCTTCTTTACGACATCATAATTCATAAGTAGTTCCCCCAACTTTTGAATGATTCAGAGTTTACTTCAACAATATACTCATGGTGTCAGTGACATTATTGCCTGCACACTTACGTGTATATATATAAATATATATAAACACACACACACACACATTTATTTGTTAGGCTCATTGCAAAAGAAGGAAAATTATAAGTGGTGTCAGAGTCAACAAGGTCCCCCCCAAAATAACGCTGAGCATAATTATTGATTAAGTCACTAGTATTTGTCAAAGGATATATTGTGCCCCTTAAAAAATTACAGCGCGCGCATACATATATGAATAGTTATGAGATATTTATGGACCCCCTCTTTTGTCTATGAACTCAAGCAAATAACACTGATCAAATGACGGAAATAACATTAGTACAAGTTATACCAATGACCTCACTGCATGTCGATGTGAAGACAACAAAAAAAGAACACATTAAACTGTCTAGAAGAAGATACATATAATTGTATGTACGTGTTATATTTATATATATATATATATATATATATATATATATATATATATATATAACCAGAAATACACACACACCAAAACAAATTATATCAAGGGGAAAATGAGATAAATACTTTATGAATTCCAAAATCACATGTAGATGATTTTTACTAGTTAGAATAACAATATCCACAACTATAAAATCACTCATATTAGATTTGAAAATTCAAAAAGAAGTTATCTGTCATCTTATCTTATATTTTTACCTAATTATTCCAGCCATAATATATAAAAGGAAAATCAAATAAATAATATGCATGGCACGTAAAATCATGAAGACCTGTTTTGTTCAAGGATATTGATATTATTATTAGTTCTTTGCCTCTTAACATTCCCATTATTATTCTCATCACCACCACTTCCGTTTTTCTCCATCACGGCCCTCAATGCCTCCTGTATGGAACTTATACAATGCTGATGATCCACCGGACTCGACTTCTTCGCCGGTGACAAACAAGACGTTCTTAACACGACCACCAACAGTGGTGATCTCCGCCTTGACGGTTTTCAACCTTAGGGCTTTCAATGTGTTGATGAGGTCCGGCAAGAGATCAGACCTATCTTCACAGCAAAGTGAAGCTTTGATCACGAACTTGCCGTCTTCATTGGTGGCGTCATCCACCGTGAGCTCGTCTGTTTCTGTCGGCACGGCGCTTTTTTCTTCTATTATTGAAGTTTGACGCTTCAGCTCCTTCACATGCTGGATTACCTCTGCTAATAACGAAGCTTTGTCTGTCTATAGACGCACCAGTGAAACAAAACAGGAGAAAATTCAGCACGTACGCTTTATAGGAGAAATTCTTATGACTTTGTATTAGTCTATATAGAATATTACAAATGTACACAACTATATATATCATGTAGGAGATTATGGACCAGGAGTATTATCACACATAAATTAACTGTTCTTAGACCAGCCAACAATAAAGTAGTAGTGTACTACCAACCGTGAAAAAAGCATACACAAATTTCGTAACAACTACACACACACACACACACACGTGTCAATCAAAGTGGATGACAGCGATTAAGCTGAGCTATTCATGGACACTGCAGTTCATTATTTATAGATTTGTAAGATGTGCATAAGACATATTTTTTTATTTCTTCGTATCCCATCGGACAAGAGTGTTTTACAAGGATCAAACACTAATAATGATAAATTTGCATGCCCCACTATTTTTTGGGGGTTCATTTATTCATAATTTGAAATAACTATTGTAGGTGAAATATGATATACCAGTTAAATCATTTCCTGTTGAGATGTTTAGAGGTATTATAGACCTTACATATATAATTGGCAATGATAATATCAAAGAAATGAGTTACTATGCAGTCCTACATATAAGCAATTTAATGACTGAAAATGTTTACAATAAGTGAGCATTATACAATATCAAGATCAGATAAAACAAATATGATACTCCCTCTTCCTCTGAGGTAAGACATATTTTGGGATTCAATCTTGATCTTAAATGTAATGCATAATTGTACTTTTTGTGAATTATTTCTCAAATAATATTTATCGCTATTTTCATAACAGTAATTAATCAAATAAGAGAATGATGAAGAAAATTGAGGAAAGTGATTACAGTGTTGTGAGGAAAACATGCATGTCATAGTAAATAACTTAACTCATATCTTAAATCTCATCAAATTAAATAAAAATGTGAACCCTTCTGTCCATAATATATATAGGAGTAACATGACAAATTGTTTGTCCCACATTGTTAGAGAGAATTACTAGTATAATAAATTATATAAGGGTGACATTGAAAAACTATATTAATGTCACCCTTATAATAAATAATTTTACAATGCTTCCTTAGTTTGTGTAAAATAGTAAACTAATCTTATAATGTGAACTAAAAAGATTATGTCTTAGATTTAATAATGCTAAAGAGAGTAACATATAATTTTATATTAACAATTCAAAAGCCTTTTTAGCCATTGAGTTACTTATACAAAAATACAACTAGAAAAGGAATTTGAAGAGGCATATATGTGTGCCTATATAGATGTATAGGTATCCGTATGTAGAATGTGGAATTATAGTAGGGTGAGGACTGACAAGGATGCTAGTTTGTCTCTCTGCCTTTATTTCTTTTCATTCTCCAACTGAGTATGACTGATCAATACATACACATTATTAGTATTATTCCCGGCAACAAATTGCATGCTATGGCTTTTCAACATCCCTCTTTCTCCTTGCTTCCTCTCTTTAGTGTTTACCTCACACCAACCAGCCGACATTAAGGCTATTCCTCTTTTCCTCTTGTTCCTTCTCCCTTTTATCTCCTCGGAACTACCACACAACAACGACTCACAAAAAGAAAAGAGACGAAACCTAACCACAACTTCGCATACACGCATATAATGGGTGGTAAAATGAAGAAGAAACAACAAGCAAGAACTAGAAAAAGCCAAAAATAGTAAACGAAAGGGATGCTACAATACAAACACACGCCATTTTCATTTGCCCCTCATTTTCTTAAAGTAAATAGATTCAAACAGAGAGAGAGAGAGATCGATATTTTTTTTGAAGTTGTAATTGAATGACCAAATAATATTTAATATAATGTTATAATATCTTCCCAATAAGTGAGAAGTTATTTGGTTTGATCTCAAATATAATCTTATATACTTCTAATGTCTAATCCTTTCGACTGAAAATAAAAAACATGGAAATTAAAGACAAACCACTTTTCAAGTTCAACAAGTGAAAAAGTTTCATTTTTTAAACTCAAACTTGACTATTATAATTGTATTTGAATCAGTAAAGAATTCCTAACCCATATGACATCTTCCTAATAAGTGAATTTGATCCCGTTTACAAAATAATCTCACATCACTAATGTTGACCGTTGAATTCTAAAAACTAAAACAAAATATTAATTTGATTATTTTAAGGTTTGATAATGCTTACTTTAGTTGTATTGGGCAATAAGCTTCGAAGCTTAGCAAGGTGATTGTTGATTCTCTCTCGCCGTCTTCTTTCAGCTTCACTATGGCTTTTCGAAGCAGCGAGGGCTTTAGCATCCATGATTTCCTGAGCCGTCATTTTTCCCACAAGCTCAGCTTGGAGGCCAAAGGGAGCTGATGATGATGAGCCAGGTTGACCCATCACTACCGGTCCCACCCGGAGCGTGTCAGATAATATTCGAAGATGATCGGAATTGTTATTGGAGAGACCATCATAATTACTACAATTACCGAATTGTAGAGAAGGATTTACAACCCTCCGGTCATTAAAGAGTCCCAAAAACTGGTCGTTGTGTGGGACTGGAACCGGAGGGAGAGGCCATGGTTGTTGTGGCAGAGGTGGAGGATGAAAGATTGGAGATATCTCAGGGAACATAAATTCTCTACTTTGGTTGTTGTTGTTGTTAGTATTGGAAGGATTGTTGACTCCGAAAAGGTCGACGTTGTTCTGTTGCATCATTTGGTGAAGGAGAAGTTGTTCTTGAAAGGTGTGGATGTTGTTATTATTGATGGCTTGATGTGAAGAAGAAGATGAACACTGTCCTTGATGATCTTCCTCTATTTTCATCCTATGATAACACAAACTATAATCAGAAAACTAAATCTTGCGTGTGATGAGTAGATATGTAGTGGTGTGTGTGTGTGTGTATTTAAGGGATTGAAAATAAAGAGGAAATAAGTAAAAAGTATGACGCAAACCTTGTTCTTTTGATAGATAGATGTTAATAAGTGTTGCGTTCTTGTTCTTGTTCTCTCATTCTGGGGTGTATATATATATATATATAATATAGGTTTCTTTCCTTTTCTTTATTTGTTTTCTGTGTACGTATTTGGTTGGAATATGGAAAGGGATGAGGGAGAGGTCTCTGAGATATGTGTGTTAGGCTGAAAACTGTATCATCATCACTTAGCTTGGGAAGAAGGTGGTATGTTCTTGTTGTTGATGATGTCGTGCTGCCTCAACCTTTGTGGAGGGCTAGAGCGCGAGATAATGACCCTTTTATCTCTCTCTTTTTCATTTATAATAAAAAAATAGTTTTTTCTTTTTGTTGGTATCTTTTTGGAATTGTTATTTGTTTCTTCTATTTCTTATTATATTGAGAGAGAGAGTGCTTAAGAGTTTTGAGTGCTCATGGCATGTTGTCCCTTTCCTTTCTTCTCACGGCATTCTCTTTATGTACAATTCAATTTTGGATTTGAACACTATTCATCATTAAGTTTCAGACCCTAGTGTATTATAGTACATACACCAACAAATCAAACTAACAGCGCACATCTTTTTTGAATATAATACCGCAAAGTTTGTATCGTATTGTGTGAGTATACGTTTTTTGCCAGCATATATATACTTTTAAAGGATGAGTAGTGGAATGTACGTATTGTATGAACTATAAATTATGTTGATATTTTTGTTGCTTGTAGAGGCATGCATCGAATAGATTATACAGTAACTAGAAGAGAAGGCATACAGGTAGCAAGTGATTAGAAGGGAAGGAAGGGGGTGTGGAGAGAGAGAGAAAGGAGGAGGACAAAACAACAAAAGACACATAGAGGTTGTCGAGAGACCAAAGCAGCAAGAAAGCCTGAGACTGTGAAGAGAGTACCATCATGATAAAAGGCGTACCTAGGCCTTTTCTTTCTTTCCATCTATATCGTTTTTCTTAATAGTAGTATTAGTGTCAAAGGTGATTAGGAGAAACCTTTACTACTGTATACATTTAGAGTAAATGTTTGGGAGAACTTTATTAATAATTGTAAAAGGAAATGCCCTTTTAAGGAGTGGGGTAATTTAGTTGAGTTTATTTTAGAAAGAGAGAGAGGCATAGAGGGCACGTTGAGAGAGAGAGAGAGTCATTGGGTAAGAAGGTAAGGAAACTTATGTCCACGCCACCTTTCTACTTCTCCAAGACCATCTCATCATTGTGTCTTGGAACGCACGCCTCTCTCCCTCTCCCCCTCTCCCTCTCATATCAGTCTATTGGTTTCACTTTTTCGTCGACACTAGATAATCAAATCATCATTATCGGGTTGTTCCGAGGTATAATATCTCTTAATCTATAGTACTCCCTTACATCCTTAATATAAGAGCCCAAAATTTGAATGATTTTAGTTTCTAATATAAGAGCTCATCTAACATTCTCTCCTCATTTAATGTGTTTTTTCCTACTTTGTCCTTGACCTTCTTTCATATTTATTAATGTTTATGTATTTCTTTCTCTTAAAAATATCATAATAAATATGAGCAATATTGGAAAACAAACATTAACTGCAGACACTCAACTAACATTCACATGTTTTCTTAATAAACATTTTTTTTGCGACTAACTCTTATATTAGGGACAAGAGGGAGTAATTCGTGGATTATATATCAAATTTAATTTCTCTAATATTGTTAAGATTTTCTCCTCTTCCCAAACCCCATATCTGTTTTTTAAGTATAATAAGGTAGTTTCAGTAATGCTTTCTATACTCTCAAACATAATCATTATCAATTAATTCACATGTATTAATAATAATAATAATAATAATAATAATAATAATAATAATAATAATAATAATAATTAAAAGTGTTTCAATATTCATTTTAAAAATCGCGCCTTGTAAAAGAGATTATAGAAGGAATTAATAATTAATTAAATTTTTACATGAATATAATATAATCAAATGTTAGATTTGCATTATTATACGCAACATATAGTTGTTACTTGTTATAAACTAAGGCTCGCCACAAGATAGATAACTCCTTAAAATCAGCAACAATATTTTTAACTTAAAATCTAAATATTTCACCATTTTTCTTCGTAATAAAAAGTTCAAGCTAATGTTATTAAGGTTTATCTTATCACAATTCAGGACATACTTTCAAGTTCAAAAAAGTTTTTACAGATCATCATTAGTATCCTCAAATAGGTTAGATCTCATCTTTTAAACCATCAAATTATTTATAATCATACATACTCATAGCGTTCTAAATATAGATTTCAATTTTTGATTATGCCTATTTTATGAATGCATGAAATTAAGTAACAAATTAAGTATCTTTTATTTCACAAATATGTTGTTCAAAATGACCCATGAGAGATGTTTGATATGTTGAATTTCTAAAAAAACATGTAATATTATATTACAGCAGTACTCTTGATCGATGACAAATCCCTACATACCTCTCTTTATTTCTTATTTATTTTTTTCCAAGCTCTTTATTTTTTTTATTCAAGTTAAATTGACAAGGGTGTATTTTTGAGAAATAAATATTTTATTTCAAACACGATGTTTTTAAATTACTTATAATTTAGGGAAAACGAATCATTTTTGTTTGGCATCTATAATTTTGAAATCAATCCTCACTCTTTGACTTGGTAAGTTTTTTTTGTTAATCATCGCCCAGTTTAATTTGGACTCGAGGGATAGAAGTGTTGCTCATATAGGCAAGGTTGTCTCATCTCCCAATGAGAGTGCTTTTTAGGATTCGAACACGCGATCTCATCCTTACGGGGTTATACCCCACTTACCAGCTCAACCAACTACTAATTGATACAACTCAATCAGTTTTAAATCTACTATAACATATATAGTCTTTAAACTTTGACTTTGTTGGAAGATCATATCTCAAGAAACTTATTAATTACAACTAGCGAGCCTCTGTTTATAGTTTTAATAATGTTATAATTTTATTTCTAATTAATATTATATGCATGACTTATTTATTTTTTAAATAAAAAAACTATATTATATATACTTTCTCTGTAAATACTATATGATATCATTTGTTTCCAAATATCTTTATTTTAAAAAGGAACAGACCACTAACACAATATGTATTTCTTAGTCATACTCATCGCTGGTGCTGTTGCTGTTGCAAATGTTCCACTTAAGAATGTTAAAATTCTATTTTTTTTCCCTTCCCATTTGTCCTTGATCAATAAATTAACACTTTGGACCACGTACACTTCTGAGATAAAGATGTCTTTATAGTTTATCTAGCTATATAAATGTATGAGATCACATGCATAAGTACTCTCTCCATTTTAAAGTAATCTCTCGTGTCTTATTATAAGATTAGTTTTGAAAAAAATGATAAAACACAGAGTTAAGTTAAAGAAAGTTTAGTCCTATCCCTAGACAACTACTGCGACTTGCCTTTTTAATTAAAAAAAAGATAAAACATAAATATTTTATATTCATAGATTTTTATTCAATATATTAAGGATCATATGTCATATACTAAGGATCATATGGAGTGTAATATTTTGGTAAAGAAAAAAGATGGAGTACAATATTAAGTGTGGATGTCTACAATGCTATCAAAAAATGATAAAGAAAAGGTTATATATATTGTAAACTCCTTAATACTAAGTCACATATATACTTCTATAATTCTACAATTTCGGGTCTCAAAAATAAAATTATAGTGTACCATTTAATTCTTGTATAAAATACTATTTTGAAGATATCATATTTATATTAATATATTATTGACTGATATTAGTAATGATAGTCGGGCGATGAGTTAATAAAATAATTTAACCCAAACTTGCGAGCTGGACTTAAATTTGGACCTTTAAGTTTTAAAAGTAAACTCCACTAATCGTACGGAAAAAATCTTGGTGGAGCCTTTCATATCGGGTCCGGGTTCTCTCCTTTTCTTTCTCTCCTTTTCCCTTTCATAAATCATTGGATAAAATATCTAGTGGTTCAAATTCAATGTTTTTACAACAATAATGTAATTATGATAATATTTTAAAATGTAATAAATAAATTTAATCTGTCAAAATTTTATGTAAACTGTCCAAAATTGTATTAAACTGTTCAAAACTGTAGAGTACTATTATAAATTTAAATTTATTTCTTAATATTGTAATGAATTATTCAAACCAAATTTTGACTGATTAAATTTATTTATTATATTTTAAAATGTATTTTAGTATTGAGAAAACATTAAAAATATGAACCATTGGATCTGTATCAAAAGGAAAAGGAGGGAAAAGGAGAGGGAGGAAGAGGAGAAAACCCTCTCCCTTTCATATTTGGACTGATTGTATTTTTGATCAGAAATATTTGGACTGATTGTTGTAAAAGCAGTTTGTGATAATTGTATTAAAAAAAAGCAGTTTGTGATAATTCTCCAAATGAGATGCATATTCTGTAAGAATGATACGCGCGCGCGCGCTTATGTAAGTATGTATGTGAATAATACAATTGGCCACTTCTTGAAGTATATAAATTTGTCTTGTCATCACCAAAAAAATTGTCTTTTCTCCCCTAAATTGTTTTGAGTGACTCAAGAATTGTAAAATTTTCTTTGACTTAATTCCGTTATCTTTTGAATAAGCCAAAGATAAACAACATAAACAGTTCACAATGAATAATTGGGAGAGGAAACATAACAAGAGAACCAAAAAAAGAATTGTAACTTTACTTTTGGAGATGGTTGGTAAGATATTGTCCACTTAGAATTATTTTTTTTTTGGATAAACTTGTCTACTTATAATTAATTTGAAAACACACGAAAGGACAGCTCAACAGCACCACAAAAATAAATAGCTTACATTTTTGTGTAGAAGGAATAGTTTTTTCTATAAAAGACAATTATAATCAAAAAGTAACATTCAAATACAGTAATAAATGAAATTAAATTACAGTGTAAGTAGCACTAAAAAATTCATAGGATGATTGAACTTCATTTGCCCCATGAAAGCCTGATCAAGATGTCTCAATAGAAGCTGTTGAAAAACAATAATAACTTGTGTATGTCATGATTTATTAGCATATCCTGTGTTTTTCTGTATATGAAAAAAAAAAGAATAACCTTGCTCAAACTTCCTAAATCTCAGAGCTGGAACAACTCATGCAATACCAGGTTACAAAAATCTGGGTTTGATTCGCTTTGCGAATCAAGTGGAGAATAGGAGAATAGGAGAAGAATAAGCCAGAAAATGCGGGTTGTGAATGCTCCTAAAGGATGATGATATGTAAAGTGGAGCATTGATGGAATAAAAAGAGCATAATATGAGGGTGACAGAGATGAGGATGTTGATATGTACATGTAGTCATACAATAAAATATAGAACTCACAATGACCAATGACCATATTCAAGGAAAAGTCAGCCTCACACCGATTATGAAGAAAATGGTAGAAAATTGCTTGAAGTAGTTTGGACATGTTCAAAGAGGACAATTGGATGCGCCGATAAGAAGAATTTATCAAATAATATGGAGTCCGCCCAAGAGAGAGAGAGAAAAATCGAAGAGAACTCTTAACCAAGTTATTAAACGAGATCTTATTATGATCAATAATTTATCACTAAACATGGATTTTGTTAGACCACATTGGTGTCGTATAATTCATGTAGCTGACCCCACCAAGTGAGAAAGGCTTTGTTGATAATGTTGTTGTTTCTATACAATCACATCCAAAGGGACAAAGCACATGTACGTGCAAATCATGTTTGTTAAAAATATCTCCACTAGGTAAAGCTTGATGTAAAAGCTTCCAAAAGTTGCAACTAATAATCAAAACTATATGGAAGATGAGTTTCGGATTAACAATGCGCCTAAAAAGCTCCTCATGAGTTAAGAGACTATCATGCAACATTAGCCATGCATAAACTTTGCACCTTTGAGGAACTTTAATCTTCCACAACTTACTCCAACAACTCAAATCCCGCTTAGAGTCCTTGGTAAGATCTTTGTATGCAAACTTTACAGAAAACTCACCACTCCTTGTAGTCTCCAATGAGCTCTCAATTCACCATGATTCATAACAGAGTCCCCAACGGAAGCATACTATCCCACGTCTTCTTGATCCCACTCCACACCTGGGACCCTTGCCGCTTAGTCTCAATATGGGGAATCAAGTCACTATCACATTTATATTTACTTCTAATAACTCGAGCCTAGAGAGAATCTTTATTGGCTATTAAACTCCAACCGCCTTCATCATAAAATACCTATTTCATAAGGTTGAATGAGGTAAGCCCAACCATCCTTTCTCCTTAGGTTTACAAACTTGATCTCATGCAACAAGATGAGCTCTATGCTTTTCAAATGCTGAACCCCATAAAAAAATTCCTAACCCTTCTATCTATGTCCTCAGTACAACCCACATGCATATATAATGGATGTCTGCATGACATGATTAGGAATAATTTGAGTCACTGCTTTTATTAAAGTATTATGACATGCCAAGGATAACGATGTACTCTTCTAGCTTGACAACTTTTGTTTAACTCTACCCACAATAAATTGATAAGTATCACTAAGAACTCTGTCATGGTGAAGAGGAACCCCCAAGTACTTCCCCAAATTAGCCGTCATTTCAAACCCAAGATTTTCATTCAAATAGGTACGTACATTATGATTGACATTCCGATAGAAAAACATTCTCGTTTTTTATACATTAACCTTCTACTACCCAGATGCCTCACAAAAATTCAGCCATTGATTAATCACCTAAACTTGATCCAATCTAGCTTCTACATATCGTTAAAATAGTTATTTATATATGTAAATAATTGTATACATTGTTTTACATTGATGAGGAGAAAATGGAAATCCATTTTGCAAAATATTCTGTTATATGTTCCGAATATTATATCTCAATCTCTTCTTCAATTCTCATATACTCCTTCTCAAATGAAATTAAATTATTTAAAAACGTATACATAATCTAATGTTACACAAGTTACTTTTAGGAGATAATTTAATATTTGTTACATATATCCACAGTAAAGTTATCCCACTTCCTTATTTTACGATAATTAATTAACAAATGAAGGTGGCATTTTCTATGAAAAACATTGAATAGTCATAGAATTTATTTTGGGGAGATATTTCACGGGACAAAAGGAAAATATCGCCCTAGTGTGTTATTTTCATAAAACAATTCATAGAATTTTCATAAAACAATAGAATAGAAGCTTTGTATTAAATGTGTTTTAAGAATGCATTTACTCTCAATTAAAAAAAGAAAACCATTACCTTTTAGTATAACTTAAATGACATTAAAATATTGAAGTTCTTAGTATGTGTGTGGGTATATTGAATAATGATTACACGGTTATGTGTGTGTAATGCTTCAGGGGTGATGCATTAGAAAAAAAGAAGAAGCAAGAGACAGCCAACACTTAAAAGGCAAGTAATGTTTGGAGTTTATTAAGCTCTTCACCGGTAAAGTATGAAGAACATAATAAATTACACAATTTCATCCATAAAGACAATTTTTGAATTCAAAGTGACATCTAAAATTTATTGAGTGGATGTATAGCATTATCAATAAGTTGTAGATTCATGTAATGAGCGGTCTCGCTCAAATTAAGAGTAGGAGGCGAGTTTAAATCTCAACAAATGTGTTTGTGAAGAGAAACCAAAACTTTTTAAGTATATTCTAAATTTCTAAAAGCATTATTCTCCTCTCATCAACTAAACAATTTGTTGTATATTTTGTAATATCTCTATACTGTAACATATTATTATTATTATTATTATTATTATTATTATTATTATTATTATATTTGCTGTGATTGCATGCATGTCCGGAAATCATCAAAGAAGTTCACCTTTTTATACAACAATATAAAAAAGATCATCGGTTTGTAATTCACCCCTCTGTTGTTTTTGCCATCTTATTAAAATGTTATATCCTATATGTATATCCTTATCTAAAAGGAATTGTTTTAGCTAATAATAAAACTAATTATACAGAAGAATATATTTAAAAATTAACATATCGTGCAAGTTCATGGATCACTCTCACACAACCTGTCTTTTTAATTCATACAATGTGAAACCCTTCCTACTTTTATACATGATATTTCTTCCGGCTCTATCCATTTGCTTGGAAGAAAATTTTTTTATGGAATGGAATGGAAAGGAAAATTTAAAAAAATTCTAAATTAATAAAATAAAATTATTTTGAATCTTATAAATTTATATTACAAACAAACAATAACAAAGTCTTATCCCAACTAGGTGGGGTCAGCTACATGGATCACACGACGCCATTGTACTCAATCAATAGTCATACTTGGTGATAATAAATTTATATTAAAATTCAAAAATCAAACAATGAATATATTATTAACTAAATGAGTAGAATTTTGTGGCTTCAATTAACTGATTGTATCCCAACAAGGCAACAATAAATAAATAATCTTTTTAACAATTATAATTTCAATAAATATTAAATTTTCATGAAAATTATTTGCATAAATTAATATCGTATCCATGCAGCCAAATTCGGGTTTGGGTCTCTCAACATCGATTTTGAACTATATTTTACAACAAAAACTTCTCTCAAACTTGATTTTGAGGTCTGTTTTTCAACAAAGCCTTCTTTCAAAATCGATTTTGAATATTCAAATTCAAAATTAATTGTGTTGAAATTTCTGGAAAATCTCTATATACTACACAGCCATTTTTTACAAACATTTTCAACAATCAAGGACAAAAATGTCAGGGAAATCTCTCTAAACCATTACCAAATCATATATCCAATATAATTTCACAATCAAAATTAAAAATAAAAATATAAAAAAAGAAGAAAGAAAAGGCGATGTCAGCTTCTCCGTCTTCGTCTTCTTCTCCACTTAACAAAACACAGTGAAGTCAGATCTTCATCTCCTTCACACTCTATTTTTTTTATCAAAATTCACACTCTAATTTTTTTTATCAAAATTCACACTCTAATTTAACTGAGATAAATTTCTTATTTTACTTCATCTTCTCACTCTAATTTTGTTCTTATTTTACTTCATCTTCCAGGAGTCTTTAATATATTCATTGCACGTATGTATTAAAGAACGAGCAATTTCATAAACTATTAAAGAGTACTGTATTTATACACTTCTTCCTCTTAGTATAAGCTTTAATCCTACTAGGGTAAAGCTGAACAGAATTAAAATTAAAAGTAATTGAAAGTACAAATTGAAGTTCATTACATGTCTCTTTAAGGCTTCCCTTTGCTTATGACGTTACAGAGTACGGAGGGTAATATGTTATTCACAATATTAATAATAAGTTCAGTCACACTTGTTACTACTAATATGTATAATGTTATGCACATGGAACCAAACATTTGTTGTGTGTGTTAATTATGTTGTGTTGTTTTGTTGTGAAGGAAGAACGTGAAGGGTTGGAGAGAAGAGCTAAAAGGGTTGTTTTCATGGGAACTTTGTGGTCACACGCATGTCTGCTTTGGTCCTCCATTCATTCCCTTTTCAGCTTTTCATCCTTATCTTTTATTAAATAAATTTTAAGACTAGGTCTTTCAACTAGTGATATTTTTTTATTATAGATTTTTTTGGATGTTTAATGAAAAGGAGTTTTGCTTTAAGGGATGACTCTTTTTTCTTCTTCTCGCATAAAAAATGAGATATATAATACTATGAATTTTTAATTAGATAGTCCACTATTTTTTATTTAAGAATACTAGTTAATTAAATTTTCACTTGAAAAATCATATTTTTCATATTATTTTGACCCTGTTTGTTTCATTTTTCAATGAAAAATAAAAAACCTATATTCTGTAAAATTTTATAAACTGGTTTGGGGTTTTAAAAAAGTATCAAATATGAAAAAAATACAAGATTCTCGTTTGAATAGCTTCTAAAGTAATAAGATGTAATGAATGAAAGAAAATGCCATAAAAATTCGGAGATGTCATTTAAAATTTTAGATAATAATTTATTTTCATACATTGATTAAAATAACTAATGAAAAGGTAAAATTTATTAAATAATATTTAATTTTACTTATTCTAACTAAATAAAAAAACAAGATATATTTCAAAACTTAAACATGAAATCCATTTTTTGCTAAATAAACTGCTGGATTTTTGAAGATGTTGTTTGGTCTCTTAGAATTGTCATATTGTGTAAATTTATTACTGTATTGTTGCAATTCCAAAATGTGAACACAAAGAATATTATAACACCATAGTGATGATGATGATGATGATGAGGTCACAAAATGCCACAGCAATGACCTTAAGAAATAACAAAACATTAATTATAGCAGTATCTTAGATGATCAAATAGATGGATTTATATACTTAAAAGAGTTATTTGAAATAAAAAATTACTCACAGTTTATTGAAATTTTTCATTAGATCATAACTATCCAAAATTACCTGATATGATACTTCTTGTGGAGTGGCAATATAATGAATGATGACTTCAATCCCACCCTATCATGACGTGTGAGCTCTCCCTTTCAAAACTCCCTGTCAAATATGAAGTGTTATGACTTTCATCTCTACAGTTTAGACTTTATCATTTTGCTCCTTACATTATTCACAACTTACTTATGGAAATTAACCTTTGCCTTTTTGTTTTTCTTAATTAACGAGTGCTCTTTGAATACATGTCATTTCATGCCTTCCTCTGCCCACAACTACACATACTTCTTCATTCTTCGTCCCTAACCGATTTATTATTATTCTCTAATCACGAAACCTCCTCATTAAACAAAATTATCTCCCTCATCACAAACTTCATTCTCTACTATATAAAAAATATTATGCATTGATGTTCAATTTTAACAACTAAGTTTTATATTATCTAACAACTAAAAGTTTTTTTGTTTCTTAATATCATCATTTAGCAATTTTTATCTGTGTTTTAATGTTTAAAACGTATTTTCTTTCTTTTTTTTAATTAACTTCCCTTATAGTTAGATCATTTGTAAGATGTATGCATGAGTTTTGTTTTTTATACTTCAAAGTGAATTATTAGAATGAAGCATATTTCAAAAAACAAAACCACACACATATTTTTTTATAAAATAACTATAATTTGACTAATCCTTTTTTATAATTTGTGAATTATTTAACTAATTCCTAATTTATGACCAGATTAGAGATGGTATATAAATTTGAAATAATTAAACATGATTTCCTAGACATTACAAACCTAAGTTGCACTATATTCTGATCAATATACTGAGTCTATGGAATCAATAATGAAAACAAAATACAAATAGTCAGACATTATTCTCTGCGTTTTCTTTTTGTGTTTCATATTAAAAGCACAAAGATAGAAATGGTGCTAAGGACGGATTGAAATTTTGTTTTGTGTGTGTGTGTGTGTGTGTGTGTTTGAGAGAGGAGGGGGCCCAATAGATACGGGATATGGGTTTGAACACCAAATATTGTTGACACATGGCTGATGTCTGTATCATTGATCAATTAGAAATACTTTGATCTCCTAGCATAGTAGCATGTATAAGGTAAAAGAAACTGAATATTACATGTCTAATAATTGTATATATCATTTTTATTTACTTCATTTTGTGTGTATTATAGAGCTACTGGAATGATATAGGGTGATTATAAAATAAATAAAACAATTACTGAATTATAACATATATTGTATTATCTCTCTCAAGTAATACTTATATATGTTGTATCAATTGATTATATATCAGTTTAGGAGACAAGATAATTAATTAATTTAAATAAAAAAAGACGAATATTAGAGATAAGATGTAAAAATAATGTATATTTAATAACCAATATTACTTCTAAATTATCTCTAATGACTAGAGATAGTTTATGATTTGGAATAAAAAGCTTGCATTGTGCACCAATCCCTATGTTATATTTAGTACAGAGCATGATGATGACAAAATAAAATTATTCAAAACACTATTCTCTGAATATATTTCTCTTATTTATGGTAAAAAAAATATATATTTCTCTTATTTGATAAAAAAAAGATTATATTTCTCTTAGGTCTTAAAACAAAAGGAATAACAGACTCAAGGACCATAATCATCTGAGTATTATTTACTAGTGCCATGCTAGAACCATAAGTTTCCTGTTGTTGGCCTGGTAAAGAAAAATAAACACAAGTCTTAGTTATTTTATACTATATTCTTTCCCCATCACTACCGTGTTTTTGGTGAGGTTGCTTCCACATAAGAATGATATCAGTCTGATGCAATCAATATTTTGAATCAATTAATCAAACACAAAAAAAGGTTCAATGAACCTTATAATAATATGCAAAATTGTAATTTTCCACTTCTCTTCTCTGAAATACATGCATCATTCCCCCGGATCACAGAAAACCAACCAGTCTCCATTTCATGCCAAAAGTAAAAAAACGGAAAAACAAATCTCCATTTCATGGCCAGGGTACATATATTGAGATAATTATGCTTTGTTAAGTATTTAGCTAGCCATCTACTCATTATAATACTCTAAGTATAATTTAGCCATATATTCATGGGCAAAGGTGCAAAAATATGACTAAACTTTACCCTAAGTTGCATTTCTATGACTAAAGTTTCGCAAGGAGCAAAAATACCACTAAACTTGGGATCGAGGTGCAAAACTATGATTTCCGTCAACTATGACGGTGTGGATCGTTAGTCTTCGACTTGTAGGATGCTGAGTGTGCAATATTGACCATGTGGCATGCTGAATAGACTCTTTATTGGTGTTATGTAGAATAAGGGGTAAATGTATTTAAAATAATGCAAAAAATATGATTATTTTATTCTAACAATAGACCCATATTTGCACTCAAAGTACATTTACTTTAAATATATTTACCCCTTATTCCACATAACACCAATAAAGAGTCTATTTAGCATGTCATATAGTCATTATTGCCCCCTTAGCATCCTACAAATCGAAGACTAACAGTCAACACAGTCATAGTTGACGGAAATCATAGTTTTGCACCTTGATCCCAAGTTTGGTGGTATTTTTGCTCCTTGCGAAACTTTAGTCATAGAAATGCAACTTAGGGTAAAATTTAGTCATATTTTTGCACCTTTACCCTATATTCATTAATAATATATAGTTAACGAGATATATAAGAATGAAATTTTGGTGCAAGTTGAAGTCGTAGAATTTGAGGAATTCTTATTTTCCGATGTATCAAAAAAAAAAATTTTTAGGAATTCTAGGGAAAACTCTATATATGTACTACATTATTTGTGATCTGATTAATTATAATCAAGCATCTTAAACATAATTTAATCTGACATGGAACTTAAAAGTGTTAAACGTTTCTAAGAAAACAAAATATATAAATGGAACTTTAAATTTTTTTCCCATAACATAGTGGTACATCAGATTTTTAAATTTACTTTCCCCTTGTTTAACTCACACATGAGATTAAAATATGTCTAAGGTATTTATTTATAATTGGTCAAACTACAAACGGTGAGATACACTGATGATTTCATATAAGAATGACTTGTAGAACATTAGCTAAAGTAGTCTAGTTTAATTTTATTTGAATACTATGAATAATTATCTGTTGATAATAGTGCATCTCATGCCCATTCTTCAAGAAAATATAGGACCGACACTACTACAAAAATACTTTTCATGTCGTTTTTTATGGTCTTTCACATCGTTTTTTTAAGCACGACTGTATAGGTGATGTGAAAATTTCACTTTTTATGTTCTTTATTTAAAAAAGCGACGTAACAAATAGACTTCCCACGTCACTTTTTTTTAATAGACTTCCTACATCACTTTTTTTTTAAAAAAGTGACGTGTAAATGTGTCGCTTTATTAAAAATTAGTGACCTCAATAACACTTTTTACATCGCTTTAATTTCCTTTTTATGTGATGTTAATATTTTTTTTTTTTACTTTCAACCCAAAATACCCAATATGTTTTGCAATGATTAGTGTGAGCTACTCTTGGGTGTCATTCTCTCTTGAGGAACCTGAATTCAATATGTCCATTATAACTATATGCAAATTTGGATGAAAAACGAGTAAAATCATATTGGTATATTGCTATAGGAAACTGGTGTGATGATCAAAAGTGTATATGTTCAATAAATAATAAATTGGAACGACAGGAGAGTTGGATTGAAATGAGGATGAATATCTTTGGCAAATGCACTTTCCAATTTTCATCTTTTAACAAAGTTTAAGTGTTAAAGATGTGTATGGTTTTTATAAAACTTGGAAGCTGATCATGTAACACTGCATCGATCTGTTTCCCTTTTACTATCGGTTATATGCATTGCAAGTAGGGATAAATATCTGGCGGTTCAAAAATGAAGTGAAGAAAGTCAAATCTTGAAAACGTACTTGTGACGAATACATAACATAAACTTAAAGGGATCCCATTATTTAGGGTTAACTATGGTTTTAAAAGAAAAAGACAGAGCTTTAAAGGTTGACCGGGCCTTGATCAAATGAAATTCACAGAACAAAATGAATGTGTGTTGTAAGGCGTTCTGATTAAAACTTTCCGAAACTAAATAATCATCGAATTGTATTTTAATCGGTGAAATGGTCATTGTTCAACCTAAGCCCCATTTTATCTATCCTCAAATCCTTTATCATATGCTCACTTTAATTAAACTTTATCCTCATCTTACCCCATCCTTAGTGCCCCAGTTTTGAAAGGTCATAATGGTTAATTTTACTCTAAAAAAGGTACATGGTGTTGGGTGAATCTTAGTGTTAATCACATGATTTTTTTTGCACCTTAGCTCTTATAAAGGATCAAATCTAGAAAAATATGAAGGATAAAAAGGCTAACTAAATATGCATTTGTTTAGTTCTAATTGATGGGTTTGGATCGGAAGTGTTCTTAAGATTTAGTTGATATATGCTTTTTTTTAGTGGGAAGAGAATAAAAAAAACTAATCCAAATGAATCGAAATAACATGTTAAAATTGAGAGTAATAAAAAGCCTAAATGTAAGGAGATCATAATCTATCCACTTTCAATTTTCAATTCACCTCAAATGGAATGAATATTAATGGGTATTGATAATTAAAGTGGGCAATACAATTTGGCCACTATATATCTAGCTTTTCTATCCCACTCAACTTGTCTCTTTCAATACGGCAAGTACTAGCATACATATGCTACTTATCTTATCTCCACAAGTTTCTATTCTTAAACGCAAGTAAATTATATTGTTGGGGTAAAAGTAGTCAACAGTGGTTTGACGGTTAAAATTGTTTTCTACCATATATATAGTCACTTATCATTTCATCAAAAGAATCTATCTCTAGTTTGTTATTATACAAGTTTAAGCGTGTCAAAGTTTAGCATGACTAAAGAGTGGAAACTACATATAGAATAAACACAATTATATTAAAAACAAAGAATATAATCGAAAGGATTTATGAATCTAATGGTTTAAAATTACGGTTTGAGATGTTATAAATTCACGTCACATGTATGCTAATGAAACAGAAAAACGAAATTAATATCTATATATATGAAATGTTTTGGGAAAATGCCATTTAAATCTCTCCGAATATACAAAAGGACAATTCAGGAACTCAAACTTCCAAAAAGACCATTAAGGAACTAGGACCTAGTTGACATTTTAAAATTGTGTGAAAAGACAAAATTGCCCTAATCATAAAACAGAAATTACTAACCACCCTATTGAAAATGGTGGGTGTAAGGGTGGTTAGTAATTTCTGTTTTATGATTAGGGCAATTTTGTCTTTTCACACAATTTTAAAATGTCAACTAAGTCCTAGTTTGTAACACCCTCCAAAATCATATACAATTTATAATAAAATTATATTTACACTCCCAAAAATCCAAATCGTAGTGACAAATTTAAATAAAAAAATAAAACATTTTAAAGTCTTAGGTCCATGACAAAATAAATATAACTCAACGTGCTTACTCCTCACGTGTCTTCCCTTGCTTATTCTTAGATCATTCACCTAAAATTGTTAATACTGGAGTGAGATCGACATCTCAGTAACTACTGAAAACATCTAACATACACTAACAAATCATGTACAATTATTTTACAAATAATTATATTCCACAAAATAATTTGTGGCCTCTAAATACACCAATATTACATTACTCATACATTTAGATAAATAGAGTTTGCTCATAAATGAATGTATCATGCATGCCTCCCTTATATCACCTCCACCCTTATTCCGCTGACAGGAGCCATAGGCTAACACACAGTCCAAACAGAAACGGATCCAATTAACTAGATTGTCTCAAGCTCACCATACTTGAGATATACCCTGCCAAAGGTATAGAGCTCAAGCATGGACTATGGCTCCCCTCCTTAAAGAGCAAATATAAGGAGTTGTCACATGTCCCATAACTTCCATGCAATCCCTGGCAAAGGAAGGCATAGAAGAAAGGGCCCTGACAAGTACCACTACCATCCACTGTGCACCGAGTGGTGACATACCACGTGGTAATAAAATTCACCATACAGATCTTCTCCCCTCTAAATTCTATCACATCACCATGAATGCAAATGTTATGACAATTATATCCAATTTCAAAACCATATCAAATTCCAATTCATGATACCATAATCACGTTGCAATTCCATGATCACTCATCACATATATAATCATGCTTCACATAGGTTTAACTGACAAGTAAACTGTATCAATACATATAAGCATGCTTGAAAAGGAACAAACCAGCATACATCTCACATAATATAGATAAAAAGCAAGCATGCTTAAAAGGATTATACCTCACATAATTTAAACAAATTATAATTATTTATAATATAACTATACACATATTTGCAAGTATCCATCAGAATTTTCCAGAGTTACCTGTTGATCCTTAGCTCACAGATAATCACAAAGTTACCTCAAAGCTCTAATTAATCAAATCTCTACAATATCACCAATATAAATATCTATTAATATATGAAGCAATACTAAGACACTAATTATCTTAAGAAACCCCTAAATATAGTATAAACTTCTTTTTACATAAATAAAATATTGTTAAGTAGAAATCATTTTACAAAAGACTTTTATAATTGAACAATGATCAACGGTGGCAGGAAACTAGGAGGAATATAAAATAGATGGATTACATATGTGCATCTACGCTAATGTATATGGAGTCGGTGAGTCGGTGAAGAGTTTCAAAGAGAATAAGTTCAACATAGTGAGTTCTTTTTTTTTTCTAATATTTATTACTATACACGCCCCACTGCCACACAAAACCGAAGTGAACAAAAAGAGAGAGTGAGTAAATTAAATATTTTATATAAAAACTCTTAATAAATCAAGTGAGCACAAGGAGAAAAAGAAAACGGGCCGAGAGGTAAAAATAGATGCATGTCTCTTGAGTTGATGGCATATGATGTAATATAAACTAACAAGATGGGTGTTGTAAGTAAATAAATATTCTGATAAGACTAGAAGTAATGGGTCATTGAACAAATAATTTGAAAACGAAGGAAGAGGAATACCTTGGTGACAGATGCCCAGTGAATACTAGAATGAGAAAGAAAGAGACATGTGTGTATAGGAGAGAGGAAAAAGAAGATTATCTTGTGTACGGCAAATGTTGATGTGGTCAAAATTAGGGTGAGAGTAAAAGAGGATTTATATAGAAAAGGGTTTAGGGTTCCTCAATTGGGCTTTACTAACATATTTGGGCTTCCTTTAATAATTTTATTTTAATCCTAGACATTTTGACTCATATATTTAAATCTCTTTCCTTTAAAATTTATTCTCATAATGTAAAAGTAATCTTCATATAATATTTTCAAGCATTAAAATAACTTTTTATTATTTCTTTATATCATATTCTTAAATAATAATTTAAAATCTCTCAAAGACAATTTATTTCTAATTGTTAAAAATATGGGATGTTACATAGTTCCTTCATGGTCCTTTTGGAAGTTTGAGTTCCTAAATTGTCCTTTTGTATATTCGGAGGGATTTAAATGGCATTTTCCCAATTTTTTTTCTCAATGGATTTAACAAGATGTTTTATTATTATATCTTGTTAAAAAGTTGTCCTTGATTTCTGTAACGGGTCATTGGCTTGCGTTAAAGTTAAAACTTAAACTTTAATAAAAAAAATAAATTAAAGTGAGCGAGATAAGATTTCAAACAAAAAACAAATAAAAATTATAGTCATTCTAAAACCATGTGTTGAATTTTGTCTGCAAAATAGCGTAAATAACATGGACTAAATCAATTTTATTTTAGTTGTAATTTAATGATGAGTGAAAATAATTTAGAAGATAATTAAAATTTTTTTATTAAGCAATAAAAGCTGGTGGGAATCTAAATTCAAGTGGAATTCACTGAAAAAAATTGTTAGAGAAAAATAACCAATAAAGATGAACAAGAGAAGGGTGAAGTTGAGATATTATTTTTTATCTGGGCCTTCATTGTGATAGATGGGCTTTACTGAAATTGGAGCAGTTCAGTTGATCACTCTTGTAGATTTTACTGTGAAAGAAATCCAATCAATACAACGAGACAAAACCTCTTGATGGGTTAAATAAAAGTAAGCCCAACTTTGATCATGAGTCCAAATTATTAAACGTAAAATCATTGATGATTGAAATCGTTTTTTTATATTGATGATTTTTTTGACCACATTATACATTGATGATTGAAATCTTAGGCTTACATTAATCTCATGTTTTTAATATAAGAATTAGTTTGCAGTGCAAATTAAATCCGGTCAACCCCATGAGCCGATTGGGTCAAACCGGCTAACATTTTGTTTCTCTTATACATAAAAATAAAAAATGACTTTATTTTATTTAATACTCCATTTGTTCCTAAATATAATACTTATTTACGTAATTTGATTATATTAAAGATTATAGTTTAGTTGTTTGAAATTACATGACACTATCAACACATCACAATCATCTACCTTTATATCTATCATGTCTCTTACTTGTCTATTATTAAGGAGAATCAATAAAAGTAATTTAGGGAAGTGTCGACAAAAATTCAAAGAAGGTCTTACATTTAAAAATCAGCTCCCTTTCCAAAAGAGGCCATATACTCCCTCCGATCCTTATTATAAGTCATCAATCGCCCAAATTGTACAAACCAAGGAATGAAAGTTGCATCATTAAATTGGTCTTATTTTGTTTGTTCTTTCCATTTTTCCCCCTCTCACCTTTATCACTATGACCCACTACTTTTTCTCTCTCTTCATTAATCATCTATCTTTATGAGGGAAACAAAAGTGAAATGGAGGAAAAGTCAATTCAACTAAAGAAATCTATTTTTCCAATGATGAGGGCATATTAGGAAAAATTTAATAAATGAGTTAGTTAATGACGGTTAATGACTTCTATTAAGGACCAAAATTTAGAGGTGGTTAGTGACTTATAATAAGGACCGGAAGAGTATATATTATGGGACGGAGGAAGTAGCATTTCATGAATGTGCTCAGGTTGTTGTAAATTTTAGGGAAAATGGATTACAGGTCGCATACAAAAGAACTTAGTGAAGAGAGGTTCATAAAATCACCAAATTAAACTCAAAGTCTCCAGTTATGGCGAAAATGTTGTCATTGCTTGACCAAAAATGTTGGCAAAAATTATTATTAGCAAGTTTTTCATGTCAGTGCCATTAATATTGTCAAATTGGCAAACGTGGATGTGTTTCTAATTCGGATTGGAATTAATTAATGTGGACGCACGATTGTAGAATCACAGACTTGAGAATTTGAGTGTGCATGTGAAACAGAAGAGTAAGAAAGCAGCTTCAATTAATTTGTTTGCATTATTTATACGTGTGTTGGATGCAGTCATTTTCTAATATGTCACTTCAATCTCGTGAATCAAATTACATTATATAATGACACCTTCCCTTTTCGTCTGCTTGCCAATGTTCACAACTTAATAGACCATCACTATTACAAGAAATTTCTTCTTGTTTGATTCTTTTCTTAACTAGTAATTTGGAATCATTAAATTCACTGCTTAGGTGAAGAGCTGTCAAAGTTCCGTGCTCTGAGAGCTGGCAAACGTACACTAATTGTTTTTAATAGCTTCATTTCTTCAGCGTTTCTTCCACTTCCTTTAATCCAATTCTCTTCCTTTACCCCTACAACAAGGAACTAAGATTAAAATGAGATACAAAAAGTTCAATATTATTAAAAACATTGGTTAGTTGCCTAATACGCACAATTAATTAAAGGTACAAATGCAACTAACTAAAAGATTATGAACTATATAATTAATTAAACGACATGTTAATTTCCCATAATTAGTGGCATATAAAATACCCAAATATCTCAACTAGTTATTCTTTCAAAATTTATTTACTAATATAAAATATGGTAACCCATCCTTTAATGTTTAAATCTATAAACTTTGAATTATGGTAAGTTAAGGTTTATTGACTAGGTTCAATCAAGTTGAAATTACAAATTCAATCGTTATTATTATTTTAAGTTGAAATTAGACCTCATGTAGTGGAATGTAATCTTTTTATTTTCTCCAATAAAAAACCAAAACTTTAGTTTCCTAGGTATTGAATTTAGAGGCAAATAACTAAATAAGGGACATGAGAGCGTTGATGATGGGACAGGAGAATCAGGCTATCCTTATCACCTAATATATTCCTTATCAATTATTTATGCATGCAATACTTTCATTCTTTGTCAATTTATGCAATTTTCAGCAAATAGTATAAACTAAGAATAGTCGGAGTTGTTTGCATTTAAACAAGAAGTTGAGTTTAACCTCCATACTACTTGTGCATATGGTGGTGAGTACGTTACTTTCTTCTGCTGGATGAAAGATGACAAAAATAAAACAAATGGAAATTACACATAGATCTTACTTCACCTGTATCTTTCTTTCTTTTTTTTCTTTTTTACGTACTGAACTTTATTTGTTTCTTGATATTGTTAGCTTTTTTAAAATATTAAAGAAATTAAATAAACTACCTAGTCATAATATATGTATTATTAAATCATATGTTAACTTCAGACTTAATTTGGAGAGAAAATTTAAACAAATCCCTTTACAATTAACTTAGTTTTCTTAATCTTTCCTTAATATAAAAAGTAAATTATACTCCCTCCGGTCCTAAATATAAAATCAAATTGACTTTTTTGAAAAATCATAAAAAACAGCAAATTAAGTTAATTATAAATTGATTTACCTAATTTTTTCCTTTAAACTAGTTTATTTTACTTATAAACTAATGGATAATCTAAAAATATATCAAATATGTCATGATTTAATAGACTATTTTGCAACCTTAACTTCTCCAAAAAAAAGTTATCTAGGTCCTATATTTAGGACCGGAGGTAGTATTTTATACTAAGAAATATATGAAGTAATAGCAAACAACTCTCATAACTTGTCTTGTTATTGAAGCTCTTTCACTTGTTATTAGTGTCATTTCAATGGTCATTGACACTTGTCATGGAAGCGGTAGAAAACAAGGTGAAGGTTTTTAAATAAGAAATGATGAGTGTGAATAAGTTTTTTTTCAGAGTCGCCTTTAATTAAAAGACATGAAAATCATGCTGTATATACCTAAAACAAAATATACCTAAAACAATTAGTATATGTTTTCTCAACAACGGTAAAATTGATAAATTCACAATTTGAAAATGGAATATTAAACAAGTAATACGCAAATCTGATCTCACATTGAAGTTACAACGAATGCTTGCTTGATTTCATTCAAGGAAAATATGAAAAATCAGAGTCGAAAATTGTAAAAACTCAAAAATCTTATAACAAGTTAGCACATGCAATGAAAAATGACAAAATATTTCTGACCTTATTTATGATTTTTTTTTCATTATGATTTTGTCAAAATATGGCTTCTGAAAATTCAAAAGTCGAATTATTATGGAACTCAAATTGAGAAGTTGCATTTTCTAGTGTTTTATATTTAATTGTGAGAAAATATAGGTAATGTAAAATGAAATATTCATCAATTTACATGAATGCTTACAATCTGTCGCTTACAAAAAATTATAAAAGAGCCGTTATGGGCAACATAAATATGATATCCACGTTTTATACACTTTGTACTTAAAGGCAGCGACACACTCAATTTTTTATTTTTTTTTCTGCAGTCATTGATCTTCTCCCATTCTTGAAACATGACCAGCATTTACATTTCCACTGCCCCAACTCCTTTCCCCTTTTTCACTTCAAAATAAATATTACTCAGAATAATTAGACAAAAATGGGTTCAAAACCTCTCCAATAAAGCTATCACATTACTCTCAATCGAGATTAAATCAGGCCATTTATATATATAAAAAAAACTTTAATCGTGAAAGAAACATGCATTTTAATTATTTAAAATAACGTTTTTTTAGTTTCCTATAGGTATATTTCAATAAGTCATAGACCTGTGAGTCGATAAAGGGTAAAAGACATTTTAACATTTATTAAAAAAAAGCTTGCGGAGAGAGCTCGACTCTTGTTTCCTTCTTTTAATCACAGAGAATCTTCACAATCCTGTTTGGTTGGACTGAAAGTGTGTAATGAAAATAGAAATGAAAATGAAATTAAGTGTAAGGGGGTAAAGATGAAAAGTCGAGGTATATTAGGTAATGATGATATGTAAAAGTATGTGAGGTCAGAAAAATGTGAGATAGAGAGGGGAAAACTTGTGGGCCCTTGGAAATTATCTCTCTCATTTCCTTTTCTGGATTTGTGCGTGTCATCCTTGCGCAGGGGCCATGCTAATATTCTCTGTATCGTTCCAATTTTATCTGATGTCCCCGAAGGGACTCTCTCATTTCCTTTTCTCAATTCCTTTTCCACTTTCTTTTCATCCAAACTGTCAGGCTCGTTTGGTTGTTGGAAAGTTTGGTAAAGAATTAGAAATCGAAAGTGAGTGGAACTCATTCTGTAAAAAGTTGTTTGATGTGAGACATTTCTGACAGAGGACAATTACACCACAACCCTTATCTGAAATTGATTTTTCTAGCTCAAAATCGATTTTAAGCTGAACTCATAAATGTGTCACATTAGACATACTCTTAATTTGTAAGATTATATTGGTAATGAAATGAAAAATTGAAGTTACATGAATGCTTAGCTTGCTTGATTTCATTTAAAAACAAATTATCAAAGAGCCGTTATGGACAAAAAAAAAAGTACACACACGTTTTTGATAATTTGTTCGATGGTACTCCACTGTACTTAAAAGCCGCGATACAATCAATTGTCTTTGCAGTCATTGATTATCCATGAAACTTAAAACATGTCAGTTCAAAGAACCTTGAAACATGACCTGCATTCACATTACCACTTTCCGGGAGAGGGTTTTCTCCTCATCCTCCCTCTCCTTTTCCCTCCTTTTCCTGATCCAATGGTTCATATTTTTAATGTTTTCACAATACTAAAATAATTATCAATACACTTAAAAATATAATAAATAAATTTAATCAGTCAAATTTGGTATGAATATTCATGACAGTGTTAAAAAATAAATTTAAATTTATCATAGTAATCTACAGTTCTGAACAGTTTATTATAGCTTTGGACAGTTTATATAAGATTTTGACAGATTAAATTTATTTATTACATTTTAAAATATTATCATAATTACATTATTGTTGTAAAAACATTGAATTTGAACTACTAGATCTTTTATCCAATGACTTTCATACTTATGAAAGGGAAAAGGAGAGAAAAGGAGATAGAGAACCCGGACCCACCACTTCCCCAACCCCTTTTCCTTTTCAGTTAAAAAAAACCCTTTTCCTCCTTGTTCTTTTTTTCTATTTGTAAATTAAACTTACCAAACAAATTAGGGACAACTAAATCCAAAAAAATATTTTTCCAATATCTATCCTAAATGTAAAATTTGATTATATTAATTAATGATGTTAGTTAAATTAGTTTAAATCACAATATATTACTAAAACATCTTAATCATGCACCTTTATTCCTACATTTTCTCTTTAACTTGTTTATTTATCATTGATGAACTTAAATACCAATGATTAAGGGAAATAGTGAGAAGTAAATAGAAAAATGTTCTATGTACTGCTTAATAATATTAGACAATTATCTTAATAGACTGGCAATAGTTTTTGTTTCTACTTAATATATTAGATAAGTCTATATAGACTAGACTGTCAATAATTTTGGTATAAAAACAGACAAATAATGTTGGGGAAATTAATTAGAGGTCTCATGAAAGAAAGATAATTAAGATGATGTCTTAAGAGTGGTAAGTCACAACTTATAGGGCTAACAATAACAACATATTGACCTCACATAATAACAACTGGTGGGACCTCATTTAAATTATATTTCTTTTATGAGACTTCTAATTAATTCTCCGAATAATGTTTCTCACCGGTTAACAATGAAATTTATCCTTGTCAATATTTACCCAAATAGAGAGAGAGAATAAAGGGAAACTCATTTTCCTTCTTTTCTTAACAACCGAGGATGAATAATGCAAGATACACAAAGTGCCTCCAAAACTAAGAATTACGAAAACAAAATTATTTCATTCCCAAAAAAAAAAACGGGTCAACGATGGGTCAACCCTTGGGTCTTCCACCATCCATTCAACCCGATTGAAACAAAACATTCACGGCGACGGCGACGGCGGCGAGACGGCGCAGCCATGTCGGGAAAACCCCAGCACCGATCTATCCCTATCAAAATCAAACAAAAACCCTTGTTGCATCAAGTTCCCAATCACAGAAAACCCCACTTTCACTGGCTGCACCGCCAAGCACATCACTCCCTCCGCCACCTCCAAAAAGTAATTCCCCACCGGCGGCGACATCACCACCACCCTTCTCTTCTTCCTCTTCCACACCCCCTGAAGCCCAAAACTCAGCCTCGGCAACACGCTCGAAGCCCTCACACCACTCACATTCACACACAAGTCAAACCTCTCCATTTCCACCACCGGAACCTTCACCTCCTTCCTTAACGCCGTCAACACCTCCCTATAAGCCGGCTCAGCTAGAAAACTCAACGTCGTACCTGAATCAATAACCGTACCCCCGTTACCATCCTCATCTATATCCCACACCGAAGGACTGATCCGTAATTTCACACCATTAACACTTACACTCCTTATCATAACATAGTAGTAGGTAGGAGAGAGAGGGTTGGTGACTAACGGAGTAAACCTCATTTTAGATGATGATGATGTACTTGTCGTGACGTTGGTGTATCCGATAGTTAAGAAGCTAGTGGGAGGCGGAGAGAGTGTGAAATCTAGTAGGCAGTAAGAGAATCTATTGCCAAACCTACGACCTAGCTGACAGGAGAAAGAGATGGAGCCTTGACCTAAACCTAGGACGCCTTGTGCACCGTTGAAGGAGCTGCCAGTGACGCTGGGGCCGGAGATGTTGAAGGCGCAGCCGAAGTTGAGACGTGGGAGATGTGTGTGGTGGGCGGAGGTGGTGGGGAGGGTGGCGGTTTCGGTGGAGAAGAGGCCGGAGGAGGAGGAGCCGTCGGAGTAGGAGTAATGGAAGCGGCAGGGGGTGTGGAGGGGGGAGGGGGTGCAGGAGGGGGAGGGGGAGGGGTGGGGGATGACGTGGCAGGAGGGGTGGTAGCAGTGGAGGGGGGAGAAGGAGGAGGAGAGGCGGGGGAGGAAGGCATCATGATGATGATGATGATGATGATGATGGTTTTGGGGGAGCATGTGGTGGTGTTCTGATGTTTGCAGGAGGAGGGGGAGCATTTGGCCCAGATGAGGTCGCTGCCGGTGTCGGCGATGAGGAGGAGGGGCTGGGGAGGGGAGCCGAGGAGGAGGGTGGCGAAGTATTGGCCGGAGCCGGAGGGGGCGCCGGAGGAGAGGGGGGTTTTTGGAGGAGAGGCGGTGGGTGGAGGAGGAGGAGAGGAGGTGGGAGGGGGAGGGGTTGTGGAGGAGAGGGAGCCTGAGGTAGTCTTGGCATGTACACAAATGGAAGAAGAAGAAGAAGATGGAGAAGATGGTGGGGAGAGTGAGGGAGGGAGGAGAAGCCATTGTTGAGGAGGAGGAGGAGGAGGAATGAGATTGAAGAGTGAGAAACTGAAGAACTTAAATGGATGTTTCGATTTCAATCTAGTAAGTAAGATGAGATGAGAATGTGTGTTTGAATCCCGCTAAATATTCTTATTGAAAGAAATGAGAACTTGTGTATGCGGGTAGCAATATCATTGTCAATAATTAAACGCGAGATTACTAAGAGATGTTAAAAAAAATAGTAATAGAAACTAACAAGTAATAGTGCTATCTTAATCACAATAAGTAAGTGTTGAATGACTAAATTATGTTCACGTGTCAAAACACAATTAAAATTAAAATTGACTAAAAAGTAAAATAAAAAATAAGTAGTAGTAAGAAATATTCTTCTCATCTCAACATGTGTGTATGGGCCAAGATCTCTTTTATTTGATGATATTTACATGTTATGTTATTAAATCTATGTGAAAATGAATAAGTTTGATCTTCTTATTAATGAGTTTAAAATTGTTAAGTAGTAACTGGTAAGTATGTTAAAACACCGTTTAGGTTGGATGATGGGAATATACTTCTTTGTGACCATACATTTTAATAAAAAGGGGTATGTATGAAATAAAAATTGAGTAAAAATAAGAGGAATTATAAAATAAAATCAGGAGAATTATAATTAGAGATCTAATGAAAAATTATGTAAGATATGGGTTCACTTGAGTTGTAATCAGAAGCCCAAAAGTTATTTTTGTTAGTTAAATTATTTATGACTTTGTGGGACTTTATTTTAACTTATGTTTCTTTTTATAGAACTTCTAATTAATTCTCCTTAAAAATACAGTATTAGGAAAAGATAAAGGGTGGTAAAATTAATTTTAAATAGGGTGAAAATGCATTAAGTGTGGGGACATTTGGAGCCCTAATAAAAGGAATGAAGGCGATTCAAATTTTGCAGTAGTATATACAGTAACTGTGTATGTATATAGACAGGAGGGAGTATTAATTATTTTGGGATTAGAAATGAATACAGTATACGATTAGCACTAAGGGGTAGAATTGTAGAAAGTGGTGTTTGACTGTAGTAATGGGAGTGTTTTTTACTTTTTAGGGGCATGTTTTGTTTGTTTCTGAGGGACACGAGGATTGTTGGCTTGTTGCCTGTCGTGGGCCTTGCCCTATGCAAATTGTTTGGCTTTATAGGTTATAATTCAACCATTCATTGCCTGCCAGATCACATGTCCAGCTGTTATCTGTAAATACATTTATATTCGAACAATATTTTATTACTGTTAAGTTTTACTCCCTCCATTCCTTAATATAAAAGTCAGCCACCAAAAAAACGGTTTTTTAAGAAAACATGTGAATATTCTTGGTTGTTTGGAGTTAATGCTTCTTTTCTAATATTGCCCATATTTATTATGATACTTTTAAGAGAGAGAAATACATAAGCATAAATAAATATAAAAGAGTTGGGGGCAAAGTAGGAAAAACACATTAAATGATGAGAGAATGTGAGATGAACTCTTATATTAGTGACCAAAACCATTCAAATTTTGGGCTCTTATATTACGGACTAGAGGGAGTATCATTGAAAACTGACCTTTTTTTTACATGAGAATGGCCTTTTTAATCTTTACTTAATATCAATTATATTAACTAAAAGAAAGTTACATTAAGCCACTTAAATAAAAGTAATAGACATCAACACACCACCAACCTAAATGAAAAACAAACAAACATTTTACCACTACAATAACTAAGATAAATAACAATCTGATTAGACCACAAACATCATTGGAAAATAAGAGAATATCAATGATGATTTCCAAATGGATGTCTATAAATTAAACATAACGATGAAGTAGTATAAACATGTATGTTTTAGGTGTCGACTCTGAGAAAAGGTCAACATGGTGAATATCATCATGGAGATGACCAGCATCCCGAATCACATCTTAAGTAGATGTAATATTAATAAAAGTTCAATATATCACTTAAATTTATTACTCTTTTTTTTTTGGATAACAAAGGCAAGCTTTACAGCTTGTAAAGTGGGGGGGAATCAATCAAAGGCTGATTCCAAAGGATATACTCCAGCAGCCTGCTGGGAAACCACACCAAGATCTGACAGATACATGTCCATACAGCCGATAGGCACTTCATGTAGTATATCCATACTAGGTCCAACTTGATGCCCTGTCTTCGCAAGGTAGTCTGCACATTTGATGACCTTCCGACTAGCTGCTCTTACTTCTGCAGAATCTGCCCTGTATAAAAGTGTCCTGATATCGTCCACCAGAGGATATAATGGATGATTAGCAGACACTCCCGCATGAGTAGGTTCATGGCATCCAAAGAGTCTGAGTACACCATGATCTTTGGATAGCCACGACTAACAGCAAGTTCAAGTCCTGTTTTAATAGCCAGAAGTTCAGCCTCTGTAACTGAACATGCTCCAAGATCTCTATGGAAGCCGACAATCCATTCCCCTTTGTAGTTGCGTATTACTCCCCCACAAGCTGCCTCTAGGTGGTTGAAGACAGATCCATCCACATCTACTCGTACTGCTCCTTTGGGCGGCGGCAACTAGGTCTGGTCATGCTCCTCGTGGACTTTAAAGACTTGGTGAACCAAATTCTCATTGCTTGTGCTTTCCATAAGGTGATATAAACATTTGTGTAGCATGTTATTTGTACTCGCCTTGACTCCTTCATGAATAAAATGGCATCTTGAGGTCCAAAGTATCCAACATGTGATGCTGAAGACTTTGGTCCAGCAATGATTCTTGAAGCGACCCCTTCCAATTGTGGACCGTGCATTCCACGAAAGCCATTCCTGCAAAGTACCAGAGAAAAAACGTGATATATGGTTAGTAGAAATTAAACATTTCCAAAGTGATTTTGCTCTCTCACAGTCTCTAAGTAAGTGTATGACACTCTCCTCACTTTGACACTCAAAAGGACATTGTGATATTTGGGATATGCCTCTTTGAGCTCTTAGTAGATTGGTCATTAGTCTCTCATGCGAAACCTGCCACATGAAGTGTTTGATTTTCTCAGGGGTCTTTCACTTCCAGATTCTGTCCCATATGCCCTCAGTGATATTCCTCCTTTCCTTGCTACTTCTGATATACTCATATGCTGATTTGACTGAGAAAGCTCCATCCTTCCCTGGTTTCCAAATATAACAGTCCGTTTTATCATTTCCAATATTCCTCATTCTGAGTAAAACATTAATAACATGTGGGGGCAGAATACTTTGCAAAGCGTTACTCTTCCAGGTGCCACTTTCAGTCAAGAAGTTCGAAACTTTATCCTCCACTCTGATTGACCCCGGATGAAGTGCATATTTTATCAATGGATCAGGAAGTGGGGACCAACAATCAAACCAGAAATTTGTAGAGTTACCATTGTTTACTCTTTTCCCAATACCCTGCATAAAACTCTCCCATGTAGCAGCAATCGCTTGCCAAGTTCTTGACGCTGATGCTCGCTTAATCACAGTGGGATTTTCAGCGGTACCACACTTGTATTTAGCTGTGAGGCATCGGACCCATAAGGCTTCCCTGTTGGTGAGTATTCCCCAACACAACTTCATTATGAACGCTTGGTTTTGAGTCACAAGGTTTTTCATTCCAAGCCCGCCATCTTTCTTATCAAGGGTGATTGTATCCCAAGAAATAAGGTGCATTTTCCGTTTTTCCTCCTGGGACCATAAGAACCTACGGCTGAGCCTCTCAATCTCCTGCAATGTGCTTTTAGGCAGAAGCATTGATTGCATTTGATAACTTGGTTAAGCTGACAGAACTGCTTTGACCAGTATTGATCTCCCTGCAAAACTCAGATATCGGCTCTTCCATAAGGATAGTCTCTTCTTAGCTTTATGGACTATAGACATGAAGGTTTGCTTTGAAACTCTTTTGTGAAGCAGCGGGACTCCGAGATATTTCCCTAAATCAGCTGTAAGGCTTAAATTTAATACTCTAATATAACATATAGAGAGATATAATGTTCTGTGTTATATGGTAAATGAATATATATGTTACTCTATCTGTAAGCTAAGACACCTTAGCTTTAACAAGAAATTGATAAACAAAACTATTTTAAAAATGATTTACTTTTGTATTTAATATTTCAATAAAGTCAATATGATATTGAGTTAATTGTCAAAAATAAACATGTTTTTACCAAGAGATCACCGAGCACTAGTGAATATTTGTTTGGACAAGAAATATAAGTTCTCATGTTAACTTCAAAAGTCACTTATCCGTTAAACATTTATGTGACTTTTAAGCTTAATATGAAAACTTATATGAATTTTTGATAAAAAAACAAATAGTGATGGGTGATCTTTTGGGGAAAATACATGTGTATTTTTTACCCTTAATCCTTTAATATTATATTTATGATTGAAAAGAATACTTTTTATTTAAGGGTAAATACAATCTTTCGTCTATAAAGCTTTCTCCTATTTTGTGCTAGAACCCTCAAGTTTATTTTGTTTAAAATATTACTCCTCATCATATGTTAATGAAAACCTAGACATTTTTGCTTTTAAAAAGACCAAAACCTCTTGTTCAAAACTAGAGGAATCAAACAGACATTAAAAAACAATTATTACCATGTACAGTTATTAATGTTTACAGAAGTAGTTTGGTAGACAGTTGAATTCAATTTTTTCTTCAATAAAATCTTTTATGTGGAGCTATTTTCACAATTATCATTGATTGCAACTTAAATGATGGTTTGTGCTCTTTGCTGTCTTTCTCTTTTGAAGACGTATCATATTTTATAGCTGGGATAAGTGTATCAATGATACTCTTAATTATGTAGCAGATTCATATATTTTTTTTATAAAAGGAAAATTTCTATTAATTATAAAAAAGACAAGAAAGTTCAAATGATAATGTAAGGTTCAAAAGATAGCGGATAAAATGTAGGTGATTCATATGTTACGTTCTTATTAAGTAAAAGACACCGATTGTTATGTACAAATTGAAAGAGAGTTTTAGAAATATTAACACACATTTATCAAAATTAACTCAACTAACATATTTGATATCAGTACATTATTTGTCTAAGCTTTCTTTTATTAAGGAGATGTGGTAGTATATTTTAATTCGTTAGATCTCTTTTCTTGATTTGTTTGTAAATGATGTACTACTATATATTTTGTCATTATTGATATTTTAAAATATATATAAAGCCCTTTCTAGAAATTTATCTATTTATTTCATTCAATGTATTTGTATGTAATGCAGATCTCTTAGAATGAAATTGATATTTTTTTTATGTAAAGTACATATTCTTATAAAAAATTAAATAATAGAAGAGAGTGAGATCTAAATATTCTGTTAAAATTGTTATTTTAATATGGGCAGGCGAGGGTAACATGTGGGTGGAGCAAACAAAAATTATACCTGATAGAGTGGATCAATTCCACATGTCGAAATCCCATTTCATGATTTGTTTTCCTCCATTTTCACCTATATAACATAGTCGAATACTCGTCCAGTTTTAATTATAAAATTGAGTTAAATTTTTTTGGGGTAATTAATTACAGGTCCCCCACAAGGGAGTTAATACTGGAAAAGTCCCAAAAGTTGAAAATATTAATGTAGGGTCCCAAGGGACCTCACATTAATATATTTGAAATGTGAAAAGACAGTTTTGCCCCTAGCCTTAAAAAAAATTTACTTCCTCCCTCACCCACCCCCTCCCCCCTCCCCCACCCTCCCACCAGCCCCCCTCCCCCCACCCCACCCTCCCCAGCCCCCCCTCCCCCCACCCCACCCTCCCCAGCCCCCCCTCCCCCGCGCCCCCCTCCCCCACCCCACCCTCCCCGTCGCCCCCCCTCCCCCACCCCACCCTCCCCGTCGCCCCCCCTCCCCCACCCCACCCTCCCCGTCCGCCTCCCTCCCCCTCCAGTTCCCCCCCACCCTCCTCCCTCCACGCCCCCACCCCCCACTCCTCCTCGCGACCCTCGTGACCCTGGAGGGGGAGTGGTGGGTGGGGGCGTGGAGGGAGGAGGGTGGGGGGGAACTGGAGGGGGAGGGAGGCGGACGGGGAGGGTGGGGTGGGGGAGGGGGGGCGCTGGGGAGGGTGGGGTGGGGGGAGGGGGGGCTGGTGGGAGGGTGGGGGAGGGAGGAGGGGGGGGGAGAGGGTGGGTGAGGGAGGAAGTAAATTTTTTTTAAGGTTAGAGGCAAAACTGTCTTTTCACATTTCAAATATATTAATGTGAGGTCCCTTGGGACCCTACATTAATATTTTCAACTTTTGGGACTTTTCCAGTATTAACTCCCTTGTGGGGGACCTGTAATTAAATTTCCCAATTTTTTTTGAGACGAAGAATATAGAATATATAATTTCAAAGTTTTATATAAAGATGGAGTAAAGTTTTTTAAAACTATTTTACCTTACTAAAGTATACTAACATATCATTTAATTACATGTAATATACATTAAAATTTAACAATCTATTTGATTTTTTTAATTTCCACAAAACAATACAACTTGATATTATATAGAAGATTGAATCGTCTATTATCAATAATATGTGTTGGTTTTTTCTCTTGCATGTGACTATTCCATCCCTTCATTACCTTTCATCTCTTTTTAACTCATCATTTACATATAAAAAAGACATATTTTGATTTGCATAATTTACTATGTATAGGATTAAATGTAAAAATCATATATAATCTCGTCATTTATCGTTTATGTGCATGTAACATTACTTTGGGAAAGTACACTAATACAATTATTACTTACTGTTCATATTTATCTGAATTTACAATTAATGTATTGCAACTTAAATAGAGTACTTGGTTTTTAATGTTGCGTACATCTTGTAAAATTGAAAGTTATTTATGACGGATCTCATAGTCATTGTTTCTTAAAAAAATTGAAACAAGCATTTCATCTTATTAATTCACGTGGACTCTGTTTCCATGCAACTCCAGTTTTAATTTGTATGCAAGCAAGCATCTTATATGTTGTGTGTAATCCAAAATCCTAAACTATCAATTAAAATAAATAAAAGATTGAAAGAAATTATGGTTTTAAGATCTTTGTCATCAGATTGCTAGAGCCTGGATGCTATGGTTCACATGTGAGAGGGATAAAGGTTGAGAACTTGAGATTCTATTAATTAATATATCTAAATCATTCAAAGGCCTTTGTCTTTTTGGGGCTAGTTTTGTCCTTGATCTTTTTGTCAATGTCTTATACTTAATTAATTTAATTCTTGAACCAAAAACATGTCGGCGTATCTATCTGCTCACTCCGCTTTAATAATAGGGTGAAGGTGCAAAAATGATACTAAACTTTACCCAAAATTGCGTTTCTAATACTAAGGTTTCGCAAGGTGCAAAAAGATTACCCAACTTGGGGTTCAGGTGCAAATATAGTATTTTCACTTGAGGGAAATAAAATTTAGATATGAAAAGACTGTTATGCCCTTCATTCCTTCCTCATTAAATAAAATTTAATGAGGGGTATAAGAGTATTTTCATATCTAAATTTTATTTTCCACATGTGAAAATACTATATTTGAACCTGAACCCCAAGTTGGGTATTGTTTTTGCTCCTCGCGAAACTTTAGTATTAAAAACACAATTTTGAGCAAAGTTTAGTATCATTTTTGCACCTTCGCCCTTAATAATAACATAAGTAATAAATGAGGGTTATGACAAAGCTACTAAATGAGGATTACCAGCAGGTCGTTTTCTTTTAAATATACTCCCTCCGTTCCTAAATATAAGATCACTTTCCCTTTTTTGAAGAGATTAAGGAAATTAAAACAGTAAAAGTACATGATCTTCCTAAATTACCCCTCACTTAAATTTAAAAGACAAATAGTACTATGAACCCTAATTTCTCTCTTCATGATTTCTTCCATTCTTCCCTTTTTCTTGAATGCTTTCTCGATAATATCAATTGAAGAATAAATTATTGATTCAAAAATTGAGAAATTGACAACAATTTCTGCAGCAAATCTTTCTTTTCTCCAGCAAATCTTTCTCCAACAACATCAGTGGCTCTTGTAAAATGAGTCAATCAATTGCTGATTATCAGAAAGGGAATCAGAAATTAAAACAACGAGAGGAATTGAGAAATCGGAAAGGAATGATTGCAGATTTTGGCTATTGTAAATTGAGGCGGTGGAGGAAGTCTGAATGTTCATGGGAAGTCTGAATTAGCATCGATATCATGGGAAGTTCATGGGAAGTCGCGAATGATTCAAAAACAAGAAAGCCTAATGAAATCCAACTCTGAATGTTAAAAGTCAAGAGACATGGGAGAGACTCATTTGCTTGTAAAATGAGTGTAGGGGTAATTTGGGCAAAACTTGACACAAAATAAAAAGTAATCTTATATTTAGGAACTTATCCACATCCCCAAAGTGATCTTATATTTAGGAACGGAGGGAGTATTTTAATCTTCCAACCAGAAGGCCGGTTGACATTTTTAATAAGAATTTAGAAATGATGATATTTTTTTAATTGTTTATTATTTTTAAAATATTAAATGTATATTTAGAATGCTTTGTTTACAACCCGGAGTGTATGGTTGAGTGACAATGATTCATTCACCATTAACCAATAGTTAAGGGTTTGATCATTGACATTGGGAATGAAGACACATTAAATGTCCAGCAACAGTTGTACCACTCATTGAAGTGCCTACAAATCTGCAGAGGATTTGTCTCCTACCTCTCAACTAGAGGGATACCTTGATGATTGTTAAAAAAAAATGCTTTTTATACATTTTAAAATTTAATATCAACAATTTTTAATATGACTAACAATGTTTAGTTTAGAAGATTGGAAAGACATTTTACAAAATGAAAAATAATTAAAACTTGTGTATGGTTAAATAAAAAAATGTGCCTTTTGTCATCTATTTGTTAATCTTAAGTAGCTTTGCATAAAGGTCCAAAAAAAAAAAGTAGCCTTGCATGGAAGCCCACTGACGAGTGACGATTGACTTTGAACCCGTCGATAAGTTACTCCCTCCTAATTTTTCTATTTTAATTCTCTAAAGACCTTTTAATGAAATCACATAATCAAGTAAGTAAATGGAGATAACTAAATTAGTTAAGAGTAGAGATTTTTTTCCCCGAAAAACCACTATAACATTCAAGGATTACTCCTAATTATCACTTTTTGCTGGTATTATATTCACTTTAGTCTCTTGCGGTAATCACATCACAACATTAGAAAGAGAGAGAGAGAGAGGCATATTTAAGAGAGAGACAGAGAGGTTATTGTTAATTTGTTATACAAGACATAAGAGGGGTATATTTACCGAATGAATTTAGGGAAAATGTCATTTAAATCCCTCCGAATATACAAAAGGATAATTTAGGAACTCAAACTTCCAAAAGGACCATGAAGGAGCTAGGACATAGTTGACATTTTAAAATTGTGTGAAAAGACAAAATTGCCCTAATCATAAAACAAAAATTACTAACCACCCTATTGAAAATGGTGGGTGTAAGGGTGGTTAGTAATTTCTGTTTTATGATTAGGGCAATTTTGTCTTTTCACACAATTTTAAAATGTCAACTAGGTCCTAGTTCCTTCATGGTCCTTTTGGAAGTTTGAGTTCCTGAATTGTCCTTTTGTATATTCAGAGGGATTTAAATGACATTTTCCCATGAATGAATTGAATTTATCAAAAACAGCTTTAAAAAGGTTTATCAATTTCCCAGTTTCCAATAAAAAGTATTGTGTACTAAAAATGATGGTCCTAAATATATGACGTATTATTTAATTTAATTAGATTAATGATGATAATAAAGTTAGTTAAAATCATATGATATTTACCAATGCACTTTAGTGGTCTACTTTTATCCTTACACACTCTCTCTTGTTTTCTTATTACTGGAATATTAATAAGGATCATTTAAAAAAAAAATTGGTAACAATTAAAAAGAAGTATTATATTGAATGTCAAATACATTTCACCAAATATGTCTTATATTTAGGATTGGAGTGAGTAATACAATAAGCCTTTTAAAGATGATTTTATCAAAAAGGAGGGAGGGAGAAATGGAATTGCCGTTATTGATGAGGAAAAATGACAATTACGTTCTAAAACTTTAATTTAATGATAACTAGGTATGTCCTTGAAAAAATTTAATTTACTGAAACTAATGTTGTAAATATATTCTGTTAAAGAAACCAAATCTAAGTTGCAAATCAAGAAGTAACGAAATATGATACTACCTCCGGTCCTAAATATAGAACCTAGATGATTTTTTTTTTTGGAGAGGTTAAGGTTGCAAAATAGTCTATTAAATCATGACATATTTGATATATTTTTAGATTATCCATTAGTTTATAAGTGAAATAAACTAGTTTAAGGGAAAAAATTAGGTAAATCAATTTATAATTAACTTATTTTGCTTTTTTTAGGATTGTTCTAAAACTTTAATTTAATGATAACTAGGTATGTCCTTGAAAAAATTTAATTTACTGAAACTAATGTTGTGAATATCGATTCAAATAGTTATTCTGTTAAAGAAACCAAATCTAAGTTGCAAATCAAGAAGTAACGAAATATGATACTACCTCCGGTCCTAAATATAGGACCTAGATGACTTTTTTTTGGAGAGGTTAAGGTTGCAAAATAGTCTATTAAATCATGACATATTTGATATATTTTTAGATTATCCATTAGTTTATAAGTAAAATAAACTAGTTTAAGGGAAAAAATTAGGTAAATCAATATATAATTAACTTATTTTGCTTTTTTTTAGGATTTTTCAAAAAAGTCGATTAGGTCTTATATTTAGTACTGGAGGGAGTATATTTTAATTTGCAGCTAAGTATTCTATCCCTACAGTTGTTGGCAATGCTATTTACAGCCCAAATCTTTATAGTAGAATCTTTTGAGAACTTTACTATCATTAAATTGAAATTGAGATCTATCTACTATTCTCATTTTCTAGCTCACATGGTTATTCTATACTCGAAGTGACAAATCAAGGGTCTTCTCCCCAAAAGAAGAAGTTGGGTTTTAAATTGTCTAAACAAAAAAACGGTGTATGACAAGATTTTTTGAACTGAACGATGCATGACAAGATGGCTCTCTTGTTGATGGGTTTTTATTGGACTAAACAGCCATCCCACTAATTTGAAACCAATCCGATTAATGTCTTGAGTTGATGTAACGTAGTAGTTGTTCTCTTTACGAGCAAATTTAACATCTTATCGCTTGAGTTGTAATTAAATATAAGAACAAAGGAACACTTCATAATAGAGCAATGGAAGTAGGGTGTGAAAAAACAGAGCTAAACCGTATTATTGGCCATCTCCATACAACATTTTTTGAACCATATGATATGCTTCATTCACGTTAAACCACTTGAAATTCTTGCAACACAACCAAAAAATTAGGGTAAAAGGGCAAAAATGCCTATATAATTATCACCAAGGTGCATCCAACACTATGTAAAATGATTTTTTAGAGCAAAACTACTTATAAAATTTCAAAAGTGGGGCAAAAGTTTTCATGGTGTCATGTGGCTGCCCATGTGTCATTGACAAAGGCACACCATAGCACATGGACAACCACATGGCACCATGGGCACTTTTACGCTTTTGAAATTTCATGGATAGTTTTGTTCCAAAAAATTTTACATGATTCTTGCCTTCTCAATGTACCTTAGTGACAATTACATGGGGAATTTTGCCCCTTTGCCCAAAAGAACTAGAAATCAAAATAAGATACTATGCTTTCTGCTTAGGGATAGAGGAAAACTTGCTATCTACATCTATTCAAATATGCCTACACTGTAAACTTAAATATCATAATAAGATGCTATCAATGCTTTCAGCTTTGGCTCCTATGACCAGCAATTGCATATCTCAAAAACATATTATTCAAGTGGTGTCTCTACATATTTTTTTTTTTGCAATTGAAGAAACAAACACTACCAGCTCAAATTACAGACATGTCATACTCACGCATGACTAGCATCTATTCACAGGCTCAGTCACTCAGTACTGGTGCACAAACTTCACCTTCCTAACGTCTTACACTGATTGAAGCTCCCTTTAGCCTGCTCGTTGAGGTGGTGTTCTGTGACCAGGATGATCGCTTGAATCCCCCACTAAGTAGATTAGATGCCGAGGCTGCAGAAATTTTCCTTCTTTTAGATTCTAGCTCCAGTCTTCTCTTATCAGGCATGGAGGAGGAGCCAGATGCTCCAGAAAAAATGGATCCAGCATTGATCAGAGCTCGCTTGTCCTTTCTGTTTCTGTCAAATTTGCTAGAAAACTTCACTTTTGCTGCGGCAGCTGCATCTTGTTCTGTAGACGGAAGCAGTCTCATTCCAAGGCCTCTTTTCCGACAGGCAGCCTCCTCTTCTGCTACTCTTTTCTTTTGACCCTGAGAAAACAGAAAAGTGTGACTGGTCAGTACTGAACCGTGGTATAATAAGAAATAAAATAAAGAATGGTCAGAGAACGAAAAGGAAATTATAATAAACAGAACATGAGCTCAGAAAACATACTCTAAGTTGGGCCCGGAGACTCTTGTTGAGAGCATAATCATCTGAATGCCTGGAATCAGATAGTCGCTGCAGACGCACGAGTACTGGTTCAGCTTCCTTCTTTTTCTTCAGATCTTTTTCTTGGTGTTCAAGACGATAAAATGGATCCGCAAGCTTACCTCGCTCTGTTAAAGACAATTTTAAATAGTTAAATAGCATTCATATTGGCAGATGCTCTTTACAAAATACTGTTAAAGAATCACCACATAAAAACATCATAACTATTGGCTGCTGAGCAATTCAAAATGATGTGAATAGCTTTAATTGCCCACAGCCAGATAGGTTGAGAAAGATGAACCACTGAACATATTATAAGAACTGAGATCTCAGTCATGGAGAAAAGCCAATAGAATCCTGAGTCTAATTGCACTCATTCCCTTTTTCAATAACAGAGGTAGATAGTATGATTACAAATTCCAAGCAAGCTAGAGCAAGGCATACGTAACAAATAAAGATTAAAATCTCTGTAAGCATAATTTCTTCCATATTACAAACCTTCATCAGCAGGTAGTTCGAGTGTTTCAGCATCCTCAACATCAAAAACCTCTGTTTTCTTCTGGGCCCCACTGATAATGACATACTCACAGTTCTTTGGATCAGTTTGGATGACAATCTCATGCTTACAGCATGCAGACTTCATGGTAAAGTTCCATATCTGAAGAAACCAAGAAATATTAGCTTCAAAAAATGGTTATCAGAAAATCGGTTGAAAAAAATACTTGTAGAAGCTTCAAAAGAACATGATGCATGCTGAGTGTGTGTCTGTGTGTGAGAAACTTCATATGCATATGCAGGATCCTATATTTCCTCCTCAATCTATAAAAATCATTCAAGCAAAATGCAATAACCCTACTATGCCACAAAAGCAATAAAGTATTGTCAGATGCTTTTGCAATCTTATCCAAAATACCTTTGTAGAATAGTAATTTCCAACTTGCTTTTTCTCTGCATTAAACCGGACTCCTTTTCCAATCATAGAATTGCACCCTCCACACCATATATTAAAAGGCATTTCAAACCTGGAAGCATAATTCAAAAGTGATGAAAAAATGTGTCAACATAGTATCCAGGAAAACCAATTTAAGCTTTGATGGGAGAAAAATACCGTTCATGGATCACATAGATTACCAAAGAAGTTTATTAATGTGGATAAACAGGTTTGAACATGTGATAAAACTTAGGAAAATAATCCATATTCAATGGCAATTCATCATCAACTTGTCACTAGAATATACTCATGAGTTCTCTATATTTTTTATAATCATTTCCTTCTAAAACTATGCAACTACGAAATTCAATTATCAAGCAGAAACCATATGGCATTATGGAATCCATAATCCAGGACAGACATCAATGACAAAGATATTCATCCTTTACAAAGTTTTGTGTTCCAGACTGGAGCACTTATTGCAATATAATTAACAACTTTTCAATAAAAACCACGCTCTCAAGAAGGATAATAGACAACAAGAACGGCATTATCATAGCTGCAAGCTATAGTTACTGCAGTTCATTACCTGATAATCAAGATGCCCTGATCTAATTTTCTCGCTCTCTCCCTCAAGGCATGTTGACCATGAAACTTGTTCAGAGAACCCTGAAAAGCAAAAACAGATGTAAGTCTCCTGATAATATACCATTCTAAACAAAAGCAAAATAAAGCCTCTAAGCAAACATACCTGACTTGGATCCCATTCTGGAGGGTAGTAAAAGTTGTCTGCTCTAGCAGCCGCAAGTGAAGACTGTAATCAAAACAATGTGAGTTTAGTGAACACACTATTGACAAATCAACTATCATCTAACATACAACAACAAACCCTCATCCCAACTAGGTGGGAACTATCATCTAACAATAAAAGGCCCAACCTAATTCTAGTCCCCACTTGGAGAGGGTGCTGGGGAAAGGAATATACTAAGCAGTCTTACCCATGCTTTTTTTGCAGAGAGACTAATTCTAACCCGCGACCTCAGACCCCGAGGCAAGCGAGCTTACCATTGAGTCAAGCCGGCCCTTCAACTATCATCTAACAATACAAAATAGAAAAAAGAAACAGAAAGCATGCAACCACCAAGTCTTGGTAGGTCCCTATTCTTTAGTTTAAATTAAACAGGGATTAATAACACAAACTGAAATCTTCATGGCAAGTTATCCATAGGTAATCACATTCACATGCACTTGCATATCAAAAACAAAGTAAAATTTCAAAGCTTCCCTTAAACAATCTCCATCAAATGACATAATTTGCGGTCTTTCCAATCACAAGTTAACACAATCTCCATCAACGATATACAAAATTCACATGACAATTAAGATAATGAATTACAGAACCCCAAAAACTTAAAACCCTAAACATGATTTTCCACATGTTCCCTTCGAATATACTATTCTACTGAACTTAACATCAAAACGAGTTCTTAAATACTACGATTAGAATTTCCTGAAGCTGTTGTATTGGCCAAATCGAAATAAATCAAAGAAGCTAAAATTTAGGATGAATTTAATCAGAAAAAAGGGAGGCAGATTAAAAGGAAACCCTAATTTAATTAAAAGGAAAGATTTGTTTGGTACCATGTTTTAGTTATTGGTGGTGGAATTGGGTGAATTTGGTGAGAGATTGTGTGATTCGGAAAAGGGATGAGATTCAGAGAGGTCGATCGGAATGAACGAAATCACCGTCGTACGAACAACAACGAAGCCACCGCGATTTCTATGCTTTGGTTTGCTTATGGTATTTTCTTCTACGCGTTCCTATATTAATACTATTACCTTTTTTTTAAAATTTATATTTGGATAATCAGATTAAATTTATATTACACCTCGCAAATATTCTATTCTATTTTTTTTTAAAAGGGTTAATATGCAAATCCGCAATCAAAGTACTCCATATCAAAAGGTGTAGATTTGCCCCTGACATATTTTTAGATGCAATTTTAACCTGAAAGTAAAAATCTTGTACAATTTTAAACTTCTGTTAGTGAAGAAGGTTAACACTGTTTGTTTTAATTATTGAAATGTCACTTTGACTCTTAAAATTATTGAAATGTCTTTCTCCTAACAATATCTCTCATTTCCATGCCCCTACTACCCCCACTCTGCAACCCCCACCTCCCCAACTATGGGAAAATGATGGTGAAGTGGGGTCTGGGGTGGTGGGGAGGTGGGGGTTGCAGTGAGGATGTTTGTCTGACTGAAACCTAGATTTTGAAAGAAAAAACTAGTATAAAGTAGTTCGTGTTTGTCAATCATATGATTTTAAAATATAGGTTTGAACTCAAACTTTGATTTTAAACTTAGATTTGAAGGTGTTCCAAACAACAACGTAATCCTACAAAAATTCAGTTAAGTTTTAGGTACCAATCTATCAAAAATTTACATTTTCAAAATAAATTAAAAAACATATAATTCATCGGAAAAAAAAGCATATGGACCTCTAGAAGTTGATATTTTATATGGATGTGCTTCTGTGAGATTATAGTTTTTTTTTTCTTTATTTATATTAATAATGAACTGTAGTTCGAAAATGGTCTTCAACCCAATCATTCCCCACTTCTCTCGCTGAAAATAGTAAAATAGTACACACAAACACCAGCACTCATCAAACAGTCCAAACTCTAAGGTCTCATCACATGAAAATAGTCAAAATTCCACACTTTTCAAACCTCTCATATCTCGTTCTCTAGTCTCTTCTCCCTCCCTTATAAACCCCTTTTTTTTTCTGAATCCTCGCCAACTATATATATCTAATATATCTAATGCAAGCTTTTTCTTTCTCACTATTTTCCACAACCTTTTGCCTTGTTTCTTCTCTTAACCATATATATATATGGCATTCAAATTCTCTCACTTAAATATTCGTCACATACTTTTATGTCTAGCTCTTATCTTATTCTTGTTACTCTTCCATCGTCACTTCTTCATCAACACCACCATCACAGAAACGACCACTTTGCCCTGTCACTATCATCACTCTTTGATATTTAGGTGGAGAGGCAGAAAGACTCTGGCCATCAAATTTGACTTCACTCAAATTCTCAAGAACCACCACCACCGGTTGAAGACCGATTCAGCGACAACTAAGATTGATCCACGTTACGGTGTTGAAAAACGCAAGGTCCCAAGTGGTCCAAACCCATTACACCATTGATGGATGCTTGAGAGATGACGAGCAGTGAAGAAACTAAAGGAGATAATGGTTAGTGAATTAATGCGCTTTAATTAAATCTCTTTTTTTTCTTATTTTTATGGTTTTTGCTTATTCCTAAATTAAATAAGAACATAGAAATAATATATTTTATCCTCCTATAGCTAGCTAGCTAGTCACTATGTATATGATGATATTTCCAAGCTTGATTTGTTCTTTTCATTTTGTATTTTGATAAAATATAATTGATAATTGATGCTGTGTATGTGTCTATTTTTTAATTTTCCGCCACTTGATTATCAAGTAACTAATGTTGATAATCTCTCTCGTTATTCCATGGAATTTTTTTTTTTAAAAAGATTACTTCATAGATATGGTTGTTCATGAATGACATATTTTGTTTGGTTTTATTTTTTTATCGTAAAAAATATATGAAGCTCAGAATTATCAAAATAAATAGTATTCATTGTAGAATATCTTTTTCAGAAACCTTAATAAGGCTAATAATCAAAGTTTCAAATGGAAGAAAAAAATTTCTATAACAATTGAAATAGAACAAGTTAAATTCCTTAGATTTACATACATACACAAATATATGCATAAAATCGATTTTATATTTAAATTTTGATGGTGATTCTTTTTTTGGATAATGATGGTATATAGTTTTCCGTTTGCCTGAGATAGTTTAACATACTAAAAGTGATCCTTTGAATAAGTAAGGTTATACAGACAACAATTTTGTTTTATAAATTTTTCTTTTGATAAAAAATTGTTTTATAAATTAACTACCGTACCGTACGTTAATTCTCAACTTTCGGACTTCAATATCATGCCAACTCTTTTATAATATATTACATTCTGTGAATAAACGAACTAATAAATGCACAAAAATAATGCTTTGTTCATAATTATATGAATGGTTTTTGCTTTTGAATTTCATACACACACAACATGTTTTACCTGAAATCAATATATGTATTTTGAAAATAGTAGTAAAATTATTTGTAATCTCTAATTCAAGTATATATACTCCAAAATATAGGACACATTCTAAAAGGAATTATTGGTCCATAATATAAGTCAATGAGAAGGCTAGAAAATTTTACCGCTATTTATTGGGAGTAAATGTTATTTAGTGACAAAGATAAAAGATGTGAGACCAATTTGAAGAGCTTACTTACCGTACCATTAACTCTCATTTTCGGTGATGAGTCGATGATTAAAAAGTAACCTATATTTAAGACCCAAAAGGGTATATGTAATAGTTAAGCAAACGGTACGTTGTGTGTGTTGAGGGTTTCAGTGCATTTGGTTTTGATGATTACCATGGAAATATAACGATATTGATGGGATTCATGAGAAAGAAATACGAGTTTGACGTTTTTTTGTTGGATAGGATATGTGACTTTTGGTGAGTGATGTTATATAAACGTACAAGAGTAACTGAGACGGCACGGCACGGCACATAATTGCAGGAAAAATATTATGGCTGCTATTTATTCATATTATGTTAATAAAGTCCCGCCGGGGTACTATGAATACAAAGAAAGCAATGGATTCCCGTTCACTCACTGAAACGGAAAAAATGGGAAAAAAAATACAAAGAAAGCAATGGGTCTCCACGATATTACAGTATTCCTGCTTTCATTCGTTGTGGAAAAAAATATATAAAAAGTTAAAACCATCGCTTTTTCTAAGCCACGTTCTAGTGACTTATTTAATTAATTGATTACTTAAGTAATGAAAAAAGTAAGTTACATCTAGCTCCCATCTCAAAATAATATTTAGTTCATGAGTAATTTTAGTAATTTTACATAGAAAATATTCTCTTGTTTTATCTCTCACATTTATTATTTTTCATTAAATTATAATTTTTTACTTATAAAATGATATGTAAAATAATTACATATATAAGTATGTCAGAGAAATCATGTAAAATATACTATAATTAGTTGATATATTTAGTTTTTAAATTGCCATAATTTAATCAATTAACTCTTACATTGAGAACTAGAGGTGCGTGGAAGAGATTTGTATTGAGAAAGTTACAAAAATTATTTGAAGTTAAATTGAATTCCTATCTACTTAGGACTTGTTTAAGTCTGATCCAAAAAAAAAGGACTTGTTTAACGTGGTAAGATGAAATGAGATATGTGTAAGTAGAAGTCAATGATTTAAACTCTTCTTCATATATTCTATAGAAAAATAATAAAATAAAGAACATTATATGCCTTATTGTATTTATTCAATGTGTTTCTTTTTTTAACTAAGTAGAACCCATTACATATCCAGATCTCTTTTTTTAATTAGTTGTGTGGCAAATGGGGGTTGCTCAGTTAAGTTGTAATTTGCATAAGTATGATCAGTTAATTTGTCATAAATTTTTAATATGTGACAGAAGTTGAAAAAATGTGCAACAATATCATGAAAGCTATATGTAGAATGAAATATATATAGCATGCTTAACTAGTGTGCATTATTGGTAAAACCATTAGCAAAAGATAGGCTTTTCCATAAGTCAACGAATCATTTCTGCCAATGCATATACCAGGCATAGGGTTAGTCGTATACATATGACTATGAGTAAATGCTTGTCGTGAAAAAAAAATATGAAAAAAATGCTTGCCGTTAATTCATTCTTTTGAACCTGCTGCTTATCTATTTTCATGTTTAAAAGAGTCGGTGATGTATATACCCAAAATATCTATACCCAAAATAATATCCGTTACTTTTTGTGACTAAATTTGATGACCCAAGCTACAAAAAGAAAAGGATATATGGTGAGTGTGAGGAAAAAATTAAACAAGTTGTTGTGTATGGTGTGCGTAATCAATGAAACCATGATTATGCATCATTATGGGAATCTTGAGAATGGATTTTAATTAGTAGTTAAGTGATTAATATAAAATGTTACATATGCATGGAATAATTGAAATTGGATTGAGCATAAAAGAACAAAATTTCCTCAGTATTCTCTTCAGTTGAGAGGCCATTTCTATTGTTCACCATGCATTATTTACATATATTATTATTATTATATATTGTTCATGCCATTTTTTGACTAATAACGAATCTGTCGAATCATGTTATATATAGAGAGGTGATGCTACATCAACATTAGAGAGTGCTATCATGAGTTTCTTTGGTTATCACCATTTAATAAGGGATCTATAAAAGGGACTGCCATGTGCGATCCAACTTACCAAACATAAAAAAACTGTTTCTGCGTAACGTTTTTTTTAAAGTACTAAGCAAATAAACCGGTGTTAAGCTACCTTTTTTATTTAAAAAAAATTAAAAAGTAGGATGGTTAAACCGTTGCTTTATACCGTTTTTCTATTTAAAAATAAAATCTGCCTTTTATTTTTTAACAAAATTTGAGACATAGCAATGTTTAATTAATAAGCATTATATTGATCTGATTTGAGCTAGCCTTTACAAAAAGTAAACTCCATGTAAAGACCCTCTCCTCTGCCAAGCTAGGTTATGATAAATATGTTATAACACATAGCAAAGACATTTCATAATCAGGGGGAAAGACCCTCTCCTCTCATCTCAACTCCCTCAGTTTCTCTACTCTCTATATTTCTCTCTACTCTCTCTTTTTGTTTCTTTTGATTTCCTCTTCACACTTCTTCTTCAGTCAACAGCAAATATATTAAAACTGTGGTTTTTTTAATTTTTTGAAATTCACTATTATCCATTGAAACATATATATTTGCTTCTTTTCGAATTTTTTCAATCATTAAAAAAATGTTTTGTTCTTCATTTTTATTAAGAGACACATGCAGAACAATTTTTTTTAAAATAATTCATCTGTGTTAGCAGCGGTTATAAAAAAAATTTTATTTTTTTTATCTCCATTGATTTGCAATAATTTTTATTTTTTTCTTCACCTTAGCTACGTTTTTCCCAAAGAAACACCATCACGTGCTCACGACGGATAATAGAGTCAGCTATCAGTTTCGAACTAAAGCTAATTTATTATCGTATTTGACCACATCTACATCAGTTTTGCAAAGCATGGCAATGGCATACACAGTCATTTAGCAATGTTTTTGAAAAGCGTTGCAGAAACTTAGTTATATTTAAAAGCGGTGCTAAGAGCAAAAAATAACCAAACCTTTCTCTTGGCGGCGGAAGTCACTACAAGAAATAGGGTAAGTTCTTTTCAGTAATTTTTTTTAGTTTGGAAAACTGAAAATATTTGTCCAATTTTCTTTTCGGTTTCCACAAAAATGAAAAGAAGTTCTTTTATAAATACCATTATCTATTTTTTTTATAAAAAATTATTCTCAACCGTGGCTTTGTGGCATGTTCTTGTAAAAAACTGATTTTCCTTCTTAAAATAATTAAGGATAAATAGAAAAATCAGAAAATGGTGGGCCTAACCACTACCCCTCAAATTACTCAACAACCCAACTGCTTGTCACTCTCTCCATGACTCACTCCATGATCTCTCCCCTATAATCTCTCTCCAAAAAATTGTCTCCACTCCTACCATATATACAAAACAGACGATAACCAGAGGCATTATCACTCAATCTACGTTCTCACATGTCTCTCCTTCCAACCCAAAACAAATCTTCTAAATACCTTTGCCTCTTGTATTATCCTGCCATTCCATCAATCCAACATCCAAAATCATGTTACCACCATATGTATCTGTTATACACCGTTATACCTTAATGGGCTTGGGCCTTAACAGAGGCCCAATAAAGGGATAGACGCCTTCAGGGCGTCGAAGATAACATCACTAGCGACAGTGGAAGTCCAATAGCGAGATAGACGCCCTATGGGCGTCAAGGACGATATCACCAACGGCAGTAAAGCAGATTGACTTGGTCGCCCACCTTTTTCGGAGTAGTCGCCCACCTTTTTCGGAGCACGTGCAACGTCTCTTACCCATAACGGCCGCCTATGATTTCGCAACCACCAGGACTGAGCTTCAACTATAAGAAGGCCACGAACTCATTTAGAAGCCACAAGCAATTCTCTGCAATCTCTCTCTCTCTCTTTCTTTGTATTCTTCTCTCTGATTATCATTGTACTCTGAATTATAGCTTTGTGATCAAGGCATTTACGCCCATATTTGTAACCACCGTTGCCGGTGACCCCGTTATTGTACTCAATCATATTATCAATAAAGAGCTTCAATTATTCATCTATATTCTATAGTTCCCCTATATTGTGCATCAACATTTTGGCGCCGACCGTGGGGACTCCGGCAACATTATTTCTAAAAGCTTCACGTTCTCTGAGTGAGCAAATTGAACTTTAAGATGGAACAGCAACCAAAGCCTGTTTCCAAGCCAACTAGCTCTTCCACTGACCTCCAAAAGGTCCTAGAAGCCTTGACCTCTCAATCTGAACAAATGAAGCGTCTCGAACAATCTGCAGGAATTCAATTTGAGAGGATGAAACGTTTGGAGGAAGAAAACAATGAATTGAAATTGCACTTAGCAGGCTTAGAGTCCAGGAAAAACAAAAGAAGGCAGAGCGGACCTGAAAGGGAGATTCGCCAAGTGCCAAACCCAAATGACCATGAACGCAATCCTAACGGTGAAAAAGATAATAAAGGTAAGAATACTGACAATAATGATATTCCTAATGATGAAACAGGTAGAGACGACGAAGAGGGATATGACGATTCTCAGTCTTATGATAGTCGAGAACAAGGTGAGCAGTCCGCTCAGAAGTCACAGGCAAGGATCCCTCAAAATCATCCACAAGGAGGACAAAAGAGGGAAGACGAAATTCTCTCTTTTGCCCTTCGAATGGAGAAGGAGGTCGCTGAGATAAAGAAAAAGATGTACTCGATTCCAGGTGTTCAAAAGCCACTTGATGCAGCCCGTTTAGGGAGTTATTCGGAATCACCCTTCATAGACGACATCGCGTTTGCTGATCTACCTGAAAGATTTGCTTTTCCTACTATGCCAAAGTATGATGGCAAGTCGGATCCAGACCAACACTTGGCCCAATACAGGCAGATTATGCTAGCAGCAGTCCTCCCAGCCGACAAACGACATGCTGCTATGTGTCGTGGATTTGGTATAAGTTTGATTGGCCCAGCCCTGATGTGGTGGACCAATCTCCCTCAAGGTAAAATAACTTCATTTAGTCATTTAACTGACATTTTTGTTGAACAATTTGCAAGCAGCAGAGTCATGGTTAAGACGTCAGACGACTTGTATCGAATTGTCATGAGGCCGGACGAGTCATACAGAGATCTTTTGAAAAGGTTTACGGCAGAGATGGTAAGTATCCCAAATTGTGATCCTAACATTGCTGTGCAGGCGTTTAAGAGAGCATTGCCACCCACTTGCGGCCTCTATCAAGAATTGGTTTTGAAACGGGTGACAACTTGGCCAGAAGTCCAATCATACGTGTGGTCCCATATTAATCTTCAAGAGGACGACGCCAATAGAAATCATGCCCTTAAAATGAATCAGGGACTGGCGACAACCAGTCTCCCCGCTAATTCAGTGATTGCCACAAACGCGGATAAGCCGGCTAATCAACAACAAAATAACTTGGGATCCACAGACCGCCGTTCTAAACGGCAACGAGGTAGAAATTTTCGCTTTCACCCTTATACTAACAATAATGAGCAGGGCGACAAACAGAAGAGGGACCCACCCCCTCCTAGATATGAAGAGTTCAACATGTCCATTGGACCAGCTGAAATGGTAAGTGCATTTGAAAAGATGGATAGGGTGAAATGGCCTAAACCTATGACGACGCCTGTCAATGAGAGAGACACCACTAGATACTGTGACTACCATAAAGACGTCGGCCATCGAACAGAGGATTGTTGGAGGTTCAGAAAAGAAGTAGCCTTCCAACTTAAGCACGGTAACTTACAACATCTTCTTAAGAATAATACTACTAACAATGCAGGTAGAGATCAAAGGCAGAACGCCCCAGCTCAACCCCCGCAGGCCGTCAGAACGATTAACACAATCATTGGGGGGTCGGCAATAAGTGAGATGTCTTACTCCGCTGCAAAGCGACATGCGAGGTCTTTGCCAAAAGAATTGGAATGGGTTAATGGTAATGTGAGTAATGATCAGGTGGTTGAAGGTCCAATAACCTTCAATGACGCTGATATTCAGAACGTCCAGATGCACGACGACGCCCTGGTAATATCTTTGCTAATAGCTAATTGTTTGACTAAAAGAATATTGGTAGATGCAGGTAGTTCTGTGAATATTATTTATTTGCAAACTGTCAAAGAATTACAATTAAAATCCCAAATAATTAAGGCTCCAACTGTCTTGGTATTTGGAAATGGAACACCAGATAGGACGATTGGAGAAATATCTTTGATGACCTTTGCTGCTGGAATTAATGCTTTAGTCAAGTTTCAGGTAATGGACTGCCCGACCACTTACAATGCTTTGTTAGGACGTCCTTGGATTCATCAGATGAAGGTAGTCCCCTCGACGTTACACCAATCAATTAAGTTCTCTACACCTTGGGGTGTGAGAGAGATCAAAGGCGACCAGAGGATGGCAAGAGAATGTTACCAAGCAGCATTGAAAGGCTTGGAACAATCTCCTCCATCGGAATAGCAACTACAAGTGTTCATTCCTATGGACAGGGCGACAAAGGAGGAAGACGATAACTTAGAAAAAATAATTTTAGATCCTGAAAACCCTGAAAAGTTTTTGTCCATAGGAATGGACCTAGTTCCTGAGGTAAGAAGGGAACTAATCTCTTTCCTAACAAATAACTTAGATTGTTTTGCTTGGTCCTATGATGATATGACAGGTATAAGCCCGGACGTCATTGAACATCAATTGAACGTCGACCCTACATTCAAGCCGATTAGACAGAAAAGGCGGAAATTTGCACCAGAGAGGAATAGAATTGTTAATGAGGAAGTTCAGAAATTATTGAAAATTGGATCTATTCGAGAAGTGAATTACCCTGATTGGTTAGCTAATGTTGTAGTCGTCCCAAAGAAAAATGGTAAGTATAGAGTGTGTATCGATTTCACAGACTTGAACAAAGCCTGCCCAAAGGATTCCTTTCCATTGCCACACATTGACAGCCTAGTAGACGCAACATCAGGACATGAACTGTTAAGTTTTATGGACGCCTTTTCTGGGTACAATCAGATATTGATGCATCCAAACGACCAGGAGAAGACTTCTTTTATCACAGATCGTGGAACTTATTGTTACAAGGTAATGCCTTTTGGTTTGAAAAACGCTGGTGCAACATACCAAAGGTTAGTCAATCGCATGTTCGCCGCCCAACTTGGGAAGACGATGGAAGTTTACATAGACGACATGCTAGTCAAATCTTTGAAAGCGGAAGATCATATTAACCATTTGCAGCAGACGTTCGATCTTCTGAGGAAGTATAACATGAAACTCAACCCTGAAAAATGCACTTTTGGGGTGCAGTCTGGTAAGTTTTTAGGATATTTGGTGTCAAAGAGAGGGATAGAAGCAAACCCATCACAAATCAAAGCTGTATTGGACATCCCATCACCCAAATGTGTGAAGGACGTCCAGCGTTTGACGGGTAAGATAGCTGCTTTAACCAGATTTATATCTAAATCTTCTGAAAGGTGCCAACCATTCTTTGATATATTGAAGAAGAATAAGGAGTTTGTATGGAACGACGCCGCTGAAAAGGCGCTTCAGGATTTGAAAGAATATCTCACGAGCCCCCCTTTGCTTTCTAAGCCAAGTCCAAGTGAAACCTTATATCTATACTTGTCTGTCGCCTCTAATGCTGTGAGCTCAGTTCTTGTTAGGGAAGAAGATAGGCGACAGAACTCAATATATTATGTTAGCAGAGCCTTGTTAGATACGGAGACGCGATATTCAATGATGGAAAAACTTGCTTTGGCCTTAGTAACGTCTTCTAAGAAGTTGAGGCCGTATTTTCAGTGCCACCCAATTGTGGTCGTCTCAACCTATCCTTTGCGGAACGTCCTCCATAAGCCTGATTTATCTGGGAGATTGGTGAAATGGGCGATTGAGCTGAGTGAATTTGATATCTCTTATGCCCCAAGAACAGCTATCAAATCACAAATCCTAGCTGATTTTTTGGCGGAATTTAGTCCCAACCTTCAGGTAACAGCTAACAATGAGTCTTTTTCTATTAAGAAACAGGTGAACTTGTCGCCCTGGATCCTCCATGTAGACAGGTCTTCCAATGTAAAAGGAAGTGGACTGGGTATCGCGCTTGAAACCCCCGATGGTGAACAAATTGTCCAGGCAATAAGATGTGGTTTTAAGGCGACGAACAATGAAGCTGAATATGAAGCCCTTATAGCTGGACTTAAGTTAGCATCAGAATTGGGTGCAAAAGTTTTGGAAGTGAAGAGTGATTCACAGTTAGTTTCGAAACAAATCAATGGTTCTTATCAGGCAAAAGACCAAAGAATGAAGAAATATCTGGATGTAGTGTCTGATTTGACCACGCGGTTTGACGCTATGAAGATTACCCAAATAGGTAGGGAAGACAACCGGAAGGCAGACGCCCTTGCCAATATTGGTCGTCTATAGAAGTTGTGGAGACAAAACAAATCCCACTGTTTTATCTGAAAACACCGGCAATTGAGGTTAATAATCGAATTGTGTTGAATAACAGTTTAACATGGGATTGGCGATCCCCTTTGCTTTCATATCTGTTGCAGGGTAAATTGCCTTCAGATAAGAATGAAGCGCGGCGAATAGTTGTCAGAGCTGCCAGATTCACTACTATAGGCGACGATCTTTATAGACGAACTTTCACTGGTGGACCTTTGCTGAAATGTGTCTCTCCGTCTGAGGCAAATTATGTGTTAAGAGAAATTCATGAAGGTGAATGCGGAGACCATAGTGGAAGTCGATCGTTGATAAGAAAGGTGACTAGAGCAGGTTATTTTTGGCCGACTTTGCAGAAAGACGCAATAAGCTTGGTGACTAAATGTGAACGTTGCCAAAAATTTTGCACCGTGGCGAGACAACCCCCTGAACAGTTGCATGTAATAGTGCCTTCATGGCCTTTCCTTAAATGGGGAATGGATATTGTAGGCAAGTTTACCCCAGCACCTAGACGACTAGTCTTCCTGTTGGTCGCCACAGATTACTTCACCAAATGGGTAGAGGCCGTCGCCTTGAGCCAGGTACAAGAACCCCAGGTAATTGATTTTGTTTGGAAAAATATAGTATGTAGATTCGGTCTGCCCCAGGAAATTGTATGTGATAATGGATCTCAATTTATAGGAAGAAAATTTAGAAAATTTTGTGATAAGTGGCATATTAAACTTAAGTTTTCCACCCCTAGAAATCCACAATCGAATGGGCAGGCTGAAGCTAGTAACAAAACCATATTGACGTCTTTGAAAAAGAGGCTAGATAAAGCTAAAGGTAGGTGGGCTGCAGAGTTGCCCGCCGTCTTATGGGCGTACCGAACGACGTCTAGGACGTCGACTGATGAAACGCCTTTCTCTCTAGTTTATGGATCTGAAGCTATGATACCAGTAGAGGTAGGAATGTCATCTTTAAGAAGACAGTGGACTAGAGAAGAATCTAATAATGAACACTTAGCCCAAGATTTAGATTTGTTAGATGAACGTAGGGAACAAGCTCTTATTAGAGTCGCCGCCTATCAGCAAAGGGCGACAAAATTTTGGAACAAAGGTGTTAAGGAGCGCCATTTCCAAGTAGGAGATTGGGTTCTTCGAAAAATCTTTCCTAATACACCTGAGCATAAAGATGGAAAGTTAAATGCTTCATATGAAGGCCCCTATAAAGTGGTAGAAATCACTGGTCCTGGAGCTTATAAGTTGGTTGACGTCCATGGTAAAGACGTCCCAAGGAGTTGGAACGCCATCCATCTAAAGAGGTATTATTTCTAAGTTATTTGATTATTTGATTCAAAGAACGATGATACTGACACGATTATTTGAGAAAGAATGCAAATGATGAGAAACGCCTGTAGGCGACGAGCCCAGCTAGAAGACCTAGTGTCTGACGATTAGTTCAGCTGTGGACGTGATAATCTGATGCAATTTAACCCTATCTTTTGAGATGTTTTGTTGTGAGATGTCATTTCCCAGATAATGTGATGAATTGACACCAAAAGAACTTGATGATAAGATGATGCCGAGATGGCATGACGACATGACGCCCTGAGAGGCTGATAATAAGTTGATTTGAAAAAGGTATATATTACCTGAATTATTTTGAGTGTTTCTCATTTAATTGATTAATAGTCGACGCTAGACTAATGTTTGATAATTTCTTGGCAGGATTGCCAACGTTTGTTTAAGGTACGAGTGACCATGTTTTGACATGATATTTGATGCTACCAAAATTTTGATAAAAACTCCGCAAGTGTACGGATCGTAAATTTAGTAAAGTGGTAGTTCAAGGTCGATCCCACAGAGACTCAGACAATTAATAACTAGGCATTAGACCTCCTATTTTCATTCAAGTTGAGTAAATAAAAGAAAATTGATTTTAATTACCTAATATCTAAGAAAATAAAATAAAACAAATATTCACACAGATGAAATTCACGAGTCAAAAGAACAACCTAGAGCCACTAATCCCTTATCTGCTTCTTAGATTTTATTCCCCACTAAATTAATTATGAATTAATTCAACTAGCTAATCTAGAGTACTAGTGTCTATAAATGCCTTCCGGTCCACTTACATCCTTGCCTAGCTTAATTACACAATGTCTTGCACTAATTTACTAGGCCAATTTATAACGGTTCCGCTCTAATGTGACTATGTAGGGCTTCTAGGTATATTCCTATCCTAGTCGCAAATCAGATTAAAATCCAATCCTACACTATTTAATCCCATGGTCTATTTAAAATTCCCTCTTCCGAGTCCAATTCTAAATTCCCTAAACATGTCTAATGGTGATCAAGCACTAAACAAGTTAATCACTAAAAGCAAGATTAAATAAACTAAATCAAATTAACCATGACTAAGTAGTGGGAAATAAAATACTAAGTTACAAATAAGTTCATAGTACTCTAAGTTGCAAAAGAAAACTAGTCACACATGTCTATCAAATCAGTCCCAATAATACTCAAAACATAACAAGAAATCATTGCATAAAGGACGTTCTAATAGCAATACCAAAGGACAACAGCTTCTCCCAACTCTGATGTGTCTCCAAAGAAGTTAGAACTTGATCTTTCTCCCTTCCTTGTGCGTGTGTTCTCAATTAAGAAGAGACAAAAAAAACTGCCACCTATGTGTATGTGTGCAAGCTACTTCCTTTCCTTTTAGTGTTGATGTTCAGCGTATGTTCTAGTCCCTCACCCTCTTGCTGCGTGAATTCTCTAGGCTTTAGGAAATAGGAAGAATTATGACCAAGCCTCCCTTCTTCTCAATTGCATGTGTATATTTATAATAAAATAGTCCAACACCATATTGCTTTTGCCTTGCATGCTAAGTTTCTTTTCTTTTCTTTTCTTGTATGCCCCTTTCTCTTTATTTCCTTTTTTTAAAATCTGCATTCATGATGAGAAAGAAATAGGAAATAATCACAATGACTCAATCACATAATCTCATTAATAGGAAACTTCTCATCAAAATATTTCTTTTAATATATTAAGTTTCCTATTTCAATTAAATTTCAGATTTTCCAAAAGAATCACTCATATAATCCTCAAATTACTTTCTTTCCAATTCACAACAAAATCACTTATTTATTTAATTAATGACTCCCCAAATACAATAAAATATTTCCTAAAAACCACTAAATATGGGGAGTCATCACACCCCCACACTTGCATTAAATCTTGTCCTCAAGATTTCAAATTGTTAACACATTAGCACAAAAAAAATGAAATCAAGGTTTTATCATCACAAAGTTGAAATCAATTCAAACTCTTAACAACTGAATCCTCTTAGAAATCTCTCTCACCATCCCCAAATGCAAGCAATAAGGCAATCAATTTGATAGAGATAAATCACAAAAGCATGTCCCTCACCGGTCAAGTGTTTACGCTCAACTCTCAAAGTATATAGGGGTTGTGTTTCGCTCAATTCCATCTATGTAGTCCAGCTACCATAGGCTTGTTTATCATCTCGATATCCACTCTTATATCTCAATGCACACATAAATCAAAAGGACTTTTAAGGGTTGTAATGAAAAAGGTAGGATAATGAAATGAAAATGAGATGGAGGTATATTTGAAAAGTGCTAAACCATTTCAATTATAGTAAAGAATGAAGGAATCACATAACTTAACAAATACATAGGGGTTGACTCTTTTGACCTTCACAATTCTTCGATTCTTCTTTTTTTTTTCATTTTTTTTTCATCTTCTTTTTCTTTTTTTTTCTTCTTTTTTCACACTTTGTGTGACTATTTTTTTTTTCCTTTTTCACCTTCACTTTTCTTTCTTTTTTATTTTTTTATTTTTTTTCTTTTCTCCTTTCTTCAACACTTATATTTCCCCTTTTCCTTTTCTAATTCCTTCACCCTTTTCCATATGAATATAGTATAACACTTTTCAAAGCGTAAATAGAAGAAATAGATAAGAGATGAAAAATTGCATCAAAAGAATTCAAAGGCTAAAATATGCAATCTTTCTTTTTAAAAGAGAAGCAGGCTCAAAGGGGTTAAGCAATTGAAATAATGTAAAATGGATGGCTTTTTGGCTAAATTGGCTATGAAACGAAGGCCTTAATCATTTTTGTGCATGCAAGAGATTTGAGCGTCAAAAGAGATTCAAGACAAGTTCTAGAGGGGAAATTACAATAGATGTACTCACTCATGAAAGAATAAATTTAAGGCTCAAATTCCTCACAGGGCTTTTTGACATACTAGAGAAATTTATCTAAATCAAATAGCTTGCCTTTTCACTTACATTCAAAGAAGATGAGATCAAAGTCTAATCAAATCCAATTGTTTCAAGTTCAAATCAATCCCAAAATTGGCAAAAAGATTTTTTTTTTTCAAGAAAATTTGACAAAATGAAAGCTTGAGGACAATCTTTAGAGAACAACTATACCCTCATACCCCCGCACTTAAATGTCACATTATCCCCAATGTGAACATGTAACACAAGTAGTAGAATTACAAAAATATTCATAGCAAGTGTAGGAATGATAAAGTTATTTTAAATTCCATATCAGTCATGCAATTCAATCAAGAGGCAACACAGTCAAAACTAATCATCACACAAGCACATATCAACAAACACCATCACTCATTACCAAAATAATTCTCAGTCAAATAAAATCAAGAAAAAGTTAGAAGAATACTCCCCTGCCTCTTCTCGATTTCCACCTTTAGCTCCTAGTCCATCAAGATCAAGTTGAAGCATCCTTTGGGGTCACCAAAAAAAATCCTACAAACTCAAAACAAAACATCAAATACCAAAACCTTGGGTTGCCTCCCAAGAAGCGCTAAGTTTAAAGTCTTCAGCCAGACTTTCCAAACAAATCCTAGTCATAAGTATCAAAAACCATAATCACCTCATCTTCATTCCTTTTCAAACAGTATAAATGATCAATCAAAGTAATGACTTGTGTCTTTTCAATCATAGACAATTTCAAAGAACAAGGAATCATTGATTTTAAAGGAATTAGAATATGCTCATACAAAGAGTTAGATATATGTCTTTCTAAGAATAATGAGCATCCAATAAAATCAATTTGACTCTCATCAGTAAGAGTCACAACAGTAATAGGAGAATAATCCAAAGTAGTTATAGGAACACTCACATTAACATATATATCAGAATCACAAGCATTTGAATTTACACTTTGAAGATCAATTAGACACCCATCAGTTTCTCCTAAATCAGTTTCAAGCTCTAAGACAACCTCTAAATCTTCTTTAACTTCATGGTCATCCATATCCTCAACTTCCTCATATTCAATCTCATTAGATAACAAAGGGGAACTATGATTTAAGGAGGGATTTTGTTTCACTTCTTCAAGGTCTCTGCACATTTGACTCATCTGTGCTATAAGATTTTGTACTCTTGATTCAAACTTAGTCTCAATTGAGTCTAACCTTTTGAAACATTTCTCTTGCCATTTCAAACACATATCGGCTAATTTTTCTAATATGTCAAATCTTTCTTCTCTATGAGAGATTTCACCATCCTCAAAATTGTTTCCTTGAACATGTGAATAAGATATGAAAGGTGTGTTTATTGCATGTGAATAAGGATCAACATGTGGGTTCCAACACTCATCCTGCTCAAAATTCCAACTAGGCTTAGAAAAATTATCAACATAAGTTTGTTGCCTAGTGAAATCATCTCCTATATAATTTATGGTAGGCAAAAATGGACAATTTCCTGGTACATGATTATTTCCACAGTGATAACATCGATACCATTTATAATAATTAAGCTCTGAAAAGTCCATCTTTCTATTTTTCCAAAGAAAAAAAAAACTCAAGCTAAAACTACTAAAGAATTTCTAATTCTAATTACTAATTGCCTTGAGTCCCCGGCAACGGCGCCAAAAACTTGATGCTACCAAAATTTTGATAAAAACTCCGCAAGTATACGGATCGTAAATTTAGTAAAGTGGTAGTTCAAGGTCGATCCCACAGAGACTCAGACAATTAATAACTAGGCATTAGACCTCCTATTTTCATTCAAGTTGAGTAAATAAAAGAAAATTGATTTTAATTACCTAATATCTAAGAAAATAAAATAAAACAAATATTCACACAGATGAAATTCACGAGTCAAAAGAACAACCTAGAGCCACTAATCCCTTATCTGCTTCTTAGATTTTATTCCCCACTAAATTAATTATGAATTAATTCAACTAGCTAATCTAGAGTACTAGTGTCTATAAATGCCTTCCGGTCCACTTACATCCTTGCCTAGCTTAATTACACAATGTCTTGCACTAATTTACTAGGCCAATTTATAACGGTTCCGCTCTAATGTGACTATGTAGGGCTTCTAGGTATATTCCTATCCTAGTCGCAAATCAGATTAAAATCCAATCCTACACTATTTAATCCCATGGTCTATTTAAAATTCCCTCTTCCGAGTCCAATTCTAAATTCCCTAAACATGTCTAATGGTGATCAAGCACTAAACAAGTTAATCACTAAAAGCAAGATTAAATAAACTAAATCAAATTAACCATGACTAAGTAGTGGGAAATAAAATACTAAGTTACAAATAAGTTCATAGTACTCTAGGTTGCAAAAGAAAACTAGTCACACATGTCTATCAAATCAGTCCCAATAATACTCAAAACATAACAAGAAATCATTGCATAAAGGACGTTCTAATAGCAATACCAAAGGACAACAGCTTCTCCCAACTCTGATGTGTCTCCAAAGAAGTTAGAACTTGATCTTTCTCCCTTCCTTGTGCGTGTGTTCTCAATTAAGAAGAGACAAAAAAAACTGCCACCTATGTGTATGTGTGCAAGCTACTTCCTTTCCTTTTAGTGTTGATGTTCAGCGTATGTTCTAGTCCCTCACCCTCTTGCTGCGTGAATTCTCTAGGCTTTAGGAAATAGGAAGAATTATGACCAAGTCTCCCTTCTTCTCAATTGCATGTGTATATTTATAATAAAATAGTTCAACACCATATTGCTTTTGCCTTGCATGCTAAGTTTCTTTTCTTTTCTTTTCTTGTATGCCCCTTTCTCTTTATTTCCTTTTTTTAAAATCTGCATTCATGATGAGAAAGAAATAGGAAATAATCACAATGACTCAATCACATAATCTCATTAATAGGAAACTTCTCATCAAAATATTTCTTTTAATATATTAAGTTTCCTATTTCAATTAAATTTCAGATTTTCCAAAAGAATCACTCATATAATCCTCAAATTACTTTCTTTCCAATTCACAAAAAAATCACTTATTTATTTAATTAATGACTCCCCAAATACAATAAAATATTTCCTAAAAACCACTAAATATGGGGAGTCATCAATATTTGATGAATATAATTTAAGAGATTCCTTTATTAATGGATTCTTTTTGTCTTGGTAGGTTATTACCCATACCCGTTGGAGGTATGGGTGTTTAACGGAGGAAATAAATGACGAGAAATAAATGAAGTGATGCGAAGAGTATTGAGTATGAAGATAGAAGACAAGGTTTGCATTAAAGAAACAGTACAGTGAGTACAATGTATTGAGTACAATGTATACATAATGAAAATGAAAATTTCTACAAGTAAAAGATTTAGGCGTCGCCGCCGCCTTGCCCCTGGCTGGTTTGATTATCGTCGCCGCCACAAAGCTCTTTGCCAGCCTGGCCGCCGTCATTTAGATTGCCCTTGCCCTGGTTGACGTCCTGAGCCCTCATCTCATTGATCGTCTGATCATCCTCTTGGGATGGATTGGAGTCAGGTTCATCTTCAGGAAAGAGCTGGTAATAATCGTCTATGACGTCGTCGGGCTTCCAGTTGACGTGCTCGCCACTCTTGTATTCTTTCATGAGCTCCATTCGAGCGCGAGCATCGACTTTTAAGATATGAGTCTCATAATTTTCAGACATCTGACTCATATCCTCCTCCAACTGGTGATAGGCGACTTCCCACTTGTTATTGGCCGACTTGAGAGCCTCGATTTCCTTATCTTTAGCCGACGACTCAGCTCTGGCCATGTTGACATAATCCTTAAGTTTTTCAACATCCTTGAAGTGCTCAGCCTTTAACTTTTCAATGGTGGCTTTCAGCTCTTCTTGTTTGGCGTCAGAGCGTTTCATTATGTCCTCAGCCTTCCTTCTATCTTCATGAGCTTGTTTTTTGAAGGCGAGGGCCGACTTTAAATCGGCTACCAATTGCTCCCTGTCGGCTAGAGCGGCGTCCCTCTGGGCGACGAGTGTCGCCTTATCATCATCGTTCTCCTCAGCATAATGGAGGAGGACTTGTAGGGACTGAGAATAAAAAGAACGAAAATAATTAGAGACATCCAATGTTAAAAAGACAGAACAAAGTTAATGAATGATTAAGTGAGAATACCTTCATTTGGTGGCGGACGGCCTTCTTGAAAGCCTCTTTCCTCCCAAGAGACTCTAAGGCGGCTTTGTCGTACTCGAATTCTAGTTTACTTAATTCCGAGTAGACGTCGTCCCACCCTTCCTTATTTCTGACAGAAGAGTTGGGAGGAAAAGATAAGGCGACCTCGCCAGAGTCCTCTTTGTCGCCCTTGACTTTGGCGGATTTTGAAGACTTAGAGGCCCTTGATTTCTTGGCGGCAGGCTCTTTGGCGGGCGCTTCTGCCGGCCTTTTTCCCTGAGCGACGACTTCCTTGTTCGCAGGAGAAACAAGTTTTTTATTTTTGGATTGAGGAGAGGGAGCTGTAACAATTTCAGGATTTGGGGGGGGGACGCCAAGCGGATCATGTCCTTCCTTTCTTGCCTCGGCGTCATACTCCCCCCTCTTGGCCTTGAGTTTCTCCAGCCGCTGTGCCCTGGCTTTGAGAAGAGCTTCTTTATTTATCTTTTGCTCAGAAGCTTTGGGGATCACCTTCTTTCCTGATTAACATAAAGAAAAAAGAGTAAGATGACTAAGGTGAAAATACTTGAATTAAGTAAATAGAATATAGGCGTGAGGTGACTTACTTTCCATCATGGCTTTAAAATTCCGCTGATCTGCGGGAATCTGGAGAATTTTCTTGATTTTCTTTTTGGTGTCGCTATTGGGGCGCGGGGAGATCCTCAACTCGTACGCACCTGTAGAATAATTAAGATATTATAAATCAGATGACAAATGCAATGAGAAAAATATTGATGAGACGACGACTTACTTAAGCGACGCCACATTGGAGATACATAGTCCTCCTGGGCGACGGATTGGAAGGGCACCATTACAAATCGTACGTCCCATTGACGATCATTGGGTAGTGACCCAGACGTCCAAGTTGGTAGCCCTTCCTTGGCTTGGATGAAAGAGTAGACGTCCGTCCTAATTTCTTGAAGCTTATAGGAGCCGAATAGATCGAACATATCTAAGTCGACTCCTATTTCATGAAACATTAACTCAGCCATAGCGATGAGACGCCAGACATGAGGAGAAAGTTGAGAAGGAGAGATTTCATAAAAAACACAGAGATCTAAAGCTATGTTTGGAAGAGGAAAGGGGTTGACATAGTGAAAACTTTCAAAACTTAAAGAAATGGTGTCGCTAGACCAAGAATCAAGAGCCTCCCCGACTTCAGGCAACCTAAAGGGTACTCTTGGGTCAAAGTAGTAGAGTGATGGCATCTTCGAAATTTCTAAGACCCTAAGATGAGTTTCTTTGACATCGTTTAGGATGTTGGCCCTAGACGTTGGTAAGCCCCCAGTTTTGCAAGCATACGGGGCATTTTTGATTTGGGGATTATATTTCCTCCCAGAACTAGTTGAGGGCGATGAACCAGCATCAACCCATTCTTGGTATCGACTATCATAAATCTTTAAGTATTTACCAGATAAAGAAGATTTTCTACTACGTAAGGGTTTCTTCCCATCGGAGGGATCTACAGAAGGAATAATATCTAGACGATTACCATCACAAATTTCTGTTTCTAAATCTATTACATTATCTGGGTTCCTAGAAGATGAAGAGACACTAGAATGGGAATTTTCAGAAATATAAACTTGAACAGAAGCAGTTTTTTCAGAATTAGAAGGCGATGACATGACTACGAATTTACTCATGATAATAGTAAAAAGATAAGATTTTTGTAAGAAGATACCTTCGCAGAAAGTAGGATGACGTGTTGATGCAAGCAAATGAACAAAGTTTCAATTTTTCTAAGTGTTGGAGGATTAGAGAATAAGAGCGTCTGCGAAGTGAAATAGGAAAATGAACAGTCGAAATCGAGTATATGCAAACCGTCAGACGTCGTTAAGTTACGGTGTTAATTTAGTAAAACCATCTAGGTCGCTGATTTGAGAGGGAAAACATAAGCGAAGATCTGGGCCGTTGGACGTGGGATAACCGCTACTTCCCAATGCTTTCTGACGTCAGCATTGAGAAGTAGGGGGACTAATGTTATACACCGTTATACCTTAATGGGCTTGGGCCTTAACAAAGGCCCAATAAAGGGATAGACGCCTTCAGGGCGTCGAAGATAACATCACTAGCGACAGTGGAAGTCCAATAGCGAGATAGACGCCCTATGGGCGTCAAGGACGATATCACCAACGGCAGTAAAGCAGATTGACTTGGTCGCCCACCTTTTTCGGAGTAGTCGCCCACCTTTTTCGGAGCACGTGCAACGTCTCTTACCCATAACGGCCGCCTATGATTTCGCAACCACCAGGACTGAGCTTCAACTATAAGAAGGCCACGAACTCATTTAGAAGCCACAAGCAATTCTCTGCAATCTCTCTCTCTCTCTCTTTCTTTGTATTCTTCTCTCTGATTATCATTGTACTCTGAATTATAGCTTTGTGATCAAGGCATTTACGCCCATATTTGTAACCACCGTTGCCGGTGACCCCGTTATTGTACTCAATCATATTATCAATAAAGAGCTTCAATTATTCATCTATATTCTATAGTTCCCCTATATTGTGCATCAACAGTATCAATTATCACTTTGCTCATTTCTTCTCTCGGTTCTATGAAAGCTTGGAAGATTATTAGTTTGAAGAGGTATTTTTTATCTTATTGTATCTTTTTTAATTATTCTTTTCTACTTTCTACATAATGTTCTCTTTTCTCTTCACATTTCACCGAAAATTTATTGTTGTGTTATAGGTGTTATTGGATGCTCTCATGACTGGTACTTGGGAGGAAAAATACGATGACATAAGACTATAAATAACAAGGATCATTATAGGTTGAAAGCTTATTAGTAAAGAAGCTGAGAAGGCGAAAGAGTGGAATAAATCATGGTTGGGGGAGAGAAAATGATGGAATTAGAAAGTTCAGTAAATGAAGAAAGTTCAGAAAATGAAGAAGGTTGGAGACAAGAGATTGATAGATGAGGAATAAAAATTAAAAACAATAATGAATACAACTCTGTAAATGAAAAACACAAGCTGAAAACATTTTTTATTAAAAATATATATAAACCGAAAATTTTTCAGTTAATTTGAACCGAAAAAATTCTCTCACATTCTTCTAGGAAAAAAATTTTTGCTGTTAATCTATAACTGAAAAGAGTATTTGCATGTTTTTTTTCAGTTTTTGGGGCACTCTTTTCAGTTTTAAATAACCGAAAAGAACCACTTCTTTACACCTGTTTTCTTTTCAGTTCAAGGAACTGAAAAGAATACTCTTCTTTTCAGTTAAAACCACATTTTTAACTGAAAAGAAGTGGGTATATTTGTTGTAGTGAGTTGATGATGAATCCTCGCTATAACAGATTGATGTAATTATTTTGTTCTAATGATATGATATCCAGGTTTTCATTAAAAAACTAGAAGCACAAGGGACTGAATTAGATGAAATTCGATGATTATGCAAAGTGTTGATACTTTCTTTTTACCATTAACTAATGTGTTTAAGTATTGAGATTAGCCAATTTTATTTTATTATCTAATAAACTCATAGAATGTGATGAGAAATAGTCGTCAACTCGTCATCATTATCTAAATTAAACTTTGAACCAATCAGGAAACAAGGTTTAATTGATTTTATCTCTAGTTGGTTGATGATTCATTTTAAACAATTCACAGTTTAAAAAATAGCCTTATTAAAAATTATAACACTAATATTTTAAAAAATAATTTGCAAATTGTCTAATTGAATTAGAAGCCAACTAAATTCAAAAGGGTAATGTACCTAATCTACTCTCCAAGTAACCACACAGGAGCATCGAGCACCCTGAACTAACAACAGACCCATATTTGAATTCGAAGTAGCCAAAGTGGTTAAAAAATACCCCGAATTAACGGTCAATCACGTTTGACCGTTAATCTGCACATGTGGCCGCCACATGAGTTAAATTTTTGCCACGTAGGATAAGGGTAATTGACCTAATCTACACTCCAAGTAACCACCAAGTAGCATTGGGTACCCTGAACTAACAACATACTCATATTTTTACTCAAAATAATCAAAGTGTTTAAAAACTACCCCGAGTGGACAGTCAATCAAGTTTGACCGTTAATATCTGTCCATGTGGCCGCCACGTGGGTTAAATTTTTTCATGTAAGATTTGTCATATGGGGCCCACATATAATAAAAATACAATTCTCTCCCCTCTCTTCATCACTTCCAAACAGCCTCACCCCTCCCCCAACACAACCACCGTCCCACCCATAGAGGGAATCATTTTTTTTATATGTGGGCCCCACATGACATATAAAATAATGGCATACCGGTGTTTCCCACTCCTTCCTAGTTCTTTCTATTCGTTTCTGCAAACGCCGAAAATATTCATATTAAATAATAGCATACCGGCGTTTCCCCAAAACGCCGGTAGGTCAATTATTAAAATAATGGACATATCGGCGTTTCGGGAAACGCCGGTATGTCTGAATATTATATTACTTTCTGTAGCCTGCGTTTCCGCGTTTGTGGGTACCCTACGGTGTTTGTAAAAACGCCGATGTGCTACATTTCCACGTTTTTTTTGGCGATTTGCAAAAACGGCGTAACGTCGTTTCGTCGGAAAAAAACGTCACGTGTTTTGTAGTGTTGGCAGCCACATAAGCAAATTAATTGTCAAACGTGATTGACCGTCCACTAAGGGTATTTTTTAACCACTTTGGTTACTTTGAGTGCAAATATGAGCCTATTGTTATTTTAGGGTACCCAGTGCTCTTCGGTGATTACTTAGAGGGTAGATTAGGTCCATTACCTTATCCTACGTGGCGAAAATTTAACTCATGTGGCGGCCACATGAGCAGATTAACGGTCAAACGTGATTGACCGTCTACTCGGGGTATTTTTTAACCACTTTGGTTACTTCGAGTGCAAACTGTTGTTAGTTCAGAGTGCTCAGTGCTCCTGGGTGGTTACTTGGAGGGTAGATTAGGTCCATTACCCAATTTAAAATAATGTGAGTTGTTGCGTTAAACAAATCCAGAGTTTCACTATGTAAGGGAGTATACACTTATTTCATTAATATTTCTCGATGTTATTTTTTTATTTCTCCATTTTTGGGCACATCAACCGCCCGTGACTGATTCATGCCAGATGATTTAATTGTGGACACTTCAATAGGTGTGAATGTGTGATAGTTAGTCAGGAGATTTAACGTGTTTCATGTCCAAATAGGGATCAAACTCGTGACATTAATTAAGATTGGATGACTCCCTTACCACTCAACCAAATGTTTTTTATGACTTTACACTACTCGTTCATGAATATGCTTTTGTTGATCCCAAATATAATACCCAATTGATTTGTTGAGATAGTAATAAAAACAAGTCATTCAATCATATTCATAATGTATTTTATGTTATGACTTATGAGTCAAATAAAATAGTTTAAAGAAAAATTTAAGTAAATGAATTTATAAGTAACTTATTTTACTTTCTTTGGATTTTCTATAAAAGTCAATTGTTCTATATTTAGGAACTGTGAGAGTAAAATTTATTTGGGTAAGTGAACTTGCTTTTAAATATAAGAAATTTTTTTATTTGATCTCAATTTCCCCTTTCCTCAATTGCCCCTTTTGATACTTCTCCATCAATGTAGGTAAACAAGTAAAGAGATATTGTGAAAATAAAATATGTGAGTAGAATGTGTTTTATTAGGATGAAAGTGTACAAATGCCTATTAAGTTTGGTCTGATGTGCACAGCACCGAAAAGTTTTTTTTTTTTAAAAAAAATGTCCATGTAATTTCCAAAATAAGTCAAAGTGTCTCTATACAGTTATTATAGAGGAATGAGGTTAAGTTTTCAAAGCAAGTCATAAAAAACAATAGGCGCAAAAATACTCATGATGTTTGGTCTGGAGTGCAGATTAAAATAGGGAAAATTAATTTGAGGTCCCCAATTTAATACTAGAAAAGTCCTAAAAGTTGAAATAATTAATGTAGGGTCCCAAGGGACCTCACCTTAATATATTTGAAAATTGAAAAGACACTTTTGCCCCTGCCCTTTTATTGATGGGAAAAACCTGACAACTTAATGGGCAGCCGTGACAACTCGATGGACATAACTTGACAACTGAATGGGCAAATGTGACACCGTTTTTCCTATTAACTTAACAGAGTTTGGGCAATTAACTTAAAGCACATGTCCAACAAGTTGTCACATTTGCCTATTCAGTTGTCAAGTTATGTCCATCGAGTTGTCACGACTACCCATTAAGTTGTCAGGTTTTTCCTTAACTTTGAAAAAGTAACAACTAAGGACATGAATATATATTTTTGCCGCATTTTAACATGTACATGGAAAGTACGATGATAAGTACATCACTTTCTTCCTTTTTTCCATTGCAGAAACCTTAACTTTATCGAATGTTGGCACACTTCATGGCTTCTTCACTCTCTTATTCGCCACTACTAGGAATACCCATTATTACTTCACTTCCCAAAAGGCCTTCATCTAAGCTAAGACTTCCCTCTCTGGTTATGGCCACGTCATCTCCTGCACATTCCACAAAATTGATCACTTTTCTTGGCAAAGGTGGCTCCGGCAAAACCACCGCCTCAGTTTTTGCCGCTCAGGTTCCATTTCACATTTTGCCTTTTCTTTTAACTACTACTTCATTCACAAACTTGGCTTTCCTGGAGAATGTATATTATTAGTTTATGAAGTTTTCTTGTGTATACCCTCCATTCCTAAATATAAGATCACTTTGGTTAATTTGGGGAGCTTAAGGAAGACAATAAAATTACATGATCTTCCCAAAATCTCCTCAATTACTTAACTTTAAAAAGGAGGAGAAGTTTTCAATGAAAAGAGGGAGTATAAGGGTAGTTTGGGCAAAACTTGAGATAAAATAGGAAGTGATCTTATATTTAGGAACTTATCCACTTCCCCAAAGTGATCTTATATTTAGGAACGGAGGGAGTATTAGTTAACTTGGATTGGATTTCAGATTGACTTTTACTGTAACGATTTGTTTATTAGGAAAGTAGGTATATTCCTAGAGAATGTAGATAAAGGTATGTTTGGATATAGCTTTTGGATTTCGGGGAAAAAAAGTTGTAAAAGCTCTTTTGAAGAATAGATTCTGGAAAACTGAAAAAATAGCTTATGCCTAGGTTTTCAGTTAAAAAAAGTTATTTTGAAAAAGCTGTGAGTGTTTGTCGGACTTGACTGAAATTTAGTTTTTGACAGAAAAAACTATTCTGAAAAAGCTGTGAGTGTCTGTCTGCCTTGATTTCAAAATCTAGATTTGAGCTCAAACCTAGGTTTGAAGGTGCGCCAAATAGGCACTAAGTTTAAGAAGTTTTCTGAACCCAGAATAGAGTTAAGTGGTTCCTTAGTCAAATGTTAGTGTGAATTTTGGGGGAGCGAGTTTAATAATTGGTTTGTTGGAAATTTCTTAACTAATGTTGTATTTTTGTTGATCATGCCATGTTCTGTTTGATGCAAAATTAGGATACAGTGGCTCTATTGAGAATGCTGAGAACGGGGAAATAGATATCAGGGGTTTTAAGGGAAGTCAAAAAATGTCAGGTGTTAGTGATGTTGTGGAAGAAAGTATTGAGGTGGAATCCTTGCAATGCTTTAACGTTGATGCTTTTATGATTTGTATGATAGAAGCAAGAAGAGTCCTTTAGGAACCATGTATGAATTTCTATGAAGCTGGAATTTTGCTTTTTAAAGTTTCGAATTGAAGCTTGTTTGATCAAGGATTTCACACTGCTGTGACAATCTACTGCTTGTATGTATTAGTTGCCAAATAACCTTTCTATGCTTTATTTTGGATTTGGACCCATGAATTGGGAAGTTTTTCAGTGAATCCAAAATATGAAAAAAAGGGTCAACCTAGTTCTTTTTCTTTTATTTTTGGTGACATAAAGGGGCAGCGCCCAGAGCTACACATGGTTGATTCTCGAAGGGACACCACGTCCTGCTCTCAAAGTCTCTTCTAGGAAGCTAAGGGGATAATCCCAAATTGTATCCTTGTCCCAGCGTCTGTGACCTTCGTCTGCTAATATGTGGGCACACTCGTAAGGGTTAAACTAGCTCTAGTCCCCACTTGGTGAGGGTGTTGGAGAAGAGAATATACTAGGCAGCCTTACCCCTGCTTTATACAGAGAGATTAATTTGAACCCACAACCTCGGACCCCATAGCAAGCGATCTTACCGTTGAGTCAAACCAACCCTTTTGAATCCAAAATATGAAAAACATAATATTTAAGATAGTTTTCCATGATTATCTTCCTTTTATTCACCTCTTTCTGTAACCATTGGCGACCTCCAAAGTTAAGATGCTGTTGTAATGAAATTCAAATTCTTCTGTGTCAGCAATGGAAATGTAGTGAATATTTCTCTTACTCCTCCTGTTTTCATGTGTTTTCAGCATTATGCCATGGCAGGACTTGATACATGCTTAGTTATACATAGCCAAGACACTACCGCTGACTATCTCCTCAATTGTAAGATTGGAAATTCTCAAGTTGAATGCGATAAGAACCTTTCAGCTGTTAGGTTGGAAACAACTAAAGTGAGTCTTTTGCTCCTCTTATTTCTTTAAATATGCCGACTCTTTAAATTTTTACTTGTGTTGATTACTTTAGTCTCTGGTGTTGCTTGATTAGCGCAGATGCTTCTTGAACCTCTAAATCATTTGAAGCAAGCTGATGCCAAGCTTAATCTGTCACAAGGTTCTCTCGGAGGGGTGGGTATGTAATTTGTTTGCCACTAAAGTTATGCCTTTATATTTGATGAACATAATGTCAATTTATTCTTTTTTTTTTGTGGAACCATCTTCTCCATTCATACTTTATACCAGATTGTTGGTGAAGAACTCGGAGTCCTTCCTGGGATGGACTCAATATTCTTGGCATTATCACTTGAGAGGCTCGTTGGATTTTTGGGGATTACAGCACAAACGAATAAGCCAAAAAAATTTGATATTGTAATATATGATGGTATCAGCACTGAGGAAACTCTACGTATGATTGGTGCAACCAGTAAAGCTAGGTTTGAAATCTACCTTCCCCTCCTCATGTGCACACAAAATACTCATAGCCTCTGCTGCTCATTACTCAACGTTTTGACTTTGAGGTTGCAGACTATACTTGAAATACTTGCGCAACTTGGCTGAGAAAACTGACCTTGGGAGATTGGCTGCCCCTTCACTTCTGAGACTTGTGGATGAGGCTATAAGCATTAGTGGCAACAGACCTTATTTTGATGGGAAAATGAGTTCAGAAATATGGGACTCTCTGGATGAATTGCTGGGGGTAAGTTATAAGAGTAAATGTTACTTAATTCATTTTCAACTTCATGCTAACACCAGTATTGATTATGCCATGTCCAGAGAGGATCCATTGCCTTCTTAAACCCACAGAGATTCGGTTGCTTCCTAGTGATGAATCCAAACAATCCGACCTCTGATAGTTCTGCGTTACGATATTGGGGTTGTACGATCCAAGCTGGTGGACAGGTTTCTGGTGCTTTTGGTGTCACCCCACAGCAGCTGAATGTAGAATCACTGGATAGAGTGAAGAAAAATTTTTCACCATTGCCTTCTGCTTCCATTTCAAGCATATCAATGAATAATAGCCCAATAGTATGGAACAGAATTCTACTGGACCCTGTCAATGAAGATGCAAGGCATCTTCTAACATCATTTGCAAGCCAAAGTAGCAATATTACGTCCTCAGTTAGATTTGATTCTAAGCAAAAAGTAGTAACTCTTTTCATGCCAGGTTTTGATAAATCAGAGATCAAGCTATACCAAGTATGTTATATCTTAATAATCCTCTTGTGATCATGATTAATTAACACTCTCTTCATGCCAGATTTTAACAAATTTGTTAAAGAATTGTAGGAGAGTAAAACCTCAAATCAGTTTTTTGTGATATATTTAAGTTATTACATGTTGGTAGAAGCATCAAATATTCCTCCATTGCAGGCATTTCATATGCATCATCCCCAATCTATAATGATAGGGGTTCAAATCTAATTCCTGAAATGTCCCTTCATAGATTTCCTCTTACTCCTATAGCTAATGCCCAAATTAGCCTTAATTCGCATACGTCACAGATGATAAAGAATGACTTTATAGTAAAACCTCAATCAGTTTTTAGTGTTCCCAGTGACATGATAGAAACATCAAAACTAGGCCAAAATATTAATTCCCTTCCAAACATTTCATGTGCCAAATCGCCCCATGTATAATAATAGATATACACATCTAATCCCTAAATTACCTCTTCCTGTTATGCCCATAAGGCTTTTTCATGATTGAATTTAAATGTATGGGAAATTTTAAGTTTCAAAGTTGTCTTAGTTATATGTGAGTCTCTTGTCTTAGTTATATGTGAGTCTCTTTCAAATATAAACTTCTTTACTACATTGTTGATGTGTGTAGATAGTCATGCCAATAACTTGCTAATTCCATATGTTTTATGCATGCAGTATAGAGGAGGGTCTGAACTATTGGTAGAGGCAGGTGACCAAAGACGTGCTATTCCTCTGCCACCAGAAATTCAAGGAAAGGTTGGTGGAGCCAAATTTATTGACAGAAATCTTATAGTTACATTGAAGTAACCCCTGAAGTGATCCTTCTTTTTTCTCTCTCACCTATAATGCTGTAGAAAATGCTTCATGTTTGGTGGTTATTAAGTGATCATGCCAATGAATAAGAACCAACTGATATACTGATTTAATAAAATGTGATTTTTTTTCCTTGAGTGGAGTAAATGATAAGGTTTGACTTTTGATTGTCAATTTAAATTTTGATGAGAAAATGGGTGATAAAACCGTTTGAATTCTATTGTTCATAAGAACCTTAACATTTTTATACCCATAAAGTAATTGTTCTTTGTGAGGATTTTATACACAGAAAATGGCAGTTCTCAAATTTAGTACCTTCTGCTTAATACAATTTTCAAATAAGGACTATTCATTCATTTTCCCACTTTTGTTTAGTTGATTATTTAAAAATAAAATAATTTGATGTTTTTTCCCTTTTATTAATTTTCACATATGTCCCATGCCTATGTCTTTGAGCAACTGAGAGTAGTGTACAATCAAATAACATGTACATGATCATCATGTAGATGATCAGTCACTTTGCATTCATGCCAAGTGTCAATAATTAATGTAACTAAATAAAGACATAAAGGTGGTGACAATGACTAATAAAACAAAAATGAACTAATGAGGCTTGGTCATATTGCATATTTTTAATGGGCCCGGTCAAGATAGATATATTATAAGCTTATATTTATTTTCATGATGATATTATTTTCTTTATAAAATATTGTTTGCAGTCTGAAATCAATAAATTTGGTTGTCATATTATTGTCTATTTTAAATGTTATGAGGATTAGAGGTCAGCCTTGCCTTGGAAGAATACACTGATGATCGTGTATGCCCTGAAAGTATTTTTAGGCTCGATTTCACATTTAAGAGGTGGCAACTTAATTGGCAATATGATTTATACATGACCCTTTCTTTAAATAAATGTTAATAGTTACATTTTTCTTAGAAATATGTGGGGAAGATAATATCTACCCCGAAAGTTTATAGGCGAAATTAAACCTATTTTAGGACTTTCAGAGTAAAATTAATCCTAAAAAAGCTTGGAACCCACCCTGATAATCTCGGATAGTGCTTTCAAGGTACATGACGAACCTTAGTGTTTATTTCTGAGACAAGGGTGACATTTAACCCAAAGTTATAATATAAGGGTACTTGATAAGCAAATAGATGTCATGTTTTAACTATATTTAAAATAACATTTCAAGTAATTGGTGGGTACCAATGAGCTAATTTTTTTAAAAAAAAATTTATATATATTGACACACATGTCTACCAATGAGCTAATTTTTTTTAAAAAAAAATCAAAGGACTGCGCATAATCAAAGTTCAATCGTTTACTACTTATGCTTATGAGGTTTGAGGACGGAATTTACAAGGAATATTGAGTGGTTATTTAATAATTAATTATATACACCACGATTTTTTTGGCTTGTCCCTCAGTTTTTGTCAATACCTATCCTATAATGGTATATTGTGACATTCAGCAGTTCATAAGGCATCCAAAGTTCATTTGAACTACAGATACTTTCACAATCTGCCATAACTAAAATATTATATAAAATAAAAGATGACACTCGTAATGACGCAAATGAACAAGAATAATCCTTACAAAAGAGATATTCTCTTATAAGTTAATAAGAGTTGAATGGTATAATAAAAGCAGAGAAAAAATTGCTAAAAAAACATACAATCACATTAGAAACGTTAAATTAATTAATTAACTGCCTTATTAATCAAATAAATCACTTCAAAGAAAACTATGTTGAGTGATATATTAAGATCCTTGTCCAGTGCCTCTCAAGATGAATAATTCAATATATGATTCTGCGTTTACTAGCATATGGCTATTTCCAAATGAATGGATTTATTTGAAACAAATTTTTCACGATTTTTAACAATTCTCTTTTTTCATCCAATTTTCCTTTTCAAAGACACAATCGATCTTGTGAACCCAATATAACGTGCGTGTGGATGTGTGTAAATATTAATCCTACATGATTACAATAGATGTTTATCTAATTTGATTGACGCTTGTCCTATTTCTGAGCAAAAAAAAAAAAACCTTGTCCTATTTAAGTGTCAATTCCATACTTCCAATATGCTTCATACGCGCACTAAAAACACCTTAAACCATCATCAATCTTGCATTAAAATTCAACAACTTTCCAAAGTTACCCCATTTAATATACAATAATATATCCTATGAAAATAAAGTCAATATAATAATAAATGAAAAAGTAATTTCACACTTATAAGCAACATTTATCTCTATCCTATAAATAAGACCAAAATAAATCTTTTTCTACCTCAAAAACAGGAACATAGGAGTAACAAGTTTAGTTGATTATTTATGATTATATCTAGATCTATCCTCTTCCATCTAATATTTCCATTAGCTTTTTGTATGCAATGTTTTACTTTGACTAAATACAAAAAACACTAATGCATACGTACGTACACACACATATATATTGCCAGAACAAACACACACACACACACATATTAAATCAACCAGAAGAGATCCAGAGAGAGATGGAGAGTAGTTGTTGGAGGGAATATTTCAAGGTGGGGAAATGTGAAGGAGAGAAAGTGGTGGATGGAGAAAGCATGCCAATGGTGTTAGGACCTGCAAATGAGAAAAACAGAGACATGAAGACGTTGGTGTTGGCAGTAAAGAAGAATAAGGAATGGTTGGAAGAGATGATAGAGAAGAAGAGTGCTGTTCTGGTAAGAGGCTTCCATGTTAACAACGCTGAGGACTTCAACCAAATCATTGAAACCTTTGGTTGGGAAGACATTCGCTATGTGGGACCCGCTCCTCGTACCCATGTTTTCAAAAGAGTTTGGACTGCCAATGAAGGTCCCCTCTCTCAGTTCATCTACTTTCACCATGAAATGGTCCTGGTAATGTATATTACATGTCTCTCCTTTTTGAATCTTGTCACTACTATGTTGCTACATGAGTGATATTTTTAGTACTCCCTCTCATGTGTAATATAAGAGCTTAGTCGCCAAAACACGCTTCTGATCTTAAGAAAATATGTGAAAATTAGTTGGGTGTCTAGAGTTAATGTCTTTTTTCTAATATTGTCTATATTTATATGATACTTCTTAGAGAGAAAGAAATAAATAAACATAAATAAATGTGAAAGAGAGTTCCAGGAAAAATAGGAAAAAAGTATTAAATTATGAGAAAATGTGAGATAAGCTCTTATATTAAGGACCGGGGAGTAGTTAATTGTGAGCCAAGGTTTATATTGTGTTCTCCCTTTGATTTGATTTGTGCTCATAATTTTTTTTCTCAAAGTTTGGACATTATTAATGGGGTAGGTGATTGTGTGAGAGGTTGCAGATGAAGGAATATCCAAAGAAAGTGATATTGTTCTGTGAGGTGGAACCACCAGAAGGAGGAGAGACACCATTTGTTCCAAGCTTCAGAGTGACAGAGAGAATGATGGAGGAATTCCCAGAAGAAGTAGAGGAGATGGAGAAGAAGGCTCTCACTTACACTTTCACTGCTCTTAGTAAGAATGACACTTCTTCCATGAGAGGACGTGGCTGGGAGGATGCTTTTGCAACTTCTGATCCCAAATTGGCTGAAATCAGGTAACTAACTTCCTTTACAACCCAACATATACAAACACTTCATTATTATATATTTATATTTTAGTATTTCCATATTAATATTCGTCTAAAGTATATGATATGTTTATCTAATAATTTAATTAAATTAAGGATATTATTGGTTAAGTTATTTCATATATTGCGTGTTTCATAAAACATCCTAATCATGTTCCTTAACTCTCCATACTTATTAATTATAGTTTAGAGAATATAAATTAGGATATTTTGACAAAAACGGACAAAAACTAGACGACATAAGGTTATATATATTTATGACTAAGATTAGTTCCCGATAGGCTTTATTTATTACTCCCTCTGGTCCCTAATGTAAGAGCCCAAAATTTGAATGGTTTTGGTCCCTAATGTAAGAGCTCACCCCACTTTCTCTCCTCATTTAATGCATTTTTTCCTACTTTACCCCTAACTCTCTTTCATATTTATTAATGGTTATGTATTTCTCTCTCTTAAAAGTACCATAATAAATATGGGCAATTTTGGAAAAGAAGCATTAACTCCAGACAACCAACTAACATTCACATGTTTTCTTAAGAAGCGTTTTTTTGGCGGCTAGCTCTTACATTAGGGACCGGAGGTAGTATTAAGGATCAAAAGATATGACAACAATACCATAGGTTGATATTTCCTTTTTATTTTCAGAAGAGTTAATAATTGGGAAATGTCTTCTAATTTTAGTTTGGGCAAGTCTCTTGGGACATATGAGGAAATAACACTATTTAATAAATCTCTCTTTTGACAATAGATGAAGTATATTACTCTTTATACATACTAAAGCCTTACATCCAGTGAATGACTAAGAAATAACAAACTAATAATAATGACCTGCACTACTCATCCCTGAATCTCTTGGGACACATGAGGAAAAGAGCACAAGTTAACCTCTCTCCATTGATAAGGATCCAATCTCCTGACACTCAGATGAAGTATATGGCTCTATATATTATAATGCCTTTACACTAAATGAAGGTAAGTGGAAAATATACACATAAATAAAGGAGGTTTGAACATGTGACTTTTTGAACTTTGTGCAGAGCAAGAGCATTGGGGATGGAGTTAGAGTGGCTATCAAATGGAGGAGTGAAGACGATAATAGGACCAAGGTCATTAACGAAGGTGTTTGAAGGGAGGAAAGGGAGGAGGATGTGGTTCAACACAGTAGTGGGGATGTATGGCAAGGAACATAGCTCAGCAGCCATGGCAGATGGGAGTGAGATTGGAGAGAAAGTGGTGAAGAGATGTGAAGAGATCATTGAAGAAGAAAGCATTCAGTTCAAATGGCAAAAAGGGGATGTTCTCTTCTTTGATAACTTGGCTCTCCTCCATGGAAGACGACCTTCCCTTCCTCCCAGAAGAATCCTAGTTGCCACCTGCAAGTAGTGAACTCTCACCTGCTGCATCTATTGTCCACAATATTAAAAAAATGGTTAAATTGTCAAATATTTAAAGGCTTTAACGTGGTCTTTATATTTGCATGTGAGTGAGTGGCAGTTCTTGCTGAAACAATGCGTTTAATAGTGTACTAAATTTGAGTGTAGACGAAAACATGATGGATGGGCGGTATTGCACTTTTTTGAATTAAATTAGAAAATCATGTGAAAAATTAAATTTACCAAAAACAAAAGTTGAACGGCTATCATACAGAAAAAAAATTTCCATGTTTCTATAACAAAACTTTATTCTTTGTCATAGCTTATTTTAAGGTATTTTTGGAGATAACGGTATTGCATATATAACGTCTAATAAACTTGTAGGTTGAACTAGCAAGAGTATTGGACACTCTCACCAAAGAGAGATGGTTTGATACTTGAGCCAGTCGTAGTATTAGAGGAGGCATCCCAAAATTAGGTGAACTAATCTCTTCAAGGGCAATGCATTGAAGCCATAAGTGAGTCAAATCCCCTATTAAAATTCAATAGAAAGATTTTTTTGGAGAAAATAGAGTTTGATTTAACTTTAAATGGTGGAATGTTCATTAACATGGCAAATAAGATTAAACCAACCTTTTTGATGAAATGAAATTAGAATAAGATATGGTGAAAAAAATTAATTACAAATTTCACATAAGAAACTTAATTGAAATGATATCCAAAAAACCACATAATTAATCTCAAACTCTATGGAATTGTTCTCACATGCTCAAAAGTTCTTATCGTTAACAAAGAATTTATAACTTATGACCAAGTAATAACTTTTGGTCTAATGAAAACTTTATGGCAAAGACTTCAAATTAATTACATGATTTTGTAGAACTTATGACCAAGTTCTTATGTAATTAATTTTTTCAATACAATATACCTTTAAATAAATATAAATTTGAAAAATCATTATTTTGCAATCAAAGATAAAAATTCCTCCTATGCTTATGTCACAAACTAACAATTAAAAGTGACTTTCAAAAAACTAGTACAACTAAAATGACATAACTCCATAGAATTACACAACAATAATATGCCCCAATCTACAAACGTGACACTAAAAATCAACTTGCCACTGGCATTTACAATGCACACGGTATGGAAATAAGCAGAAATAGACAAGACTCCTTAAATATGAAAAATCAGCAGCGCACTAGACTCTCAAACTTTGACAAGATTAACCCCCCAACCCAAAAAAAAAAAGGAAAAAAACAGGGGCCTTCAGGTATGGACAGCAAAAGACGCTATCATGACAGATTGAGAAAATATCACCTTTATAGCAAAAACAAGCTACAACAGAGAATACAAATATTGTGACTCCAGATGACATAGGCTACTTCGGCCAGTGGCTTGGCTCAAATTCCTGATGATGGTCCAAACTTAAATATTAACTGCCAGCTAAGGGTGACTCACATGCCACGACCCCTTCCCCTTCCCATATAATTATAACCCCTTCCATAGTAACCACCCCTATAACGACCACCACCACCTCCACGCCAAGGACCACGTCCACCTCGACCACCACGATACCTCGCAGAATCACCAAATGTCTGCCCCACAAATGAGTAAAAATGCATTTGAACATCAAAACCCCATAAATAGAAATAGAGCAAAACCAATACAAAAATTACCTCAGTATCGAGCTTAAATTGTTCAGGATATCTTGTCCTTCTTCCACTTTGATAATCACCACGATCGATAACACTGCTTGAGAGTGAGTCAAAGAAATCATCCTTCTGATAAACAGGCTGCAGAAAACACAAAATTAAGCTTTGCAACAAGTGTGTGATTATGAATACTTCTTAGTGGGAAAACCTCAACTAGCACACCAGTTGTAGAATTTGTACCTTGACCTCAATTTTTGGTACTTCACCATAATCTTCATCATGAATACCATCTTCATCGCTGACATTTGCCTCACCGTCGTTTGAGTGAGACTTATTGCTTTTACCAAGATGACCCCATACTTCATCCTTATTAAATTTCTCATTCATAGCCATGAAATCAAAATCTTCAGTAAATTCTGTGACTGAGCGAGAACCCTGCAAAAATTCAAACTTTTAGCATTAACAGGAATGTCATAGGTTTTACCTATCAAACGCATCTCCAGAAAAAAAAAATTATCTATCAAATAATTCTTATGCCCTGTCTAAACTGTTATGCTCAGTATCAACAAGCTAAAAATCATATATCTCAGGCATTCAAACCTCAAAGCAACAAACACTTGAAAGTCAGAGCAGAATTATCCAGAATTTAAATGGATTATAGATTCTTCAGCGAAACAATCAAACATATTAGTCAACGAGAGAATTGTTTAAGCTCTACTATGGCAACCAACTTAAATTCCAATTATTCCAACTAGTTTTTACGTTTGCAACAAATAATCATGTGAGAAGCCCCTACTTAATCTCAAAGGCAATAGTAAAGAGAGTAGTACCCCCATGGCTCTTCCTCTTCCACGTCCTCCTCTGTAACCATAACTATGATGTGTCTGAATGGGAGCTCCACTTGGCTAGAATGCATCCAGATATTAAAAATATTAGAAAGGACATTGATGAAATGACAGAAAGAAAAGAAAATCAAATATAATAAAAAATCTAATATAAGAGAATCTTGAAATACAGGCATGTATAAAAAAATACATGCATGTATAAGATAGGGATAAGTTCATTTGAAGCATGTAAAACCAAAAAAAGAGAGGCTCCTCAATTATTAAGTATGGCACAAAGTGCCTTTACTGCCACCACATCTAAGCAGACTTGATTTCAAATCATTTCAAAATACAATGCAGGACTTACATTCGTGATCTGAACAATGACTTGCTCAGAACTACATCCAAGTAACAAGAATTCCTATCATAATACACAAATATACAAGGACATGCAAAATCAATCTATATGTCTATATGTGAAGTCCATGCACAAAGAGGAGAAAATACCCTGTGACTAGCATGTGAAGTTGTTGGCAGTGGCAGTATTGGGGGTTTTGTTTCAGCAGAAACTGGCACAGACAGCTCTTGAGATGATGTAGATGACACCTGAACCACTTCAACATCCTTATGGGGTGCTTGCACAGGTTGAGAAGAAACTGATGATGGCCCACTCTGCAACAATTGACCTGGAGTTACTAAAGGGACATGTGTTTCTGTAAGGGTGGTATTTGATAACCCAACAACTGCAGGTGCAAACTGAGATGCAGTTTGATAAGGCAAACTTGAGGAAATTGCATTAGATTTGTTGGAGATTGGTGGAACCATCGCATTTATATCTGCACTAGATGTGGTAATAGGGGCCAGTGATGGTAAGTTAGCAGCGAATGTGGATGCTGGAAGCAGTACAGTTGGTGCTTTGTTTAGTACGGATGCTGGCAATGTTTCTGAAGCCAAAGAAGCAGAAGGTGCAGGTGGCAAAGTTGATGGAAGATTTAATGGTGGCAAGGAAGTAGATGTTACGCTAGGAGAACTAGAACTGACAGGTAGTAAGGATGGTTGGAGTTCTGGCATAGTTGAAGTAACAGAGGGTAAAGAGGGATTAAAGTTAGGATACTGCATTGGTTGCTGCATAGGCGAAGGCAATGATAAGCCAGGTGGTGGTCGAAGTAAAGATTGCTGGTGTAAGTTAGGGAGCCCATTTGGGGCACCATAATATCCTTGCCAATACATTGGCATTGTAAGCCCACCGTTATTTGCACTTGGGGCCGGTGGCGATGGCCCCCAAGGCCCTATGTTTCCATCAGGTTGATACAAAGGCAGGGGACCTGGGAAATTTGACCCAGGCAATCCAAGTTGTGTGGTATGGGAACTGAGATCAGTCAAAGACCCACTTGCAGCAGAAGGAAAGCTTGTAGATGTAGTAGCAGGACGGGGAAATTGAGACTGCCAAAGCAATTCCATACATTTAGAAGGTGATAAAATTAATTGAAGGCAGTCAACTTAATTCGGCACATCGTGCACATAAATATCTCTAATCAACCTGAATAATAGCCGGATCACTGTTTATTGGTGGAGTAGGCTGGACAGGAGGAGAGGATTTAACCTGTAAATCCTGCACAAAAAGAAAGCACAGCAGATATTTTGACTGATCTAACTCAAATAAAGAATGGTGAAATATTAAAAGTTTACGTGCAGTAAATCTAAATTGTCTGCATCATGTGGAAAATTAAATGGCAAAACAATATTAGGATCACTCAATCAGCTTCCAAATGTTTCTTGCTCCACTACCAACATATACGAGATACTGAATGTTTTCTTGTGATTATTAGGCCTTAATCAATGAAACCTTTAACACAAGACAATGATGGCAACGATGAATACTGGATAATACCACACGAAAAGACCCAGTATGCTATAATATGAACAAAACTGGGACCAAGTTATTCAAAGAAAACAAATCATCTTTCCAAAGCTAGGATCTCAAATTATATTTAACCATTAAACAAGATCAGAACAAGCTATCAAATTAGTTGTCCTAGTCTCCTAGGTAGCTTAAAATCACAACTATGGAAAATGGTGTTTGGCTATGCTCAACAACTCCACAAATTATACCTTGATGTCACTCCCGCGGAATAGTATATACTCATAGACCTTGTCACCGGGAGGAATTTGAGGCCCATCCTTTTTTCTTCCTTCAGTTCCGAAAGATCGCACTGCCCCACAAAAATAAAAGCATCAGTACATAAACCATGCTAGCCACATTAAACAAAAGCACGTTAAGGACCTCTAACAGCAAATAATTATTGAAACAAGTTACAAGATCACAAAGCAGCAATCATATATACTGACAACAGAGAATCATGCACATATCACCGCTTGAGAGATAACAAGATGAACATATCAGGAGTGCCAGCCCACCTAATAAAAGCTTATAATTTTTAGATTTTTCAGAAGTTATTCTCCATAATCTATTTTTCAGAAGAGTTTTTTTCAGTTTTATTTCCCAGAAAAGTTATTCTCTGAAAACTACTACCTCCGGTCTTAACTATAAAACCTAATTGACTTTTTTTTTTGGAGAAGTTAAGGTTGCGAAATAGGCTATTAAATCATGACATATTTGATATATTTTTAGATTATACATTAGTTTATATGTAAAATAAAGTAATCTAAGGGAAAAATATTAGGTAAATCTATTTATAATTAACTTATTTTGCTTTTTTATAGGATTTTCTAAAAAAGTCAATTAGGTCTTATATTTAGGAGAGGAGGGAGTATATCCAAACAGACCCTAAGCCCTTCAGCCTTCGTTCTTTCTCCAAAGTATACACACAAACAATAAGAAGAAATTCACAACACCTCATATAACACTGTAAATATCATTGGAAAAGAAAGAAAAGGCAGATGAAATGAGAGGTGAGAGAAGAAAGTAATACCGTTTCTGAGGCCAATACTGGATTCATCGGTGTTGATATTGTAGAGAATGCCTTCGTATATGATTTCACTCTTGGAGGTTAAGCTGATTAAGCTGCCGATGTAGGAATCGGCGGGTGAGGAAGATCGAGAAGCGCTTTCTGAAGCCATAATAATCAATGAATCACTGAGAGACACTATCACAGAAGAAGAAGACGAAGAAGAAGAAGCATTTGATATTTGATATTATTAGGGTTTGAGGTGCAAAAACAGGCCACTCTAATCACCTTTCTTTCTTGATTTTTCCCTTCACTGCAAAATTGAGGTATGTAGTAATATTTTGGATATGTACGGAATTTTAACCTCAAATAGTATTATCTGAACCAAAAAAATGAAAATTGTAAATTTATTTTTATTTTGGGGTGAACGAGGTTTGTTATATTACATTACATTACATTACAATTACAATTAAAACAGAGAGAAACAATCAAAAAGAGATGGGACAACGTTGTTATTGGTAAAGAGGTTTGACTCATAAGTCATTACTATGTGATTGTATGTTCGAATCCCGCTATTGTGAGGGGACCTTGTTAGTGGGCGACCTGTGAGTATCTTTGTAAGCGTTATTTGAGTCCGGAGGTCTACTCTAGTACTAGTGCGCCTGAGACCCAATTCACTTAAATTTTTTGTTATAAAAAAGGTAAAATGATTAAGGAGATTGTCTATGTAAACAAAACATTAACGTGTAATACAATGATTAATCATTAATTAATAAGTTGTATTTGAATGAGATAAACTTTTTCCTTTTTATTTTAAGTGAAGTTTGGAGATTCCCATAAAAAGGCTTCATCAATTCCAAAATTCTAAAATGGTCACTTAAATATATAAAATACTGATACGAGAGGGGGGTAGGAACAAGTAGGGGTGGACAAACAGTTTTTCGGTTCAAAAACGAACCGAAATAACCGAAAAACTACCTAAAATGAAAATCGAAACAAAAAAATTGAACAACTGAAACCGAAAAACAGAAACACTAAAATAAAAACTGAAACTAATTAGTTTTTTCACATTCTTTCTGTGCTAATACAACCATTTTACAAAGGAAACCGAAAACCGAAAAGTGTGGGGAATGAAAACCGAAACCGAAAACCGAAAAAGCGAAACTCATTTGGTTCGGTTTTCGGTTTTCGGTTTAATTTGCTCACCCCTAGGGACAAGGGATGTTAAAGTGTTAATGTTTTTACACAATCACTCTTTAAATTTTGGTGCAAGGTCTATTTGTTCGGGAAGTTTTTGTATACCACCAATTTTCTCTTGAAAGTTTTTCTTGGTTTGAAATTATTTAGATTGTTCGAAATGTAGCCATATCACTCTATATTTTTCTTCAAAATCTCACGTTAATTGTTAAAACTTTGGCGTTAAATTAATAAACAGTAAAAGTAAAATTACTCAATTTTAACACGTTAAAGGAAAACTGGTCTAAAGCGACTTTAAAAACAAAATTGATCTCGAGTTAAAACTCTAAGGTAAAATTGAGTTTTAATACTTAAGTTTTTAAAAAATATAAAGACAGACACATCCTCACAAAGTACATTATTGCAAGCCCGCCGGCAAAGCACCAGGCAACCTAAACTTCAACATCTATCATTGTCGACTATGGGGGCCCAATAATTTTGTTAATTTAAGGCCTAGGTGGTGAATGAGGAGGGATTTAATTAGGGCAATGACCCTATTTTATACCCAAAGTAACCACCCTGGACCACCCACCACCATAAACTAACAGGTGGTACAATATTACGCCCAAAGTAACTAAAGTGGTCCAAAAATACCCCCAACCGACAGTCTTCAACGTTTGACCGTTAGTTGGATGATTTGGCGCCCACGTGTTATATTTTTTCCACGCGGCACCTGTGCAAATGCCACATGGATGGGCAATGACCCTATTTTATACCCAAAATAACCACCCTGGACCACCCACCACCATAAACTAACCGATGGTACAATATTACGCCCAAAGTAACCAAAGTGGTCCAAAAATACCTTCAACTGACGGTCTCCAACGTTTGACCGTTAGTTGGATGATTTGGCGCCCACGTGTTATATTTTTTCCACGCGGCACCTGTGCAAATGCCACCTTGGCAAAAAAACAAAGAATGTGGGATTTAATCTTACCGTACCTTGATCCCCAAAAGGTTTGATGGCCCGTTTGTTAATATAACGTTGAGTATATGTGTGTGTGTATAACGTTGAGTCACATCCAATTCCAATATAAGTAAGAAAGTAATGTTATTCTCATTTACTATACTTATAACGTAAATGACAATATATGTAGCTGTATTTATCATATAAATAATGTTATTTATCAATAATTTTAACAAAGGGAAAATGCCATTTAAATCCCTCCGAATATACAAAAGGACAATTCAGGAACTCAAACTTCCAAAAGGACCATGAAGGAACTAGGACCTAGTTGACATTTTAAAATTATGTGAAAAAACAGAAATTACTAACCACCCTAATGATTGGACCAAATTTCATACCTTTAAGCATGTGCATTTGAGCTTAATTAGTGTGGTTTATTTGTTATATTTGATCATTATTGGTACATCTTTATGCGCATGCTTATGTGTAAATATTTGAAGAATAACAGCCATATTACTTGCATTTTATGAAACCAAGGGTATTTTGGTCATTTTGACTATGTGATGTGTTCCTTATGTAGGGGGGTCCCAAGTGGGCCCCGCACACCCTTGGTGGAGCTTAGATGGAGATAAGTTGGCAAGAAGAAAGGCTGGATGATAAGCACTCAAAGTCACATCAGGATGCAAGTTCACATCCGGAAGCAAAGTTACATCCGGAAGCTGAGCTACATTAAGAAGGGAACTTACATCCGGAAGTGGATTTATATCCGGAAGCAAACATGCTGGCGCTGGCGGACAAAGAGTTACATCCGGAAGTGGATTCTCATCCAGTGGATTCTCATCCAGTGGATTCTCATCCGGAAGTGAATGTGCTCGAGCTTGTGGTATGAAGTTTCGCATCCGGAAGCCAAAGTCCATCAGTCAGCGAGTGCAAGAGTCAGACTGCACAAATGTTCAGAAATGTCAGCTACTTTTCAGAAGTCTTTTGTGCAGAGTTAATTTTAAGGCAAAGACATCCCTGCAGCTTGAAGGTACTTGGGAAGCATCTTTCCAAATGAGGCAAAATGGGCGCCAATGTCAAATTTAAATCTGGAAGCCTCATTAAGGGCAAAAAGGGAAGCACAATCACTTGAAGAAAAAGGAGGAACCTTTGGAAATGCATGGAGATGAGATCCAGTCCACATTCATCCTAACCTTTACCAAATACCAAAAATACCCTTTGGGCGATAATCCCAAAGCTACTCACCACTATAAAACCCCAAACGTAACTAACTTTCATACATATCTCACATCTGATCTTTCACTTCACTTTCACTTTCTCTCTCCTCTAACAAACTTTCTCTCAACTCCATCTTCATCTTCTTCTTCACCTCGCAACCTCCGCCATGTTTAGAACCTCTCATCTACCTTCATCCGCCTTCATCTCCATGTCAGGCTAGATCGCCTATCCTTCTTCTCCAAGGAAATGTGCTTGTAGAATTAACCTATGGCTTCATATGCTTGTAATTTGCTCTTTTAGATTTCAAGCTATATGTAAATTTTTGCCTATGTATGTCTGGATCTAGGCTTATATAGGTTAGAGCATCTCGATTTAGGTGTTCTACTTTATGTTAGCTTGTAATCTCTCTTGATTGTTAAGGACATGAAAACCGAGGCTTAATTCTTGTAGTTTCATACATGTATGTGTGTGCGATTAGCTCCTCTTACATTTGTGGAATGAATTTGTTTCTTAAGTGCTATAGATTTGGTACTTAATGTTGCTTAGGTATGTTCTTGGCTTGAAAGAGCTTAAGCCTTAATTGAATTAGTTAAACTCTTGTAGACTTCTTTGATTAAAGAGATCTTGAGAATTTAACTAGTTTATATTAAGAAGAACAAGTGTATGAAGTCTGATTAAACATAAGCACAGATTACTTGGAGGAGGAGGTACTTTCCATTCCATACCTTCACATTTTTAATTCTGTTAGTTGTAGAATTTACTAGATTTAATTAGTCTTAGATATAAAACCTGCACACAACCTGCTTGATAATTTGCTTAACTTGTAATTAATTGACCTAAGCAAGAGATAAAACCGAACTGTGAATTGACCTAGGACTTGCTGCTAACTACTGTAGTTTAATTCTAGTTTTATTTGCTTTAGCTCTTTTTAGACGACGAAAAAGAGTTAAATCAAATTGGCGCCGTTGCCGGTTTGGTTAATTTCTTTCTTGTCTTAGGTTTTTAGTTACATTTTCTTAGTTTTTGTTGTAGGTGATTTTTAGTTGTAGGTTTTGAGCATACTTCTGATTTATTCTGGACATAGTTTTATTTGCATTCTGTATAGTTGAGACTGTTTTAGAAGTGTTCTGGAAGTGTTAGGCTGATTTCGTTGGCCTTTGAATGCTGGAAGTTGCTGTCTACCTGTGCTGAATATATTCTGTTCTCTGCTGGAAACTGTCTGGATATTCTGTATTTGCTGGCTGGTTGGTGTTTGTGGATTGTTTTGCAGGGCTTTGTTGGTTTGTTTTGCCTATTTTTGCAGGACATTTTAAAGATTGTGCTTAATGAATGGAAGAACGAGTGACTTTGCAAGGCCATCTGCCTCATTCGCACTTCAAGGCATTGCCACCAATTCACAACAATTCTATGACAAGAGACCTCCATTCCAAGAGCATAACCCTCACACTAACACTTATAATTCAGGATGGAGGGACCATCCAAGCTTTCAGTGGGGGGAGGAGGTTATGCTACTCCTTCACATGCTTTTGAAGATCAACAAAGTTATGCTCCTCAATATCAAGATCATGATCCTTACCAAATGAGGTTTAATTCTTATTGTGCTCAGAGGCCGGATGTGTATGCTTATCAAGAAGCTTATCAATATGAGCCTCATCCACCTCCTCATGGCTATGGACACAATTTTTATGATTATCAAGAGCCTTTACAAAGCTGTGTTCCTACACATATGGAGCAGAATGACTTCTTTCATGCTCAAATGCCCAATGAGTATGCTTCTCCAAGTGCAGATTCTCCCTCTTCCAGTACAGATGATTTGATGATGCAAATGTGTGCATCACTTATGGAGAAGCTGAATGAATATCAAGAGGGACTTAAGGAGAACATTTGTTCAATTGTTTCTCAATGGATGAATGAAAGGGCCGAGGAAGAGGTAAGGCAAGGTGACCTCCTTTCCAATATGGTTGTAAATCCTAATGACATGAATTTGGAGGGAGGAGTTCAAGTTGAATCAATTCCTTGCTTTGATGAAGAAGAGAATGAACCTCAAAAGTGCCAAGAGGCTGATCCTAGGATTGAGATGGATGTTGCAAATCCACCTAGCACCTTTGAGTCTAATGGAGTCTTACCTAGTGCTTCACATAGTGATGATCTTGATGATTCTATGACTTGTTCATGTGATGAGTTGAGCATATGCGTTGACTGTTATGAGGATAAATATTCTCTTCTCGTGGAATTTCATAGAAAACAATTGACAAAATTGCAAACAGCCAATGATGATGTTGTCTTGGGTGCTGAAACAATGGATGAGGCTACTTCTAGGGGTGATACACATGTTGAACATCACTCTAATTCCCTAGAGAAGAATGAGGAGGTTGAGGAGCAAGAAGTGGCCGAATTGCCATCTGTCAGTGGGGAGAAAGAACCAGAGGCAGAGAGCTCTATTTTCATGGAGAAAGAGGACAAAATAGAGTTTAACAATGATATGGTGCAAGATGGACAGCATCCTACTATTCCAGTAACACATGTTGAGGCTGAGAACCCTCTTCCCTCGGTTGGCAAATGCCAAGAAGCCGACAACCAAAATCCTGTCGAAGAGGAGGAACATGAAGTCTTTAAAGCAGAATGCAAGGTGGAAGCGCCATTGGCACAAGAGCTTGAATCTGTCTCTACTTCTCAACTCGTGCATAAATCATCTCAAGGTATAATTTTTGATCCTACACTTGTTACCTTTCCTAGTTCATGTAACTTAGGGAAGAAGACATTTCATGAGCTTTTTCAGAGTGTAATCCTTGATTTGTTTTCTATGCTTGAGTTTAATGTGCCATTGCTGGTTGTTCTTGAGCCACTGCCTGCTTATGCTAAGCCTTCATTTAATATTTGCATATATAAGGAAGCATGTAGGCCATATACATTGTTGATTGAAAATCTGGTAGAACAACCTGTAAGTCCCTTGCGCTTGCTTTCACATGAAGATGAGCATACATCTTCTGGTTCATGTGACTCTTGCTTGGTGACTATTAATGATGCTTGCATGAATTCTCTTGCTGATGATTCTAGTACTGTGAGCATGCGTCTTGATGTTCCTAGTTCCAAGCATGATGAATGTGATCTTGATGATATTAGTCAATTTATATACTCCTTGTCTAGCTACAACCCCTTGCACAAGGGATGTTTGTTCAATTTTGTGGATCCAGCTAGGTTGGCAGGAGTATTTGCTCTCATGTTGGAGGCTGGAGTTCAATTGCAAGAATACTTACATTTCTTTACCTCCTATACGATCATGGATTGGCGGAGCCGGTTGAGGAGCATGCATGGAGTCAGTGTTTCGCAAATCGAGTGTTCCAGCAGGGTTTTGTTTGAGACTCCTTTGGAGGCCAATAATTCCATTTGTAGGCCGACTGGTGATCCTTGGTTTAGTGCTTCAGAGGGGCAAAATGTTGTTATGTTTACAGTGCTCAAATTGATCACCATTTTTCAGCATATTGTATTACCTAATCATGTGCATCTTGATTATCCTTGTGTTTCATTGAGTTTATTTTCGCATTTCTACAACCCCTTGCAAAAGGGAAGTTTATTCTTTGTTGAAGGATCTTTTAGGATGCACAAGGATTATTGGGAAGACAAACAAGACAATATAGAGCTTGCAACAAGTCCTGAAGCAGATTATCCTAGCTTGCATTTGTTGAAGGCGGAAGAGCTTTTCAAGAGGAGTTTGGAACTTGAAGCAACAAAGGAAGAACGAGAATTCTTCAATGGGAAGCTCACCAGAGATGAAATTAGAAGGTTGGTGGTTCGGTTGAAGATGCTTAAAAGGAACATGGAAGTTAAAGGCAAAGTTTTGAAAGCAATAATGTACGAACATTCACTTCTAGTGTTCCTTGCAAGGAGAGTTCAGAAGTTTCTCTTGAAGCTCCAGGCCCATTGGAGAGCTAGGCGACCCAAAGAAAAGCAGAAGGGAGCACCTTCTTGTTATTCCACGTGGATGCATTTACTACTTGAGAAAGCCAGATTGCTCCAGTGGAACTTAGTGACGGAAGAACACTCAGCGTCTATATTTGCGGATGGTCGAACCATACAGGACCACAAGCGCAAGTTCTTCAAAGAGAACTTCAAGCCGCCCTAAAGGTTGCTTCTTTCCTTCCCTACTTGCTTTATATTGTTTTATTCTAAGTGTGGGGGAGGACATTAGTTAGTTTTAAAAAAAATATGTAGGATTTTGTTTCAGTTTGTTAGGTTGTTTAAATAATATGAAAAATATTTCACTAGTGCTTGAGGATGCCTATTTGCTTAAGGAAGTGTCATTGTGGAAATAGAGGATTTTGCATCCGAAAGTGTTTTTGCTTCCGGAAGCTCTCACTTAGACTTTGCTACTTAGGATCAGATTGTGTTCACTTTGCTTCCGCTAGGGGAATGAAGTTCATTGTGCACAAGCGTCAATGCATCCGGAAGCATTTTTGCTTCCGGTAGCACTTTTGCTGCCGCTAGGGGATAAGACATAGAATCTGAACCAGAGTGACTTCCCACAGCCATTTTGCTTCCGGTAGCACTTTCGCTTCCGGATGCTTAGCGGTTTCAGTCTACATCCAGATAGGATTCCTGAGCGTCAGTGAGTAAAAAAAACATAATATTTTAGGTTGTGTTTAGTGTAGTCTTGTAAATAATACATGCATATGAGCCATTTGTTTATTGGAACTGCCCTGCCTTTTATGTTACTGCTTTGCCTTTCAAATACATCTTCCTACTTGATTTGATTGGTCCATTGAGGACAATGTATGCTTTAAGTGTGGGGGAGGTGTATTATGTGCTTAAGAGAGGTTTAATTCAAAGCTTTCACACTTGATTTTTGGACTTATTTGGCATGATTTTTCTTGAAAATTTGACTTGATTATGGCTCTTGAAAGCAAATGGAATTGTCCTCTAGTGTGTAAGTAGAATTTTTGGAATGAGTACTTAGGGCATTGCATGGGGCACTTTTAAGGTATAAAGAGGGTGTAAGTTTCTCATTTAACTTTTCTTAGGGAGGAAGTGACTAATTAGAGTAAGCTATAAATGTGAGAAGCCTTCAACCGAATTGAGTGGGCCAATAGTTACTTGACCTCCTAGAACTTGTCCTAGCTCTTGTTCAAGATCATAATGCATGGTATGATTGAAAATGAAAGGGGCGTTTCTTTCTAAACCCTCATGACCCAAACACTAAGCCAACCAAAAATATTATCCTTTGTTTAACCCCTTTGGGCCATTCACTATTCTTTTCTATCACCTTGACCAATGTTTGAATGAGTGATTATAGCATATGCTTGCATTTATATTAGCTTTGTATTGTTGTATCTGGTGTAAAGCATGCTACATTGTGAGAAATAAAAGAGGCCGAGAGCCCTTGAGTGAAAAAGAAGAAAAGGGAGGTGGCCAAAGGCCAAGAAAAAAAACAAAAGAAAAGAAAAAAATAATAAGGCCGAAGGCCTAAGTAAAAAAAAAGAGAAAGAAAAGCACAAAGTGCTTATGTATGCCAAAGGCATTTGAGTTAAAAGAAAAATTGAGAGAAGCACAAAGTGCTTGGAAAAAAAGAGATGTAGCATGCTTAGTGGAATTGTATCATTGTATTGCATGCATATGTGGTGGTAACTTGTTTATATCATTGGTCATTGACTACTTTCCATCATTCACCATTCATTATTAGCCTTCCATTCAACCCCTAAAGTCCCCTAGATTTGGTTGTGTCATGCATAATAATGGGTGGAGAACTTAGAGCTATTACAAGCCTATGGTGATGGTCAAGTGCATTGAGCCAAAGAGTGATCACAAGACCCTAGTTAGGCATTTTTCCTAACTTGAGTGAATGAGTTTAAACACTTTATCCGGTGAGGAAAAAAATCTCAATTGGCACTCCTCCTTAAGCCTAGTTGCTTGTTAAACTTGCATTCGCTTTGTATTCTTAGATTTGGCCTATGCGAAGCTCTAGGGAAAGGTTCAAGAAGATCTACTTGTATTCTATGATAATTCCAATTGCCTTCACTATGCTTAATGATTAAGTTAATCTTTTATATGACTTTGCCCGGAGTTCAAAGATTAAGTGTGGGGGATTTGATTGGACCAAATTTCATACCTTTAAGCATGTGCATTTGAGCTTAATTAGTGTGGTTTATTTGTTATATTTGATCATTATTGGTACATCTTTATGCGCATGCTTATGTGTAAATATTTGAAGAATAACAGCCATATTACTTGCATTTTATGAAACCAAGGGTATTTTGGTCATTTTGACTATGTGATGTGTTCCTTATGTAGGGGGGTCCCAAGTGGGCCCCGCACACCCTTGGTGGAGCTTAGATGGAGATAAGTTGGCAAGAAGAAAGGCTGGATGATAAGCACTCAAAGTCACATCAGGATGCAAGTTCACATCCGGAAGCAAAGTTACATCCGGAAGCTGAGCTACATTAAGAAGGGAACTTACATCCGGAAGTGGATTTATATCCGGAAGCAAACATGCTGGCGCTGGCGGACAAAGAGTTACATCCGGAAGTGGATTCTCATCCAGTGGATTCTCATCCAGTGGATTCTCATCCGGAAGTGAATGTGCTCGAGCTTGTGGTATGAAGTTTCGCATCCGGAAGCCAAAGTCCATCAGTCAGCGAGTGCAAGAGTCAGACTGCACAAATGTTCAGAAATGTCAGCTACTTTTCAGAAGTCTTTTGTGCAGAGTTAATTTTAAGGCAAAGACATCCCTGCAGCTTGAAGGTACTTGGGAAGCATCTTTCCAAATGAGGCAAAATGGGCGCCAATGTCAAATTTAAATCTGGAAGCCTCATTAAGGGCAAAAAGGGAAGCACAATCACTTGAAGAAAAAGGAGGAACCTTTGGAAATGCATGGAGATGAGATCCAGTCCACATTCATCCTAACCTTTACCAAATACCAAAAATACCCTTTGGGCGATAATCCCAAAGCTACTCACCACTATAAAACCCCAAACGTAACTAACTTTCATACATATCTCACATCTGATCTTTCACTTCACTTTCACTTTCTCTCTCCTCTAACAAACTTTCTCTCAACTCCATCTTCATCTTCTTCTTCACCTCGCAACCTCCGCCATGTTTAGAACCTCTCATCTACCTTCATCCGCCTTCATCTCCATGTCAGGCTAGATCGCCTATCCTTCTTCTCCAAGGAAATGTGCTTGTAGAATTAACCTATGGCTTCATATGCTTGTAATTTGCTCTTTTAGATTTCAAGCTATATGTAAATTTTTGCCTATGTATGTCTGGATCTAGGCTTATATAGGTTAGAGCATCTCGATTTAGGTGTTCTACTTTATGTTAGCTTGTAATCTCTCTTGATTGTTAAGGACATGAAAACCGAGGCTTAATTCTTGTAGTTTCATACATGTATGTGTGTGCGATTAGCTCCTCTTACATTTGTGGAATGAATTTGTTTCTTAAGTGCTATAGATTTGGTACTTAATGTTGCTTAGGTATGTTCTTGGCTTGAAAGAGCTTAAGCCTTAATTGAATTAGTTAAACTCTTGTAGACTTCTTTGATTAAAGAGATCTTGAGAATTTAACTAGTTTATATTAAGAAGAACAAGTGTATGAAGTCTGATTAAACATAAGCACAGATTACTTGGAGGAGGAGGTACTTTCCATTCCATACCTTCACATTTTTAATTCTGTTAGTTGTAGAATTTACTAGATTTAATTAGTCTTAGATATAAAACCTGCACACAACCTGCTTGATAATTTGCTTAACTTGTAATTAATTGACCTAAGCAAGAGATAAAACCGAACTGTGAATTGACCTAGGACTTGCTGCTAGCTACTGTAGTTTAATTCTAGTTTTATTTGCTTTAGCTCTTTTTAGACGACGAAAAAGAGTTAAATAATTCCTTCATGGTCCTTTTGGAAGTTTGAGTTCCTGAATTGTCCTTTTGTATATTCGGAGGGATTTAAATGACATTTTCCCTTTAACAAATTTCACATTTAGAAAATTCAAGTAATTGTGTGTGAGCGTTAAAATGTGACCACAAAATGTAATATTTTAATCCGTAATAATACTTTTAAAGTGAATAATGACAACTTCTATATAGATATTTATCATTCCATATTTCTACCATTAGCTATTTAACTTTAAATAAATTCACTAATTACATTCATTTACTATTACTTTAAACAAGTTATGTTTTGATTACACTTTTCAATAGAATAGAAAAAGCATAAGTATGACTCAGTTGATTTAAAATTTGCCCTGCGCCCACGCTTGGGGTTAAATGTAAAATATTTATAAACCAATGATTGTGATAAATAGATAGTCTGCAAGGAGTATATTGATCATGTGTCACAACATCTTTCATAAATTGTATTACATAGTACCCGCAATATTTATTATTTGGTTGGAAGAGGCACTCTAACAAAAAATAGTGAACATATTGCAAAAGACCTTTATCACTTGCCAATGCAAGCCTAGGTTTATTGGTTCTTCACCGAATTCTCGGTACTCATAATCATTTTTTTTCTACTGAGGGTAGTATCTGCATGGTGTGTATGTTTAATGCCTTTAATTTTTTCATCTGTGTGGCATGTCCAAAGATTTACAACAACCAGAGTACTATACACATGTGCTTGAGTTTTGGAGTAATCAGAAAGTACAAGACTTTAGAAGTTCTTTTGCCATTCTTTTTATATCAATAACTATTGTACTTGGAAAACTTATCCGCTGAAGCATACTCGTTGCATGTTCCATGGGCTCATCCAAATATCATGTGAACAATACAAGTATACAATAGATTTGATAGACACATCTATAAGATAATTACATGTGACATTATATTAGTTTGCAACTTGAAGTTTGCAATATTATCTAAATAAAACATTACGTTGAGTGTACAATTTTCAGATTATATGATCAAAAAATCATAAATTAAACTCTCCATAAATAGCTACATCAATGTTTATGAGAACATTGTTTTTATTTCATTGTTTATATATTGTAGCACTTATTAACATGAGGCCAACAAAATTCTCCAGATAAAATAACTTTTGGTCACAAGTTAGATAATTTCCATCTCAAAAGTTTGAATGTGTATTGCATATGCATAATACAATGCGACAATAATGTGCATGGATGAATAATTATTTAAAGTTGATAAAATTGTTAGGTAAGTAATAACTCCTTCTAGTTTTTGAACGGAACAAAATGATGCTTCTAAAGGAATAAGTGGATTTAGGAAATATTTATACCACATGATTATTTGTCATTCAACATTCAACAAAAAGTTGTGTAAATACTTGATTATTTGTCATTCAAGGAAAGTTATGCAAATATGAAGGGGAGAAATAGAGTAGTTAGAAAGAAAACTCATTCAATGTATTGTGATTATAAAATGTAGATCCTTAAATGTAGTAGTATGAACCAAAATTTCATCAAATTTTGCATTCATGAAATATTACAAAATGTATCTCACATATAATTACTAACCTAAAAGAAATTATCCGATCTCATATTCCAGTTGAAAATGCTCCTATAAATGTGACATGCCTGAAGTATAATAAATCAATCAATTCCAAATGTAAATACTTTATATAATTAAGACACATTGTACTACATATTGTACATGAAAAGATGAAGGGCGAAGGTGCAAAAATGATACTAAACTTTACCCAAAATTGCGTTTCTAATACGAAAATTTCATGAGGTGCAAAAATAGTACCAACTTGGGGACCAGGTGCAAATATAGTATTTTCGCTTGAGGGAAATAAAATTTAGATATAAAAAGACTCTTATGCCCCTCATTAAATTTTAATTAATGAGGGAGGAATGGGGGCATAAAAGTTTTTTCATGTCTAAATTTTATTTCACTCAAGTGAAAATACTATATTTGCTCCTGAACCCCAAGTTGGGTACTCTTTTTGCACTTCGCAAAACTGAAGTATTATATACACAATTTTGGTTAAAGTTTAGTATCATTTTTGCACATTCACCCAAAGATGAATAAAGATATGTCCTCATTTCTCTCAAATTTTCTCTCTTTTTAGTCACTATTATTTTTCTAGACCCGTTTTTGGTCCACTAGAATTGAGAAATGGAACTGAGTGATGGAATTGGATAAGGTAACTTCTATATATCCCAGGCCCCACAAGATTTCTCTCTCTATTTCACACTTTTATGTGTCCCACAAACTTCACTTTCTTATCATTACCTAATTTACCTTTACTTTCCATCTTTACCCCCTTACACTCATTTCTATTTCCATTTCCATCGTCCAGTTTCTATTCAATGGCCATTCTTCTACTCAAACTTCCGTTTGGATGGATAGAATTGAAATGATGGAATTGGAAATGGGTGTGGGGATAAAGTATGGAAAGTAGAGCTAATGATGAGAAGTAAAGTTTGTGGGCCCAGGAAAAGTGTGAGATGGAGAGAAAAAACTTGTGGGCCCAGTGATATATGTAAATTAACAAAATATCTTCACTTTCCATCGTTTTCACTTTCCCTCCCAACTTTACTTGTCATCCAAACAGACTCCTAGGGTAGGTTTGGATGGAAGGAAAGTGAAAGAAAGAAAGTGAAAGTGTTGGAAATTCAAGGTTTTTTGGTAATTTAAATATCTCCTGGGCCCCACAAACTTTCTCTCTCCTTCTCACACTTTTCCTGGTCTCACAAACTTTTACATCTCATCATTACTTAATTTACCTTTACTTTCCATCTTTACCCCTTGTACTCATTTCCATTTCCACTGCACACTTTCCGTCCAAGTCCAACCAAACCAGCCCTGTAGTTTCCTATTTTCATAATAAAAAAAATAAAATATCCAATAATCATTCAGTTTTGAAGTGATGAAGACATACACGTACGTCCTCTCTCATTCTTTTCCAATTTCCAGCTTGGGAGCTTCAAAACGACTTGTTAACAACAAAACCCTCTGACCCAAGATTTCCCATAACCCAAAACCCCAAACAAAGATCCCAACTTTAGGGCATCTCCTATACTTTTGGTGATTTCCACTGTCCTATGTTTACGCCCCAGAGAAGTGGGGTGGGGTCCAGCAAGGGAAAGGCCCTTGCTTTCTCCGACGACCCTCCGCCGCCGCTGGGGTCGCTGAGTGAGAATGAGGCGAAGACGGTGGTGGGGTTTGACTCCTTCGGGAATATTGAGGATTGGAAGAGGTTTAGGGAAGTGGGGTTGCTGGGTGAGGCTCTCATGCATAGGAAGGATCATGAGGCTCTTGTGGAGAAGCTCTCTAGGCTTGAAAAAGAGGTGGCTTTTCTGAATTTTTTATTTTTTTGGGTTGTTTTTGGTAATTATTTCTTCATGATTGCTGTTTGTAGTTACTGCTCTCTGCTAGCTTACTATGTTCAAATTTCAATAGCAATGGAATTATGACTTGTCCTGAACAAGAGGTGGGTTTTCCAAATTTTGGATTTTTTTGGGTTGTTAATGGTAATTATTTCTTCATGCTTATTGTTTTTTAGTACTACCTCCGGTATAACACCTAATTGACTTTTTTTTTTTTTGGAGAGGTTAAGGTTGCGAAATACGCTATTAAATCGTGACATATTTGATATATTTTTAGATTATACATTAGTTTATAGGTAAAATAAACTAATTTAAGGGAAAAAAAATTAGGTAAATCAATTTATAATTAACTTATTTTGTTTTTTTATAGGATTTTCTAAAAAAGTCAATTAGGTTTTATATTTAGGACCGGAGGGAGTAGTTACTACTAGCTTACTATGTTCAATAGTAATGGGATCATGACTTGTCTTGAAAAAGAGGTGGGTTTTGGAATTTTTGAATTTTTTTGGGCTGTTTGTGGTAGATATTTCTTCATGATTACTCTTAGTAGTTATTGCTAGCTTACCATCTTCAATAATAGGTAATATTTGTATTTGAATAGATACTCTATAGAATGAATCAAAAGATGTTGCCCGTGTTTTACATGATTGGGTTGGGAAATTTTGAGGGTAATTGTTGCATTAGTTTAGGAAGTGCTGACTTGGCTCAAGTGTAAGCTATGGTTTGGCTTAACGTAAGCTCACTTGCCGTGGTGTCTGAAGTCGTGGGGTTCGAATCAACCTTTATCTATAATAAAGGATAGGTAATGCTACCAGTATATTTCTTTCCCCAGCACCCAATTGGGGACTAGAACTGAGTTTGGCCCTTTTAATTGTAGGATTAGTTTAGATGGTTTTATTTCTACAAGAATTGATGAGTGCAAATATTATGATATGGCTATCTTTGATAGCTTGAAGCATAGAAAATCAGAGTTTATTTGCTGCCCTCAGCAGGATGCTTTTAGAGTTAGGTGAGTGCAGTTTGTTCTCGAGTTTTTAACTGTGGATGCTAAATCTTTGCTGGCTTACAATTTCATCTTTAGTAATTTTTTACTTCACAAGTACCTGGATAGTTAGAATCGTTAAAGTTGGCCGGAATGCTCATGCTGCCATGATCAAGTGTAGTAAAAATTACTTGGACTTAAAAGAAGCAAAATTGTAATTATTTTAGTTACCAATTAAGAAAAATCTTTGGTTGCTTCTTTCTTGTTCAATGGTTTTTTAGTTGCTGATTTTCTCTGTCTTTTTTTGCTTTTCTTTCCAATGAATATGTGAGTTATAAATTGTGGCAGTACTTATAGTTTTGGATCCCTCTGTTTCCTTTAAAATAAGTGATATGAAGTCATTTTCTGTGTTTGAAGAATACAGTATATAAATAATTTAAGTTTGTGTGGAAACCATTTGTTATGTTTGTTTGAAAGCTGATGAATTCTCTCTCCCACCCGCCCTTCATGCAGCTTTATGACTACCAGTACAGCATGGGCCTCCTGCTGTTAGAGAAGACAGAATGGGGTTCTAAGCTTGATGAACTGAGGAAGGAATTAGTTGAAACTCAGGAGATTTTTAAACGAGAGCAGTCATCACACTTTATTGCATTATCAGAAGCTGGAAAGCGAGAGGAAATGTTAAGGAAAACATTGAACACAGAGAAGCAGTGTGTGACTGATGTCTGTAACTTTCTTCAATTATATTTCACTATCTTAAATTTCATGTTGCTATATTTATATTCTGCTGTCCCTAATGTCATCTTATGCAATATATGTAAATTAGCTTTTAAAATTTGGTATACTTTGTAAGGTTATTTACTGTAAAGGAGGTTTCTAGAAATGTACGAGGTTGGCGTTCCATTCCCGGTTGGATGTATGGAAGCTTTACTTTTATAATTGGAAGACCTGTGAAAATAATTTTTCAACGGTGGAATATCGTCCGTTATTTTTAACTTTGTTCAACAATAAAAGAAATGCCATTCTGTATTATTGCCAGTTTGCCTCCCATAAGTGGGTAGCAAACACTTTTTTAACATGCCAGCTCCAGCACACAAGAAATAAGGTTGGATGTTTGGAAACAATATCCATTTACCCAGTTTTCCAATTCGTTTTGGAACTTCTTTCACTTATGTTGACTACCAGTGAGCTTGTATTCAAGACATTTGTGGTTTATTTGGTTTTCACCCACACACATATATCATGTCAGTCCATTTAGAGTTGTGTTTTATTTTAGTAAGTAAGTAGGAGGATATGATCCTTGCAAGGATAGAATTGCCATAACTCTTTTGAAAAATTTGAGTGGTTATTGATCAGTGGAATCACACCTGATGTATTCTTATTTAATCCAAGCTTTCCTAATATTAACATTGACTGTACTTTTACATTTTGTTGCTTGAAAAGTAGGAGTATTATTTCGAACTTTTTAGGTTAAGGTTGTTCATTTCTTACAGAAATATTGTTCTCATGTTCAAATAGTTTGTTTCTTATTCAATTTAATGACTGAGTCATAGGATATCTATACATGTCGCTTTTATGAGCTACTATGGTTTTCCATCTCTAAAATGTATAGATTCTATTGAGGTTGTAGTAAAAATTAAAGGAATCTATTAAAGTTTGTTCTCATTAATTTTTATGATGATCTGTGGCAATGGATTAATTGCAGCTTGAAAGAGCTTTACGGGCAATCCGAGAAGAGCATGACCAGGTCCAGTGTTCTTCCCAGGCAAAGTTGGCTGAAGCAAGTGCATTGGTTGATGGAATTGAAGGGAAGTCTTCAGTTGTTGAAAAGAAGTTGCATGATGCAGAAGCTAAGCTAGCTGAGGTCAACAGAAAAAGTGCTGAGCTGGAGATGAAATTGCGAGAAGTTGAGACTCGTGAAAATCTAGTTTTGAAGGAGCGTTTAGCAGTAGTTACTGAGTATGTCCGATATATTACATTTCTACTATTGCTATATACCATAGTATAGTTTCTTTTTGATGTATTTGTAACAATTCGCATACTAAGATTTTTTTTTTTTATACATCGGAAAGAAATTCGCATACTAAGATTTTACCATTCATTATAGTCGAGAATCATTTGAGGCAACTTTCTATACGCAAAGGGAGGATTTGAAGGAGTGGGAGAGGAGCTTAAAGCAACGAGAAGAGATGCTGTGCAAGGGAAGACAACACCTCAGCGAGAGAGAGGAGAAGGAAAATGAAATTGATAAGAATTTGAAACAGAAAATGAGAGAACTAGAATTGTTGGAAAAGAAGATTGATTCCTCTAACTTGTCATTGAAAGAGAAGGAAACTGAGATCAGTAAAGCAGTTCAAGATTTAGAAGCAAAAGAGAAAGTTTGTTTCTTCCTTCCAGACTTCTCATTTTAAAACGTAACTAGTTATTTTCTCATTTGTTCTTTCCTTAACTTTATGGTTGCTTATATTGTTTCAGGAAGCTGATTCTTTAAGGAGCATGCTGGAGACAAAAGAAAAGAAATTGCTTGACATTGAACATCAGCTGATTGCTAGAGAACAAGTGAGTTCAGGCATCTACTACTTTTATTGTCTACATACAATAGAGTGTTGTACGAAGTTGCTGCACATAGAAGTGGTGTCACCTGGTTTTTTGTTTTTGCTTGAGCCATTTTTTACAAGGGTATGAAATGGAAAAAGATACAGATACCTCGATTGTCTCATAAATTCTAGTACATGGCTAGAGATTTTGTTTTTAATTTCAAAGATAGTCTTGCTGGGCTGTACAAGTGGTCTTGCACAGTGGGTGGTTTACAAGGGATGACAGACCTTGAACAAGATCCTTCAATTCCTGCACCTTAATTCATATGTTAAAACTTTTCTGAAGAGTACAAGACAATGTGCTCAAGATCATGGCTTCTTTTAATGTTGCCATCATGTAACAATGGTGTAACTAATACTCTGGATTAGAATTAAAATTTGGAACAATGATTTTCCATTCTTGCTTAGCTGAAAGCCATTGAGGTCATCACAATGGTTAACAATCTTTGTGGTTTGCTTTGGGAGTTATATTTTTTTCGATCAAAACATTTCATTTCCTCCGTTAAGTTGAGGTCATGTGGACCTAGTTGTGAAATACAAAAATTGTTTATAATGATTTACTAAGTACTGTGGAATATTGTGTGTCCTGTGTTTGTGGAAATCCTTATAATTTGAGCCTGCGTATATCCTTTTTGTGTAATGTTTTGTGCCGATTTATATTATATTTGTGTGTGTGTGAGTGTGTGTCATTACTGATAGTTAGAATAGCCTATAATTTGTGTAGTGCTGTATATGTTCCAGAAGAGATGGGTGCACATGTTTGTCCCCCATATCTTTTGTATCTGAAGATTGCATATGGTTCTGTATTCAATCGAAGAAGCAAGCAAAGCTTGCATTCTCACATGACTCTGGCTCATCAACTTTCTCTTTGAATGTGCATTTGTCTGTTGCAACGAATTTGCATATTTTATTATTTTAGCTGCTTGCTTACTCATGTAGTTGTGCATCTTGTAGGAAGGAATCCAAAAGCTCCTTGTTGAGCAAAAGGATGCATTGGATTTGAAGTTGCGGGAATTTGAACTGGAGATGGAGGACAAGAGGAAGTCCCTTGACAAGGAATTCAACGACAAGTTAGAATCCTTGGAACAGAGGGAATCTGAAGTCAAACATAGGGAAAGCAAGGTTCAGAAGGAAGAGTTAGCATTGGGCAAGAGGGCTGAGAGAATAAAGGAGCATGAAAAGGAATTTGAGGCCAAGTCAAAATCTTTAAAAGAAAGAGAAAAAAGTTTGAAAACTACAGCAAAAGAACTAGAGAAGGAAAAGAAACAATTGCTTGCTGACATCAAGACTATGGAGAATCTGAAATTTGAGGTTGAAGAGATAAGAGCTGAAATTTCTCAGCAGCAGCAGCAAATGGCCAAAGAACGAGAGGATTTACAAATAACTCAGAGTGAAAGGGAAGAGCATTCTCGGTTGCAGTCACAACTGAAACATGAGATTGAAAATACCAGGTTGCAGAGGGAATATATAATGAAGGAAACTGAAAGCTTAAAGCAAGAGAGAGAGAGGTTTGAGAAAGAATGGGAAGTATTGGACGAAAGAAGAGCTGAAGTTAGCAGACAGCAGAGCTCAATTGATGCAGAGAAAGAAAAATTAAGAAAACTGCAACATACTGAAGAAGAAAGGTTGAAAAGAGACAAACAGGCTATGCAAGATTATATAAAGAGAGAGTTGGAGAAACTGGAACTGGAGAAGGAATTGTTTGAAGATACTATGAGGCATGATAAACTAATTTTGTCTGAAAAGACTAAAAATGACCGTGAGCAGATGCTTCAAGATTTTGAATCCCAGAGAAGGAATCTTGAGAATGAAATTCAGAAAAAGCAAGAGGAAATGGAGTTAGATATGCAGAAGAGAGAGAGTTCTTTTCAGGAAGAAAGGGAAAGGGAACGTAAAAATATTAATGTCTTGAAGGATCTGACTGAGAAAGAATGGGAAGAAGTGCGGTCTGAACGGCAAAGATTAGAGAATGTAAGGAATGAGGTTGAATTAAATAAAGAGCAGCTAGAGTCTGCCCGTCGCGAATTGCGTGAAGATTCTGAAATGCTTATAAATCTGAGCAAGAAGGTTAAGAAGGAGCGTGAGCACCTTATGTCCAAAAAGAATCTCTTTCTTGATTTTGTTGAGAAGCTGAAGGGCTGCAAGAGCTGTGGAGAAATTGTTAAGGATTTTGTTGTATCTGACCTTCAGCTACCTGAGTATAAGCAGAGGGTCGTCATTCATTCACCCATTTCACCAGCGCTCAATAGTAATCCTCAGAAAGATTCTATGTGTAATGATGCTTCTTCTGACATGAAAAATCCTGGATCTGCAAAGCCTGTTTCTTGGCTTCGCCAATGCGCTTCAAAGATTCTGAGTTTGTCTCCAAGTAGTAAAGGGGACGGCATTAGAGCTCCTGGCATGGATGATTCTTTTCCATTGTCAGATCTGAAAGTTAATGCAGAAAAAGCAGGGGGCTCTTCATCTTTTTTGAATGTTGAAGGTGCTAGAGATAACCTTGGAGCTCATCACTCTTCGGATACTCAGCAGCTCCAATCTGCTAACGTTAATAGAGATGTGGATGACAGACATGATCCATCTTTAGATCACTATAGTTGCGCAGATAGTCTGGCTGAAGCAGGTCCTGAGGTTTCTCAGCAGTCAGTTCCAAAGAGGCGGAGAGGCAGACCTGGCAGGAAAAGCAAAGCTGGAATCAACAGAACACGTTCAGTGAAGGCAGTTGTTGAAGAAGCAAAGGAGTTCTTAGGAAAAGCTTCAGAGGAACTAGATAATGCAAATCTGGAGTCTCTTAATACTGCTAAAGGTGACGACAGTCTAGAAGAGTCCACTCAGACTGAGAAAGCTGATGGTAGAACTAAACGGAAGCGGCAGCCCGTGCAAACTTCTAGGACTACGCTGAGTGAGCAGGATGCTTATTCTGAAGGACTCTCTGATAGCATCACAGCTGGTGGACGAAGGAAGAAAAGACAAACAGTTCCTCCCCCAGAAGAAGTTACTGGAGAGAGGCGATATAATCTCAGGCGCCACAAAACGTAAGCTAGCTAATTAAATTTATTTCTGGCAGCTTCTGTCAGGATAGAAATTGTTTGTTAAATTATTGTCTGGATGTTCTCTTTTCGGTGAATAGTCTGATGGATGTGAAATATATATTGTTTTGGTTTCAGTGTGGTAGAGCTTGACTTTTTTTTGTTAAGATTCTTGTGGGTAAGTGGGACTGGTCTTTTTCCTGGTCTATATATGTGCTTGTTTGTAGTCTTAAAGCTTTGTGAAATCTTGAAATATGATTTTAGTTTTTAAAAACGAGCATTTTTTGCGTCTATGGAGGTGTCATGTTGAAAATCAATTAGTATCCATTGACCAGCAAAAGGTTCGTGTTAATCTCCTGAGACACCCCCTTTTGGGAAGTATATTTATATTTATTTTGGTAATGGTCATTGGCTTCGTTTAGGACACTGTCTTTTAAAATGATCTTTAATTTGAGCATCAGCAATCTTAGGTAATATTCAAACAATCATTTGTTGGTTCAGAAAGGGCATTATTTATTTTTGATGAATTCTTCAATGTTCTTTGGATTCAATGATTGTGGAGTCAGTACTTCTCACCAAGCACTGCACATATTGTGTCTATTGATTGTTGAGTGTAATGGGTAAAAACGGATTTTCTAATTATCATTTTTTTCCCTATTAGCAGTTCGACCCCAGTCCCTGTGACTCGGAAATCTAAGGGAACAAAACCTGTTGAGCAAGAAACCAGTGGTGTTGAATCTAAGGATGATGGACAAAATCCAAAAGTTGTTCCTGGTCCTTCATCAGCTGTTGCTGACGGCAAAGCTCAAAGGCAACAGAGAGTGCAGAGTTTGACTGTAGACCATGTGGAGTTCTCTAATGAAAGAGTTGTAAGGGTAAATGCCAGCCTGTTTGATTATATTGATTGGTGGCATTGATATTGTGAGTTTCATGTTCTATTTTATTCACCATGTGTACTTGCATCTCTCTGTTCAGTTTGAAGAACCAAGAGATATTGTCGGTGACAACGGCGACGAACCCGAACCCGAAACCAAACCTGCTGAAGTTGAGTTGAGTGAAGAAGTGTATGGCACTCAAGAGTATGGAGAAGAGGATGGAAGCACAATCCAAGAAGCTGAAACTGAATATGAAGATGAAGAGGTTGAATCAGAAGAGGGTGTAGAAGGTGTAGCAGATGAGGAGGAGGAGAATCATCCGGGTGAATTATCAATTGGAAAGAAGATATTCAAGTTTTTTACTACTTGATAATGGAAGGAGCTTTTTTCCCCAACCCCTTCCATTCAATAATTGAAATAACATCTTCGTTCCTTTGAGAATAGTGAGTTTAGGCATGTAAGCTTTTTTGGTATTTTTCATGGGGTATAAAAAATTTCTAGATTTGTCAAAAGACTTGTCTTGCGGACAGATGAGATAGTTCTTAGCCCCTTTGTTGATTACGAGTTTCCATTTGTTATCCGTAATACAAATAACATAATTCGGGTATATGTTACATCCCAGTTGCAGTTAACACATTGTGGCATTAATATGTAAGGATATAAGGATAGTATTTTCTTAATCAACCACCATATGTTCATAATAATTTCATATTTTATATATATATATATATATATATATATATATATATATATATATATATATATATATATAGTCAAAAGACAATGCCGGTTTGGCATCATGGAGACATCAAAGATGAGGAAGACAGGTAATTGATTGAAATGATATCCTCTTACCTTTGTCTTTTGACTAGTTGTAGGTGCATAATGGTGAGATTAGTTATTATGAGATGTGGAATTAATGACTTAGAATACTCTCTCGGGTTCTTATTTTAAGGCACTAACTATAAAATCTCACAAACTGTAAATTATTAAATGTCTTAAAAAATCAAGTAATTTACAATATTATCCAGATCAATTATATTGAATGCCAGTATTATTTATGAAAAAAAATGCCAGTATTATATATATTAATGATCACCTCTCCCATCCCTCCTTAAATATGGGCATACATGGAAAATTGTAATTAATGCTCATTATAAACTACCAAGTACCTTGTAAACAAATCCAAAACAAATAGATATTTGGTGTCTTATAATTATAATATGGGCTAGAGTCTAGAGAGAATAGGAATTACTAAAAGATATAGCCGGCGTCTTTTAGTTTTGTATGCCTTTTAGATTTGCATGTGTCAATTTTAGAATACTTGGGTTATAGTTGTTTTGGGGCATGTTCTATTACATTCTAGCAGTACTTATTCGGGTGATGCTGGTTTTTGTCCTCTTTGGAGCTGGTGGTAACGTAACGTCATACTTCTTCAACTTGTGTACTTGTCATGGTTACACTCATAGCGCTGGGGGTCAATTGTTGTATCCTTTTTCTCTCAATCTGATAGAGGTTACAAATTGTCTTTTTGATTGGTGAGTCTTCAAAGGTGCCTCTAAGATTTGTACAAATGGCTATTCTATCGTGAGTTGTTATTTGGTAATGCCACTATGATAATGTTTTTATCTTTTCTAATTAATGAAATCGACCATTTCATTAAAAAGTTCAAAATAGAAAAAAGAAACTTCTATGCAAAAAATAATAGTTATTCATCATTTTTCTGCAATCAATTATAGTCATTGATAATTATGTTACACTTAATATGGATACTAAAAAATAGATATAATATTATTTTTGGATATGTAAGAAACTAATTCATGAGTGCAACAAATATAGCAGTGCAACTATTGTTTAATTGTGTCAAAGGGTTAATAAAAGTGTGTACAGATTATCATGTCTAGTCTACAAGTATATCATATTCGTCATTTACCTTTAAAATACTAACTATCAATGGCAAGTGTCATCTATATAATAATCAACATAAGTTTTTTAGACAGTAAAAGGCAAATATAATATAGCTTACACATTCCCCAAACAAATATAATTTACAATACTTTCGAGGTTTATATTATTGTAACATCTCATCTTTTTAGAACTTTCTAATGACATCAAAATTTTTATATTTTAGAATAAGGTAAATTATGAATCTAAAAGAAATAATAAATTTGTTTTAAAAGAAAAATATTTTTTAATATATGGATATTTGTTATATTAGGAAAGCAAGAAAAAAAAATAATTGTAATGGAATTGGTCAATAAACTATTTTGAAAGGGTTAAATTGGTCAAAAAACAATAAAATGACTCATTTTGACCAATGAACAATAAAAAAGGCTCATTTTGGCCAATTAGCTACTGAAAAATACTAAAATACCCCTTGGGACCTAATTAATACTCCCTCCGGTCCTAAATATAGGACCTAGATGACTTTTTTTGGGGGAGATTAAGGAAGAATTAATTTTAGATGTCTTTCCAATAATACCCTCCTTGATTGGAACCAATATAATAGTCTTCTATGGGCCCCACCTCCGTCCATTTCCGCAGCAAGGAATCGCTCACCGGTAAGGTGACATTAGCGAAGGAGGCGGTCACAGACGGAGCTGGAAAGTACGCCGTGGAGCTTGAAGGAGATCGCAAAGATGAGAAGAAGAAGTTGTTAAGAAGAAGAAGGGTAATTTAGGGAAAAGGTGACCAAAAATGTAATTAGTTCTTATATTTAGGACCAAAATGAAGTCTCTATCTAGGTCCTATATTTAGGACCGGAGGGAGTATAAATTTTGAAAATGTGGGTCCCACATTTAGAAATAAAAAATTCCCAACCCACCCCTCTCTCTCCCCCTCCTCCCTCCTTCTCTCCTTCACCACCACCACCACCGCCCACACTTTATAAGTTTAATATAACATCAGGTACAGGGATTGCTTAATGCCACTTAATGCGTACAACAAAAATGAGTTAGTTAGAGACTACACATTCTTGAGGGAATTTGAATGGGAGACGCTCCGTCTCCAATTCTAATTCCCTCAAGAATGTGTAGTCAGCGTCTCCCATTCAAATTCCCTCAAGAATGTGTAGTCTCTAACTAACTCATTTTTATTGTACGCATTAAGTGGCATTAAGCAATCCCTGTACCTGATGTTATATTAAACTTATAAAGTTATGTGCAATATTAGTAGTATATTGCACATGGCTAATGCTTTTTGCACACGATTATTCATATATATAGTTCACAAATGGAATAAAACTTGTACCAATGGTGTATGCAAGAGACAAGGAAAGAAAGGAAGTAAAAATAAAGAGACAAGGAAAGAATCACGTCAATAAACTCTTCTAATTTATTTGGTTATTTACAGTTTTACACCAATTTTATAAGAGAAGTAGGTCCTGAATGAGAAGTGGATAGGGCATGGGCTATAAGCCTAAGGCTAAGTGTCTTCTAGCCCCTTAACCTCACTTCTTTATTACTTGTGACTTTTTTCCCATCCTATTCCTCTACTCTTCAATTCACCTTGTGGGGGTGGTCCTCTTGTGTCTTTTGATTTAGCTCACATGTTTTGTTTTATTCAATTATTTTTTGTTTTAAAACAAAAACAAATAATTATTTGAGATCCCTTATTTTTTAAGTTAAAATCTATCTTTAATTACATTCTAATTTCCATTTCATCCTCATCGGTAGAGTCTGTTTGAATTAATATATAATAATTTCATTTACATAAATATAGACAAAATTCTTCTAACATACTTGCATCTTACTCTTAAGTGAAATTAATTTACAGTTTTTTTATAAATTTACTTTTAAGGATATTAGATATCTATTATATGCAATATACAAAACCAACTAGTTATTAGTTTAGTTGAGATGGTAGTTTAAGATTTTATTTTAGTTTATTTGGCGAACAGGTAGTTTGAGAATTTATAGATGAACCAAATCAACAAACTATAATTAAGGTACACAAAATTATTCATATATAAACCTAAAAGAATAATATTCAAATAAAAAGACAGTTCACATAAACATATATACTCAACTAGAGGATACAGGAGGTAAAACATTTAGGGAAGATAAAATGAAATTAGTAAAAGTTCACCGTTGTTTTCAAATAAACATATATACTCGAATAAAAAGACAGTACACATAAACAAATATACTCAACTGGGGGAGACAGGTAAAAACACTAGAGGAGATAAAATAAAATTAGTAAAGTACAAAGTTCTCCGTTATTTTCTTAAACCTAAGACCATATTGTTATAAGCTCAACTAGGGGAGATAAAATAACAAATTTAAATTTGATCAACTCCAATCCTCCAAAAATTTTAATTGGATGAATCGGGTGATTAATTCATTGTTACTGGTGGATTTAGATTAGGTTGTAGGACATTGATCAGATGTGATTATTAATTAGTAGTTTTTTTGTTATTTTTTTTAAAACAAATAGTTATAATGACTGGCTTATTTCTTAGATCCATCGAATGAATTAATTAATTTTGTTATTTTATGTACAATTTCTTGTTGTGGGACCTGCGTTAAGAAAACAATATGAGATGGGATCAAAATTCGTAAATAAATAAATAAAAGTGGAAGAAACGTTGAAAGTACAAAAACTTGGAAGGGTTTGGACTTTGGATCAAAATCCAAAGAGTGAGGAAGCCAATATAGAATTATAGTTAGCTTTCCTTTTTCAATGCCACTGTGCTCTTTCTGTCCTTTCTTTTTCCATCTGCTCTTCGCAGAGCTGCTCTTCCAAACCCTATAGTTCCAATAGTACACTATTATTTTACAGGTCTTTACAATTTTTTTGGACAAACAAAATTAATTCACCTCCACTTTATATCTCCATTATTTCATAGCCATTTACTTATCGTTTATTATTTCAATAATGCATCATAATTCTACAGTAACAAAAAAGAGTTAAGATACAGATCAACCCCAAAAGTGTCAAGAAAATCTTGTATTCACCTTAGAAGTATTTTGTAGTTCAATATAGCCCTAAAAGTACCCAAGCCTAGCAATATAATACTCTTCTAGACTAATTGAGTATAATGGCTATAATGAGTTTCATTTGAGTATTTTCAGGGTTACATTAAGTACTTCCAAAACTACATTGCGACATAAAATACTTTAAGGGCGAAGTTGAACTATTTTTAACTCTTTCGGATTGGATTTGCACCCTAACCCTAAAGTAAATTATAATACATTAATAGTTACTGCATCGCCTACAAAATATAAGAGCTATAAATGGATTGATTTTGGCTCTAAATATAACACCATCTAGTTCAAATTATAAAAAGTCTTCTAAAAAAAATTACAGTCCTACAAATAAAAGTTAGAAGGATACCTAGCTATTGTTTTTAACTTTACCCCACGAAGAGAGACATGACATACTTCCTCTGATTTACAATAAGCATTAACTAAATCATTGCAATATAAAATGATAGTTAACTCAATAAAGCCATATTAAATGGAAAACTATTCTAACTTTTCCAAAGTTTTTATAGAGAAAGAAAATTAAGAGCCATACTCACACACATATAGAGTCATATCTTTGAACCAAAAAAATATTCATATCTAATAATTATATGGACCGAAATTATAAGTAGAACTAATTTCTCTGCAAGAAACTTATATTTTGTAGGGGTGTGTAAATTTTCCCCCTCCTTATCTGTCCCAACCATCCCATCACGTCCCGTGACATTTTGGGATGAGAAATTTCCATCCCTAAATTTTTTCGAGATGAGAGAAAATTCATCTTCGGGCCAAGACGGGACACAGGAATGAGTTGTATCGATCACGTCCCATCCTGAATATAAATGAGTGTGTTTTTGTATATTTTTTTAATAAAGACATGTGTCATATTGAAACAATATTGAACTAATTTTTTTTGTTTGCTACAAATCCAAAGTGTTATATTTTCATACAAGTAGATATTTTTTAATAAAACGATTTCAAAAAAAATTTAGGATTTTCCTGTGCCATCCTGATTCTGATTGGGAGGGATCAGGATGGGACACAAGATGAACATCCCGTTGCGAGCCTTTTCTGGGACAGGACACGTGATTGTGATGTCTCAATCCCACCCCGTTTAGTGCCCCTATTATGTATTAAGATAATCTTCTAGAAGTTTCTTTAATGTAAACCATAAGTAATATAATAAAAAACATTTACAAAAATCATATTCTTTTTTTTTCATCAAATATCCTATTCTTTAATTAGTAAGATTGGTAGAGTTTGTAAATATAAATTTGAAACATATTTAATGCATTAATTAACATTTATATGTTTGTGTAAATTAGTTAGCATTGTCTTATAAAAGGAATTAGAGGTGGTACATTAATTAATTTGATCTCAACTTCATATTTTTTTCTTGGGAAAATCTCAAATAAGTCCCTCCGAATACCCAAAAGGACAAGTGAGAAACTTAAACTTCCAAAAGGACCATGAAGGAACTAGTACCTATCTGTCATTTTAAAATTTTGCGAAAAAAACAAAATTGCCCCATCCTAAAACACAAATTGCGAGAAGAGGGTGGGTGTTAGGGTGAGGTAGGGATTTGTGTTTTAGGATGAGAGCAATTTTGTCTTAGCAAAATTTTAAAATGACAGATATGTGCTGGTTCCTTCATGGTCCTTTTAGAAGTTTAGGTTCCTCACTTGTTCTTTTGGGTATTCGGAGGGACTTATTTGGGAATTTTCCATTTTTTCTTTAGGGGTTTCTATAGCGGTAGTTATAATACAAAGGTATTTTAAACAAAATCACAATCATTAAAAACAGCTAACAAAAATTATTAATTTAATCTACCGAATCACTCACTAACTCATTTTAATAATTAGAAGTCACATTACAATAAAAAAGAGTGTTGGAAACTGCAATTCACCCTAAAAACTTTTATTTTTGTCCTCCATGCAATCCCATGCATCTTTAATCACTAATGCATGGACAAACAAGGACAAAGGTTCTCTGTCTCTCTTCTCAATTGGTCACCTTCTGCTAAACCTCACATCTTCCCAACTAATCCCTTTCAACTTTAACCAATCCTCTGCATCCATAATTCCCTTCAACTACCAAAACTCCTTTTCTTCACTCTCCATTCTGAATTATCACTTCATAGCCTTCAAATTCTCTATCTGTAGCCCTCAACTAGTTTCCCAATTTTATTGTATTAGAGAATCATAATGCATAGCAGGACCGTATACACATACACAACAACAAATATGTACACATAAAAGCAAGCAGCCTAGCTTTTACTTTGTATATAACAGATCCCCTCCAATTGCTATTTCTCTGATCATCTAAAATAGAGTCATTACTCCTAACAATAATTTCATATTGCCTTTTGTACCTTGATAACTGTGCTAAGTTTCTTGCTGCTTCTTGTGTATTATTTCTGTTTGTGTGTGCTCCCTCTCTCTATCTCTCTGCCTATATTACTACTTCCTTCCTTATCTTTTCTATTAAACACTAGGCAGATAAAGAGGACAGATTTCTTACTCTGCCTTTTTTTGTTGCTTTTTCCTCACTTTGTTATGTGCATATATTTAGCATCTTCTTCCTCTTCCTGTGGAAACAAGAAACCCCTTTTTGCATTTCACTTGATTCCTCCTCCCTCTTTTTTCCATTCATTCTTCTTCTTCTTCTTATTCTCATACGTGATCTCATCATCATCATCATCATCATCATCATGAGCATAGTGAAGTTTGATATTAGTTACACCATTTTGGTTGTGTTTATTGTTCTTCTGGGTTCAAGGTGTTTTGGACAAGAAGAAGAAGCTGACATGTCATTGGCTCCAATGGAGAAGAAAGAGCTTGAAGCACTTTACTCTACCATACAAGGCTTTGTTGGTAATGGATGGAATGGCTCAGATCTCTATCCTGATCCTTGTGGCTGGACTCCTATTCAGGTATATAAATATACATACTTTTTCACACACACACACACACACACACACTCTCTCTCTCATTGTGCTTAAGGTAGGACCTTAGACATTTTGAATTTCTATCTCTTTCAAGTATATATAGTCCAGTACTCCAGTGTCCTTGATTAATAATTTGTATTTGGATTCTGCTGCAAGCAAAAGAAATAGTTAATTTTGGAGAAGTGACTTGGCTTGATGGTGTGAATTTTGGAGAAATACTGAAACTTTTGTATGTCATAAGTCTATTTTGTTCTTTGTAGTTTGTTTAAGTTACAACAATGTTCAGTGATCATGTTCATAGACATTATTTGTGTGCAAAGCTTTCAAGTTTGAGTTTTTAGAAGTTCAAAATTTTTAATTTCTGTGCTTTATTATACTGCAGGGTGTCTCCTGTGATCTGATAGATGGATTTTGGTATGTCACCACCTTGAACGTTGGACCTGTACATGACAATTCTCTTGCTTGTGCTCCAAACTTAGAATTCAGGCCACACTTATTTGAGCTCAGTAACCTTAAAGCCTTGTCCTTCTTCAATTGTTTTCAGTCACCATTTTCCATCCCAAAAGGAAACTGGCAGAAACTGAGTTGCAGCTTAGAATTACTAGAGTTTAAATCAAACCCTGGTCTTGTTGGAAGCATTCCTTCATCCCTTGGTGCCCTCAAGAACCTTCAATCACTAATACTGCAAGAAAATATTGGCCTAGCAGGTGAAATACCACCACAAATAGGCAACCTCATCAAGTTGAAAAGACTAGTGCTTTCAGGAAATTCACTATCTGGGAACATTCCAGATGTTTTTAATAGCTATGATGAGTTGTTAATCCTTGATCTTAGTGGAAACTCATTATCTGGGCCTTTGCCTGTTTCATTTGGAAGCTTAACTTCATTGTTGAAGCTTGATGTGAGCAACAATTATTTAGAAGGCAATCTGATAAACCAGATTGGTGGTCATCATCTCAAGAATTTGACCCTCATGGACCTCAGGAACAACAAATTCTCAGGTGGCTTGTCACAATCTTTCCAAGAGATGGACTCATTAGAAGAACTAGTCTTGTCAAATAATCCAATTGGTGGAACCATGAGGATCCTTAGTTGGGAAAAACTTAAGAACTTAGAAGTTTTAGAGCTCTCAAATGTGGGATTAATAGGGGAAATTCCTGATTCAGTATCAAAAATGAAGAGATTGAGGCATTTAGGTCTCAGTAACAACAACCTCATAGGAAATATCTCTCCAGAGCTAGCAACACTTCCTTGTCTCAATGCACTATACCTGAATGGTAATAATCTGACAGGGGAGCTTAAATTCTCTAGAGAGTTTTATGGAAAAATGGGAAGGCGTTTTGGGGCATGGAACAATCCTAAACTTTGCTACCTAGTTGGAGTAATGTCACCAAGTCATGTTCCTTTTGGAGTAAAGCCATGCCAGGACCAACAACTAGGCCAAATTGTTTGAACCAAATATGAAAAAGAAGAAAACACTGTGAACTGTTTTTAGTTCCTGTTGGATCCTGCTGAAAGAAAATGTAACTTGTTATTTTTACTTTGTGTGAATACATAAGATGGTCAACTTTTCATATCTAGTAATAGTAATCCTACTTTTTCTACTGTTGAGTTTAATGTTCTATTATTAGTAGTTATTTATGTGTTGAAATAACGGATAAAATCCAATTTTATTTTGAAAGTTTCTGTTTAGACAATTAATAATTGGATATCTAAATTTTTGTTGAATTAGTTATGAACCTATCATTTAACTAATATAAAATGATTAAAGAAAACTAACATTGACCTTTACAAATATTGGTAACAACTAAATGTAATAATGCTTCTTTGTTAACATAGTGAGAGTAACATAAATAATTCAATAAAAGCTTTTGGATACTCACTATTATTCATGCTTATCAATTCTTGCTCATTAGCATTCAATGGAAATAATGCTTCGTTTTAACATTTAACATCATGGAAATGAAATTAGGTGAACAAAAGTTTTGGACAGCAACAATTCCTGCCCGTTAGTTCAATGAAAAGTAAAAACTTTCGATAGCTACATTTCCTGCACGAAAATTTCCAACCACTTGAACCCTACAAATAATAAACAAAATATCAGTTTAAAAAAATGACAGAGAAAAATTGTACTTAAACACTTTAATATAAGAGAGTGACTGGGAAAGAGAAGGGATTTGGAGGCTATATGAAAGGAAGGAACTAGGCTTCCATTAATTTCATTGCTTTATTGGGATTTTAAAGCTATAGATCGTACAGTTTTTATATTAATGATGTATGATGGGTCTATTCATGGATTCTGTAAGTAGCTCTTTAACCAAAGCCCATAGAACAGTTCTTCTACTTGGCAACTAACCTTTAATATCTTCCCATTTATATTTTATTTGCACTTTCTAACCAAAGGTGAACGAGTCTTTTGGCAACAGAAACCAAACATTAGCTTATTTAGTAATAACCTCATTAACTCATTTAGTCCATTCTATACAAGTTTGAAAGCAATTGCCAGTTTACCAAGGTAACACACAAAAGATGCATTCGTATAAAATGAGATTTTGTAGTTTATTTTTTGAAAAGTCATGATACAAAACGCCAATAATGGAATAGGTAAACAGAAATAAGTGATATGGGAGGTGTGAAATGAATGTGGCTTCTGAACATTTGATGGTTGTCATTACATAGTACTAAGGTACAGCATGATATACTCCGGATTTTTGAAGCTGTACAATGTTACGTCATGACAAAGTTGAATACAATGATTCAGATCCGATCCTTAAAGTATTTATCTTGAAAAATAAAACAATATTGTAAATGAAACATTTATTGCAAACCTGAAATGAGATGATGGCTTAGTCTCACAAAAACCAGTAAATTCAGTCCAACATTTTGTATGATTATATTGTATATTCCGTAATAAATTTAAAACTATATAGAACAAAACTAAAAGTTGGTATAACTATAAGGATTAATAATGCTTTAATCCGTATTTTAATTGTGAGTAATATGCACTATGGTGTAAAGAAACAATAGCTTAGCTTTTTGGCTGCTCTGTAACAAGATCGTTGGTGCCATGCAAATAAACACAGTCAGGTTTGTTTTTTTCCTTGTTGGGGTATTGGCGTGATAATATAGAGACTGGTTTTGTGGACGGTTCAAAAAAAGTTAAACAAATTGTAAGAAAACAGAAAGCTAGGGAAGAAACCATTGGTGAGAGTTTTTGTGAGTGAGAATTCCAAGGCATTAATTAATCAATGGCTTTTAATATAGAGAGAGAAAGTGAAATGTGAGGGTATAGAGGGGGAGAGGATAGAGATGCAGGCTATACATGCAGGGCCTAAAAGAGTAGGTACAGTTCTTTTAAAGGTTCTTTGACAGCAAGCAGCCATAATAATAGTATGAGGCCTCTCTATTATTTAGCTTTGTTCTCTTTGGTTGTTACTGGAGGCACCACACTTTTGTACTAATCTCTATTCCAATTACATAGAAGCCACTGTTTTATCTTTCATGTCAACTACTGTGTCTTGCATTGTTTTAAGTATTGTTATTGTCTTATTGATATGTTATCATGAGGATCTCTGTGGTTAGCCCCATTAGTGTCATGTCCATAGGATTTCATCCTCCTGAATCAGGATTGAGATCCATCTGTGGTTCATGTTACCTTCTCATCATGAGCAATGAGAGAGAAGTCATGATTTAGTGTGTTTGTGTTGACTTTTTCGAGAAGTTAAGTTTATTTTGAATAAGTCAACTTATTTTGTGTGTGTGACTTTTTTCTATGTTTAGCTGAACTTATTTTTCACCCAGCTTATTTTAAATAAGTCAGTTTATTCATGAGCCACTTTGGGTAGCTTATTTCAAGAAAAAACCAGCATATTTTTCTACATGACTTAAAAATAAGTCAACTTAAAAATAAGCACATTTTAAACAAAAAGTCATTCAAACATGTTTATAAGTCAAATGTAAAAATAGATCAATTTTTTTAAAGTTCATCCAAACATAAACAAAAATCAACATAGAACTTATTTTCTAACTGGTTTAAAAATAAGTCAGCTTAAAAATAAGCCACTTTTCCACAAGCCAAGCCAAACACACCCTTAGTTATGAGCTTTATTTGCATTTGGCTGAACCACATCATCTAACATTCTATTGAGATAAGCATATGATTGGCGAGATATATTTAACTATTGGTGTGTTATAATTATAATAATATAGAGATAAAAGGTTTTTCTTATTACTATCTTGTAGAACCTATTTCATGGAGTTATATATAGATCGGACTAGGCTAAGCATATATTGGAAGTTCAATTTGAAAAATGATCGAGCAGCTAGATCTTTTAGCCAGAGGATTGGCCCGATATTGTTTGTTCTCTCAAAGACTGGGTTGGACTTGGTCTACCAAAATTACTCGACTGATCCAACTAGTTCACTACTGACTTTTTTTTAAAAGAATATTGGAAGTAAATAAGAACTTCATAACTTTGAGATCTCCTAGTAAAATTTTGTATTTAATTGGTAAATAACTTGTTTACTGTTTGTTTATACATCCGTGACACAATATAAATTAATGTCTTTTTGAGAGGGTTGTTCTATAATATAAGCTAATGTTGTCTTATGTATGATCATTTAATAATTTTTCCAATTTTATCCTTTGTTAACAACACACTCTCTCTTATGCATATTCCCATACACGCACTCTCATTTTTTATCATCCATTCACCATCCTACTTATCCTCTCCACAAATAGGGGCAAAGTTGGAAAAAATATATTCCAGACATAATTTATTGCTTTCAACAACTTTGAACAGTTTTTTCAAATATGGAGTAGCATTTTGGTAAACATTACTTTATATTGTGTGACAATCCAAAGTTCACAATTTTGATTTATGTCCAAATAAAACAAATTCATCATTTGTTTTCATATCCTCTCTTTGAATTTGAAGTCGTTACTACAAATTAATCATTTATTTTTTACTTGTTGAAACTACCTTGAACTTTGGATCACTGCAAATCAAATCATTTACTTTAGCTTAACCATTTAATACATTATTATATAAGTTTAGAAAAATAATGTTAGTCTCTATTACTTTATTTTCTAAATTATAAGGACTCACATTCAAACGATTTAGTTAGGGAATTAAGTTGTACTAAATCAAAATTTAGGTTTATAGTTTTAATCGATTCTAAACTGAAAGGATTGAGTTACATCAAGTTAAAGTTTTAGAATCAAATTGTAATAGAATCAAAACTAAAATACAAAATGTTAATTTTCCCTTAAAATATCATCAGGATGCTGGACTTGAGCAAACTCAAATAGGTCCAATACGATGCAAACAAAATTGAGTTTTTGTCATTAAGATATTATGGTATGATATAGGCCCATTCAAGTAAGGCCTAGCCCTCTTGGTCGTTTTCACGATGAATTTGTGCGTCTATCATAATAAAAATCTTGTATCAGTTTGATGAGAATTCAATGTGAAAATAAAAGCCGGGTTGTTATTTTTTCAGCGTTAAGACAAAGACAGGTTGGTTTGATTGTACAGATAAGATACAAATTTCACTAGTTAAGAAGCAAGGCTTCTTGTCAATTTCATCAAGTTGGCTTTAGCAACATGTTTCAGTCGTTATCATTAATCTCTTCCCATCATCTCTATCCTTTTCTCATAAAAAATCTAGAGTGTCGATTAAATTTACTAATTAAGAAAAGGAGTATTTCTTTAGAGGACTCATTGAATAATAAATTTCATAGTCAAATAATTAGCAGTGTTCAAGGTCAAATTAGGGATTTTCTTACTAAAATGGAATGATTGAGTTGCAAAATACAACTTGGAGTTTTTTTCTCTTTATTGTCCAATCCCGTAATTTTTAGGTTTGTTGGAATGCTCAGGTGCGCGAACACACAAATGCGCGAACTCCTCGAATTGGGTTCATGATCTTGATCTGAAGCCTATTACACAACGAACAAACATGATAATATTATCAAAGCCAAGAATCAAAAGATTCTTAAGGCTCATAGGTTTCTATTTCTGGATCGATTGGGGCTCACCCATCTGCCACTGATTATATATATTTATTGAATTGGTTTATTCACTCTTAAGTGTTTTTTTTTGTGTGGAAATTAATCCACACATATTACCATTAGTCCATATCACTGAAAATAGTTTGTCCACTTATATATTTACAAATGAATGAGAATTTTTCACTCTAATTTGTTTATGGGACTACTTAAATAAGACCTTGAAAAATCAATGAAAATATCTCATGAAGAGACGACGAGGTTAACAATATTTATTAGTTCCTTTAGTATACTTTCATTCCGTCCAAAAAAAAATATAGTTTACTTTCGAGCCTTCAATTCAAGGTGTCCTAGCTTAAATTACAACAGGATAAAATCATCCAATTTTTTATTAAGACATGAGGAATGATGTTTACAAAAAAGGGGTAAAGATATTGATTAAGCATCTAACAATTGTGTTAATTGCGTCAAATATAAATAAAAATTTTTTGGTGCAAATGTGCTATTCATTAAATAAAATGGTGTAAATATAGGAAGTTTGTTAACTAAATGTTTAAAGCAAGAGTGTATAAATTTTTCCATTCCGATTTGTCCCGATCACCTCCCTCTTCTGTTTATTCACATACTTCTTGCCTTTATGGTTGCCATCGACCGTAAAAGGCTTGGCGTTCTCGAATGAGCTTGATTTTTGAAGGATTCGTCTGATGCCACTGTTAAGTGAGGATTCTCTAATATCTTTCTCCAACAACTTCTATTTTCCCCTGTTTGCATGTTCTCTATTTAATCCCTTTTTTTATGTTGCTTTTTCTTCATATTATTCCTCTTCAAACATGCAACCTTAAGTGAAATTAAACGTTTTGCTGAAGGATTTCATCAGCTTTTATGATTCTAAACATATACTTAACTTCAAGTCTCCAGCTTCTACTTTATACTATATTTGTGTAATTCAAATATGTACCCACTGATATATTCTCTCTCAAATTATGAACTTCTCACAAAACTGGAAATTCTACTTCCCTATTTCTTTATCTTAGCTTGTTATTTCCCTCCCCTTAGTCTCTCTCAAATAAAAAATTTCTTGTGCCAATCGCATCCCGATCGCAATTAGGGTGTGATAATGTTTAGGACCTGATGGAACACAGGATGGAGGCTGAGACCCCGTCTCGAGACTTTTTGACACAGTGTCTCGATCCCATCCATCGCGTGCACCCCTAGTTAAAAGCGTTAAAAATTGCATAGTGTAGCTCACAATTGTTATGTTATACAAGGTAAATTTCCATATTTAATATTCAATAATTGCATAAAGTTGTAGATTGAGTATCCAACAGTTGCATAAAGGTACAAATTTAGTAGCCGATAAATTTATAAATGTGCAGATTTAGTATCCAACAATTATACAAATGACATTAAACACACACACACATATATCATGTTTTGGGCCCCAATTCATAATTTTTTTTACTGTTATGAAAGTTTGTTAACAAACTTATATGTTTGCACTATTTATATTTGATCAATATACTATGTTTGCAACGAAAAAATATTATTTATATTTGATGTGATTCACTCAATGGATATTAAATTTGCACTCTAACCCTTAAAAAAAGTTAAAGGACGAAATAATTTATTAGTAATAGAAAAAGTAATAGGAGAACAACAAGAAAATTTTTAATAGGTAATCTACTTAATCAAGATCTTGAGACTACAAGCAGCTTTAATTTTATGTGTTCATCTTTTGATTTTCTAATACATGGGATGCTATGTTTTGTTGCTTTGTATTGAAGCGTGACACATGATGATTGATGAAGCATCATTGGAGAGGAATGGGGGCACGTGAGCCACACATATTCTCAATTTCACCATTTCATTTTCGATCACTCTCATTCATATCTAAATCTCACATCAACACATGAGTTGAGCGGATGACAAATAGTGACGTGCGTTTTCTATGTAAAACAACTTTCTTTTTATCTACAAAATTTCATAAACAGCCCTCTTTAAAATTTCAAGATTAATCAAATAACCGCCTTTTAGAATATCAGTTTTTTTGTTTCGTAATCGGAGTTTAATAACTTGTAATTGATCAATTACTTAATTTTTTTCTTACAAAAAAGCTTTTTAGACTTTGTGTGATATGTGTGATTATATCTGCATAAACTTTCATTTAAAGATGAGAGAAATTTGCATCAATATGCCCATAATAGAAAAATTATTTCCTTCACAGAACTAAAATTAGCAACAATTGATTCCGTGCACTCCTCGAATATATCGTTTTAAGTTCAAAACTTGAAAGGAATATTTTCTGGGAGTATGTAATTAATTACTCCCTCTTATCTTAATTATAAGAGCTATTTAACTTTTTGTGGAAATTAAAGACGCAAAATTAATTACATTAAATGTGCACAATTATAATTTTTTAATCAAAACTATTTTTTCAACTTATAAACTAACTTATATTTTAATTACATGTGATATATGTTATAATTTAATTTGTTTCTTTAACTTTTATGAAAATAAATCAAAGAGTCTCATCATATGTATTATTTTGGCTTGGATGAGGCTTAAGGTCATTACAAAATTTGTTCCGATCCGATGCTCTAGTTCAATTTTGGACATGCCGGTTAATTGATTAAATAATTATTTATTATTTCCATTCATACTTTCGAGACAGAATTATGCATGAGAATCATCACAATTTTTTATTTTTATGACCACTGATACTTAATACGCATGAATCCCTTTGTAAATTTGTGTTCTTGAGTAATAAATAATGGTAACTAATCTTTTTCGTGCTAGTAAATTTGCATTATGTGAATTATAAATAGTGACGTGGTTCGACAGATAAATCATAAATCTACATTGTGTGAGTTGTAAACTTTGAATCTTCTTTAATTAGATTTAGGGTTTGATTCTTAAATCTTAACCATGAATACCCACCTCCACTGGATACTGACAATTAGCAAACTCCGTTTCGTAACAATTTTGTTTATAACGAGGTTGTGCTCAAATTAAAGTTCCTAACATATAACAAAAAATGTTCTTAAAAAATATATAACATATTTATAATTTTTGTGTTTCAAGAATAAAGTATAACAAAATATATATATATATATATATATATATATATATATATATATATAAATATATATATATATATATATATATATATATATATATATATATATATATATATAATGTTATAATTATCATTACGTGGTAATTGAGAAGCAATAGTGACTCATTGACCTTACTTTTAATTACCCTGCATTTTCCAATTTTTTTCTCTGCATTAGCATATCGAAGCGGTAATGCAAATAAAAGTTCAGACAATTGCACATAGATTTCAAATGAGAGACTTAATTTCAAATAGACCGCAAAGAGTTGTTAATGATTACTATTAACAACTGTAATAGTCTTCATTAACAAGTGGTAAGTGGTAACAATTCCTTAGGACCTGAGTGCAATTGTCCTGTAAAAGTTTCGTCTTATTTAAAATAATCAATCTTAGCTCATATTAAAAATGTGTGGATTCAAAAAGTAGTATTGATATGATAATGTTATGAGTATAGATTTATAAATCAAAATAATTTAGAAAATTTTTTGTTTGATATTTAATCGCCAAAACATGTACTTGTATCATTTACTGTTAAGGGAATTTTATTCCGATTTCCTACTGAATCAGAGGCGTCTCGGGTTTAAATAAACCTAAAAATACAACTACATTAAATAATAGGCCTAGTCCCACTCAACTTGATCTGTATTAGTTTGTCCTTACGAAATCCTTAACCTAAAAAGGGCAGGTACAGGATATCGGTGGCACACCAAAAAAGGGATAATTTTGAAACTGATATATATTCTACGTCCTTCTTAGCTATACTTTCATTGCGAGAGACAATGGCATTTATTTCTCATTCCTCAAAGCTCTTGTTAATGTCTTTGATTGTGGTGCTTATGATTGTTCCGTTTGCTTCATCCATTAGGCTAATCAAAAGCGCTACAAAGAATGGTGTTGAGGGAAGGCTGAATGACTGGAAAATGGAGGGTTTTGCAAATCATCATCATCGGGCCTTAGATTTCAATTTCTTCCCAAAAGGCTCTCCAATTCCTCCTTCTGGCCCACGGCCTCCTCATAAATAACTTATTTTCTATTTTATATAGTGAAATATCGAAGCAATTAATAAGGTAAATGAAGTATATTATATATACATATATGTGTCTTAGCTTGAAGAACATGTCTTGTGATTCTGAAAAATATTTCTGGATTGAAGAAAAAATAAGCTTGACTATTTGATGAAGTTGTATTAATGATCAATATTTACATAATTACATCAACCAGAAATATTTATGTGTTTTTTATTATATATTGGATGAAGTTTGAAAGATTACTATATTTTTCTTTTGATATCAAAAGATCAATCACGTAAAATGAGAAATTAGAAAGATCGATGAAGCCGGAACAAGAGATAACATTATTTAAATGTCATTGCTCGTAAAATACTCTCTGTATGTTTAATATTTTATATTTAGATATTGATATCGTTGTGTGATAATGTTTAGAGAATTGAACTTGGTATTGTCCAAAAGATTGTTATTACATGTGGATCAACATTAGTAAACTAGGGTTGACCCCGCGCGTTGCGCGGGATTCCCGACTATAAAACAATTTTTGTTCAATGTTGAAAGAGTAGTTTAGATATATCTTATTTTGTTTTGTCTTAGTTGTGAGTATTTTATTTCATACTAAGCATAAAGTGTTTTTGTGTCTTTGTTATTACAATCCAAATATTGCCTCAATATACATGTGTATTGATTCAGTTTATTTGCCCAGCCCGACATTTATGTGTAGTCATTGACTTCATCTACAATAGTCATTGTTGGAGCCGAGATATTTGGCTTTGAGAAATAGGTTGAATCCAATAAATCTAGGTATGTACAGTCAACAATGGAATGGACTGGATTCAATGTCTCTTTAATGTGAATACCATCTTGAGAGTTTGCCAATTTCCTTTTCCAACTTTAAGTAACCATTCTGAAAATTGTTTTATTGTTGTTTTATCCTTGTCACTTGCTGTTGCATTCAATCTCATATTGTGAGTTAACTTGTATAATCTGCAAGATTTCAAAGGTATGAAGAATTTATTTTTGCATTGATGATTATAGGCCGGTCACTTGGAATAATATGCAATGATATTTGTCTAAAATCTTTGCAATGAATGATATTTTACTCCTTTCAAGGTGGTTAGACTTAACTCCCAGCTATCAACCCAAGAGCCTTCATTAACCCGATGCTCCACTCAGAAGTCAGAAGTCAAAAATAATGGATAAAAAGAAATAGAAACCTCTAATCCTCGCACCATTTCCATCCCCATGTTCCCGACTTGCATATTTGATCTCGCCTTTGAGTAGAAAAACTATGCTCCGCCTCTATCAAAGCTGGCGAAGGAAAACCATATAGGGCATTGAAGCTTCATCCCAATGTCGCTAGGACTACCCCATGCCCCTCATTGGAGCTTCAAAAGTGATATATTTTAAAGTAAATTTTTTGTCTTGATTACAAAACCCCCTCTATTTTGAAAAGGCAAACAAATTTCTTTCAAAATTTAATTATATGTTACAAAAAAGAGTCATCCATGTAATAAAAGAAAAACAAAAGAATGTACTTTACTCTGTATATTATGACATTAAAATTGCTAATATTAGTTTCCCTAGAAGCTTACTTTGTGGGTTGCACGGGTTTAAAAGAGTCATCGTTGTAAATGATTTTCTCATAAATGAGTTAGTTTTCATAAAAAAAAATGATACTTCCTCCGTTCCTAAATATAAGATCACTTTAAGGAGGAGAACTTGTTCCTAAATATTCCTAAATATAAGATCACTATCTAATTTGACTCAAGTTTTCCCTAAATTACCCCTATACTCCCTTCACCCAAAAAAATAGTTGTTTGAAGAAGGTGAGAGGATATAAAATTTAGGTGAGGGGTATTTTGGAAATTTCATGTAATCCTAACTCATTAAAATGTCATCTTTAATCTCTCTAAATTTGCTTAAGTGATCTTATATTTAGGAATGGAGGAGTATTTTGTAAAGTGAGATTGACCACATATTGTCAAGATACACACACTATTAATTTTTGTCAAAAGTTTAAGAAAATACATCAATTTAAAACACAAATCAACTAAGAAAAATATATAAAAGCATAATTAACGAAACAGGAATTGTACAAATTTTAAAAATTAGAGCAGGATAAATCTCAGCCACAACTTGAAAATATACACATAACTAAGTAAATGATAAAGAAATTTACAAATATCAGTCAGTGATATATTCTCAATCTATCAAACAAATTGGTGCTATTTCCAAACTTTATGTACCGATTATACACTGTTTATAACTAATGAAACAGAGTAAACAAATAAGTCAAAATGGAATGAGGAAGTAAAATGATATTAGAAAACGGTGTAAAATGCTAAAATGGCAAAAGATTGATATCAAACCATTCAAAATAGACCAACAAAAAATGATGTTTTTGGCCCCGCACATTAATGAACGGTAACCAAAATAGCTCTGTCTCTTAAGATAATCAAAATCAGGAAAAGGCCATCCCTTCTCCAAACTCACGTTTGATCCATGTCCATTTCCAATAAATAGCTCTGTCTATAAATTACCAAAAGGTCCAGCTTGGTTGACAACATCATTGTGCCCCTTATGACCCCAAATCATTGTTGTACATTTGTTCACTCAATTAATGCTACCAAACAAAAAATGAACATCAAAGTTCAAAACTGAACACCATTGCTAATTAACATTAAAAATGGCAAGGAAAAATTTCATTATTAGAGACAATGCCATTCAGAAACTCACTTATAGCTCCATTTGGTGTTAATCCTCTGTAAGCATGAGAAGTTGGTTAAGGACTGATTGTCAAAACACCTTCTCCATTTCAGTTTATTGGAAGCAATCATAATAATGTCTTGCTTGATGAAACTTACTTTGCACATGTAGAAGAGTTGCCACGGCAACCACATGAAGACTTTGGCCAAGCCTACTATGTGGCTGTTGATGGAATTACTTCTCTTGATAAAAGCTCCCAAAGAGCAATTCCAAAGCTAAAAACATCTACCTTCTGGTGGTACATTACGAGTTCAATGACCTTCAAGTAAAATCAAATCATTGAAAAGAGATATGAAGCATCGTCAAACAGCTGAATTCAGAAATCAAATCAGCACAAACAAAGGAAGAAAAGTAAAGAATAGGCTAATTCAACATAGGCGAAGGCAAAGCTCATAAAACCTAATGATCACACTAACATGACCCCTCCAAATATAAAGTGTCCATAAATGAAGAAATAAGCATAGATGATTGATGCGTTTTATGTAAGAAAATATCCAAGAATGAATGAGATTGTCTTGGCCACCATATTTTCAACCAACAAACTCAAGAAATGAGGAGCAAATTAATCTGAAAAAGCAACTGTCCAAAGATTTAAGCATCGTATATGTCAACTCGTTCAATATATAATACAATATAATATTAATATACAACCAATTCCCCAACTTTTCCACTAAGCACCAACGAAAAAATGCTAAACATATTGATGGCTACAGAATTTCATTGCATGGAAATGTAAGGAAAACAGCCGTAAGAACGGTGAAATAATTACAATTTAATCTATATACCTTAGGATCCATCCATCGTTATGTTTCAGTTTCAGCTGTCATCGCCCCAGATTGGGATTGCACTCAGGCAACTCCAAAATCAGCAACCTTTACCATCTGTTGAAGAAAGATACAAGATTTTACTATATGAAGAAAAAAGATGTTTTACTTTTACCTAAAAATTAAAACATAGTATAGAATCAGATTTTCTATATGGCTAGACACAAGAGCTAGATAGAGGTTTTACTTTAATAATAAATACATAACTCCAATCCATTTGGACCCCTAAATTAATACCCATGATAAATACTTTATGAAAACTAATACACACCCGATTTCACAAATAACTAATTTGCTTTTATCAATCTACTCTAATTATTAATTATAATAGCTCATATATGAAGGAATATAGTAACAACTTACGGCTTGCTATGTTTGATGAGGAAGAATGTGAAGCATGAATTTAGAATGATGGCAGAGGCTAAACGCAATATATCATAAACTCACCTTGGTAATTTGTCAGAAAAAAAGTCACCTTGGTTTCTTATACTTACCGTCACTATCAACCAACCTCACTGGGTCACATATCTGATTAAGATTTCATACACTAATTTTGTATTATAAAATTTTGTAGGCATAATAAATAATTACCCCCAAATGAAGGTATCTTATACTTACCATTCTATACAGACATAATTTGATAGTGAACTAACGAAGAAGTAGGTAGCAAAGCAAGATTTATTTATAGACTATTTATGACTTCATTAACACAACCTTGAAAATCGTCCATATATGCTTGCTCAAAGTGAAAAAATGATTTGGTTCAGGAAAGACAAATCACTCAAAGTGTCAAACCCAAAAATGAAAGTACATATATAAAGAAGTAGATTACAATAAGGAAGGAATAATCACATACCAATGGCAGAAGTAGAATCAAACCAAGCAGTACCTAAACAAATGAAAAAGTTTCCATTGACAGCAGGGGCTCACATAATTAATCACATTTTCTAAGATAAACATAGGCAAAACTAAATAAATAAACATCAAACTTAGGAAACAGTAAATGGGAAATGCAAAGTAGTGTGAAAAAATCCCAGAATATAAAGCTCACATACTATAAAGAGATAAAGGGAAAGTGTAGAATTGCCTCTTGGGGGTAAATCACTTCTGCTCCTTATATGATCTTCGATAGGCTCACCAATCGCCTCTATCATCGCCTCTCTTTTGGATGAATACAGCCACTATGAGGGCGAAGATCAAGGAGAGTTTCAAGCATAAGGAAATGGGAATGAGAAGGGGTTGTGAATTGGAAAAATAAAAGGGATCTTGTAAAATGAAGCATCACAAATCAAAATTGTACATAGATCTGAATTAAATTAAAAACGCACTAAAACCATGCGAATAGAAAAAGGAAGCAATCTGAATTGAAATGAGGAGGGAATCGAAGAAAGTATCAAAGCAATAAGTATCATTAATGTAGGAGAATGAATCGGCTGACGTTGAAGAAACTGAAATCATCGAATGCAAATTGGGACTTTGGGAGAGAACCTTTCCTTTTATCATAACTTTGGCATAGAAAAAGAAGACAACATTAAATTAAAGTGGTAATATTAAAAAACCATAATCATTCCCAAACAGTGTTGCAAGCAAAGCAGAGCAAAGGGTTCGGATCAATTAATCAAATTGTCTTAGAAAACCCACATTAAATATAGTATGGATAAATAAACAGTGGAAAAATAATCATTTCACATTTGAAATCATGAAAGTCTATAAAAAAAATTGAGGAAAAAGTTTGTAAGTTTGTGACTTGTAATAAGGAGGGGAGGGAGTAGCACCAGAGATAATATAAACAAATAAAACTGAAGAAAACATTAAAGATGTAATAATGAAGAGTATTAAAAACCCATAATCATTTTTAAATAGTCTTGCAAAGCAAAAGGGAATCGGATGAATTAATCAAATTGTTCAAGGAAAGTATATGGAAAACTTAGGAACTCACATTAAAAATGGAATCAAAATGGAATCAAAACGGAATATGCTGCACGGGTAATTATATGATAGTATGGATATGGATTTTCAAATTTATTTATCAGGCCACATTTATTATTTTGCGCTTCACATTTATTTAATTAAAATATGGATTGGGTCATTATTTATTTGTTTTGATGCTATTGGGTCATTATAGATAGTTAAGTTGAATAAGAGACTCAATATTCACATGCCAACAATAAAGCAAGTATTCATCTTTTAACCTTATCGGTGGTGTTTTTGTCATCCTTTGATCACATTTAGATTTTAACTCTTTTTTCTCGATTTTGTGAAAGTATGGGCTGTGTTTATTATATGCTTTTTTAGGATTTTGAATTATTGCTTTAAATTAATACTTGCAAATAGCTATAACCATGAATTTATTCTCACTTGTTTTAGATATAATAGAAGTTTTTCAATCCAAAAAATGATACTCCCTCCGGTTCTAAATATAAGACCTAATTGACTTTTTTGGAAAATCCTAAAAAAGAAAAATAAGTTAATTATAAATTGATGATTTACCTAATTTTTCCCTAACACTAGTATATTTTGTCTATAAACTAATGGATAATCTAAAAATATATGAAATATGTCATAATTTAATAACTTATTTCGCAACCTTAATCTCTCAAAAAAAAGTCATCTAGGTCTTATATTTAGGACCGGAGGTAGTATAATAGTATTTTATAGTGTCCATGAATAAAAATTACTATTAGAATCCCGGTTTATTTGATGCCGAAAATAAAAGATGACTTTTTTAGCTTTATTAATGAAACTGGCGTTCAAAGAACATACAGTAGCTCTAGAGGCAAATTTGTTAGCACTAAGTATTTTAACCCATCCATGCAATGGTCAATAATATTGTGATAATTCAAGAAATTTTATCGATCATATATGTGACCCTAAGTCTTGGTCCTAAATATAATTAAGATACAATTCTAATTTTAGTCAATTTTTTCTTAAATTATCTTAATTAGTGTTCCTCTAGCAATAATCAAGTAAGAGATAAATACAACATTCTAACTAGCATAACCAACATTCTTAATTTAATCAAATGAATTAAATAGGTCCTATATTTAATACTCGATGGAGTATAGTTTAATAAGATGTTAGGTATCTAGTTCTTTTTCTTCTCCTACTCTATCATCGATCTGCTCTACATATATATAATGTTTATTTTGAAATTGTCGCATAATAATAAACAAACAAGGAAATATCAGAATAAATATATGCGGTTAGGGTGTTTTGATAATATCATATAAAACTAATTAACTTATTTAACATCTTATTAATCTAATCAAATTATTGTGTAAATATGTATTAATATTGTGTGTGTATGTGTGTGTGTGTGATTGTAGCTAGAGAATAAATTTTTATTTTGAAAATGTTATGTATGGTCAGTCTTCTATCTCATGTACATATTCCCCTTTACCCCCACCCCCCCCCCTCTCAATATACTTTATGAGTGTTATTGGAAGTGCGAATCTTCCCAGCTCTTTGTTCATCTCTCCACTTGTTGAACAGGAATGTTCAATGGAAAATGATTTGGGGCATTATTTTGAAGATGACATTCATGTTTGTAGCAAGGTAATTAAACCCGGATGGGCAACCACATCCCGATTGAGGCAAAAAGTAAAAGGGCTAGAGAGTTAGTACATAATTAACCTGTGACTTACCTCGATAAAAAAAGAAAATAAAAAAGAAAATTAATGAAAAATAATAAAATATATTGATTATCGGGTTGGAACAGGCTAGCTCACCGAGTTTCCCGAGTTTCTTCCTGGCGACAACAGATTGTCTGGGTTAATTCTTGGGTCACTTTCCCCTGAGTTGGTTTCCAACCCAGCCCAGTGTAATGTCAAGTCCGCGGGTTCCAAGTTGGGTTGACTTGGCCAATATGGTTTGATTACCATCATGATTTGTTGGTTGTTTGGTGGTGGAATTTGTGAGTTTAAAGATGATGAGATGTTTTAAACCACAAATACCACCACCAGCAACCCAAAAACATTATTGTCATTTTCAAATCCCTTTTCCAAATCTTTCACCATTAAACTTTATTGCTCAAACAAGTGAAGCTCTGAACGAATTATGTATATAAGACAATTAAGGAGAGGAAAATACAATTAAACAAGTGAAGCATTATATAAGAAAGAGTGACATGTATTGGCCAAAAAATAAAGAAAGAGTGACATGTATCCTCGCTCATAGGACAAAATTTCTTGAGCAGTCCCAGTTTAACTTGTCTGTACATAGATGGTATGGTAAACTGATGAGTGCACACAAAAATTTATCTCTTCCATGATATTGGCATCTCTACTTTTCTGTTGGATTATTTCCACTTGTCATGGGGGTTGTATTATGCCTTTAATTTGATTGACCTCAATCTTCATCTATTTTCAATGTTTATTGAGAATTAATTGTATAAATTAATTGTATATAGCTTCCACATATTCACTTCTTAGGATTGTGTTTAGGGCCTATTTGGTTTGATGGTAGGGGAGCGAAAGACGCGCAGATGAAAATTATTTTTTGACGTATGTTCACAAAAATTAGAAAACTTTTGTTCAAAGTTCTTTATTATATTTTTATAATATCATAACTTTACCTTTTCAATTTTTAAAAGTTTAACTCACAAAATTTTTCCCTCTTTTCTCCTTCCCTCCAACTCTCTCGTACTGAAACCTAATTAAAGCTGGTCCTTATTGACTAATTGTCATTTGATAAAGTTAGCCATGAGTTTGAAGTTGTTTGGCTTTATGCATTCCATCACTGGAAATGAAAAGATGGAAAGATATAGAGACTTGATAGCATGTTTAATTTGGTTTTGCGGCAAAAACTTTGGGCCAGTTTGTATGGATAAAGTTGAGGTAATGGAAATAGAATTGGAAATGAGTGTAGGGGTAAAGTATGAAAAGTATATGTAATGATGCGAAATAAAGTTTGTGGGCCCAAGAGAAGTGTGAGATGAAGAGAGAAATAATTGTGAGTGCAGAGATATATCTAAATTACCAAAAATCCAACACTTTCCTTACATTTCACTTTCCCATTTCATTTTCCTTGGCAACCAAACGGACTCTTTAACCATACATGACGGGAAAATGTGTATGCGGCCAAAATTTAAACCGGAGAAACAAATAGACTCATAGCATATTTGCTTTTGCAGTCAAAATATTTCAGATTGATAATACTATTAAACTAATACATATTGGAACTATTCTAATTTGAATATTAACAATTAGAATTTGTATGTCAATTATAGATGTGTACCAATGTGTTACCCTTGTTTTATAATGCCAATATCCTCCCATTTTTGTTGAGTTATTAATTTTCTATTTAGCCCGGAAAAATTTTTTTATGCCTTGAGTTGAAATTAATCCGGGAGTCAATATCATGCACATATCACGTTGAAATGTGACGGATTGAATAAATATCTACATTTTAATTATTCCTTCTTAAACTGCATATCAACTTCAATACACGAAGTTTCTATAAAGAAAAACATCGGCACGTACCATTAGTATTCCCGTTGGAATAAATGAATCAACGTCTATCGACAATTTTGAGACTGACCTCCTCGTTTCATCATTTTTCTTTCACATTTATATGCCCTCCTCCAAATCATCACTTGTTAAAAAAATCATATCAGTTTTTTGGACCATGTAGACAAGGTTGTCAAACTCGTGAGTTTAAGTAAACTCGTGGAGATAAGGTAAACTCGGATCAGTAAATTCAAATCGTAAACTCGTAAGAGTTTACATTTATCAAAAAACATGTATTTCTTTTATATAATTAAATAAGAATACAAAAAATAATAATAAATTGACTTGAATTTATTTTAAATACACATAGTATATTTAAATATATCAATATTCATATTATATCATCCTCAATATATAAATTTCTATGAAATCCATATTTAAATTCATTGAATTTTGTCAATTAAAAATAATAAAAATGAGTTTATTTGCAATTAACACAGTTTTCTGTAAGGTAGAAACGTAAAAATGGTGAGTTCGCAATGTAAACACGTAAGTTTCTACCGAATTTTCAAAGACTGAAACTTTAGGTGACTCGTGAAACGTTTTGTTTAGGTAGTTTCGTAAAAACGGTAAAATCGGAGAGTCAACTCGCGAGTTTGACAACAATGCATGTAGATATACATTATAACTCTTTGGATGGGTGAATTTAATTTGTTTCAAAACAAAGAATAGAACCATTTCTTATTTTTCTTAACCTTTTCTTAACTTATCGTGGGAACAAATGTAGAGTATAACATTTATAACTCACAGTGCAGATCTAAATCACCGTAGTAAAAAATCTTATTGAGATCCATAGTCTATAAATACTTCTCTAAGCACATCTTAACCTTTCTAAACTTTTACATTTCATAAAAGGAACACATACACACCCTAATCGGGGAACCATTTTATAATCAACTTTCAATAAGACAGCCCTTGAAGTCAGTCACAAACCACAGCCATACAATTAAGCAATTTTTAATTTACTATTTTTATGTGTGTGGCTGTACTTTTCCAGATGTGTGTAACTATATATTTGGAATATAGAAACATAGGTATTGAAGGAAAAAATAATTTATAAATATTAATGACAAATTTTAGGGAGTAATAATACCATCAAAAAGTATTTTGCAAATCCAACTGATGAGGCCTTAACTTTGTCCATCTATTATAAATGATATTAATGTTAGTGCCTACTTCCTTTTATCCTACTCCCTCCTATGAGTCTTATCCATAGTATAGGAGTCCAAAATTTGAATGTCTTTTGTCTAAAATATAAGAGTTCATCTCACATTTTCTCCTCATATATAATGCATTTTTTCCTACGTACTTTACCTCTAACTTTCTTTCATATTTATTAATGTTTATGTATTTTTCTCTCTTAAAAGTATCATATTAATTATGAGCAATGTTAAAAAATAAGCATTAACTCTACACACCCAATTAACTTTTACATGTTTTCTTAAAAAGCGTGTTTTAACGACTGAGCTCTTATATTTATAATGTAGAGAGAGAAGGTTTTTCTTGGTCTTATATAAGTCACATCCATTTAAATATACAAGTTTATTCTTTCTTTATTGTATGTTGAGTCTTAACTTTGTTTTCATGTAATGTGATGTATATTAAATAAGGGTAAAACAGAAAATTTATTGGATTCTAGGGGAAATTTAATGAAATTTAAGGTTTTCTTTATATATATTCTGTGTGAAACGTGATACAAGTGAATTATAAATAGGAACAAAGAAATACTATATATGTAGAGGGTTCTACTATGAGATACTAACATCCATCACTTATTACTCACCAATAATTTCTTATGTGTATCGATTTCAATAAGTTCAAAGTACAGAAAATTAAATATATGTGTGTATATCCTTAAATGCTTTTGTCGTGTTCTATTAGTGAGCATCACGTCCAAAGATTCACACTAAATTAATTATTGATTTTACTACATAAGCACCATATCATTTGTTCTTGATGTGTTCATTCACTTTTCTATGGTCATTATAGCTTCTTGTTGGCTAAATTGAAATTAATTACTTTATTTTTAGAACCCAAGCTAAAATAGGTTCATATGACTCGGTATTTTTGGACTAAAGTTCATATGACTCAGTTTATAGTAGCATTACGGTAATACTATTATGAATTTGATTTTTCTTTTTTGAAAAAATATATTATTTCAAAAGAAAGATCTTAAATGCGCATTAATAGTTGATCCCTTTTTTCTCTTCTCTTGAATGTAAGGTTTCTTCTAAAATTACTCATATGATCCCATTGGCAAGACACACATACAGGTATACAATTGTTTTAGGGAGAATTTCATTGAAGGACCAAATTTAAGAATTAATTTCTATGAAGGACCAAAACATTCTGAAAATTTTATGAAGGACCTAGGTCCTTAAGTGAAATAAAATGTATGTTTGAAAAGCCTAAAAAGCCCTCTTTAGTCCCTAAGTGAAGTTAAGTGAAAGAGCCTTGGGATCATAAACCACCAACCACACAAACTTCTTCTTTCTTCTTCTTTTTCATGAAACACATTTGCCCATCTCTTCTTCTCACGTGAGGTAGACAGAGACTGAGAAACCAAATGAGAAACATAACCCCAAATGGAGGAGGCAAAGATGAAACTTTAGACTGTGAAGCATAGATGATGGGTAAAGGGAAGGAAAGGAAAATGTTGGAAAATGGAAGAAGGGTTTTTTAATTGGAATTTGAAGCATATGCAGCTAAGTTTGCAACTCATCTCTGAGAAGCCGCCCAGCAATTCAATGCTGCGTATGGTTTCCCCATTTCCCTCTCTCACAGCTTTTCAATGGACATCTGATCTATACTGCTTCTGATGCCTTCGCTGCCTTCTATCTGAATTTCTAAACCATATCAATATACTCACATAAGATGGGCTTGTCAAACAAAAAGAAGAGTTTATCACTGGTTCATCTAATTTTCTACAAACATATCATGAACACAAACAAAAGTGAAATGTGCATATGAACAATGAAAAATTTATATCAACAAGGAAAAAACTCATTTGAACAATTTGCAATCAATTTACAAATATAAAGTATATTTGTAAATGTTCATTCCAACAATTTTGAATCAGTTTTCAAAACCAAATGTATAGAAATCACAAACAACTAAAATGGATATATGAACAAGGGATCTCACGTTTCAACAAGTAAAAGTCCGTTTTGAACAAGCAAGTATTTAATGTCAGTGATATTGTTGCACCAGACCCTGAATAAGTGAAATGCTATTTTGAACAAGGGAAACACGCGTTTCAACAAATAAAAGTCTGTTTTGAACAAACAAGTATTTGATGCCAGTGACATTGTTGCACCAGACCCTGAACAAGTGAAATGACATTTTGAACAAAGGAAACATGTGTTTCAACAAGTAAAAGTGTTTTGAACAAACAAGTATTTGATGCCAATGACATTGTTGTACCAGACCCTAAACAAGTGAAATGACATTTTGAACAAAGGAAACCCATGTTTCAACAAGTAAAAGTCTATTTTGAACAAGCAAGAATTTAATGTCAGTGACATTGTTACACCAGACATTGAACAAGTGAAATGACCTTTTGAACAAGGGAAACATGTGTTTCAACAAAAGTCCATTTTGAACAAGTATTTATGTAAGTGACATTGTTGCACCAGACCCTGAACAAGTGAAATGATATTTTGAACAAGGGAAATCGACGTTTCAACAAGTAAAAGTCCGTTTTGAATAAACAAGTATCTAATATTAGTGACATTGTTACGCCAGACCCTGAACAAATGAAATGACATTTTGAACAAGGGAAACACGTGTTTTAACAAGTAAAAGTCCATTTTGAACAAGCAAATAATTAATGTAAATGACCTTGTTCAAAATGTCCTTTTACTTGTTCAAGCTATAGTACAACATGTTAATGACATTAATTACTTGTTTGTTCAAAATGCTCTAATAAAGTAGTTTCACATTTACACATATAACATTCAAATACAAAATCTCACTTGACTAAGTACCATTAAATGCCAATTGTTGAAATGCTCTTTTTACCTGTTTAGATGACACTTTTTGTTGTTAAATGACCCATTTACTTGTTCAAGGTCTAATATGTGTATGTGTTTTACATTAAATGCCACTAGTTCAAAAGCCCTTTTCACCTGTTTAGATGATGATTTTTGTTGAAATGATTTTTTTTACTTGTACATATATGTGCTTCACATTAAATGTCATTTGCTCTTTCACCTGTTCGGATGTGGGTTTTGCTTGTTCAAATGACAATTTCGCTTGTTCAAGGTCTGCTACAAAATAATCTTCTCATAGACATTCAATAACTCTGAAACATTTGATTCATAATAAATTTCATCCTATTACTTACACATATTTCCACCAAGTACCATACTGAAACTATTCATCTAGTGACAATTATATTACAAAATGACAATTATCAGGGATGCAACCCGTTCCAAAAAAAAACATAATGGGGGCTAAATCTACGTAATAAATACAGTCGATACACAAGTGTCTATTGAATACAATTTCAGCTAGCTCTTAGCTCTTTCTTCAACCCTTGACTGCTTCCAACTCCGCCAAAGTAGTCTCAAAATGGATACATTCTTCTCATGGTTCACAAGCTACCACACTAAATCCTGCCTCATCCCTTTCATCAATTTCTACAATAACGAGTGACATGGTTAGTTAATGCCAACTACTCATAACCCATTTTGACAATCAAACTTACATTTGTATTTTCAGGGGACTCCAACTTTGGCCAGTTCATCATATAATTTATCACACGTACTTTGCAACTATCACTACAAAAAGCACATTATACAAGTGAACACTTTTTGACCTTAGTAAACTAGTGAACATGATCCAAATAAAAACTGGTGTTTACAATAATACACATTATAAATCAATTTAAACTATACAAAGAGAGACAAATCATCAAGGAGATGAAGGCCTGTTGTTTTTGTCTAAGAAATTAAAGAAATGCAAAGGATATACATGAAACACATACACATGACTATATAGACGCACTACAGAATAAACAAGACAATAAATCAACATTCATGATGAACTAAACCCAATCTTTTTGTCTTTTTCCAGTTTGAAATCAAGCACCACTCATAAGATAAATCAGAGAATGGATTAAGAACATTATAGGTGAAGATGCAGTAATTTGTTTTGACACAATGGATAAGTTATAACAATAGAAGAACTTCAAAAAATATTAATACTGAATGGATAAGTTTTATTTCTAAAAGGTAGCAGCAAGTTATAAAGTGTGCAAGCTACAAACCAACCAATATCAGCAAAGAAGAGACAACAACCACATGAATGAAAAATAAAGCCTCAAAAGATTAGAGAATAAGGAAACAAGGCTAGTATCAGATGAGTGTATCCTGACATAAGCTTTGGAAACTTTTGCTTTGTTGGTGCCTTCCTTAGGTTTCTTACATGATAAAGAAAGCTTACTCCCAGGAGAATGATACAGTGACCATAACCAAAATTAAACCAAACAGTAAATAACAACAAGGAAAAATCAATCAAAATCAACTAAAGTAATAGCAAAAATAGTGTTCTAAATTCTTTTCAGATTCAACTCAAGGAGAAATATCTCAATACAAAGAAGGTTCTAAATCACCATACAAAATAAGAAATCTCACACCTCAAACAAAATGGTACTGAGTGCAAAGAAAATAGACATAAGAGCAGAAAGTTCTAAGAGAAAAAATATCAGCAAGGAGAAAAGAAATCCTAACGGCCAAGAGAGCGAAATTGTCACAAGAGAAAAGTTGGTTCCTCTTCCCTTTTATTCCTTGCCCAATTTCGCAGCTTCCAAGTTAATTTGCAGTTACGTTTACCACGCCTAAGCCCATTACAATAATCAAATTATCATCCTCTGGGCATCTATAATATGATAAATTCAGGATTTTTCATATGAAAATTTCCAACAAGAAAAAGATTAAACCTTTCACCACTACATGGAATTGAAGAAAAAATGGGAAGCTATAGGACCTTCATGTAATGGCGTAAGCTAAAGAAAGAAAGATCATGGTAATAGTGGGGAAGCACAAGAGAATACCTTAGAGTTCGATTTCGGCTGCAAAGAAACAAACGCAGCGTCAACGGTGGAGGAAAACGTCAGAGGAGCTACGGTTCGATTTGTGAGGAAGCTTGAGTGACGATTTCTGATTTGAGATTAAAGCTTGCTTTTCCGGCTGAGAGTGAGGCTGAGGAATTGATGAGTGAAGCAAATGAATTAAGGGCAGACAAGACATGAGGGTACTTTGGTCTTTAACCTTCCTGATTTAATTTCAGTTTGCCCCCAAGGTCCTCAATTGACGTTTCAATTTGATTTGGTCCTGCTTTTTAATTAATTCTCAAATTTGGTCCTTACATGAAATTCTCCCATTTTTTATTCATAATTTTTATTTGAATTTATAATTTATTATTCATTTATTATTATGTAAAATTGTTAAGGTAGAGTGTAATTCAAATAGCAAGGTATAATTAGAAAGTTATGCAATTCTCTGATACAGGTAATGAGAATAAGACATATTTTTGCTCAATAAGTGAAAAAAAACATTGAAAGCTACTTCTAACCTCTTTGCCCTTAATTCCATAAATATCTATATATGGTTTTATTGTGAATTTTGCCAAAAAAAAAACGGATTTCACATTCTAGCAAGTATAGTAAAAATCTCAAATGATGAGCTTGAAAATTGAACGTTAACTCAAGTGATTGGGGTTAGAGAATGTACTAATTGTCCGATTTTTTTTTTTTTGATAAATACTAATTGTCCTATTTGATCTCTCTCTAACTCAATAATATATTTTTAGTGTACACACTATATGCTTTTACTATATTGTAACAATGTTCTATCGCTTCGTCTTTATATATTTTCGTAGAAGGGTAAAGGTGCAAAACTAGCCACCGTAAATTTCCAAATGGACAACTTTAGCACCCGTAAATTGGATGGTGCAAAACCGTACATTATAAATCAAAATGGGACAAATTTAGCCACGCCGTTAAGTTGAAGCTAACAGACATTTGTGTTGGCGTGGGGCCCACCTTCATTAAATCAAAACGTCTGTTAGCATCAACTTAACGGCGTGGCTAAATTTGTCCCATTTTGATTTATAATGTACGGTTTTGCACCATCCAATTTACGGGTTCCAAAGTTGTCCATTTGGAAATTCACGGTGGCTAGTTTTGCACCTTCACCCTTTCGTAGAATTGCCTTTAATAATAATTTAGGCTAAAATATATTTATGGTCTCTTATGTTTGCATCAAGTTTCAATTTAGTCCTTTATGTTTGTAAAGTACACTTTTAGTCTTTTTTGTTGACACCGTTAGTTTAATCTAACGGAAAATGCTTACTTAACAATTTTAAATGCTTATTTTATAATAAAATTGGACCAAAAATGATAAATTTTGAAAAATAAGAATATTTACACTCAAATATTTTAATCTGAACATTTTTTCAATTTTTAATAACCATTTAAAATTGTTAAGTTAACATTTTCAGTTAAGTTAAACTAACGGTGTCAACAAAAAAGGACTAAAAGTGTACTTTCCAAATATAAAGGATTAAATTGAAATTTGATGCAAACATAAGGGACCAAAAATATACTTTAGCCTAATTAATCCTTATTAAATAGTCAGCCACGTTTTGCATATTGTGACAACAAAAAAGGGCAAACCAAGATATACGATTTGAAAAAAAAAAAGAAATTATACTAAAGAATTGCAAAATTTAATACTCTCTAAAGTCTTAAATATAAAGCATACTTAAAGAAATACATTTAGTCTTAAACAGAAAACATTTTTTCAATTGTTGACCGGTTTTTCCTAAATTATTGATATATATCAATGCCCCTTAATAATCAACAAGCAATAGTAAGGATAGTGGTAGATGATCAACATGCATTGGCAATATAGTTTAAATTACTCAAAAAACATTTTTAACTAATCCAAATAGATTAATAAGTATTATATTTAGGACTAGAAAGAGTATCAATTATAAATACACTATAATGTCATATAATTGAAATATTATGTACTACTAATATATTATTCATTTATAAATTTATGTGTTCGATTTGAACGACACTTTGATGACTTGGGGTAAAAAGTCAACTCATGTAGTGTGTCTTGGGCCCATTGTCCTTTAAGAAACATAAGACCTCAGGTTAATGGAAGCTTTTCCATATATTGTTCTCATTGAGGAGTCTAATTACGCAATTAATGTCATAATAACTAGATGAAAAGTTTGTGTAATGCAAGAAATTAAAGTAAATTTTGGTTGGTTTTGTAGGGAAATTAGTATAAGAGTGTATTGTATGATATGTTCAAAGAGCAATTAAAAGGATTGGACAATTAGGAGACTTGGACTAAATGTGATGGTTCATTCTTGATTAGTGGGAGTTTAAGGAATTATTGCTTCAAAAACATTTTTCAGGGAGTTTTTACGTTATTGATTTCAAATTAAACCTTAGAGAAACCCCTCTAGATTAAACCTATGTTAATTGAAGTAGGTACTACATTATGTTAGGAGTGTGAGTTGAGAGATTTTTTTTATCAAAACCCGTTAATTTTATAAGATCTAAATAATCAAATTGCATGGTTTAAATTTGGGTAATGATCTTATTTTACCCTTCAAGTAACCACCATGAACCACTGGACACTCTCAATTAACACAGATTACAATTTCACCCTTGAAGTAATAAAAGTGGTCCAATTTTCCCCTGACTGGACAGACCCACCAATGGGCTTCGTCCATATGTGTCAACATTACATTAGTCGGAGGGTAAAATTGGACCACTTTGGTTACTTCAAGAGTGCAATTGTACCTAGTATTGATTTAGGGGGTCCAAAGGTCTAGAATAGTTACTTGAAAGACAAAATAGGGTCATTGCCCTTTAAATTTTGTTATCAAAATTGCATGTTCAAAAAAAATATTCATCCTGTCCTATTTATAAGGAAATTTCAACATATTTCTTTTTATGATCAATGTAAGGTATCCCTTCACTTAACAAGTGAGAGATTAATTTTAAGCAGACTAACGAAAACATTAAACCTCTTTAGATTTATTAAAATTTAACAACTTTTCAACTTTTTACTCATATTTAATATGATAACACCACATAAGAATAAATTCAACACATAGTAAATTACTAAATGGAGGGTAAAATTGCACATACACATAATTTGATAAATGAAGGATAATATGACTCGTATAAATATGATTAGAAGAGTATACTATGTTAAAATTGATCTTGTAAAATGTACCGAATGTGGTATCAGTTAATTATAATCTAAACATAATTTGATAAATGGAGGATAACAAGACTTATATAAATATGATTAGAAGAGTATACTATGTCAAAATTGATCTTGTAAAAAAGATAATTATCATCTAACCCTAAGTACTTCGAACATTTCAAAAATTAAAAAAGAAAACAGAGAGAAATGATGACATAAATGCTGGTGGAAGTGAGAATAAACATTCCACTTATAGACATAATAAAACTCGACATAACATTAATATCGAGGAAGCACATTCCACATATAAAGACAGTGACTATCCTTGTTGAATCCTCGTTGTTTCCCACGCATTCTTCTTCTTCTTCAAGCATTCACCCATGTTCATCTCATTCTTCTGCTTTCATTTTCCTCTTTACCCCTCATTATTCCGCCATAATCTCTCCCATTTTTCCCCCTCATCAAAATCCCATACACCCAAGTAATAAATATTTGTTTCGTACCAAATAAGTATTAAACTTTCTCAGCTGTTGACATTCAAAATTCCATACCTGCGTGCTTCTCACCTCTCTCTCTCTCTCTCTCTCTCTCTCTCTCTCTCTCTCACACACACACACACACGCACAGTTTTCTCCTGCAACCACATATAAAATAGTCCATTTTTATAACAGTGAAACTTGCATACACACACTCTTTTTGTCTCAAACACTTGACAAGAAATCTGTGTTCACTATCTTCAATAATAAATGGCCATTTCTCATTCTAATAGAGCATTATTGTCTCTGATTCTCCTGCTTCTGTTGGTGCTGTCTGATTCTTGCTCGGCAACTATGAGGCTAAGGGAAAGGAAAGATATTCTCAAGAGAAAGATCAAGGGAAGCAAAATGCATGGATTTGTATATCGAGATTTGGCATTCAGTTTCTTCCCAAAAGGGTCTCCAATTCCACCATCTGGTCCATCAAAGAGGCACAATTCTAAGGTTGATTCGGGACCTCAGAATTGATTCAATTTCTTGTTGCTTGATCTGTTTCTCTCTGTTTTATTTTTGATGCAAGGAATGGATGAAAGGTTTTTGTAGAATTATGAAGCTCAGAAACATCAAGTTAAGATTCTTGAATTGGACTAAGTGAGATTCTTTTTTCTGTTATTCTGAATAATAATAAGTATATAGAAAACATGGTTGAGCAAGTAATAATGATCAATCAATATGAATGGTTTCTTTCTCTCCAATCTTCATTTGTTTATGTTTTGATTTTTCCTCCTTTTGGATACTGTGATGGTTATAATTAAACCAAAATAGTTTCTCTTCTTCTTTATTTCTGCTTTTTTTTTTCTTTTTACTTAGAGGCGCAGAGACTATCCATGTAACTTTATAAATGAGATCGAACTTGTGATAGTTAACTTATAAGAGGGCGTTCATATCACCATACTGCAAGACCATTAGTTAAATGCTTTCCTTTAATCTCTGCGTTGCTCGGAAACTAAAACAATATTAAGTGCATTCCTTTAGTTTCTTCATTATCAAACAATAATCCGAATTGAAGACGATGAAACCTCACTTTCATATTATTAATGATCAATAACAATTGATTTGTATATTATTGATTACTCTGAGCTTCTTTTATTCTGGGTGTTATGTTTGATTCAGAAATCACGAGTAATATTTCTGTTTTTGGAAAAAAAATTATTTGGTCCAATGAAATGAGGCTATGTGGATGGTTGGGATATTGATATTGGGTCCACAAGAATTGGAGCATAAGTTTAATTTGACGTGGGACAAATTGGGTTGGAATTGTATGTAATTGTCAATGAACCTAAATGCCCCTCAAGCAAGGGACTTACTAGAATAATGTCCTTCGCAGTTCCTGGATAAATTAATCCCCAAAAGAAAACAAAATAATTAAGATAATCCCATCCAGCTAGAAGCACAAGTTTGAAATCTTTTGATTTACATGATTATTCATTTTGACTTTACGTGATTTATACTTGTTTAGATTATTCAACTTTCAAAATTTTTACAATGGTTTTTAAAAAATATAAAAAGATGATAAAATAAACGTCTTCAGTGAATTATAAACTTAATTATTCAAATACAATAGAAAAGACTTATCTAAAAATATAAATCATTCAATGAAGTTATTGATTAGCCAGAGCACTATCTACACCAAACAATCAACATTATACGTTGAAGTTTCAAAAGATTTAGGTTATATTAATAAATAATTTATTGTTGACAACTCAATAGTTATTAACACCAGTTCCTTTAATTGTCAATACAATTCTTTAAAACGTAGAATTTGTGAATGAAAAGTCATCTAATATATCTTAAGTTCCTTGTGAATTCAACTTGTGATTATTAATTCACTAGGGACTTATATTTGTGATTTTCTTTTATTATTTTTCTTAAAACTCATTCAATCTTAAGATATGAAACTTGTCTTGGGAGGACATGCATGTGTCGGTCTTGGTTCTATATATAAGGACTTTATTTGTTTAATCTATTAAAATTTTGTTATTTTTTAAAATTAATTATTTTATTTATGAAGTTTTATATAATTTAATATACATGTAATGTCTAGGGATCGGAGATCACATCACGTTAGTTTTAGTTAACTGTTCTTTTTGTTCCAGTGATTTACCCACATTAATTGAGTAGCTAGACTTCATATTAACTACAAATGAAATTTTGTGATCTACTTGAGGTACATAATGGAAATCAAAAGAAGGAAATTGTTCACTTTGTAACAAAGCATTATCTCAGATTATATTATATGAAAATAAAAATAACATTTACGGAGATACATATATGTTTGGTTTTGTTTATTTTACCAGGATTAGTAAGAGCTTATTATGAGTTCGAGAAATTTTAATTTGTAACTGAAAAGAAAAATGAGAAACATAATTTAGAATTGCCGAGAATGTAAATTGAAGGCCATGCATGGAGCAACACTGTTCTGAATATATTTTTTGTTTGGTTACAACAAGTTGAAGATATTTTTTTATTTTTGAGAAAAGGTAATGCTGACTTTTAATTGCATATGCACCATGCCCATGCACATAGGCTTCACCTGTCAATGCTCGATAATCTAATTTTGATCTCACGTTTTCAACAACTTACGTATATCTCCTCATTCAATTATTGCTGAATTTTCTCCTTTAAAAAATATTTTGTTCTATTCAAAAATAGCTTAACATATTTTTTTAATTAAAATTGATGGATATTTTTTTTTGTTAATAACTGGTTGATTTACTATTCAAGCCACATTCTAACATTCATTTTGCCATCTCTCTTACGGTAAAAGATTTTATGATTTTAGGTTTGTCTTTATTTATTTTTCTGATGAGTTATTGTAGCGTCAACTTGTTATTCATTTTTCGTAATTTATACACACAATTTTTTATATGACGATTTTCCCCTAATTTGGGTAGTTTTTTGTATAAAAATGTAATAACATTTTTTATAAATATTATAATAAGATTTTTTTGCATTCATGCAGATTCGAACTCACTACTGCGTGCTAATTAATATTCAAAATTAAACTCCCTTCGATAATTTCTATCAAAAAAATAAACCTTCTTTCATGATCAATACCGAAACTTATTCAGTTATTAAAAAAAAATCAATACCGAAACTTCACAACATTAACTAACAAATAATAAATGATAATAATTTTGATCATGTACTAATATAATATATTTAAATCATTTGTTCAATCACTCAGATCTCTGTGAACACCCACACACATCACTTTCAAGCGATAGGTAAAGCAAAACAGCCAATAGAAATATTGTGTGTAATTTTTCTAGATGTAATTTAAACTTCTTGATGTGATGTGTGTGTAAGGAGATTGATTATTGTGTGTAATATGAAGTGTCAAATGTCATTAAATTAAATAGTTAAAACTTAACTTGTAACAGTAATTCGGATTAATTTATTATGATATGAGTATGACATGGGCAAATGTTTTCTTTGCTAGTTACTTTCAGCGTGAAAATAAACATTTCAACTATGTCATGGTATGGTGAAAAAAACACGTCAATAACAACTCGTCAAAAAATGAATGTAATGGTCAAACTTATCGTTCTAAAATGTGAAAGTAAATTTGCTATAATTTGATAAAACTTACGAGGCAAAAATGCTCCTCAAGTTACTTCTATATACTCAGTACTCTTATACAGTTACTTCTACGGTAAAAAGAGATGTTAACCCTTTATTAGTAAAAAGTTTCAAAATATAAAAGTTATTCACAAAGTTTGGAAATTTTATTGGCACAAAATTCAATGGATATGGCCGCTACATATCTTAGGATTCATTTTGCATATTTTTTTATATGCTTCATTATTCTTCAATTTTAAATATAAGATTTATTAACATATTTTGATATAATTAAGAATGCTAGTTAAGTCAGTCAATGTGTCATATTTACACTAAAACATCTTCGCAATATTCTTTAATTCGCTCCATCTCTTACCTTATTGTTGTTGATAAAACGTCATTAAGGGCATGTAGGATAAAAGTTGACAAAAATTATAAATATATCTTTTTTTCGATGAAAAATTGAAAAGCAAGAAAGAAATCATATATTTGGTATTAATATAAACTCTCCAAATAGAGGATATACTAAAGACCATAGGAGTACGTCCGTGGGCTTTGATGCATGAATAAAGGTTTTCTTTAGATTTGGGCTCGGCTGGGCTATTTGCTATTTTAACTGTTTTTATTAAGTTATCATTAATTTGCCCTGGGCTTTTTGCAATTTCAATTTATCAAAAACTCTTGATTTTCAGTGGCACCGAAAGAATTACCATGCATGTAAAAGAAACTTCAGGTAGAAAGAGTACTATAAAAATGTTAATTATTTAAAATAATCATATTTTTATGTTGAGAAAAGATCTCATTATTTTGCACTTGTGTTTGCTTCGTGAGAAAATGGGGGAGGAGAAAATGGGAGGAAGAGAAAACAAGGTGGGAGTATTCATTTTATATCTGATGCTTTATAAGAAAATAAACTTGTATGATTGTTTATGGTCCGTTTTTCTAATTAGCCCATATTATCATAATAAGAAAATAGATAAACATTCATTTTTTACTCTCATTTTCCCCTTGCATTTATCCTCCTAAAGCTTTCTCCCCTTCCAAACATAACATTTACGTCAATTTGAAAACACCCATCGATACTACAACGCATACTGAATAGCATCCAATGTGGGACTTGAAATTCCTTATAAGTGGGTAACAATCACCACAATAGTTTGTTGTCTCCTTTTTTTCATCAACCGATGTAAAAGTAAAACCGCCCAAGCAAGGTCTTGTTAGTCTAACCATTTTTAATAAATGACTAAAATATAATGTATCAATAAAAGTATCAGTGTAATACAAGACTTTACAAAATAAAAGATGAAGTACACGGATTCGGAACATGAAAAAACCTGAGATGTATAGAAGGCACCATTGAAAATACTCTCTAGAAAATGAAATACTTGCTGTAACAAATAGGGTATATCTTGAGGAGAAAAATCAAATAGGACAAAGTTCAAATAAGATATATCTTCATAGTGGGCAGTTACTAATGAATGTTTCTTTACTCGTTTTGGTGCAAGAAATTGTTATTTTAGAGACAGAAAAAATAGAAGCGATCCTTCCAAGAACTTGAAGAGAATATTGAACGTTTAATTCAACATATAAGCTAGCTCTAAAACATTTCAAACCATAATGAAGGTCATGATTTGAAACCCGCCTAAAAAATGTTGTTTAGCCTGATATCATTAAAACAAATCTATGATTTACAATGTTGCCTCCTTCATTATTTGTATTTGTGCAAAAAGATGGATCATCGTCTATCCTTGTTGATGAAGACTAAAATATACTCACTCTGTCCCATAGGTTTTAATCAAATCACGATTTTCCAAAAATCTGTCAAAAACAATAATTATGCAGGAACAATAACATCTATTATCCTAACTAACTCAAACACCACTTTATATTATGAGGCAAGATTTTTAAAAAAACTCAAACTTATAATAATATGGGATGGAGGGAATATATTTTTCAATGCACAAACTGATGAATTCCCATTTTGAGGTGGTGAAGAGCCAAAAGGAAATGTTAAAGAGGCAAAGGATATGATGCCTATTTTTATTTCCTTTATAACTTGCTGTCTAGGGGGTGATGGAACCACTTTGAAGAGATATATTCCTTTTCCTCTAGAGACTATTTATGATTATATGGAATGAAGAAGTTGCCATTTTTTTTTGGCCAAAGAAGAAGTTGCAATTACCATCACGCTGCAAACATAATGAAATATCCTTTGAGCCAAAGTTGGAAATTTAAAAATTCGAGACAAGACTAAATATATGATCCAAAAGCATCCGATTTAGCAGTATCCAAACAAACAATTGCCTGAGATATTAATATGAATATTGATATTATTGATGATGGGTTTATTACATATGTAAAAGCTCCATAAAAAATTCAAATTATTTTCCTTGGAAAAGAAATAGATAAAAATCTTATTACTGGATCATGAGATAGTTCAGATGACATTGCTAAAAATATCTCTCTGAATATATAATGAGCTAATTCATATTTTTTTCCCAACAATGAATTTGTTAGATTGATCAGTGAGGGATAGAGGTTATTGAGGATGCATGATGCTAGCTTCTCCTAACAATAGCAATGTTGGAAATTAAAGAACAAAAGAATGACGAGAGAAAAGGAGAGGGAGTAGCCACGTAAATAATACTGGCCACAATTCATTAATAACAATGAGCCTATTTATAGGCATTTACAAATGAACTAGTCAAATAACAACTTCCTAAAAACATGACGAGAAAATCGCAACGGACAGATTGTCCTAATTATTTAATAAAAAACAAATATGCTAAACAATAAAACAATTGACTAAGTTAGTGTTGAATTATTCTTCCAACACTCCCCCATAATTCAAGACTGACTCTCAAAACACGACTTCAACATTCTTCCTGTAAAATCAGCATCTGTGAAATAGAGTTGTGTGTTCTTCATGTTCTTCCGAAAAAATCAACATTTGCGTGCTCTTCATGATCTTAAGAAAAATCATCATTCACCAAGTAGTTCTTCATCTTCTAAAACAATTCTTTTCACACGCTTAAAAGAAATTGTCCCATAAAGGATTTGCTCATTAAGAGCCAAGAAGAGTAAACAACAAATTGTCACTCTCCAACGAAAAAGCAAAACATTTGTTTGCTCTATCACCAAAAGGAGCTGTGCTTACTCCAACAAAAATAGAGCAAATAAATGCTCATACACCAAAAAGAGCAAAGAAAAACGATTTCTTTAACTCAAAAAATGTTTCACACAACACTATGAAACCAACAAATATTCTCTGCGGCTTGTACTCTTTTCCGAGTCTCAGAGGTCGATCTGCATGACTTGTACTCCTTTTTGAGTCTCAGAGGTCTGCAATACCCTCAATATTCTCCACGGCTTGTACTCTTTAAGAGTCTCAGGGGCCTGCAACACCCTCAATATTTTCTCTCATCACCCACAGGATCTTTCAACCTGAAGCTCTGATACCATGTTGGAAATTAAAGAACAAAAGAATGACGAGAGAAAAGGAGAGGGGGTAGCCACGTAAATAATACTGGCAACAATTTATTAATAATAATGAGCCTATTTATAGGAATTTACAAATGAACTAGTCAAATAACAACTTCCTAAAAACATGACGAGAAAATCGCAACGGACAGATTGTCCTAATTATTTAATAAAAAACAAATATGCTAAACAATAAAACAATTGACTAAGTTAGTGTTGAATTATTCTTCCAACATATTTTCATACAACTGGACTAATTTTTGATGATATAACAACACTAATGTGTAGTTTTGATTTTTAAAGAGGCCTCTTGAAAACAGGAAATTTTTGTTTCGGACATTTAAATTTAAATATAGTGATGTTGATGTGAAAAGAATGAAAAAAGCCAGAAAAAGTGGGTGGGTATAATAGATTTTGTTCGGCTGACAATGGTGAATGAGCAACTAAATCTGTACGGAGGATGGCAACTCCCAGCTTTATCGGGATTTTTTTTAACTAAATCTAAGCTCTCCCAATAAAATATCAAAATTTATATTTAATGAAATCAACAATTACTTCGAAGAGTTTGGTTATTAGTCATAAAATTTATAATTGGTGAGAAATACTAATTTTAAAAAAAATATTTAGTACTCTTGATCTTTAAGAATCAAGAAATGATATTTCAATGTTGGCAAAAAAATGATATTTTAATAAATATATGTATTTAATTGAAGGTAAATTTGAAAAGATCAGATAGTTATTTAATAAATCGGTCTAAACATAATTTCCAATTTTCCCTGTCTCAAGGAGGTTGCCACTATCATTTTAAAAACATATTAATAATATGCAAATACTAGTTTCCGGTTCATTGTAACCGGAGACTTAAGAGTGTTGGCAAAACAAAAAACCCGGAGACTTAGAGCCTATTTAGTTTGTGAGGAGAGTAAATTTGTGAAGAGTTTAGAAGAATTTGAGAAATAGGTACGAAATTTTAAACTAATTTTTTTATTTTACATTTTATCATTCTTAGAATATTACTTGATCAATATTTTGATTTAAACGCGCCATGTGTATAATCATTGAGCTATGTACTACTTGCATCTTCAAGCTTATATTATTGTGCCATAGCTCCCATATATTGTTTGACCAATGTTTGATTTAAAAGCGGCCATGTGTATAATCATTGATGAGAGAAAATGGGAGCCTTAAATTAAGATGTCAGTTTGATTAAGGTCGGATAATAAATAATCGTACCCCCTAATATAGTCAAAACCAGAGTAACAAAAGTCTTTGATTTAATTTAATATCACAACCTAACCTCTAAGACGACAAATAAACATAAACAGTGATAAACTATTCAATCATCATCATCATCTCCATATTTCAACGCACAAATTAACCATCATCATCATACATCTCGTTCTCAAAACATAGGAACTTGACAATACGATTTCATTCCTATTAATCAATAATAATCCCTAATACTGGTAGCAAAATTGTATTAACTAAGATCAACTCTAAGCTTAAGAAGGACCAAGAAGATAAAACAACAATATATAATGTCTAACACACACACACACACACACACGGTGATCCCTAATATTGGTGACAACATCGTATAGTAACTAAGATCAATTCCAAGCTTTAGAAGGACCAAGATAAGACAACATTGTCTAAACACACACACACACACACACACACACATGAATCCATTCGAATTTAGTTAAACTCTAAGAAGATAAATACTGAGCTCAGGGCCAGAACTATTGCTATTATTATTCCGGCCACCAAGTCGATCAGGATTCATCATATAGAAAGCTTCAGAGTCAGTGGACCCCACCACCCTCTCAAACTTTGCTCTCATGTACATCACCTCCCCATCGGACCCACCTGCCTCATTCCCCTCCGCCGCAGCCGGCAACACTCCGGCGCCCATAGTAATCGCCTCCACCGCCTTCAAAACCTTCCATTCCTCATCACCATCATCCCCAATAATAACACATTCCCTCTTATTACTCGCATACCCACATTTCCTTCCATTACAATATGCCCTCCACCGTGGCTCCGCCAGCAGCTCCGCCGTCAACGCCGCCGTGTTCTCCTTCTTCTCACATTCTAATGTGATTCTGACCAACCCAGAAGCCATTTCTCTGATCAAAAGACATGTGGGCGTGGCCAGTTCGATGAGGAAGCAAGGTTTGGAGTTAGGTTTAGCTTGAAAAGCAAGACGTACATGGCCACGGCGGCGTCCGAAGATGGTTCCGATGAGGGGTCGGGTTTGGCGGTGGAGGAATCTTGTTGGGTTGGAGAAGAAAGTGAAAGTGAGAGCTGACTTTAGCTTGGAAATGGAGTTATAGTGATGATGTGATTTCTTAGAGGTTTGACGATGGTGGTAGGGCTTAAAGGAGGAACGTGTTGTAGTGATAGTAGTTGAGATTTCGTCATCGTCATCATCGTCAGTGTTGTTCTTCCAATGGAAGTATCTGCGGGAGAAGGAGAAGGAGAAGGAAGAATCGTGGTGGGTTTTGGAGGTGATCACATTCATGTGGGAGACAAGAGAAGAGAAGCAAAAAAAGATTGTTGGTGAGAGTTGTAATTAACGTCAAACTACTTTGTGTGTATGGTTATGTGAATATATATAATTGTGTGTGTGTGTGTGTGTGTATAGATATGTGAAGGTGATGGAAGAGAAGGTGTCAGGAGATGGGAGGGGGAAGGACAGACAGATGGGAGATGAGGAGACTCAACGACTACACTGTTGGGCTACAAGGACTTGCACATTTGCAGATTTTGGAGGGCTCTAGGTAAACCCCCAATGCTAAAAGTTTTCATGGAATTCAGTTAGCTACTGACTAATCTTAGATTTGGATTTAGTGTTTTATCTTAATTTTATTTTTCAGTTAGATAAACATTTTTTTTTGCTTAAAGCCCCCAGTGTCGCACACTTTTTGGGTGCAGACTAATCTAGTCACCACTTGGTTTAAGACTTCACAGGGTTCGAATGTAAGACCTAGCGGGTATGCAGTGTCTTGCTTTAATTTTCCTTTTTAACCAGCGCGTCAAGCCCCTGGGCAATAGATAAACGTTTTTAAATGAAAAGCTTATGCTAGTTAAATATTCCGATTCGTCCCCAAGTTTTTTAGAATTAAAAATTTTAAAACATAACAGTCCTGCCTTTTTTTTGTTAAAATCCTAACATTGATAATTAAGAAGTTTGACATTGTGTGTGTATAAATAAAAGACCTTTTGGTAAAAAAAAAAAGACCTTAAACCAACATTATCCTTCTTTGAACGAAGACAAATTTGAATATAAACCTTTAATATGTACTGAATAAAAAATACTCCCTCCGGTTCCTAATGTAAGAGCCCAAAATTTGAATGGTTTTGGTCCCTAATGTAAGAGCTCACCCCATGTTCTCTCCTCATTTAATGCATTTTTTCCTACTTTACCCCTAACTCTCTTTCATATTTATTAATGCTTATGTATTTCTCTCTCTTAAAAGTACCATAATAAATTTGGGCAATTTTGGAAAAGAAGCATTAACTCCAGACACCCAATTAACATTCACATGTTTTCTTAAGAAGCGTTTTTTTGACGGCTAGCTCTTACATTAAGGACCGGAGGGAGTATATAACAATTAATTTATCAGTTTTTGAAAAAAAGAACCTTATCAGTTAAGATTGAAGCTTTAACTATTGATGAAGTTATGGTTGGCAATTTACTCGTTCCTTATCAAGTCAAAAGTACAATCACTGTAATGAGCACCTCCCTGCATGAGTGTTGGAACAGGTTGCTTACCGAAGTGTCAGCTCAAAATTATAATTATTCACGAATTAGATACTACGATGAGTTATGCGAAACAAGCAATGTCATCTTTTTTTTTTTAGCTAAGATGGACTATCCTGCAAAGACTGAAATAAATGTGAAAGGTGATGAGAAAAGTGGGAGAGATTAGCATCGGGAATAGTGAGTGAGCAAGAGTGAAGGATACACCAAATCATAACTACCACTCACTTTTTGTAGTTGTTGTTTTGTTTATTTTTATGCTCCTCCCTTCAATAATCTAAACTAAAATATTTTTTGAAAAAGAATTTGTTCCTATTTTTTATATACCATATTTTAAAATAAGTTCTTAAAATATCTATTATATGGTAGTAATTTTCCATGAAAATGTTTAGTTCTAAAATAGTACTTTATATAAAAACCATCAAATTTCTTATAAATACTTAACTATTTTTAAATCAGTGTAAATTAGCCATTTAAGCAAAAAAATTAGTTTTTGAGATATACTGTAGTACATAATGAACTACCACTATATATATAAAAGTAATGAGCAGTTAATGTTGAACTAGAAAGGTAGGAGTGCTTGAAGACATACAGTGAACAAACCATGGAGTGCAGGAGAAATGGGATGCAGCTAACAATACTATTGTTTAAGGAAAACAGTCTAAACTTTAACAATCCTGCCAAACGCCTAAACCAAATTAAACTCAAACCCACTCTATTTATTTTTATTTTTCTACCAAAAAAAATCTTTTGGCTGGTTGTGGTGAACAACACAGTCTGAATAAAAGCAAAGTGTCGCCGAAGTCCAAACCTTTTTAGAGCATTGAGCCAATAAACTACAACTCCTAGCATCTCACTCCTAGGGTGGCTTGTCCTTTTTTATTTCACTATTTATATTATTATTATATCTAGTTAATTAATTAATTCTTACTAGTTTTTACTTTTTAGTTTCCATTAAATTTATGATCCCTAGGCTCTTCAGGAAGATTCAATCCAGCTTATTATTCACTGCCAATCCCAATTTGTTAAAAACAAACCCCAATGAAAAATCATATTCAATAATAATGTTAACCAATGTAATGTTGACATTATCTCTACATGGCTCTTATGTCGACTAACCAAAGTCTAAGATCATGGACAATTTTAAAATTATCTTCAATATAAGTGATTTGTTATAGTTTAGTTAATATATGAAAAAATTTACAATTAGTTAGGTCACTAAGTATGAAACTAAAGAACATATTATAACGTGAAACATTGAAGACCAGTTAAAATTTTCACTTGTTAACATACAAATACATTTATCAGGCCTGTAAGAGAATATTTTTATCAAATAATTGTTATCTATTTTTTTATTTAAGTTCAACACACACGAACACACTCACATATAAGAAGAGTTGGGCCCATACACACGCACGTACACACACCCCAATCAAATTTTAAGATCTATTTGTTTGGGCTAGATGTATTTAATTTCTTATTGGTTATCAGAGTGTTGGTGTTGGATTTCAACTTGCACAAGGTTATAGTTCTAGTTGGCCAAAAAAAAAATCAGAAAAAAGAGTTTATGGTTACACACACATACATATACACACATATAAGAAGAGTTGGGCTCAAATATTTATATACACCAGTCAAACTTTTAGATCCGTGTATATGGCCTAGATGTGATTGATTTCTTCTTGAGTCATTGTATTGGATTTCAACATGCAAGAGTTTGGTTCCAGTTGGCCCATAATTTCATCGAGAACATCATTGGGAGGAAGTGAATTGGATTTTTAATTAGGAAATACAAGGAAAATAAATAATTTGTTGTCTTATTTTATCTTTGAAGTTGAAGAATCAATTGTTTTTAATATTATTTTCATTTAGCATAGGTTATTTCATGGTTACTCTCCACTCTTGATATTAAGATCACTCAAATTTAGTGAAAGTGTGATAATCTCTATTTGACCGGGTTTTGGAACTAAATATTTGTGAGAATGATACTTTACATATCACTTTATTACTTGGTATAACCTGTGCACTTGCTATTTGAACACCTTGACAGGCAGCAAGAACTGTTCCCACCCTTAAAGCACATCCATGTCATAGGTCTATCACTTCCATTAAGTAGCATACGGCCGAATTCATTGTGCAAGCTTAAAAAAAAGCATTAATTAGCATATTTGATATATCCCTCACACAGAAGTGGAATCTAAATCATCAATGTTATATAAGTTTGATTGACTGCGACAAGTTTATGTATCACCCACCAAGTGTTGCTTATTGAAGAGATATATGTATGTGCATAAATAGATATACCAATATGTCTATATGGCTGCGTGGAGGCAAGGAACTATGATAGTGAGGTTCAATCAAGGAAGGACACGAGGCCATTATTGATGTACATGTAAACTAATTGTTTCTAGCAATCAACTACAAACCTGGAATCTGAATCTTTAATTTCTTTTTCTTTGTCGTCTGTCATACACAGATATAGTGCTGTCCAGCCTATTCTTCAATCTGAACTAATGTACCTATACCTCTTTCTATTCTTGCCAACGTAGCACTGACTCATCTCTTTGCTTTCTCCTGATCCCACTCCTTTTCAGGTTATGTTTTTACACATCTCTGTATCAACAAAAATTATTCCTGTAATTTAATTGAGTGTATAACCGACAGCAAAGTCCGCGCCGATGTGATAAGAATATTAAGCATGCGTGTTATGAGTTCCACCTTAAGAATTTTTTAATTTTTTCATCTGATAGGTAGTCTTTTAATATGAATTATCTCTCCTCTTTAGACTTAATTACGCCTATAATATTGATAATATTATTAAAAGAATGAAAGAAGGCTTCCTACAGAGTCTTCTTACCACTACATAGCTCTCAAAACAATGCATTTTCTGAAAACATGGCCATATATGTGTGTGTGTGACGTACATTCTTTGTTCTTTGTTATAGGGCACATTCTAAAATGTAATCTTAATCTTCTGAATAAACCACTTCCTAGTTTCAAGGAGTATTGAACATATTTTTTATATATGCCCATCTTGGAGTTTACATAGTAATTTATTTCCTCTTGCATTTTCGTGAGTTACATCTTCTTGATTACAATAATAGAAATTGTTGTGTATTCTTCATTTTTCTGGTGTGAATACAGAGATCTAACTCGAATATTATAACTAATAGATTGGCCATGCAAGATATTGTATTGGCAGTTTAACTTAATATACAAACAAAGATATTGTATTGAATACTTCCATGGAATTAATGCCCTATGGTTAACCTTGTTTGTCTTGAATCTTTGTTTATGAGTTTAGGAGAATTAGCCATATATTGTGAGGTTTATTTGGGCCTAATTATTCATTCTTGAGTGAAATCCACTTGGTTACCATTCTCTAGAACTTGTTTGCATTCTTGGTCAAAGCTTGTTGCATATAGTGTAATGTAGTATGATAAAGGCCTTTATTTCATAACCCTCTATCCCAAACACTAACCCTAAACACTATACCCTTTTGCTACCCATTTGAGCCTTTCACTTGATGTTATTGCATTGTTTTGCCAATATGAGAAAAGTTGCATAATTGCTTTGTTCAAAATGAAAAAAAAAATGTCATTATTATGTTTCAAAGAAACATGTTATGTATGAAAAAAATACAAAAAAGAAGGGAAATAGTGAAAAAAAAATGAAAAAAAATGGAAAAAAAGAGAAAAAGTCAAAAAGTGAAAAATAAGGCATGTCATAGTAGTTTAGCAATGTGCAATTGGTACTTCAAGTTGTAAATGAATGGCTAAACATGCATAACATCAATTCTTTTCATTTTCATTCTCATTCCATCATTTGGCCTATCCATCACCACAACCCTCAAAAGTCCTTTTGATGCATTGCACTTTATGTTTTAGTAGAGACCTTAGAATTCCTACATGCATATGGTAGGATGTGTACCAAAGTGGACATTGAGAGTATAAATGAACCTAAAATGGTGAGATGTGTGTAAACACTTATCCTTGAGTGATTTTCTTCTCTACTCATACTCTTCCCATTCATTACAATCATTATTAATCATTGTTAGCATTATTATATTTCACATTGGGTTTCTAACCTAATTTTCATATCTAATATCAATTGTAAGTTGGGCTTAATGTTTGGGTTTGAGTTTGGGTCCAAATTGAACTCAAAACAGTCAAAAAAACCAGTAAAAACGGGTCTGTTATGCAGCAGTTCGCAGGAGGGACCCGAGTAGCATTTCTGAAATTCGAGGACTAAACTGTAATTATGTTACTGGGACTAAACTGAAATTTCTGAAATTCAAAGTCCTTTTCTGTAATATTCCAAATTCGTCCAGCAACTTCATTTTCCAGCCTTTTCCCCATTTTTCCTTGCTTTTTCCCATCTGAACTCCTCCATATTTGGTCCTTGAACGACCCTAAAAGTGAAATAAGGGACGAAAATAGATCAATTGGCTCTCAAAATTTATTAACAAATTAAATCCATAAGTCAGGCCAATTAATTCACTTCCTAAACTAATTTCTACTTAAAGGTCTAGATATTCAATTAGGCATAAATGAACCAATATTGCATCTTTGAAATGTTAATAACATCAAGTTAACAGAATAAAAACATACAAATCCAAGGATTTGTCATTCCCACTATTAAAACCCCAACAAATATTATTTTACGTACCCATATCATTCTTACATTGGACTTAGCATATTAGGATAGTTAAGTTAAACAAAGCTCCTTATGAACGACTCGGATTGTAGTCTATGACGAAATGCTTTCCTCCATAAGACATGCATTATAATTATTCCAAAGTATGAAGGGAACTAATTCTACAAAACCTATTCCAATATATATTTAACTAATAAATAACTACTCAAATCTCTCTGTCTCTCTATATTATATATTCGTTGCTCTCGATACATAATCCAAAAACTGCCAATACAATATCTTGCATGGCCAGTCTATGGTTAACCTTGATTGTCTTGAATCCTTGTTTATGAGTTTAGAAGAATTAGTCATATATTGTGAGGTTTATTTGAGTCTAATTATTCATTCTTGAGTGAAATCCACTTGGTTACCATTCTCTAGAATTTGTTTGCATTCTTGGTCAAAGCTGGTTGCATATAGTGTAATGTAGTATGATACAGGCCTTCATTTCATAGCCCTTAACCCAAACACTAACCCTAAACACTATACCCTTTTGCTACTCCATTTGGGCCCTTCACTTGATGTTATTGCGTTGTTTTGCCAATATGAGAAAAGTTGCATAATTGCTTTGTTCAAAATGAAAAAAAATGTCATTGTTATGTTTCAAAGAAGCATGTTATATATGAATAAAAATACAAAAACTAAGGGAAATGCTGAAAAAAAAAATATGGAAAAAAATGAGAAAAAGTGGAAAATAAGACATGCATAGTAGTTTAGTAATGTGCAATTGATACTTCAAGTTATAAATGAATGACTAAACATGCATAACATCATTTCTTTTCATTTTCACTCTCATTCCATCATTCGGCCTATCCATCATCACAACCCTCAAAAGTCCTTTTGATGCATTGCGCTTTATGTTTTAGTAGAGACCTTAGAATTCCTACAAGCATATGGTAGGATGTGTATCAAAGTGGATATTGAGCGTATAAATGAACCCAAAATGGTGAGATATGCGTAAACACTTATCCTTGAGTGATTTCCTTCTCTACTTATACTCTTCACATGCATTACATTCACTATTAACCATTGTTAGCATCATTTCATTCCATATTATTTGTTGGAATTTTCATAATTGTCTTGCTTCTCATTGTACTTCAAAGTTTATTTTAAACTTGTCTTTGTCCGGGAGTACAAATGTTTAAGTGTGGGGGAGTTGACAAATCCTTGGATTTGCATGGTTTTATTAATTAAATTTGAGGCAATTAAGATAATAAAGATGCAATTTATATTCAATTGTGCTTAATTAATATATAAGATTATTATGTGTAATGACTTCCATTTTTAATTATACTTGACAAATATTTTGATTATATTTAAGAAGTCATTGATAGAAAATTAAGAGATTTGATCTCTAATTATAGTTGAAGATAGATGACAAGGATCAAACAAGATGGGCTAAAGGAAGGATTGAGTTTTAATTTATTAAAGCCCATGAGCTTTATGGGCTGAAACTAGAAAGAAGAAGAATTAAAGAGAAGAAGTCCAAGAAAGAACAAAAAGAAATGGGCTTGACAAATTGGAATGAATTGAAGAAGAATGGACACGTGGAGGCATAGGAGGGGCTGAAGGGACAAATCAAAAGTGAGGAAGCTGTGTGGAGTTTGGGGGTGAACTGGACAGAGGGAGTAGAGAAATGAATTGAAAAAGATGAGGAAGCTGCTGGGGGAGGTGGACTTGCGAGGAGGACGCTAGGGAGCTGTTGAACACACACAAATCAGTACTCCTCTTCCACATTTTCATCTCAAATTCCTCCATCCAGCTACCATAAGTGCTCATAAATTAAAGCTTAGAGTTTCTAAGCTTTTCTTTATGAGTCACTAAATTCCTCCTTACTCTTGGGAATGATTTGAAAATAGCTTGAGCTCATGGTCTTTAAAGGGGAGTTCTCTTTCTCTTCCTTCTCTTATATTTATGATATTACTAGGTTTAGGTTTGTCATATATACTTTGAGATTTGAAATATTATGTTTATTTGAGTTTATTTGTGATTTTGGTTTATAATGAGGGATTTAAACTCACCAATATACATGGTCATGTATATGTTCTTTATGGTTTATTTCATATCTTTCTATTTATTCATGGTATTGGTAGATAGTTTGATTGAATTGAATTACAATTGAACCTAATGCATTACAAATCACTAATCACACTCTAGGGTAATTAATAATGCCTATTTGAATGAGTTCATGATACTAGGCATTAGACTTACCGGTTGGTGAGGTTTGGTACTTTAGGAAACCTAGAGAAAACTCAAAGGTACTAAAGGGTTTAACAATTTCTAGTTAGTTGGGGTTCCACTAATTAGGTAATTAGACTCATGGGTCCATGAGGTTTAGTAAATTAGAAAATTAGTGCATTGAACTCCCCAAAATCTTTAGAAAGCTATGATAGCCATTGAAATCCATTTCCAAGAGCAACTTCACTTCCATTTCACCCTTTTACTAAAAATACCAAAAATATTTATTTATTTTGCATCATTCATTCCATCATTAAAAATCAACAAAATATATTTCATTTTACCCAAATACATCTTACATTGCATTTAGTTTATTAGGATAGTTAGATTAAATAAGGCTCCTTGAGAACGACTCGGATTGCACCCTATTGCTATACCCTTGCATCCGATTTATAAATTTCTTTTGTAATTGACCCAAAGGGCGACATAAGACGACGGTCGATTCAATGACAATTGCTACACTTGATGATAGACATGAAAATTGCATATCTTTTGATCTTAATTCATTTCATTCTTTAGGCAGGTCAAATATGGAAGATTCACATGTTTTGAATGATGAAATTGTGAAAAATGATGAATACTTCCATTTAATTTTATCTTGTGACCTACTTACCGATTTAGGATTGCATTCATTTCCCATGTTGCATAAATCTTCTTCTTCTCCCACTCTTATACCTCCCACCTCTTGTGATTGTAAATACGATGTGTTGTACCCCAACACCAACTTGGGTTCCTCACCTTTTCGGTTGCAAGCACAAGAGGACTTAAAAAACATAAATGTTTCTTTTACTCCTACAAAACGGAGTAATGTTGATTTTTTTGGTTGTGATTCATACTTGGAGAGTTTTGATCTTAAATTGCTTAAATTCTACTCTAACTCTCCAAGTTTGTTCCTTTGGATTTGGTATTCTCTTGGCTTGTTTTCTTTGCATGAACATTATTGTAGGAGCCATATGAGATATCCACTTCAACCACCACCAAGGAAGATCAACAAAGGAGAAGTTGGAGCTCTAAAGTCCAACATGATCATCATCAAGGATGAGAACTTCTCCTTCAAGAGTTTGAAGATACCATAACCAAGGTTGTCTCTTTACTCACTTGTTTTCCTTCTTATTCTTCATGTGATTGGCTTAATTGTTGATTGAGGAATATAAGTGTGGGGGAGAGACATAAACTAGTAGTAAAAGGCAGTTTTAGTTGTTTTTCTCATTTCTAGGATTAAAAATAAAGTGCTTAGTACTAACACCACCACCACACTTGATTTCAACATGCTTTGAAATTTAATTGGATTTTGCATGATTTTGCTACATTGAGGACAATGTAGGAATTAAGTGTGGGGGAGGGGTTGTAGTTGGGTTAAGTTTTGGGTTATTGCATCTTCTATATGTTTCTAGCTTCAAATTGGCTAAATTTTGAAAAATTTTAAACTTCCCCTCACTTTTACAATTGTTAACCTTGGACATGACCTATTTTTGGACTCTCTTTTACAACTATGAGAATTTATTGATACTTTTGATATATCTCTTAATTGAAAACTTTGTGAGTGGAATTAATGTCCTATGGTTAATCTTGTTTGTCTTGAATCTTTGTTTATGAGTTTAGGAGAATTAGCCATATATTGTGAGGTTTATTTGGGCCTAATTATTCATTCTTGAGTGAAATCCACTTGGTTACCATTCTCTAGAACTTGTTTGCATTCTTGGTCAAAGCTTGTTGCATATAGTGTAATGTAGTATGATAAAGGCCTTTATTTCATAACTCTCTATCCCAAACACTAACCCTAAACACTATACCCTTTTGCTACCCATTTGAGCCCTTCACTTGATGTTATTGCATTGTTTTGCCAATATGAGAAAAGTTGCATAATTGCTTTGTTCAAAATGAAAAAAAATGTCATTATTATGTTTCAAAGAAACATGTTATGTATGAAAAAAAATACAAAAAAGAAGGGAATTAGTGAAAAAAAATGCAAAAGAAATGGAAAAAAAGAGAAAAAGTCAAAAAGTGAAAAATAAGGCATGCATAGTAGTTTAGCAATGTGCAATTGGTACTTCAAGTTGTAAATGAATGGCTAAACATGCATAACATCAATTCTTTTCATTTTCATTCTCATTCCATCATTTGGCTTATCCATCACCACAACCCTCAAAAGTCCTTTTGATGCATTGCACTTTATGTTTTAGTAGAGACCTTAGAATTCCTACATGCATATGGTAGGATGTGTACCAAAGTGGATATTGAGAGTATAAATGAACCTAAAATGGTGAGATGTGTGTAAACACTTATCCTTGAGTGATTTTCTTCTCTACTCATACTCTTCCCATTCATTACAATCATTGTCAATCATTGTTAGCAGTATTCCATTTCACATTATTTGTTGAATTCTCATAATTGTCTTGTCATTGTACTTCAAAGATTTTTAAAACTTGTCTTTGTCCGGGAGTACAAAGGTTTAAGTGTGGGGGAGTTGACAAATCCTTGGATTTGTATGTTCTTATTGTGTTAACTTAATGTTATTAACATTTCAAAGATGCAATACTGATTCATTTATGCCTAATTGAATATAGACCTTTAAGTAGAAATTAGTTTAGGAAGTGAATTAATTGGCCTAACTTATGAATTTAATTTGTTACTCCCTCCGTTCCTAAATATAAGACCTAAATAACTTTTTTTGGAAAGATTAAGGTTGCGAAACAGGTTATTAAATGATGACACATTTGATATCTTTTTAGATTATCCATTAGCTTATAAGTAAAATAAACTAGTTTAAGAGAAAAAATTAGGTAAATCAATTTATAATTAACTTATTTTTTGTTTTTTTAGGATTTTTCAAAAAAGTCATCTAGGTCCTATATTTAGGAACGGAGGGAGTAATAAATTTTGAGAGCCAATTGATCTATTTTCTTCCCTTATTTCACTTTTAGGGCCGTTCAAGGACCAAATATGGAGGAGTTCGGATGGGAAAAAGTAAGGAAAAATGGGGAAAAGACTGGAAAATGAAGTTGCTGGACGAATTTGGAATATTATAGAAAAGGACTTTGAATTTCAGAAATTTCAGTTTAGTCCCAGTAACATAATTACAATTTACTGCTGCATAACAGACCCGATTTTACTGGTTTTTTTGACTGTTTTGAGCTCAATTTGGACCCAAATTCAAACCCAAACATTAACCCCAACTTACCATTGATATTAGATGTGAAAATTAGGTTAGAAACTCAAGTTTTCGGGCTTGGGTGCTCCCCAAAACCCTAGCTCACTCCATCTCTTCCTCCATCCCACTCCATTTTCCTTACATTTTCCTTTCACCTTCCACCTTCCTTCATCCTTCCATGCCTCAATAAAGTTCCTCCTTGCTCTTGGAGTTGATGGGAAGTGGCTTGAGCTTTGGTTCTACAAAGGGGAGTCTCAATTCCTTTCCTTTCTCTTTATATTTTTGATTGCCTAGGTTTAGGTTTTCCATTTATGTTTTGAGATTGGACTGGACTTGGTTGTTATTGTGGGTATTGTGATTTTGGTTTGTAATGAGAGATTTGTACTCATCAATATACATGGTCTTGTATATGTTCTTTATGGTTCATTTTATATCATTCTATTTATTCATGGTATTGGTAGATAGTTTGATTGAATTGAATTATAATTGAACCTAATGCATTACAAATCACTAATCACACTCTAGGGTAATTAATAATGCCTATTTGAATGGGTTCATGAGACTAGGCATTAGACTTACCGGTTAGTGAGGTTTGGTACTTTAGCAAACCTAGAGAAAACTCAAAAGTACTAAAGGGCTTAACAATTCCTAGTTAGTTGGGTTCCACTAATTAGGTAATCGGACTCATGGGTTCATGAGGTTTGGTAAATTAGGAAATTAGTGCATTAAATCCTTAGAAAGCTATGATAGCCATTGTAATTCATTTCCAAGAGCAATTCACTTTCATTCCACCCTTTTATCAAAAAATATCAAAAATATTTATTTGTTTTGCATCATTCATTCCATCTTTGAAAAATCAACAAAATATATTTTCTTTACCCAAATTCATCTTGCATTGCATCAAATTTATTAGGGTAGTTTAATTAAACAAGGCTCCTCTGAGAACGATACCCGTGGTAACTTTTGCTTACCTTGAGGTTCTAAAATTTCTTGAAGGACTAGGCTCAAGGCACACCACACTCCGTCAAATTGGTGTCCTTCAGGGAATTAAGGATGCAAAACAAGTAAATATTTTGGGTGTTTTTAATAAAAGGGGTACGGTGGAGTGAAAGTGAAATGCTCTTAGAAATGACTTTTAAGGGTTATCATAGCTTTCTAAAGATGTTGGGTTGTTAAATGCTAATTTTAAAACCTCATTAACTCATGAGTCTAATGTCTAATTGTTGGAAGTTGGAACCAACCCCATCCTACTACTATAATCTAATAATACACAAAATATGTTATGATTTAGTGTTAATGAACCTCTTTCTTGCAAGGAACTATATACTAATCCTACGACTGTAACCCTTAATCGCCACTTAATTAATAATATGATTTTAAATCAATATTGGAATCCCACAAAATGAAATAAGACTAAAGGATTAAAGTCCAATAATGTTACTCAAGTAATTAATAAGTTCACATTGAGTTTCTTTAGATTTCCTAAAATACCAAAACTCACCAAGCGGCAAGTCTAACCATTTAATTAACTGTTATTAAGTATCTTAGAGTGTGATTAATGGTTAGTAATAGTTTAAGTTCAATTACAATCCATTTTGATCAACCTATTTATTATAACAATGCATAGAGATAAATAAATGGAATTGCAAAGAAACATATAGATAACCATATATATTGAAAAGGACACATTCCTCATTACAAACTCAAATAATCACAAAAACAACCAAATCCATGTCTCAAAGCATAAATGAAACCTTAAATATAGGAAAACACAAACACAAAGAAAGGAGGTGGAAGGAACTCCCCTTTGAAGAACCTAAGCTCAAGCAAATGAAAATCATCCCCAAAGAGTAATGGAGGACTTTATCGTGTTATGGAACGAGGAAGGAATGTAAAAGAAATTGAAAAGAGAGAACAAGAGGGATATGAAAAATGTGAGAGAGTTGGGGTTTGAGATAGAACCAACACCCAAAAATTAAGTTTTTAAACCTAATTTCTCCTCTAATATGGAAGTTGAGTTATATGATTGGGTTTGAGGTTGAGTCTAAGTTGAAGCTTAAAACATCAAAAAATCAGTGAAATGAGTCCGTTTCCGATAGTTTCGTAGGTGATACCAAATTGGAATTTCAGAAATCTGAGGATGAAACTGTAATTATGATATTGGGACTAAACTGTAATTTTGAAATTTAGGATCCTGCTTTGTAATTTTCTAAATTTGTCCAGAAACTTCATTTTTCAGCTTTTGCCCTATTTTTTCTTTTTTATCTGAAGTCCTCCATATTTGGTTCTTGAAAGACCATAAAAGTGAAAGAAGAGAAGGAAAAAGATTAATTAACTCTAAAAAATCAACTAAAAACATTAAGGGGCTAAAGTGCAAAATGCCCACGTAATTGTCATGAAAGTGTGAAAATACCCATGTAAAATTTTTTGGAAAAAAGGTACCCATCAAATTTAAAAATTTGGGCAAAAGTGCCCACCACAGTTAATTTTTTTACTTTTTCGCTCATCATCCTCTGTCGCGTCATAATCACCATATAAGGGCAAATAAATATATAAGTCTGCCACATATTTTAGTGAGAGATGAATCGACGGAAAATTATGCGTCAAAAGTCAAAAAATTAACTATGGTGGGCATTTTTGCCCCAGTTTTGAAATTTGATGGGAAGTTTTGCACCAAAAAATTATACATGGGTATTTTTGCACCTTTGTGACAATTACATGGGCATTTTTACATTTTAGCCCCAACATTAAGTACATAATTTTTCTAATTAATTCACTTCCCAAGCTAATTTTTCTCAAAGATCTAAATGTTTAATTAGCATAAATAGGACCAATATTGCATCTTTGATATGTTTGAATCATCTTTTGAGCATTATAAAACTATATAAATCTTGTGATTTGTCAGTAATTAGAGCTAAGATCCATACTATTAAGTAATACTCCTTCCATTATGTTTATGGAGCACATTCAATATAAAAAAAGTAGGTTAATTTAGTTAGAAGTTCAATATGTGTATTTGTAGGTGGATTGAAACTTTTTACACATAATATCTTAAAGAAATTGACTAATGTAGTTCATTTAGTAATAAGAGAATTATTTTTCATTTTAAATAACGGTGTAAATAAAAACTTGTAAAAATTATTTCAAATATAAGCATAAGTAGTCTCTTTTGGAGGCAATTTTATTCAAGGCATTGGTCGAACACTAAATGTGGCACCTCTTTTATTGGCAATTCAAATCTTAATTCGTCATATTATGATAGATTAACCTCTTCCTCGCTATGATTAACCCTAACATCATGTAAATGGTTTCTTATAATTAGAAACACTATAATCTAAATCTGAAAATTTGATTCATACTTTTTAAAAGAAACTAGTAAAAGATTAACAAATGTACCATTTAAATATGTAATATATTAAAATTTCACTTATTTTGTTTAGAATTTCATGATCAGCAGAAAAAAGAAGTTTGAAAAGTTGAGACAATATAAAGGGAGACACATTAGGGAGGCAGTGGGACATTACATATATAATGTAAATTATTGGGCACATAATAATTAACAGCAAGACTATGATAATAAAAAGTATTACTATACTTCTATCTCTTACAAATTTCATTTACGTAATCAAGAATATTATATTGTATTAAATTGTCAGTGCTTTTCTCTTACATTGAAAACTGCAGACTAATCAATTGACAAAAGTAGTCTTGTTAATAGATGTTGCCTCCTCCTAATCCTAATCATTTACGTACGTCCATGGTTCGTTTCTACTATTCTTTTCAAGTTCTAAAGTTTGTTATTTTTTCAGAAGAAAATTCAGCTTGTGCTGAAGGCATTTAACTTGTCTTAAGATATTAGCTCTGACGAGTCTTATCAAATATCAGAAGAATGTCACTTCAAATTTCTATTCTGTGTCCCTAATGCATATAATTAAACCATCAACCAAGTTGATACTAAAACCATATTTGATTTTCAACCTCTCAACATTTTTCCAGACAAGACAACTGTCATCAAACCTCCGTTTTCTATTGCTAATTTTCAAAATTCCAGAATGTCCGTTTTCTATATATTGCTAGTTTTGAAACTCAAAATATATTGCTAGTTTTGTTAATTTTTAAAGTGAAATTCACACTTGTTTTTTTAACATATTGAATTCAAATTCAAAATGTATGTAATGAGAAAGAAATTTTGGAGAACATGTCAAAAACCAATCGGTGGAATCAGACATCCCAATGCCCTTATAAGAACTTTCCTTCAGAACAATTTTTTTCGACGTGGGACTCATTACATAGTAATTCCATATACCAATGAAGAAAATGAGGGATCTGAGGCATGTTTTCTAAATTTAGAGAGGCATTAGAGATGAATGAATATAAATAATACATTGGCCAGTTGGTAATTTATAATTAAACTTGTTATTTATTTTAAAAAAAGTATGAGAACAGACATGATAAATAAAGCATTATTAAAAGAAATTAAAGGCCATGAGAGTTATTTTTGTTTGAAAAAAATTAAATTACCTGATGAGATCTAAGAGGTATAAATTTCACATCCATAAAACCATCAATGTTATATACATGATAATGAATATTGGGACTCAAAGGATATATGTGCATATAAAATTCGGTAGCTGCAAATCTTTGATGAGGATATTTAAATAAATGTGTATCATATAATTAAGAATTACGATTTATAATAAACATAAAACAAATTGGGAGTGACATATTTTAATGATGATTAGAAAATCATTTGATATAGTTTGAACATGTACAAAGAATTCTATTTGATACACATGTAATCGAGAATGATAGATCAAATAATATATGGAGTCATTTGAAAATAGGTGGAGGAATATTTTTCAGAACACTTGATAAAGTTATTGAATATGACATTATGATTAATAATTCATCCAAAGAGTTTATCACTCATAAAATAAAATATTGTCTTGTTATCGATTGAACCCTAGTGACATAAGACTTGACGTATGAGTCCATTTGTAGAGAAGACACGATGTGAAATAACCCCTAAAATGTGGTCTGAATTGAGAGAATAATTAGGGCCCACTTGCTTTCAAGAAATGAGTGAAAGAAATGGAAATGGAAAAGGTATATGATAATTCACATATATTCCTTGCACACAAGTTTTCTATTTTTATCTCACACTTTTATTGAATTCCAAATTTTACTTTTCCATAATTTCCTCTACTTTCCATTTTCACTATTTCTCTTCTCATTTCTTCACTTTCCTTTTTCAACACCAACAACAACGCCCTTAGAATTATTATAATTAGGTCAAGAAAGAAATATGAATGACTATTTTCATAGCCTGGCCCATAGGCCAGTTGGTACTAAGCAAACTTGTTTAGAAAACCATTATGAGAAAGACAAGACAAGATAGGAAAACATTATGAGACGTGATAAGAATCTCACACAAGTTGCTTATATATCAAACCAATAATGACCCATTTTCCAACAATTGTCTGATCTCCGACAAAGAATTCGAAAATCTTCCCTCAACTTGCAGCCGAATGAGGAGTCCGCATAAGCTGCTAAGCGGATCTATTATCTTCACACGCTATACCTTGAGACGTCAACCTTTAATTGGGGGAAGAATTTGGGTTGAGGAAGGATGAAATTTGACTAAAATTATTGCAATAAATTAGAAAGTTTTGATATTTGCAAATTGAACCCATCTTATAAAATAATCTCTCTCATTCTAAAACATAAGATATATGTACTAAATTTAGAAAAATAAATTGCTAAAATTAAGTTATAAATGTATTATATCAAAAAGCAGAATAGCATTTTAAAATAGTTTCAGGCTTCTTATTCAAAAAAAAGTTTTAGGCTACAAATAACTTATCTAGATCTAAATATAAGATTTAATTTTAGACATAGTGCCCAACAACCCTATTATTTACCTAGTTTAGACAAACAATTCACAACTCAATGCAAAAAAAGTGGCCCTGAAAATTGAAGATAGGGAGCCTAAAATTTTAGACAAGTACAAGCCAAACTAATTACTGTGCATCAGACATGAGTGTCCATTTGAATTAACCTGGTGTGTAACATACATTTCAAACAGTATGATGGTCTAAATTTAGTAAATATATCTTATATTTTAGAATGAGAGGGATTATTTAATAAGATGGGTTAATTTTACAAATTTCAAAACTTTCTAGTTTGTTTCAGTAATTTCAGCCAAATTTCATCCTTCCTCATCAACCCAAATTCTCCGATCCCCAAAACCGCAAACGCTGGCGTTTCAGGGAATAGACAATAGATAATAGCTCCTCTTGGCAGCTAATGCGGACTCGCCAAATGTGAGATGACGACTCCTTTTAGCCAAATTTCATCCTTCCTCATCATCATTCAACATCCCATATTCTAGGATTATCTTAAATAAGTTATTTAGTTCAGATTTGATTGGAGAAATAATTCCAGAGCAAACACATCCTATTAACGATTCGTAAGTCTAAAAATGAGATGACAATTAAATCATCATGCATCAGTATTACTACTATTATTATAAGTACTATATTTATATTTACTCAATAATTTTAGGTCAAGAGGACAATTGATGTGACTGAAAATGTGTTCATTTGGTTTATGCATGCCCACATATTGGTGCAATACTGCAGTGCCATCTCTATTCTCTAGCATGCACATCTCTTTCAATCCCTTCATAATTATTTCAATTATAATGAGATCTTATAATGGGCAATCTTAACAATCAATTGCTTATATAAAGTCTGTGAAAGCTCTACTTTTTATTGTTTTATAATTTTGTAATTTTAGCATTAGCCTTCCACCACTAGTTATATCAGTACTACAAGACAAAAGTTCGTTAGTCACGCCCTACATGTCACACCAAAGCGAAATGCGACAAGGGTTTTTTTCTTTTTGAAAAATTATGCGTCTTTTCACACCTAAAATGTAGCATTGCGAGCCTGGTGGGACGATAAGATGCACTTTTAAAAAATAATATTATCATTTTTTTTGTATTCAGTGTATGTATGCCACAAGGCGCAACATACATACACAGAATTAGAAAAAAATTGTAACGCACACGGTTTTAACAGACATCAGAAGAATCTATATAAACTTCACTCTTAATTTCTTCCTCTATCACTTTAATATTTCCTCCTTCCTCCCCACTTTTTATTCTCCTCCCATCTTTACTCTCTTATTTTCTTCCTCCCCACTTAAAATTTTCATATTTCTCATTTAACTAGTTTTCTTTAATTGTTTTTTCAGTTAATTGTTTAAAATCCTCCACAATTTAATTTTCCTTCTAGATATTCACTTTATTATCACCTAATTCTTGTTTTTTCATCATCTATCATTATTTCAACTCTTTTATTTCATCATCGAATACTAGTTTTTTCATTATTTTCCCTTTACTCTTCTTAATTAAAAAACTCTCAACTCTTTCTCCATTATTTTTCCAACACTTTCTCAACAATAACATTTTTTATAAAACAATTAGTAGCTTATGTCTCAAAAGGTGGCGCGATATAAGCTACAACATTTTTTTAAAATAATAGAAGGTTGTCGCGTCACAGTGGCCTGACATATTTTTTTATTAAAAAAAAGGATATCAAGCAAAAGTAGCGCGACATCCATAAAAAATTTTGTTGCTCCATGGTCGCGCGACATCCTTCGCAATTTTTCAAAATTTGAGGCACGTCTAGCGACCATTGCTCAAAATTTTTCATTGTCGTCATTATCCAGTGAAATTTTTCCATCTTTCCTGTGTCAATTGTTCTCTGTGTAAAAGCTTTAAAATTATTTCTATTATTTTTAGTTTCTGTAATGAATTCTCCGCCTATATTTTTAGCAGGTTCCAAGTCCGGATAAAGGAGTAGGGTTGTGTTAAACCTCAGTAGCCAACATAAAAGTATGTCGAATCTTATGAAAATGGTTCCACACATTTTTGCGTCGTGTGATCCAGGCAACCGACTACACCTAGTGGGATAAGACTTTGCTGTTGTTGTAGTTGTTTTAAGGTAAGTGAAAAGTACTCGCTTTAGCGACTAAACGTATGAGTTAGTTATGAAGAGAATTATTTTGGTTTTTAATGTAAGTATATTTCAAGGGAAAATGACAAATAAATACCTCCGAATATTCAAAAGAACAATTAAGGAACTCAAACTTCCAAATGTATAAGTAAGGAACTCAGAATTCCAAAAGGGCAATTAAGGAATCAGACAATTGTTAATTGGTATGTTCCAATTGTTAATAGGTACGTTTCATTTGTTAATTTTTCTATTTGAAAATGTGAGTTCATTTCTTGTCCTTTTGGAAGTTTGAGTTTTTTATTTATCCTTATAGACATTTAGTAGTCTTTATTTGTCATTTTCTCATATTTCAATTCGTTCATTTTTTAAAAAAAAATTAATAAACTTATTGGTTGCAGGTATATGTTAAGTATATTTTCTATAATAGGCACTTCAAAAATATACATATAGATGACTATTTAAGATGATATTTCTAGAAAATAATACATATTTACGAATAATTTGCTCATACACAAGGGACCCAAGAAAGTTGTTCAAATTAAAAATGAGAGAATGAAAAAAAAAACAGAGTGAGTATAAAAATAAGAAAGCGGAGTTCTGGATATTTGTCTTGAGAGAATGAAGCTACCACCTTGATCTTGGTGCACCAAATGAGTCCAGACAAAGCTAAGATATAATGATGATGGGGATGGCTTAACCCAGTGTTCAATTTGTACACATCATCAACTTATTCCATAAAATAATTATTTAGGTGTTGAAAGAAAATAATATGGGCTAGAAAAAACAATTGATTTTATAACATCTGCATATTCGAACAGACCAAAGTGGGGATGTGGAAATATATTTGTGTTTTATAATACTGCACGTCCATTTTTGGACAAAACACCTAGCGACCAAAGTATGAAAGTAAGGTATTTTGTCTGTGTGTGAGTAAATAACTGAAACTCTCCTATTTAGTCGCAATTTTTTGAAAACTTGATATTATTCTATATTTATGAGCTAGATAACTACTTCATAAATAATTTTTAAAAAAAGTTAAATTAGTTATTGGGAAAATCCCAAATAAATCCCTCCGAATATCCAAAAGGACAAGTGAGGAACTTAAACTTCCAAAAAGACCATGAAGGAACTAACACCTATCTGTCATTTTAAAATTTTGCGAAAAGACAAAATTGCCCCCATCCTAAAACACAAATTCCTACCCCACTCTAAACTCACCCTAAAACCCACCCTCTTCTAGCAATTTGTGTTTTAGGATGGGGGCAATTTTGTCTTTTCGCAAAATTTTAAAATGACAGATAGGTGATGGTTCCTTCATTGTCCTTTTGGAAGTTTAGATTCCTCACTTGTCCTTTTGGATATTCAGAGGGACTTATTTGGAATTTCCCCTTAGTTATTTATAATAAATCCATGTGATTGATTTCCTAAAATATTTATGTGATATTCATTTGTGGAGATGGGGTAATAATCAGGACTGACCCTTTACAAGCCAGTGCCTAAATGGGCCCGCCACCTAAAACTATATAGCTTTAATATGTCCTTGTTTGTCAAAGCCTGACCTTTAAATGGTCCGACTAAGCCTAGCCCAGCCGGATTAGAAATTATGCACCAAAATACATGGATTCCAATAGGTTGTTAACGGTTTGTTTTGATCTTCAATTTAAGATCTCATGTCTATGAATTTGATTAAAGAATGACTTTTAATGTAACTAATTAACAGCTTTTTACTATAAATTACTAACATAATTACTTTTTAAAAATCCATATTAGTTAATTTAGTTGTTATATTAAAGATCACCAGGTAATATTAATTTAAGAGAATAAGCTAATTAAATGTATTTTGGCCTCAATCACATTTTAAACTCAGACAAATCCATCAACTACCTTCTACTTTTAAGTATCGGAGGAGTATTCAATTACTATTAAGTAGGAGATTAGATATGGACGATTCATAGTAGAGGAGCGCCCTACTCATATTCGCGATAAACACCTAAACTAGTTCTTATTAAGTGCTATTACTAATGAAGAGGTTAAGGTTGCGAAATAGGCTAATAAATCATGACATATTTGATATATTTTTAGATTATACATTAGTTTATAGGTAAAATAAACTAATCTAAGGGAAAAAAATTAGGTAAATCAATTTATAATTAACTTATTTTGCTTTTTTATAGGATTTTCTAAAAAGTCAATTAGGTCTTATATTTAGGACCGGAGGGAGTGCTATTTTTCCATGATTTTATTGTCTTCACTTATGCTGTACTTTCCTTGCAAAACACACAAGAAATGACATATTATTGTAGCTAGTAGCTACCTGCATTGAAGAGAGAAAAACGATGGATCTATATGTTTCTGCTTGGTTTGGGAAACTATGTAGAAGGGGATATATTACGATATGAGGAAGAAGAAGAAGATGAAATCTGATAAGAATCTTGTCATATATATCCCTGTCCTTCAAGCAGCCACACATGCTTTCAATCCAAAGTACTACCGCAACACAAGTTAAAGCAAAATGACAATTATCGAGTAGTGTATGCACCAGGCTCTTGTCTGTGACCACTTTCTACGTCTGAAATTTTTTTCCTTTTACCATTAGCTCTAACGCGACAAATAACTTTCTGTTACAATGTAATATCTGGATGTCTTGTGCCCACTTCCTTTTTTATGTTCATTCATCCCTAGCTAGCTTTATTAATTTATTATTCACATAATCTGAATGGAATATAATTATGATCTATATATGCTATATACTATTCAGTATATATATACCTCATGCATATATCTCATTAATTGATAAAAAAAAAATTTCTGATTCTATTCAGTATATATAACTCAGGCATATATCTAACATGTTATAATGTAAAGATATGAATAAAAAGAACATTAATGGTGCTAGTTGTGTGTGTGTGTATGTGTGTCGTGAAAATATCAATTATCTAAGTCACTTTGTCTTTTAATTGCACCAAAGGATATCCCTGCTTAATATAGAATCTAATTATTTGGCTCATCTAAGTCACAAATGTTAAGACTCATCTTTTATATTAGTCATTTTCCCCAAAATTAAGTCCTATTAATTCTTCTTCAGAGTGTGGGTTCTTTTGCAAGAATATTTGAAGCCTAAGACCATTCTAAATAAAGGTATTTTAGAAAAAATATTTTATTTATTATAATTAACTAGCTTCTTTAATTTATAAAATGGTTAAATAAGTCTTATGACGCTAGAGATATTATATGTACATGAACTAAATATGTGTGTGTGTGTGTGTGTTGAGGCAATTGTTGTGTTGTTTTCTTTTTTGTCATAACTCACATATATACTACCTACCAATTTCACAAGGGATTTGAATTTACAACGTCATCACGTTTAAGAAAACTTATGGGAGGCACATGTTATTAGTTGGGTTGCAAATAATTAAAGACCCGATAGATCGACTAGTACTGATTCAGGATTTATATATAAATTACTGATTTAGGATTTATAAAAAGGAGAGTGTTCTACATGTGTATGTCAATTATTCTCATGGATTGATGCCATTAAGCTTGACAGGATAGATAAAGCAGTATTATATGTAAATTTGAAGATATAGAAAATAGAGCTACATTATTCCAAAGGAGTACAAAATAACGTATAATTCATTTTGTGCATTGTGTTAAGATTAAAATTTTATGATAACCATAATTAGCGTCAGAATATGATAAAACGAGCTACTGCGGGTGGCATTATTAGAATAATCTTCACCAATAATAATCATAATTAGTATCGGAACCTGATAAAATTACGAGTCAAAGTAGGGGACCAAAAAAACCTGATGAATACTTAAGTAAAAAAAAGATGCATTCCAACCTTCAAAATTATTATTTTTCCACTTAAGAAACTTTTTTTTGCCGGAATTTCCACTTAAGAAACTGATCAAACTGCTTTCTTTCATATCCCACTTTCACAATTAATCGACGTCGGGCTTAAAGAGCATTTACAGAGATACTTACAGATCTCCCACCAACAAAGTCCTCACATTAGCGGGAATCGAACCCATAACCACATAGTTATGCGTCAAACTCATTTACCAATTGGACCAACCTTTGTTGGTTTCAATCTTTCTTTATAGAAAGACAAAATGATATCAATTAGCAAAAAATATCACATAGTTATTATAATAATGTCTTTAAAAGGAAAGTTAAAAGTGGTATACACTACACAATACAGATTAAAAGGAAGTAAATGAATGGAAATATAGGAGAAAGGTTGAAGCAATAATGTTGTATCATTATAGCGATTGCGTGCTTAACTGAGGGTGCACATCTCGAGAAGTCAATTGTTCATTTTCCCACATTCCATATGGTGAGACTTTGCTTCGGATAGTTTGATTGATGAATCCAGTTCAAAGCTAAATGAAAGCATCTCAAAGCAAACAAATGACCTTGAATAAAGGAGCACTATCGTGTGAAAACCTAAGCTAGGGCCCCATTAAGGCATATCATTATCCTACAGTAAATTGATGATGCAATTTCCATTTATTAATTTCTATCTCAATTTTACTTTGGAAACAAAGATCATGATTAGTTCGCCAGCCCAAACTTAAATTATTCAGAAAAACAAACGTCAACAATTGGAAAAGTTAATATACTTTATAAATTAAATAATAAATTTTTGAAATCAACTCGTAGCAGCCAGCCAGCCAATCAATGTCTTTTCTCCTATTTTTTTGTTTGGCTGATAATCATATATTATAGCTTAAACAAGTCAAAGTGGTTGTGCATAATATAGTTAGGAGTTTGTGTGGCGATTTTAGATACGAATAATGAAGAGAAATGTAGTGATAATATACCTTTGTGACTCAATATATGGGTGAATTGTGGCCAACCCTACTGATTTAGCATTATGAAGCTTACTTAGAACATAGGTCAAACCACACTATTGGTAGTGGTATATTAATTAAATATATCTATTCCATAGTTGAAAACATGTGTGTATTCTCTATATTTGTGTGTGCGCATATATATGCATTGTCATCAGCAGTAAGGAGACGTTGGATGGTCTTTGTCACATATCACCAACGATGAAATTACCTAAGCCCTCCACGTGTCAACACCAAACAACATTAAAGTAATAAAAAAGTTTGATTAAACAAAACTTATATTTTTTTTATCAAATATTAAACAAAACTTATATTTTTTTTATCAAATATTAAACAAAACTTATATATGAACACACGTTAAATTCATATTTTGTGATGACTTTCTCAAGCAACCATCTAGTTACTTTAATTTGGTCACTATATAAAAAAACTTGCTACTTAACATCGATTTTTTTCCGTGCTTAAGAGTGGTACTAGCCACCTCTGAGACTCTGCAACGGTTCTCACTACCATTGCTAATATAAATGTGGGTAACAATTTCGCAACGGTTTTCATAGCTGTCGGATATATGGTCAAATACGCTGGTAAATTAGAGGCAGTTTGAAGCCGACGCTATTATTTCTCATGAGTAAGAGGTGAGATATTCAAATTTTTGGCATTAGCAATTGTTTCAAACCTCTGCTACGTTAGACCAGAAACCAATAACAATATATTATAGCAACGATCATAAACCATTGCTAAGAGCTATTATTTTATTAAAAAGAGCAGTAGTTTCGTAAACGCTGCAACGTTATACCTGAAAGTTATAGAAATTATATTTTAGTAACGATTATAAACTGTAGCTATTGGCGAATATTTTATTTAAATTAGCAATGGTATCATAAACGCAGTTACTCACACTAAAAACATTAAAAAATAATTATTTTTTTTAAAAAAAAAATTCGCGGGTTATAGTCTTCAGATAAATATTTATGCACATAAAGAGCCTATTTAAATATTTACAATGGTTTCTGGTTATCATCTTGAGTCGTGTTCTCTATGAAAAGTTATAAATAAATAGTCTAGTAAGCCACTCGCGGCAATCAAATCCCAAATAAAAGTCGATATTATTATTTGACAATTTTTTGTTTTATTAATTTTCAAATAATTTTTTTTGTTTGACGAATGGAAACCTTCAGATTCAAATAAATGATGCCTAAATCTTCATGGTTAATAAGAATTGACAAATTCTTGAATTTGCACGAGTTTTATATGTTAATTTGACGGTTTTAACTTTATTAATTACTCCCAAATTATTCCAGTCAAAATGTGCTTACAATATGTCATTAATTCCTTATAATTAAAGCAGTTCAAAATAATAGTAAAAATGTCATGATTTTCAAATAATTGGTGACAATTGATTTATGAAGGACACTGTGATTTGGGGTTTTGAAGTCAATGTTGGTATACTGCCGCTTCATATTTATCCTTCAAGAAATTTAGATCAAATGGATTAGTGAAAGTTACCCAGAAGTGTTGTTAACTTGGAGGAGCTTAAAATGAAATTAACAACAAAAATTTCCTAAATTCAAACTTTCAAGGACTAAAATTTCCCATAATTTTGGTAGTTGAAAGTGACCTTTTAACTGCAAAAAATTTTGTTCGTTAAAAAACTCTACTTTCAAAGATAATTGTATTAACGACTGAAGTTTTTTTTGTCATTTAAGACTCAATTTTTCAGCGTTAGTGACAATCTTTCCAGCAGTAAAAGTGGATAAATAAACATATGAATTTCTCATTGTGTTGAATTTAATCTAAATTGCTTTATTTTACAAATTGTCATCGTAATGTATAATCACTTGAAATTTCACCAAACCACTTACTTTTTTCCCATTGTTAATATAGACCATAAAGAATTCGATGAACTCACTTAAAATATAGTCCCTGTTGTAACAATATTTTTCTTACTACTATATTATTTAACTTGACCTATGCACTTGTGGTATGCAATTCTACAAACAATAATTGAACCGATGGATGGTTATTTTAATTATGTTGTCTAATATCTTTAGTTTTGTGTAACTAAGCTTCGGTTACTTGCTTCTTTTGAATCAATTCAAATTAGTACAGGCTAGCGTTTTATCGGGTCTGAAATTTAAGGAACCAAGAACTGACTGATCAGCAATACTAATTTAGCAAGCTCGAGAGGTCTCTAGAGAGCTTCATGAACTGTAGCAACTCTCCATTATGAAATCAATGATAGTAATTCCATTTTGTTTTAATTAAAAACGAATTACTCTTTAATTTCATTTTCTTTTTGCTGTTACTCTTTCAAGCATTCTCATCAGAATAGAATAATAAGTTACATCCTAATTAAATTCTTGTGCACATAGTTAAGTAGGAAAATAATTGCAAACTTGTTTCTTGAGTGAACGATAGTCCCTTGGATTAAAATTATATTTTGAAGAATGGGATCCGAAATTATAAACTTAAATTTAAGTTTTCTTTACTATTACTTGATAGTCTAGATCTAGATTAGATTTTCATTTCAGCATATCCGATCCTTCTATCAATTCATTTCGACGTTCAAGCTCCGCTGTCCGAAATGATGCCTAAAAGATTTCAACTTTTGGTTGTTCATTGACAATAGATAGTGCTTAATTATCATTTACATTGAAATTCTTACTAAATTCATTTATTAAAAAAACTCTACTATGTTTATAATATACATATAGAAATAATAACATCATTCAAGCTCGATCGATACGTATTATCTTTAACATACTGAATTATTATAACTCACTTGATAGATCAATATCCAAATTTACCAATTTTCAAAGGGAGATCAACAAGAATCCTAACAATATGCCTGCGGTGAAAATATTTCCTAGCTTATTATCTATCCACATATAGGATATATATATTTGATGATGCAGATGATAATTCAGATGACTCGATGCTAGCTCGATAGATCGATTAATATTAAAGAAAGTGAAAACTTGCCGACAAATTACAAACTAAAAAAGCAACCATAATGGAGAGGAAGTAGCCACGTGTAGTATACAAACTTGCCAATGAAACAAGGTGATCAAAAAGAAAATTAAAGGGATTAATAGATCAGCAGCTAGTTTGGCTAGTAGCTATGGAGAGAAAGTGACATTTAAAGGGGATAGTTTCACTGGAACACAATACCAAAGACACGTACTGAACTTGACACAATAACTAGTGGATGCTTCACTTTATCTTAACACAGACTAATAAGTCATCACAAAGTTGTTGAAGCATTCTAGGGTTTTGCTCTATCGTTTACTTATGATGATATGTGAGTGGAATAAAAAAAAGGAGCAAGTGGACAAGGTCATACAAATATGATATAAATGGTCTTCTTCCTTTTCTGTGTCCCAAGGTTAGTGGGGGCTTAAGGACACATGTTGCAAAAAACTTATCCAGGTTATTTGTGCTCTTATCACCACTTTCAGTCACACCTCCTTTTGTCTGAGCCAAGGGGAAAGATAAAGCACCTGTACACTCTGGAAGGTATATATACATGCCATATACTAAACCTTTGTGTTATTTACGAGAAAGATTGAAGTGACATCTCACGAAGGTTAAATGGTACAAATTCATTTAATGTGTGCGGTTTGTACAGTAATTAAGAATATGCCATTTAGTATGTTGATGAGTAAGGTAAATTAAATAATATGAAGTTTTTGAAAAATGGTATAAAGGAATATAAAAGATAACATTCAATGAAGCTGCTGAGTAGGCTTCCTAATGAACAAATTTTTTAAGAAAAAATTGTTATAGATAAATTACAGCTGTATTGTGGTGTCTTATTAACGAATGTAGTTTTTGTTTTTAAAGTGAATTAAAATGACATTAAAAATGAAAAGTTACAGTACAATTTGAAGTCTTAGACAAGAATTTAAAAGGCGATTCATACCTACTGGAATACAAGAAATAGAAGAAACATGTATAAAAGTTTGGTGATCCATACCTACTATATTAAGGTATATAGTTGACCTCACCTAGCTAGTAGAATAATTTGTATAGTATTTGTTCTTGTTGTAGTAGTATTTGATAAGCAACGTTAAAGTTTGCTCCAGTCCTACTTTATTCACTGTATAGTATGACAAGTGAGAAACTTATCGTGATCATTTTAAGTGGTGGCTTATAGCTGGTGTCGCGTTTAAGGGAAAAGTAGCATTTGAAAAGATGTGGATGCAGTATCTAAAGATCCAACGTGGGTTGGCAATATAATCTCCCTCCTCAAGAAGATTTTTTGGGCGCCTCAGTGGTGATTGGGAAGCATATAGAAATGTTTGTGGTAGTTCAAGTTTATGCAAGTTATAAATCCTTTAGATATAAGTAAACCCACGTTAATCTTCCCAAATTGCAATGAGTACTCTATCTAATCAATTTCTTGATCAAATTTTAGCCACAAATTGTCACTTGTTGAGTTGTACATCAGAAAACTTCTATATATAAGTTTGATTTTTAAGTTGATTGGGCTCTCATGTTCGTTAAATCTTATGAATATGTTTGCCCTTCTGAAGGACACCGATTTTGCGGTCGGTGTAGTGTGCCTTGGGTCTAGTCCTTCAAGAATATTTTATAACCTCAAGGTAAGCGAAAGTTACCCCGGGTATCGTTGTCAGAGGAGCCTTGTTTAATTAAACTACCCTAATAAATTTAGTGCAATGCAAGATGGATTTGGGTAAAGAAAATATATTTTTTTTGATTTTTAAATATGAGAATGAAGGGTGCAAAACAAATAAATATTTTTGGTATTTTTCATAAAAGGGTGGAATGAAAGTGAAATGGATAATATTATTCTTGATGGATGGGTGCTTAAGAAATCCTCACTTCAAAATATTTTTCGGGGGTTATAATGTTGTTGGCTTTCAAATTAGACCCTAGAGGGACCCCTCTAGGCTAGGCTTAGATTAACTTAATTAATGTCGGAACCCCAAACATTAGTTAAATTAATCTAAGTTGATGAAGCTCTAAGCCAAAGGATTAATTAATTATGAAGGACTTGTAATCCACAACTTGGGCCACCCCACAATTGCTCTAAATTAACCTTGTAGCTTCAATTTATTAATGGCCACCCAAATAATAAATTGAAGCTAGTCAATGTTTATGTCCAATGCCACAACATAGTCAATAAATCCTATTATCACTTCATGAATGCAAATAACTTAGACTCACAATTCCACTAGTCAAGCCACCTTGTACTAGCCCAAAATATTCACCAAGAGAAAACAAAATCATGAACCCATAAATTTCATTAATCTCAAAGTTAAATGGCACCAAGTCAAGTATTTAACAAGAACAAAATGACAATAATAACATAGAAGTAGTTTCAATCCCTAATACAACATAGACAACATGAAGTATTCAACCAAACATCACAAGTATACTCCTAGAACCCTAGAAAAGCATAAATGTAAGAAAGGAAGAGGGATTAGAACTACAAACTCCCCTAATGAAGATTCAAGCTCTTTCTTTGCTTGCTCCCACCATCAAGAATTAGGGATTAATGGTTGCTCATGGAGAGAAAGATGGAGGAATTTGAGAGGAATGAAATTAGTATGGCTTAGGAGGAAATGGGGAAGCACCTTTCGGTGCCTCCCTTCACTGCTACCTTCCTCCCAAACGCGCCCTTGTGCAGCTCCTTTCTTTCTTTTCGTCTTCGCCGCCCCCTCTCCTCTGTGTACAGAACACGCAGCCTCCCTTTTCTATTTCCCTTTCTTTCTTGTGTGTTGCTGCTCCCTCCTTGTTCCTCCTTTCTCCTTTCTTCTATTTCTTCTTTTTTACTTCCTCACTTCATCCATTCATTTCTTTTCCCTTGCCATGTGTCGCCTCCTTAGCTGCTCCCTCTTGATCTTTTCTTGCGTGCTCCCTGGATACATCAGCCCTCCCTTCTTCTTTTCTTTTTATTCTTTTTTTCTTTCTTTCTCCTTTAATTCCCTTTTCCTTTCTTCACGCATCCTGCAGCTTTGAATTCTTTTTTTTTTTTTATTTCCTTTCCTTCTCTCCCTGCAGCTCCCTAATAACAAAAACAACAATACTAATAATAATAATATTAATAATAACAACCTTTTTTTTTCTTTTAAATATTTTATTTATTTAGTGGTCTACCTAGCCTCAAATATTACCCAAACAAATCCATTACTTAGGACCATAGACTCTCCATATATAATCAAAATTTATATCAAATGTAATTAAAAATGAGAGTCATCACACATAAAAGCTTTATATATTAATCAAGCACAATTGGATAAACATTGCATTTCAATCATGTTATTTGCCTCAAATTTAGCATATAAAACCATGCAAATCCAAGTATTTGTCACCTTCTTAAGCCTTAACTTCACCAAGTTTTGAGATAAGTGTTTTACAACAAAGATTGGATGTATTTAAGTAATATTTGTAAGCAAGGGAGTTAAAATCATGTTACTATACTCTAACACTAATCATATTAAACTATTATATATTTATATGTATCGCGGAAAAACTAAGAATTAATGTAGAAAATGGGACTATATTGTTCCTTAAACGTAACATACAAGATCTCGAATTCAATTCCATCATAAAGAAAAAAAGTATTTGAGATATTTACCCAATATCATGCTTGATAATACTTGAATTGAAATAACATAATATTGTATATCAAATAGTTATGTGTGTGTGTGTGTTTTTTTTTTTTCAAATATTTCAAGAGCCGACAGTGCTTTAATCAAATAAAATAATATTATATATCAGATATTTGTATGTTGGTTTGTGTGTATACGTGTTTTTTCAAGTATTTAAAGAGCCAATGCGGGTTGACTTCCTTCTCAAGAAGATATTTTTGGCTCTCATTAGAAGTTATTATTTGTGTAGCACGTAGAATTGTTTGTGTTTTGAGTTTGTGCCCGCTATTCTACCATTAGTCTAGCCAACACGCTATATATTATTAGTACTCTATCAAATTGAGAGGAATGGGTCCTTTTGATAATACAAGGGAAAAAGATAAATAAAGTCTTCTCAATTGATAAAAGGACAATTGAAGTTGTTAAATTGTAAAAAGGACAAGTTGAGTTATAATCACCTAATACACATTAACAAATTTGTGATCGAGAAAAGACTCAAATGCTCATAACAATTTGAGATTGGAGAGGGTGGAGTAAGAATCGAATGGTGTGCTTTGAAGGGTGAGGTGAGTGTGTGTTTTTAAGGGTATTTGAGTCATTTGCTCAAATTTGTTAATGTGTATTAGGTGCTTATGACCCAACTTGTCCTTTTTACAATTTAGCAACCTCAATTGTCCTTTTACCAATTGGGAAGACTTTATTTGTCTTTTTTCCATAAAAAAATATGTATTTATAGCAAGAGATAATTAAATTTAAATATATAACTACCTCTGGTCCTAAATATAAGACCTAGTTGACTTTTTTTGGAGAGATTAAGGTTGCGAAATACTACCTCCGGTCCTAAATATAAGACCTAATTGACTTTTTTTTGGAGAGATTAAGGTTGCGAATTAGGTTATTAAATGATGACATATTTGATATATTTTTAGATTATCCATTAGTTCATAAGTAAAATAAACTAAGGGAAAAAATTAGATAAATCAATTTATAATTAACTTATTTTGTTTTTTAAGTATTTTCTAGAAAAAGTCAATTAGGTCTTATATTTAGGACCGGAGGGAGTATGTTATTAAATCATGACATATTTGATATCTTTTTAGATTATCCATTAGTTTATAGGTAAAATAAACTAGTCTAAAAAAAATTAGGTTTATAAATTTATATAATTAATTTATTTCTCTTATTCAAAAAAAGTCAACTAGGTCTTATATTTAGGACCAGAGGGAGTATTATTTATGGGGCTGGCTTGTTACTCTAATTCAAAATTATTAAAGTTAATATATACTTTCTATAAGAACCTTACTATTAAAAGAATTGAAAAAGTGTTGGCAAAAAAAAAAAGGAATTGAAAAAGTAAAAAAAGGTAGTGTGTTTTATAGTATTATGTAGCATTTATTAAACGCTAAATTAGGTAAGGACTAGTGTAGAAAGAAACGCAACATTATGTAATGCCTATAGGTAGTATTAGCCCAGGCCTACTGATGTAGTGTTTTCTACTTTAAACGCATTCGAGTGTTTTCCTTTTAACGCAACAAAAACACATTTCTTTTTAAAAAAATCATAAACTATTGTGTTTTTAAATGGAAAACGAGATAAAATGTGATACTTTTCCTAATTTTTGTAGTAGCGTCTATCTATTAATACTTTATAATAAACCCTTACAAAGTGTATAATAGAATATTAGTTATACATTTTATTTCAAATGCATGCCCTTGTTTGTTGATTAAACGTAATTTTGAAAAGCCAAAAGAAATATTAGATATTTACTAAATTTTCTTGATAAATAGAAAAGTAATTAACAGGGTCTTATGAAAAAAAGGCGTACGGGACAGAGCATATGAGTGAAAAACTAGAAATGTGGTTGTGAAACAAAAAAGCCAAGGCAGAATGCAGACCTCGTGGAGACAGGAAGCAAGAAGTAAGGAAGATGCTAGATATAGCAATTGTGTGGTGAGAGATAGATATATGTATATAATGAAAATGAAATGAGAGAATGATGATATGCCCTTTCCTCGATGCAATGGATTTGCCAGATTAAAACATCCCAAAGAACATTATAATGAAACTCATGGCCTATAGTCCTTTCAGTCCAAAAAAACAAATTCCCTATAGCCATAAAAAAATGGTTGGATTGAGAGTGTATAATAGAAATGGATATGGAATTGAGTTTAAAGGAGTAAGATAAAAAATAGAGCTAAATTAGGTAATGATGAGATGTAAAAGTTTGTGGAACCCAAAAAAAGTGTGAGATAGAGATAGAAAGCTTGTGAGACCCTATGTATATATAAATTACTATTTTCATTTCCTTCATCCATTTTCATTTTGCAATTCCAGTCCATCAAACCTACCTTTAGTTTGTGACATTGGGGGTAAAAATGGGCAATCAATTCTCTACCCCAAATCTCTCCACCGGTGGAAAGAAAATGGGGAAAAAAATAGATTATGAAGCTTACTTCATCATTTTCCTTCGTCATTTTTCATTCATCCAACCGCGGGGTAATATTTTCCCTCTCTCATTTTTATCTCTATCTTTCTTTCTTCTCTCATTTTCTACATATCCAATACAAGCAGACACTTACATAATAATGCTTTTTCATGTGTTACATTAATATTACACACACATATGTGGTATTCGAAATTCAACAAATTTAAAATGTTTTTGGACGAAATATATTTCAGGTACATGTATATATAGGTTTATTACGATTTTTACTTTCTTGTTATATGTACTTCTTGGTGATTTAAATTATGTCAATGTTTTTGCCCCAGGGAAAAGGAAAAAGTGAAAGAAAAAAGAAGGCAGCAAAAAAACGAAAAGGAAATAGTAGATATAACAAAAGAAATTTAAAAGGCTGGAGTACCATAATTATGCCCACAAAAAATATTAGCAAGTTATGAAAGTAGAGATGATGAATGTATGTATCTTAAGGTTTTAATGAGTCTGACGATTTTTTTGAATATGTGGCATAGTTTATCCTTTTGATATTTTTATCTTAACATTCTTCTTTTTAACAATCTCTTCTATAGCTATATAAGTAAGTCTTAGCTTGTAATCATTTTATTTTTAATGAGATTGTCTTTTTATAGAAAAACAATCTATTTTTGACATACCAAACATATCATAGAACTTTTCTTTGCCGGCTAACATAAATATAGTTCATTTTTAATTCAGTCGATTTATAATATCATATAATCAATTAATTAATTAATTATTCCCATTCATAGGTCTCTGTATATTATGAATGACTGAGCCTAAAATAGTACTCCATGCATCCCTAGTTATAAGGGTTAAAGATGTATTTACCCTCAAGTATAGATGGAGGATTATATTTACCCCTACTTGATCCCATATTTTCCCCTAATTAAAGTATGCATGAATATCATATTTGCCCTTTATAGTAAAAATATTAATGGTTAGATATGATCATTTGTACATATTTCAAGGCCAAACATGACCCTTCGTATATTACTTTCGGGCCAGATATGACTCTTTATGTATACTCTAGGGGCAAATATGATCATTGGTGCACACTTCTAGGTCACATTTAGGCAAAAAATACTATAGAGACATATATGATCCTCAACGCATACTTCAAGGGCAAATATGACCCGTAACTCCTAATTATAATGTTATCTTTTTTTTAATTGGTTTGTCCCTTTTTATAAGTCTTATTTTCCTTCGTTTAAGTAAATAATTTATTTTAGCAATCATACGGATCAATCAATTTCTCTTATACATCCTGTTTCATTTTTGTAATCATTCCTCTCTCTTATTTTTTTAATAAAGTTTTTTTTAAAAACAAAACAAATCTTTTTCTTGTACATTTTATTATTTTGAACTGATTTAGAGATCAAGGGGACTTTGGTGTATATTTGAAAGCAAAGTAAGGATTGAGTTAATTAAATGGGACTAAAAGAATCCATCTAGGCTTGGCTTTGGTGGATTAGTACTGGAATTCTGCTTACTAATTAGTCAATCCAATACTAAGTTGGATAAGCCAAATAATCAAGTTGAATTTACTCATTGCAAAGGGTTTTTAATCCAACAATTGAAATCCTTAATTGCCACTTAAATAATCTTAGGGTTTTGATTAATCATTAGAATCCAACATAATGACCAAGACTAAAAAATATAAGCCTAATGTCACTCAAACAATTAACAAGTTCAAGATTCATTTTCCAAATTCAATTATATTTGATACTATGATCCACTAGGTGAGAATCCTTGAATATTATTAGCCCCAAATCTTAGCTAAAACTTTCTCAACCCACATATATAGCTACATATAACCACCCATTACATGAGCGCTTTTTGTTGCTGGATATTTTCTTCCGTTTTTCTTCCATGGTTCTTCAGTATAATTGTTTCCCTACACGAAAATATACCATAGGAAAAGTATAACATTCTCTATAAATTAATTATTTCTAATTACTTTTCAATTATGGCTATAAGTTAATCATATATTTATGCTAGTTTCACCTAATATAAGGTTCTTAGATATATAAATGAGAATATTTTGAATTATAATTGCATCATAGATATGTTAGTTGCTTCATTTTATCATACAAAAACCAATACAAATCCAAAGATTGGTCAATAATACAAATGTAAAAAGTATAACCTACTTTCCTAAAACACCCTTATCTATGGAGAGTATGAGTGGGCGTGAACATAACTACATAATAAGTAAAAAAAGAGAGGAGAGGATACCTGTGTGGCTGTGTGTGTGTGTGTACCTAATCGAGGATAAATTCAAATGAATGCATTAGATGATATGAGAAAGACAAATTGTGAATCATAAGAAAAATAAAACTCCCTCACAAATTTAAAGCTAACATATGAAAGGAATATTATGGACCCCAAGTGATTGATTTGTTAATAGAAAGAGTCATGTACTCTCTCCAACGTTAAACATAAGATCATTTATGACTTATTCGATAAAAGTTAAGGAAGTAAATTAGATCACTAAATTATAACATATGTCACATGTAACTAGATTATAGGTTATTTTATAAGTAGAATAAATTATTTTTGAGGAAATAAGATAGTTATTTAAAGTGATTGATTTTGCATTCTTAAATTCTCCAAAAAAAGTCAAAAGGATGGGGTCTTATAATTAGGATCGAAAGGAGTATTTTGGAAGGGATGGAGTACTTTAATAAGCATAATTTGTTCTTTTTAAAAAGTATTTTATTGGGTAATAAGTAATTAAGAAGAAATATATATAATTACGATTGTTAGAGGGTTTGGTAAAGGCTCTTTAATTAATGTGCTCGTGCATGACTTTTAGTTGTTGTTCCTCACATGCATGCCTTTGCTTCCGTGTACGTCTCGCCCTTTTTCTTTCAATGCTTTCCATCCAAAAAAATCTTTCGATATTCAGACCATATGTGTGTATGTGTGCTGTCTCGTTTGTAAGCTATCTGAAATCACAATATAAAAAGGAAATCACTCCCCTAACAACCATATGTATACAATCTCTTCTTAAGACCATAAACATATTTTAACGGAATATTATTACAATAAAAATTTGTCCACTCAATGAATTGGATATGATAAACACATAATTACAATGCTATTGAATAAGAGTTGTTGTGTATTGAATTCAAATAGCTCGCAAAATATTCAATGTGATCAACCAATTAAATTCAACTTCATTACCTACAACTATTTACATCGTTTTGAAATTTTTACCCATTAAACTAACCATTATATGATGTGTGATAGAGCATTGTGAGATGGAGTGTAGATTGAGTGTGATTTTGATGAACTGCATTAACTTCCTTGTACTTAGTAAGCTTCAGTTTATCTCTATTCATTAATCAAATAAAATACAGCTTCAAACAACTTTAATTTTGAGTTTACTATGTCTAACAATAACTTCTGTAAGTAAGTCTGACACACTTATACTTTCATAGCCTTTTTTAGTAACTCATCGCCAGTTAGATTACAAGGCTTCATCCAATTATGACACTTTGTCATTTGTTCGACGTTTAAACTCAATTTGAGTCTTGCACACTTGAACATGTGAATAGAGTACAAGTATCTTTTTATTATGTGCCTGATCGATTATAAGGATCTCCTAATCGCTTAGTCTTTTGATCTCTCACTTTTAATTGTAACTGTATTATGATTGAATTACCTGAATTGAATACATAGTATTACTTATAGCACCTTATTCGATTAGGAATCATTTAATTGTGAATGGATTATATTATTCTGAATCTCCTTAAAATTTATCTAAGTCTCTTCTATTTGCTTAGTCCAAAGATTTAATTGGTTAAATACTTGTATTCGCATAGTCTTATAATATCCAATTATGGATAAATGACTTGTTCAAATACAGGGCATCCTAATCAGAGGAGCGGCCAGATTTCCAATATAAAATCTTTTTATTTTCAATCTGGATCTGTATTAAATTGTTTCTTCTAAATCTGAATTTTATTAATGTTGTCAACTAATTAGATTATCATAATAGATTTCACGTTGCTTAGACAACTTTTGTTTTAAATCTTGTCTTCCCCATACTTGCTTATCTAATATTTCACAGGTTTATGATATTATCCTTAATTTCACGCATCATTTGATCATTTTATCTCTATACTCAAATTATGCTTTAGTTATCATAAAAAACTTAGTTATTCTAACAAGGAGAAATTAACTCAATAAGTAATCGGCCCAAAGAGGTGAAAAATAAAAAAATGACACTTTATTATGAGATAATCTTTAATCATTTTGTTATATATAATCTTTTGATGCAATCACGAGTTGTGGTGTCGTTTTTGGATGAAATCTATATTTACAAAGAATCTATATGTACAAAGAAGATCTCACAGGAGGGTTTGCTAAAACTCAATATCAGATCAAATAATATTGAGTCATAAATAATTTAAGGATAGAGGTGAATTAAAAGACTACCCCATAAAATTGTAAAATTTGACCTTTTATTTAATTCTTTATTCTTTTATATCAAATAATTGTTAATTATTATTCAAAAATCTAGTTATTAGTTAAGCACAATAATCTATGTAGACATGATTTCATCAAGTGGGATAAGAAATGTTATTGTATAATGGTTGTGTACCAAATTGTAGTTGACAAAGTTAACGATAAACATAAAACCATCTTACTTATTTCAATTTAACATATGAGGTAGACTAATATTTTGGTGTAATTCATGCTTATGAAACTAAAAATTTTTAAGTATTACGAAACTAGTTATTGGTTAGCACATACATCTACAAGTAAGTTTAAAATAAAGTTTTCAAAAATTACTCATTAATAAATGTTTTTTTATATAAATTTAGTCCTTTCATTCGAAAAAGGAATATATGTATACATTTATTTATTTTGTGGATCAATTTAAATATTCATTATATTTTACTCAACAATTAGCAACTTATACGATATAATTATTTAAAAGGATTAAATATCATATTTATCAATAAACAATTAATGAAGTATCGAGTTTCACAACGAAAAATAAATGGTCTCATTTTGTCCAATAAACTATAAAAAGTTTTAGCTTGGCTAATACCGGTAGTTAAATGTCAAATACTGGAATTGGTCAATTAAAAATTTTTATAGTTCATTGGACAAAATGAGACCATTTATTTTTATCGTGAAACTTGATACTTTGTTGATTGTTCGTTGGTAAATACGATATTTAACTTTTATTTAAATATAATTGCTAATTATTTAAGATGTCTCAAGGGCGTAAAATTTCTTGTACTCCAAAGTATAATAAAGTCATAGTAAATTGAATAGTATCTGAAATATTGGTGACACTTTATGATATAGAGAAATATGTTTCTTATCATCCCAATGATATCATTCCAAAAAAATCTTTAGGCTTTTACGGATAAGCTTCATTATAATTTTTCAGCATATATAATAGTCTTAACCAAAAAGAGAGAACAAATCTTCCTTTCTCGATTTCTTTCACAGCCATTCTTTTTGAAGAAAATGACGTCTACAAATTCAAATCTCATAAAAGTGTTATGTACAAAAAAATTAAGTAATAAATATATTTCAAAAATCATAGAAATAGATTACTATGTGAGAAATTAGTTTGGGGAAATTAGTTTGGGGAAATCGCAAATAAATGACAATTGAGTTTGAAAATTTAAGATATTTTGAGTAGTAAATGTCGATATTCCATTAATTAATTCTAATAATACTTAACTAGTTAAAATGATTTTAAAATTCAACTGTCACCTATCTGAGATTTCCGCAATTAGTTTTTACGACATATTAAAAATCAGTAGTAGTATTTATAAAAAAAGAAAAGAAATCAGTACGTAGGAGCATCCCCCTCCGTTAAATTACGTTATCTTTTTTATGAAAATTGATTGTTTCATATCCTAAATCCATTTAGAATCTCAAAATATTAATTAGTCACGCTTTTTCTTTTGGAAAAAACTTAGGTCCATTTCTATAGGTCCATTTCCTCCAACTATATATATATATATATAGTTGTCTTTTCTTCATCCTCTTCTCTATTCTCATCCTCAAATTGAAACTTCAACGGTCTAGATTTAAAATTTCTAAACATTATATTTTAAGTTTTTTTTATGTTTTAAACTGTCATTACTGAAAGCTTGCTATTTTTAAATTTTTTTTATTTGTTAAGTAAATAATTTATAATTTTATTAGTAATTTTATACAACATTATATCTAGACTATGTAAATTTCAGTGCAAAAGAACAAAGAAATGGAGGGAGGAGAATGAATAGAGAAGATGAGGAAAGTCAGCCCATATTTATATTTTCCTATCTTTTTATTTGTTTGTTTGTCATAATATTTTATAAAATCCAAGTAACTTATTGCATTGGTACTTAATTTGATGTTTTGTGATTAATTAATTAATAGTAGAAGTCATAAGGAATATGAATGGAGCTAGCGAATATACTTTTTAAGGAAAAAGTATTTTTAAAAAAAAAGTAGGAGAAGAAAGATTTGAAATGAAACGTTGTCACATTATGAGCCAACGTGTTAAAGTTGTTTAATTTATATTCTTTTTCATTGTGTAAGTTTTAGAAAGTGTCCGACAATTCACAAATGCTCCAACACTTGTCGCCAACTCACTTGTGCTTAATTCTCACACAAAAGAATAATAATGCCATAAAAGTTATGTTTTGAAATTTTTATATTTATGTAAGTTAATATTTTTCTAAATTTACGAAAAGGCCGTATGATAATGGTATAAAATATAATGTGTATGAAATTCGCTTCTCTTGTATTAGCTAATTAATATTACCTCTGATCCTAAATATAGGACCTAATTGACTTTTTTTTTGGAGAGATTAAGGTTGAGAAATAGGTTATTAAATAATGACATATTTTATATATTTTTCGACCATCCATTTGTTTATAGATAAAATAAAATAGTTTAAGGGAAAAAAATTAGGTAAATCAATTTATAATTAACCTATTTTGCTTTTTTAAGGATTTTCCAGAGAAAGTGAATTAGGTCTTATATTTAGGATCGGAGGGAGTATATTTTATTTCTGAAAAAATGTATCTTAATATATCTGAAACTTTAGAAGTTAAAGTTGAGGTATGTTTATATCTGTCTCAAGACCTACTAAGTTATTAGTTAGACTTTAAAATGTTATTATTATTACAGAATCCTAAGAGCCCGTTTGGAAGCAGGAAAGTTTTGTGATGAATATGAAAGTGAGGAAAGTGTTTCAGTTTACCAAGAAAGCAAATCAGGGGCGGCTGTTTGGTTGGCTAATGGAAGAATTTGAAAGTGAATTTTTATTAAAAGGACATGGACCTTAAATGACAGTAATGCCCCTTCTTAACATTCCCAAAAAGCCCCTGATTGAAAAAAGAAACCCCCATTAGGAGTCATCTCTGTTTTCTGCGAAGCTTGATTGTCTCTAGCTTTAAACCACAAAAAAAAAACGTGTGTCCAGCAAGGAGGCGCCGTGTTGAGAACCAAGGTGGCCAGCTGGAGAATGGAAGACAGAGACTTGGGGACTGAGTTGTGGGGACTGGGTGTGGTGAAAGTTAAGGAAGAAAAGAAGGGTTTACGCAATCGAGGGAGACAACACACTTCTTTTTTTTCCCTTTACATCTCACATGATTTTATTTTTATAAAGACTTCTCACATGATTTTAAGTAACAATTTAATTTAATTACTTTAATTTTAATTTCACATGGTACTTGGTAGTAATTATTTAATTAATTGAAATTAAGATTGACATGATATTAATCGAAAAGTTACTAATTTCAGTTATTTGAAATCAAAGATTGGCGTGATATTAATTATTAAGTCAATTGATTGAAATTTAATTTCACCTTATATTAATTGTAAAGTTAATTGAAATTAAGATTGACATGATATTAATTGAAAAGTTACTAATTTCAGTTATTTGAAATCAAAGATTGGCGTCATATTAATTATTAAGTTAATTGATTGACATTTAATTTCACCTTATATTAATTGTGACGTCAATTGATTTAAATTTAATTTCACCTGGTATTAATTGTAATTTTAATTAAGATTGCTGATAAAAAAATAATAAAAGTTAATTAAAAGTGGTGTGATATTTAACATGGCTCTCTGCTAAAAAAAATATTTAACATGACTCTAGTTAGGCAGTGCGAAATCGATTGTGCCAAAATGAAATCGAGTTTTCCTAGATAAACTCGATTTTCGTAGGTGAAATCGAGTTTTCCTGTGTAAACTCGATTTTCCTAGGTGAAATCGAGTTTTCCTGGGTAAACTCGATTGTCCTAGGTGAAATCGATTTTAAACCCCAAAACGGGAAGACAACCAGTAAACGCTGCACTTAACAAATGCAGACCTACAATATGACAAACTCCAAAAGCTTTTCGGAACTGAATTAGAGTGAGGATAAAAGGAACATCACAGACACCATAACATTACTAATTTACATACCATTTACAAAATATGCACAATATTTACAAAAAGACGCCTACCAACACTTGGCCCCCCGTTAGTTCGCAACCATCACTTACAACATCCATTTTTCCACACTTTCGGCCATGTTTAAATATGTACACTTCAAAAGAAACATGGCAGACAGTGTGGAAAGCAACTGGAACCCCTATGTGCACAGTCAAAGTTCAGGTGCCAAAAGAAGACAATATATATATATATCCAAAAGTAACACAACACTCCACTCCACTAAGGAGTGAGCAAACTCCGAATCCAAGAGGCCTTGAATGCATCTGGAATCCTCTCAAAGGCATTCAAAAGCCAGGGAGATTCGAGCATCTTGATGTGGGCAGCATTTAGCTCCCTATTTGAGAGTCCATCCACATTCATCAGGTCAATGTAAAGGTCTGCAGCCTTAGCATCCAGCCTGGCTTGTCGGGCGTGATTAGATATCTTGTCTCCCAAGCTCTCGATGGCAGTGACAATCAATTCATAATGCATTTGAGCATGTATTTCATCCATCACCTACAAAAAATGACCCCACACCCCTTTCCTATATCAACAGGACGTACAACAAAATGCATCATACTCACCCACACACATGTTGAAAAACTTGAATTGATTTTATACTTTGCCTACGAAACTCGATTTTGGCATCCTACAATCGAGTTCGCAAAAAATATATAGATTTAAATTCGATTTGGCCATTGTAAACTCGATTTTGTCATCATCAGTGTACTCAAGTTGGACCTTTTCAACTGACGTCACCCCCAAATTTTTCCTAACATTGTAGCTAAACACAAGCACCTGGACAACAACTTCAAACAACACCCAGTCAGATTTCTACTATGTAACTATAGTTTGGAAACCAATCATTGCTAACCCATCAATTTTAAAGTGAAAACCAATTCATTTAAGCAAAAAGCATGTATCACACACACAAAACATTTCAAATTAAACACAAACAGGGCCATGAAGAAGAAATGCAAACATGTTTGGGTTCACCATCAATGCCTAGACAAAAATAAAACTACTCCACCAATATGAAACTACATTGATCACCCTTACCTTTGTCTCCTTACTTGGCACAATATGCAGCTAGCTAATTTGAGTTAAATGCCACTGACTTAACGTGGATTTATGCGCTTCCGTAAGCATACGGGTCGTCAAAAAGTAGTATAGAGAAAAAGTGTCGTTCCACTGAGATTGTAGTTTAAACAACGTGATTAGCACTAATTATATCATTAATTGTCTTAAGTAAAAACATAGTGAGAGTTTGTTGTTCAAGTAAGAAAATAGTTTTAAATATAAATGTAAAAAGAGTTGGAGTTTCAAACACGATTTAACAATGATAATTAAGGCCTAGGGTTGCTAATCCTCTATTTACTTCATGAACCAAGGTTTCCCTCTCCTTTTTAAGTGACTAAATGAACATATGTGCAAGTCTAGGGTTCAAAATCATTTGAAAAAGCTTTCCCAAGTCAAGATCAAATTTATACTAGCATTTATTGCACAATCTCTTGTCACAATAAATGCTAGCTCTTTTCCTTAATCACCCTAATTATGACTATGTTAGGTCAACAACTATATCTCTATGTTATCAACAAATCATCCATTTAAAACCATAAACTTCAAGTCCAACATGCTTTTATCCAAGTTCTAAAACAAAATACACTTTCCCAAGTCATATTTCATTTAACTAAGTAAGTGGTGATCAAGCACTTAAAACAAATAGAGAGCAAGATAAAAACTACACATATACTTCATTAATTACTTAAACAAAGAGAGAGTAGATGGTTCAATCCATAAATAGGTTCATAGCAACCCTAGATTGGGGTTTTAGTTACACATAAATGCAAATAAAACTACACCCAAAACTATAGAAGAGTTCATTGAAGAGAGATGAAGAAAAGAGAAGAAGATTACAACCACAAGTGAGGAAAACCTAAATCTCTTCAAGCTTCCCACTTGATTCCCAAGATTTCCCAAGGTTCTTCAAGCTCTTCAAGACTCCCAAAAGTGCCATAGAAGTGTGTATTTTCGTGTCTCCAAATCTGTCTCTAAGTGCCCTAAGTTTTAGCTTTTATACCATGTAAAATTCAGTCAAAACGCGTAGCTGAATGCAGTCTTTTCCAGGGGCGCGCCTATGGGCACCGTTTGGGGCGCGGTGGCGCCCAACAGCGCACCCATGGGCGCCGTTTTGGGCACCGATCGCGTTTCTTCAATCCTCATGCTTCTTTTTGCTCCCTTATTTATCCTCTTGATTTTTTCTTCCTCCTATACTTGAGCACCTTTTCCTACACAAGATAGAAAGAGGGTTGATGAGCTTTTACACTCAAAACAAACAACAATTTAACTCCAAATTTCACAAAAGTATGATTTCCATGTATTGTTCATTTCACTTCAAAGTGTGTATATTTTTATCTATGTATCCTCAAAAATCATGTATAATCCAAGATAAATGTGAAGTGAAATATGTGAAATTGTGGAGTTTATCAGCCACCCACGCACTTAACAGAGACAACCCAAACACACCTCCTCACTTGTAAATTTGATCTTCCCTGAAGCTCCCAGCGTTTGTGACGTATTTGTTGAGAGTAAATGAAGGGCAATGTGGTATTTAGCACATGGGCCCACACTCAATTTTGGTGGGAAGCCAAATTTGTATTTCTATTCTCAGTTTTGGAGGGAAACTGAAAATAGACACTTTCTAATTCAGAGCTACACTTTTTGGCTTCCAAACGGCGTGAGAATGTGAAATAATTTCACTTTCTAATTTAGAGCAACACTTTCTAGCTTCCAAATGGGCCCTAAGGTGTGGGCCTTTCATGCGTTGAACGTCTTTCGACTTTTATATGATTAGTTTGTTGATAGTAACTATGCAATGCAAATTGAATGGTTGTTGCGATAATAGTTTATAGAGATTCAATTTAGAATTTATTAACTACAATCATCGATCTTTGTAGTCCAATTACATCAATTTTATTATAAATCACAATACATATTTGTTTCTTTAAACGTGTACGTGTGTCTATATACGTGTCTGTATATATATATTAAATAAGTTTCAGTTAAATCCTTCATATTATAAAATGTATTTTTTATAGTTTGTTTTTACCTGAATGTATTTTTTGTATAATTCAAATACAATATAAAATACAAAAAATGTATTTTGTAATTTTACAATGTTAATATGGTTAGTTTTTTTAAAATTAAAAGCATTATTGTTATTGATACAATCATACGAAAAATTTCAACTCAATGAATTTAAAAAATACATCTGTGATTTAATCATTAAATATTATGTCTACTTTAATCATGTTGAGTTGCTGATGTTCAAAGTCTATATGACTATATGAGAGATCATTTTCATTATATTTATTTTTAATTTTTTTAAGTTTTTTATTTTAGAACATGTTTTAAGTTAAAATTTTTAAATCAACCATTAATACTTTTTTAAATTTTAACTTCATTATTGAAATTTGATGATTAAGATATATTTTAGCTTAAATTTTATGCATTCAAATCTAAATCAATATTTTATATTCGACCCAAAATGAATAAATTCTTATGGTCGTAATTAATTTTATCGACAGTCACACTATAATAATTTAAATATATTCCATCAAAATTTTAGTTTCAACTTTCAAGTACAAGACACTCACATAAAAGATTAACACACACACACACATTATGTTAATGATTATGTGTAATTTCTTGATGATAACACTCATAATTAATTATTTTTTAAATAACAAAAATATTGGATCAATACTTTTGGGTGAAAGTGAAAAAATATCTATTGTAAATTACCAAAAATGCATCCAAAGCCATTATAGAATCCCAGATGCATATATACTCATCATAATTTAAAAGGACAAACATTTTTTCAATCAAAATGAACTGACTCATTTAGAGGAAATTTTTTGTGGGATCATAGTTCAACCTAACTGTCGTTAATCCATTTTACAGCAAAAACCATTTTTCACTGTTTTAAATTTATTATAGGTAATTATACCCCAAAGATTTTATTATTGTACTAGATATACCTTTCACAAATTACCATATGTATTTTTGCACATTCACCCATATTATTTAATAAATTATACCACCACTCAAATCAATATAAAGAAAACTTTTGTACTTAAGAGGATTCTCGAATTCTATCTTCGAATGGAGCTTGTAGTTGATCTTGTTTATTCGTCTTTGTTGCTTAACTAATCTAATATTTTTAACAGAAAAATATAACGACCCTAGTGACATATATTCCGTTCTAAACGAAGATATATACCAAGAATTTTTCTTGTATAGTTCAATTATCCAACAAGATTCAAATAATTTAATTGTTTAATAATTCTAACAACACAAATTCAATTTTTTATTTAATATGGATGATTTATTTTCTATTAACAGCCATCAATATAAATATTTACTCTCTCTCTCTCCCTCCATTTTTAATAAAGTAAAAGTTAATTTTTAAATGTATAATTTTATACATTTTGATCATAAAACCAAGAGTATATACCTCGTATAATGGACACTTGACACATGTATTATGATATTTGTAAACTCATATAATATGATGAATGATATAATATAGGGTTAAAGATCATTTTGGCCAACAAAAAATTAAGGAAGTATCAATTTGACCATCAAACAATAAATGGTTTCAAATTGGCCAAGAACAGTTAAAAAGTCTCACATTGGCCAACAAAACTTAAGAGCAATATGTGAAAAGTCCCTCCTACCCCTCATTGAAACAAATAAAAATAAAAAAGTGTGTGGGTCCCACATATGTTCATAAAATAGAAAAAATATTTCCTTCTTCTACACATCATCTTCCCATGCATCATTCCCAGAAAAGCTTCAGCACCCAAAAACAAAAACAAAAATCAAATAAACCTGGCATATCCCCCCACAATCTCCTTCAAGTCCTTGTGCCTCACCGCAATCTTCATATCCATATATCCCCAGCTCGGTAGCTCGCAGACGACCCGACATCATCGCCCGCCTTGCTCGAAGCCGCCATCGGCATCTTTACCGCAGCCAGTGGCGGCGTCACCGTCGAAGCCCCGCCCACTGACTCGGGTCACGATCTCAGATCTCCCAGTTTCCTCATATTCAGAACCATCTTCATCATCCAAGTGATGATGAGAGGAAGAATGAGTTCTAGTTTGATGTTGTTTCTGCTGCTGAGCTCGGCGTGGGAAAAAACCCAGATGGGAAATTTGACGCTTTCACTTTCAAAACCTTTCACATTCATTATTTCAAAAGTTGAGTTGTTCTGAACAATGGCAAGGACAGAGCAAAGAAGCCTTCACTGATATATTATCTGCTTTATTCTTGATTTGATTTTTGTTTTTTTAGTTTTGGGTGCTAAAGCATTTCTGGGAATGATGCATGGGGAAGAAGATGATGTGAAGAAGAGAAAAAAAATTGTTTTATGAACATACGTGGGACCCACACACTTTTATATTTTTTTGTTTCAATGAGGGGTAGGAGGTACTTTTCACAGCTGAATTATATTGTTCTTAAGTTTTGTTGGCCAATGTAAAACTTTTTAATTGTTCTTTGGCCAATTTGAGACCATTTATTGTTTATTGGCTAAATTGATACTTTCTTAATTGTTTGTTGGCCAAAATGACCTTTAACCCTATAATATAAAATATAATGTACGGTTGAAAGTATAGAACATTATTTATAATTTCAAATCAACTTGAAAAGCTTGTCCACTTGAAATCGTGACCAACAATATATCATTATGAGATGGTGAATATTAGGAATAGTAAGAATATATAGACACGTGTTCATCATCAACATATATATTCTTTAATTCGTCCTTCCAAGTTTATTTCCAATTAGCCTGAAATTCCATGATTCTATGCTATATAATATACGGCTACCTAGCTTCCCCTTTTTATCAATTAATATTGGCACACATTCATTATCATGTCTTCACTTACATATTGACACCTCAGTTTAATTTTTATCCCTATAATTGATTGATAATAAATATCATTTTATCTTTTATAAAAAGTATAAATATCATAATAAAACAATAGCTTATATATTAGCTTATTACTCTCTGCCATCTTTATGAGATCCTTTTTACTTTTTTTTTTGAGAATTTAATGATTTAAGTTTAATCAATTTAAAATTTTTATAATTACCTTTTTCCTCAAAAATAATTAATTCTAGTTATAAATAACCTATAATCTAATTACATGAGACATTTATTATAATTTATTGGTTTAACTTACTTCCATAAGTTTCACCAAAAAATTAAAGGAGACTTATATTTAAAAACGGAGGGAGTAACAGATAGATAAAATATCATATTGGCAAGGATTAGATATTTTTTAAGTCTTCTTGCTCATATGAGGAGAATTTTATTTTTAGTAATACTTTAAAAATTTGTATGGTAGGGGTTTCTTGAGTTTTCAAAACTAAAAAGTATTTATATTAATTAACTAAATATTAATTTCACCAAGTGAATAGAAATAGAACATTATAAAGTACTGTAATTATAAAAATAGAACAAGAAAACAACTACTACCTCTGGTCCTAAATATAAGACCTAGTTGACTTTTTTGGAGAGGTTAATGTTGCGAAATAGACTATTAAATCATGACACATTTAATATATTTTTAGATTATCCATTAGTTTATAAGTAAAATAAACTAGTTTAAGGGAAAACATTAGGTAAATTAATTTATAATTAACTTATTTTGTTTTTTTAGGATTTTCCAAAAAAAATCAACTAGGTCGTATATTTAGGAGCGGAGGGAGTATATGATTTTACTCATTCATTTATGCATCCTCCTTTTTCCTTATAAAACATTAATTATATAAAATGAAGAAATATGTAACTAAAGTTTGGATAAAAGAGGCTAGAAATATGAAATTAATTAATAACGTAATAGTTTTAGGGAGAGTAGCTGACAACAAAGTTGATGCAGCAGATAAATTTTAAATCTGATATTTCTGTATTTGAAGTGTATTAAAGTAAGGTTCCTAGGAACCCTACTTTAATATGTGAAATTTATGAGACTTTTCTACTATTAAGTCCCTTTATTAAGTCCCTTGTGAGGGACTACGTACAACTTTAAATGATATTGACTGCCTGGTGCAAAACCCCGGAGTTTTTTTTTTAAAGAAAGAGGACACAAAATCTGAACCACTATCTCTATCACTATCTCTAGGATGAATCAGTACTTGACACCTATAAAGCATTATATATAGGCTTATAGCAAACCCTACTTTATTTTACTCCACTTTTTTTATTTTTCCGCTTAAACCCAGCCTGGAAAAATAATAGGTCAGATATTCTCGTAACTTTTTCTTAAAAAATATTTAGGAAAATCCCAAATAAGTCCCCCAGAATACCCAAAAGAACAAGTGAGGAACAACATCTATCTGTCATTTTAAAATTTTGCGAAAAGACAAAATTGCCCCCATCCTAAAACACAAATTGCGAGAAGAGGGTGAGTATTATGGTGGGTTCAGGGTGGGGTAGGAATTTGTGTTTTAGGATGGGGCAATTTTGTCTTTTTGTAAAATTTTAAAATGACAGATAGGTGTTGGTTTCTTCATGGTCCTTTTGGAAGTTTAAGTTCCTCACTTGTCCTTTTGGATATTTGAAGGGTTTTATTTGGGATTTTCCCAAAATATTTTCTCCTTTTTTAGAAAAAAATATTGGCACCAAACAGTGAGAGAATTTGATGGATGGCTTATCTTATGGGGGTTTTTCTTTTTGGGGATTGTTTGTTGATTCTCACGCATGTATATTTAAATGAACTCTTATGCCATTCGGTGTCCCGATATTCACATTTTCTTTTTTTTATTACACCAATATTGACATTTTCAAAAACATGAATCAGAGTTAATTTTTAGATAGTATGTCATGTGGATAAAATTTTCTCTCAATATATATTAAAAGGGCTAATTTAGTTCTATTCGCCACTTGGTATGGATGTTGGAGAAGAGAATATGCTATGCAGCCTTCCATACTTTATGCAACGAAGCTGATTCAAACTAACAAACTCATACTACATGGTAAATGAGCTTACCGTTGAGTCAAGTCAACCCTCATTCTCATAATATATGTACCTTAAGATATTTATCCATGTATTGTTTTTTTCAAAAATAATGAGAGTATATATCTTAAACTTTCTCCCAAATTTTTGACCAAATGTGAACTACTTAATTACATTCAATTTCATTTTTGTATATTCCCTATTTGAGTTCGCCTCGCATGAAATAATAATATGAAAAAAATAAGGAATGCAAAATGTGGACATTAAATCTATTTATATCTCACATATAAAATCTATTCCAAAAATGATAGCATCATTTTTTTACCTTCAAAATGATAGTATTGTTTATAACATTGATCTACATGCAAATATGTTTTATTTATTTTCCAATTCCATTTCACTTCCAATATTTTTTATTTAGTTTCCAATATTATTAAATAATGATAAAAACTGAAATTTATTACCTCAGTCTTCATACAAATAGTTTTTATAACTTAGTTTCCAATTTAATTTACAATAATATTTTTAAATAATGGTAAAAACTAAAAACTAAATTTGTTTTAAAAATTACATATAATATAAACTTATAAAATCTTATATGATACTTTATCTTCTAGTATGATAGAAATAAATTATTTTATAACTATAATACAATATGAAATAATTATAATAAAATATTACATAATTATTATATTTGGGTGAGACCATATATAATCTTTTTTTAATATAAGCCTATTTTTTAGTGTAATTTGTGGAAAAATGGGTCATTTCAAAGGAAATTAGTTCATCTATTTATTATAAAAATAAAAATTAGTATAGAGGGCTATACATCTTATTTAGTCAATTTATATTTGATGTTCATCAAAGTACTCAATTTCTTTCCAAAAAAGCATTTTTATGAATCCAAAAACATATTATCTTAATGATAATTGTTTTCTTGAAATAGACATTTTAAAAGTGAGTATTATCTTTTATCAAAAAAACAAGTGAGTATTATCAAAACTAGTTGAGCTTCCTATCTAAATATAAATACTCCCTCTGATCCACTTTCTCTTCCGTTCGTTTTCAACTTGTGTTTAATAATATGTGTGTATGTATGTATGTATGGAAAAGGAAGAAATGTTGTCAGAACATAAATGAATGACACTCCTCATTTTGCCTTACGCGCACAATTTATTTTTCAGATCTTGAAAACTATTTTGAATTTTTCTCTCATTTTTTCTTCTAAGTTGTACTTTTCCCCTATTTTTTTTCATTCAGATAGTGCAAATTATGCTACATTATAAAATGTAATTAAGTTTTAGTTAGTTACATTTTAGTTCGTTCCATGAGGGGTAATCTCTTCCTCGAAACTTACATAATTGGGAATTTTCACTATTTATTAACCAGATCTGATTCCTTCCTTTTAGTTAAAGCAAATTATGTCTTTTTAAGTGTCAGAAAACTACAAATTACATGATATAGATATGAAACTATTATCTCTTAGACTAAGGTCTAAATAATGCCCTTTCTAGAATTTAACTCTTTCCTTTTTATTTAATGTTTATATGATTTTTTTTTGTTTTAAACATCCTAGTAATAGTAATGAATATCATGATTAGTTTTCAAGGGAACGACTTCTTTCCACTGCCACTCCCATCCTCCTCCCTCAAATACCTATTCTTCTAGCTCTATAACATTTTTTTTATCAGATTTTAGCTCCACAACATTGAATTAATCCTACTTTTATACTTCAACCAATAATGGTCTATATTTTTTGTTTAGTAAGAAAAAAATTAACCATAATACGGTGGCCATGTTCAAAATTTCCTTCTTCAAATTTCCTCTTTTATGCAACTCACGCAAGGTTCATCTCTGACTCGCGTGCAATTACTAATTAATGAGCTTTCATCTCACTTTCATTCCGATATGTAAAGAGAAAGTTACAAATAAGGATATGTAAGGAAAAAAGGGTGACAATCGTGTTTGTAGAGTTAGAATTCTCTTCTCAAAGCAGCACATTCACTTCTTTATTGTGAACCACTAAAAAAAAGAACTTTCATGTCACATTTAAAGATTAATCTGATTCACATTCGAAATCTGAAGATAATTCTGGGCAGCAATACGTATACTCATTTATATGACGGGAGGGATATATAATCTATAAAAAAAGCATATAAACATATATCTATTTTGTCCTTTAACTTTATATAAGGTTTAATTGTAGTCTCTTGACTTTAAAAATTATGCTTTCAGACCATTAACCCGAACATTATTATTCATAAATGACGATTTATTTTAAAAAAAATTATTGTTATTTTATAAATTGAATCTGATATATCTTAATGTATGAAAAAAATTGAACATCAGTATTTTTAACGGCGCTTTAGAGTTAAATTGCTAAAAGGACATTTTATAAAGCGAAAGATTCAAAGCAAAACCTTGTATATGAAGTTGAATAGTAAATATATATATCTTTAAATAAATAATATTATAATAATGATAATGAATAATACACACTCACATGTCACTTTTATACACTCACAATACTCAAATGATTGGTATAAAAACTTAAACATCAATTTATATGCATGATTAAGAAAATGTGCTAACTTGGTTATTTATTAAAAATGTGCATTATTTTTTCAAATGCCCATGTTAATAATCATTTGTATTGTAATTCTTTCTTGATGGAGGCCTCTTTGGATCATTTGTAAAATAGTATAAATTTGATAAAAAATGGATTGCAAACTTATATTAAGAAACAAACTAATAAACATGTGCATTCTTAATTGAATAATTATCTTTGAAGTATACAAAAGAAATAAATATTATTGGATGAAGGGTTAAAGGGCAAAACTTCTTCGAAAATTTTCATGGAAAGACGCTAGGCACCCAGAAGATTTCACAACGAAATGATTTTTTTGAAGGAATGCCTTTATGAATTTTAAGAATTTTATTTCATCATTTTATTCTATTTTTGAGTTCCTTAATTCAAACAACTAATTAAGGCAAGTTTTCCAACAATTTATTATCGTGACGAATTTGACACTAGAAAAAAAAAATCTGAAGATGGATGAAGCATATGCCATGAATTAACATGAATTAATATGCTTGATGGTATAATAAAAAAAATACTACTTCAACAATAGTACTATATATAGACCACAAAGTGAGGAATCTAAATTTTAAAATATTTGGTACACGCATTGAGGACAAGTGGAGATAAACATGAGATCTGATATATAGGGTCCCCAAGTTGCTTTGATTATTATTGCTATTATTTATTCATTCATTTATATCAAGCTTTTTGAAAATCGCTGATCCTTTTCATGTGTACAGCAAACGACAAGGAATCTCTCAGATCTCCCATTTACATGTGGCTAAGTTAAATGCAATTCTTATACATCACCCCTTGAACACCCCTGTGTTGTTCATATGTATGTAGATATATAATCAGATGCCATTAAACACAGTAACGCAACAACTATATATTGATATATGATTCATGATGCATGTGATCATGTTAATTAACTAATTAATTAAACATCCAAATAACAATGTTAATATATACAGATCAGATAAATCTGTATTTAGTCACAATTTAGTACAGTTTGTATAACTACTGCATTATGTATTTTTTATCAAAACATTATGTATTTTTTTATATATAACTGAATTATACTACCTCCGGTCCTAAATATAGGACTTAGATAACTTTTTTTTGGAGAGGTTAAGGTTACAAAATAGTCTATTAAATCATGACATATTTGATATATTTTTAGATTATCCATTAGTTTATAAGCAAAATAAACTAGTTTAAGGGAAAAAATTAGGTAAATCAATTTATAATTAACTTATTTTGCTTTTTTTAAAGATTTTTCAAAAAAGTCAATTAGGTCTTATATTTAGGACCGGAGGGAGTATATACTAAGAAAAATCAATTTAGGTTGGAAATTTAGAGAGTGTGCCTTGCTTACAAATATAGCAATCACAAATAATAATATAAAGAAAATAAAATGCATATTTTGATTATTTTTTAAAAAAGTGATTGTATGCGGTACAACATAGCTATATGAGTGAAATGTTTCTTACTGAAAAACACATTTTATGTGCTTTTGTTGGTTATCCAAATATATAACTGCTTAAAGCATAAGGTTTTAAGTTTGATTTCTTGTTATAAAAAAAGGTTGATCTAGAAACAAAGTTAAAGTCTAGTAGAAATTAAATGGCTAGTCTTTATTTACAACGTGTCAAATGAATTAATTCAAATTAATAGTATACTGTTAAGGTTCCTATATTTAATGTCTGAGATACAATTTGACTTTTACAAAATGATTAACCATAATGTTCAAATTAATACATGCACCCACATTTTATGTTTGACGTTCAGTTCTCATAATTATGATTGCCTCCGATGATGTATGTGCCAAAAAAACTAAATAAATAAGAATATCCTTTTAGGAGAGCTACTCCCAATTAGCCCCTAGATATCCAAATTAAACAAAAAATCATGGTTGGAAGTGGTTGTGGTTGGAGGGGTTAAAAGCTATATATATATATTTACACATTTATGATGTTCTTATCACTCTCACCATAGTCTGCTTCTCGTGCTTTCCTTCTCACTTTATACATGTCTCTTCATCCCTCTCTCTGTTTTTTTTTGAACTGAAATCTTCATCCCTCTCTCATGTAATCATCTCTTCAACCTTACTCTTCTTAATTGAGAGTCAAACAGTGATCACCCTATATATACAAATAATCGATCGGAATCTTTGTATTTCTTTGAGATGATGCCCCCTCATGAGCAAGAAACTACAACAGTTGCTTCTGTGATGATGATGGCCAGCATGCAGATTCAAACCGCCGTGAACCGGCCGGAGAACGGTTCGGTCCATGCCGAGCCCCAAGGTCCGGCCCGCCATGCTGGAGAATCCGGCCAAGCCACCTCCATTTCCGTCCTTGATCACCACCCAACCACACCAAAATTCTCATCTCTCCACCAATCCTTGCGTCCCGTTACCCTCAAAGTAAGAATCCATAAATATATACTTAATCAGTAAATACATATTAATCATGTTAAGCACTCATTAATTAATCATTTTCCTAATATCATAATGTTTTTAATTGGCACATATTTTTTGGTAAGAATTTTTTTTGGCATATTACATATATATGTGTATGTTCATCATGTGCAGTTTGACAATTTCTCATATAGTAAAAGTTGAAGCTAAGAAGAACATCATTTGATATATATATATATATATATATATATATATATATATATATATATATATATATATATATATTATGTTTTTTTGGCATGTCACATATGTGTGTGTGTCATCATGTGCAGTTTGAAGATTTCTCTTATAGTGTAACAATTGAAGCCAAGAAGAACACTTGTGCATGTGTTTCTTCTCAAAAGCCGAAGATGAACCGGACGATACTAAATGGTGTAACCGGGATTGTCCGGCCCGGTGAACTCATGGCAATGCTGGGCCCATCAGGCAGCGGTAAGACCACTCTTCTAACCGCCCTAGCCGGCCGGCTAACCGGGAAAACCTCCGGCTCGATAACATACAATGGCAAGCCCTTCTCAAGTTCAATGAAAAGAAAAACCGGTTTTGTCACACAAGATGATGTTCTCTATCCTCACCTCACAGTCCTCGAGACCCTAACATTTACTGCCTTGTTAAGACTTCCTAAAAGTCTAACCACAAGGGAGAAAATAGAGCAGGCAGAGGCGGTCATGGCGGAGCTAGGGCTGACACGGTGCCGGAACAGCCCGGTCGGAGGCGGGTCGAGTTTGGTAAGGGGGATATCTGGTGGGGAAAGGAGGAGAGTGAGTATTGGTCAAGAGATGTTGGTGAACCCATGTTTGATGTTATTGGATGAGCCAACATCTGGGCTGGACTCAACCACGGCCCAACGGATTGTCATGATGCTAAGGGGCCTGGCCCGGGCGGGTCGGACCGTGGTGACGACGGTCCATCAGCCGTCTAGCCGGTTGTATAGGATGTTTGATAAGGTGGTTGTGTTATCGGAGGGGTGTCCAATTTACAGTGGGGAAGCGGGTCGGGTCATGGAGTATCTTGGATCCGTTGGGTTTGTACCCGGTTTCAGCTTTGTTAACCCGGCAGATTTTCTGCTTGACTTGGCTAATGGTAAGTGATTTTGACTTGAAGTTTGTCGCAACTTTTATGTTTTGACTTGTGTGACTTTAGGTCATAATCTAATTGATTAGAAAATAATGATTTTAGGTTATATTTATTTGTGTAAATTAAATAACTTGTTGAAATGAAAGTTTGTGGTATATAGATATTGATAAATCTAAAAGAAAACTTCTTTAAATACTATATTTGTTGTATAGGTTATTTTTTAAGAGAAACATAATTATTTTAATATAATTACCATAGTTTTTAAGAGAAACATAATAGTTTAGTTAATAATTCTTTGTTGTATAGGTTGCTAGTTTATTTGCATGGAAATTATAATAAGAAACGGTACAACTTTAAAGAAGTATATTGAAGAATGAAATTGTTTTGTTATTTTTGCTGGAAATCATTATTTTAATATAATAATATTTCTTAAAAAGGAGATTTAAACTCGATGATGAATGGATATTTGAAGATTTTTTTGATATCAATTTCAGAAATATAAAAATATAGCCACAAACAGTAACCATGAAATTAGGATTGTGGTACACTTGGTGAATATTGGGCGAGGAATCATTTTCAAAATTAATAATGGAGGTGGCAAAAGGAGCTTGGATTTTTCTCTATACATGAACTTGTTTTCAAGGTGGCAACAGCTAATGGGCCTATACAAGCAGTAAATTGATAAGACAAACAAAATCCCCTCTTTAGTCCATTTTCTTTGACATGTGAATACCTTTAATTATCATGTATATGTGGGGGGAAAATATGTAATAAGTGTCAAACTTTTTCTGAAAAGGTCTTATTCACATGATCATCACATAAAGTTTGGAATCAGTTAGGAGTTTCTATAGTCTTGTATTGCTTCCATTTCTCCCTCAAATCCTAACAAAGTTTAAATGGGCTTTTGATGCATTACTCACTATATATTCTTTTTAAATTGCAACTTTCTTCAGGATATGTTTATTGTATACTACCTCATGTACTCTGGACCTATTATAGGGTGCCTTCTAAAGGATACTTTTAAGGAATACGATAGATTAAGGAATATTGAATATTTTCTCAGTAGATTTAAATATAATTAAATAAGGGTAATACGAAAAATACTTTAGTTTTATGAGAAATTTAACAATTTTAACTATTTTTATTGATATGTATCAATTGGTTAGAAGACTTTTATTCATAAACAAAGGTGTAGAAGTTTAAAAAGCAAGTCCTAAATTAAATGAAAGGGAACTAAGTGTGGATCAAAATGTCGTTAGAATAAAATTAGAGCATGAAGAAGTCTAATATTGCATTGCCTGAAAATGCAGGCATAGTAGCTGATGTTAAACAGGATGATCAAACTGACTCACATGGAGCATTATTAGACCAACATGAGGATCAAGCTTCGGTCAAACAGTCCCTTGTTTCATCCTACAAGAAGATTTTATATCCCTCTCTCAAACAAGAAATTCAACAAAGTAATAGACACCTAGCAGCTCTCACATCAGCAACACCAAGAAGTAAGTAAAATTCTTACTTGGTCATGTATTTAGCAAAAAATGCAATTTAACTCATCAACTAAATTACACGTTTTTATGGCAGTCTGAGGATAGCTTATATAGTAACATATTTATATGATACTGAATTGTATATGATTTTGCAGGTTCAGAGAATCAATGGAACACAAGCTGGTGGGAGCAGTTCATGGTGCTTCTAAGGAGAGGTTTAAAAGAGAGGAGACATGAATCTTATTCAGGCTTAAGAATTTTCCAAGTCCTGTCAGTCTCTTTTCTCTCTGGACTTCTTTGGTGGCATTCTGATCCCTCAAATATACAAGATCAGGTATTGGATCAGCAACTTATAACAGTTGCATTTGAAATCCTAAAGTGTATTTTTTCCCCTTAAGTAATGAAAATTTCTTCTTCATTTAGCACCATCAAGTACATTTTCATAGCACTCACAATCCTAAACTAACTTTTGGTGTTATTTTGTCATTAAATAATATCTCAGTAGCAAAGAAAACGCCAAATTTAGGACTAAGTGCTATTGTTAAAATACTTAAAGGCACGTAACCAATCCTTTTGTGTATAACAATTGTAACTATTGTTTAACCTTGTGTAACAGGTGGGCCTGCTCTTCTTCTTCTCTATCTTCTGGGGATTCTTTCCGTTGTTCAATGCAATATTAGCATTCCCTTTAGAGAGACCAATGTTATCAAAAGAGAGATCATCAGGAATGTACCATCTCTCTTCATACTACATAGCCAGAATGATTGGAGATTTACCAATGGAACTAGTTCTCCCCACCATCTTCCTGACCATCACATATTGGATGGGAGGCCTCAAGCCTTCAATTCTCACATTTGTGTTAACCCTTTTGATCATCCTCTTCAATGTCCTTGTTTCACAAGGCATTGGCCTTGCCCTGGGGGCAATCCTAATGGATGTGAAGCAAGCCACAACTTTAGCATCTGTTACCATGCTTGTGTTTTTGTTAGCTGGTGGCTATTACATTCAGAAGATGCCTTCTTTCATAGCTTGGCTTAAGTACTTCTCTTTTAGTCACTATTGTTATGAGCTTTTGGTGGGAGTTCAGTATTCAGAAGATCAAGTTTATGATTGTGGACAAGGAATGAATTGTAGGGTGGTGGATTTTCCTGCCATTAAGTGTTTGGATATTGGGAATTTGTGGGGTGATGTGGTTGCTATGGTTGTTATGTTTGTTGGATATAGGATTGTGGCTTATTTAGCCTTGAGAATGAGGCAGCCTATCTGACTAAATTAATGAAAATGGGCTCCATTTTAGAGTAGAGTATGGTCTTTAGAATTTTTTTTTCTTGTAATCTTTTTGTCATTTCAATTAGATTTCAAGTTCAAGTGTTAATTTGATTCAATTGTTTATGATATATCTGTCTTAATTGTATCCTTTTTATCGATATAGATTTTAGTTGAAGCTAGACCTATGCACACTTTTAATTTTTTCTAAAACTTAAACAATTTTCAAATGTTGTCCATAAAGCAATCTCGGAGAAAGGATTCTATAAATATTGCAGACAATTATATACAAAATTTAAGTGAGACTACACACTTCTTCAACATCTTTTCTCACATCACAACTACACTACAAAGCCGCTAAGTGTGGTACAATAGATAATGAAGGCACATTAATGAATACAAAGTATTATTAAAAAAATAAATACAAATTAATACATGAAATTTGAAACGTTCTCCAAGCCTGGGAAGCTGTGCTCTTAAATATTATGTGTGAACTTTGGATTAGCACAGTATTCCCTGTGTTAGATTCAAATTAGACCACTATTTGTTTATGTACAACTCTTGGTTAGCTATGGAGTAGCATCCAATGAGATTAGTGGGTTCTATGATAAACTGCTCATGAAATGTACCCATTCGCCTGCTAGCAATATCAATTCCAAGTTCCTTAATGCTTGGCAAACCCTCTACTTGAATTCCATCTCCACATATCAGGAACTGATTACCAATAATAAAAGACCCTGATACCCTAATTGCAACTCCATCCTCACCGTTGGCACGGCATTGAACCTTTTCAACAACATGCACCAACTTTTCAGCAGGCCAATCACCGGCTAACGTGCATCGGATATTCGACAGTTTTGCAAAAATACTGTTTGGACCAACGTGCTGCTTCCCAGAGAAACTGCAATACATAGTTGATAATATCGTTAAACATCAAAAGCTTCAAAATACTCCCTCCGGTCCTAAATATAAGACCTAGTTTACTTTTTTGAAAAATACTAAAAAAGCAAAATATAAGTCAATTATAAATTGATTTACCTAATTTTTCCCCTTAAATTATTTAACCTATAAACTAATGGATAATCTAAAAATATATCAAATATGTCATAATTTAATAACATGTTTTGTAACCTTAACATCTAAAAAAAAAAAGTCAATTAGGTCTTATATTTAGGACAGGAAGGAGTATATGTAGCTAACTAGTCATGTTTTCCTTGCACTTCATGAAGTTTGAGGTAAGGTGTTGTGTTGTCCATTAGTCTTATAAATAGTATAGCTTCTTATAAACTTTCAACATTTTATAAAGGGTAAAAATGCATAAATACCTATAATCTTCTACAAAATATGCCAAATACGATGTGCTTTTAGAGGGGTAAAGTAAAACTACCCATAAACTTAGAAAATGAGAGTAAAACTGTCATAAACCTAAAAATAAATGGTCATAACAGCGTCAAGTTATTTCAATGGTTGTGCATCTAAAAATAATTTACAAAGATCACGAGTAATTTTGCATCTAAAAAAACGTGTTTGGAGCTTTTTTTATACACAATTTTTAGGAAAGGTGATTGGCTCACCCACAATTAAGGGCACAACTCTTAACTTATGATCCACTGGGACCTATCCTGTGGGCTCTAGAGCATGACAAGTAAACTATTCCTTCCTATTCACATATGTAAATTTCGCTTAGTTCACTTAAATGTGGAAATGTCTCCCCAAGTGAACCACAACTAAGTGGTGCTCAGGCATTAAACACTACTTAAAATGGTCATAGGTCTAACCCGCTTGCCAGCTGAACCATCGAACGATGGGTGGTGTTTGGTGATTTTTTAGTGAAAGTTTAAGGGTAATTTTGCATCCTCACCGTTATATTAACTAATGATTAATCATTGGATCTTTGATCCAATCCTAACTAAGAACGATAAAAAATGTCATCATTCTACAAGGCATTATCAAAATGCAATGCTCTTATCGCAGAAATTCTCAATGATGATTTTAGTCATTAGTGTTGACTAGATTTTAAGGATAGGTACACAGTCCAAGGCTCATAAATAATGCAGAATTCATATAGACCTATATGAAGTTCAGTTTCAAGCACATTGGCTGTATTAGAAACTAATCATTCTTTCTGTCATTTCATTTCAAGTCAATTTTTGGGGGAAAATTAACTTCAATTATTATTCTTTATAAATAAGTGCTTGTTACAGAAGATTGTGTTTTTTGCCCCTTAAACATACTCTATGGTTCTGTTTATAAGACATTTTGAACCTGTTTTACTGCAATAAAAAATCCTTAAATTTGTCTTAATTTTAATAACCTTATTCTTGTTTAATATACATTCTACCCAAAAAGTTCAAAATCTATACAACAATAAATACATGGTAACATTATACATTCACATGAAAATTTTAATGATGTAATCTATAAATAGTACTCCCTCCGTTCCTAAATATAAGATCACTTTAGCAAATTTGGAGAGATTAAAGAAGACATTCCAATGAGTTAGGATTACATGAAATTTCCAAAATACCCCTCACCAATGTTTTAAAAATATCCTCTCACCTTCAAACCACTATTTTTTTGGTGAAGGGAGTATAGGGATAATTTGGGGAAAATTTGAGTAAAATTAGAAAGTTATCTTATATTTAGAAACAAGCTCTCCTCCCTAAAGTGATCTTATATTTAGGAACGGAGGGAGTATTAAAAATATCTTCTATCTCTTCCTAATGAATAGGACCAGAGAACTAATCATGATATTAGATGTAGTCCATACCTGAAAGTTGAACCTTCATTGTATAAGCCCCTAGCATGATGCCAGAGATCATCGGGTCCATCAAATAATAAGAAATAATGAATCGTGAACATCTGGAAAGAGAAGAGGGTAAGATACTCATTAAGAAATACAAAGCAAAACCCTCAATATATTTGATGCGAATTAGTTTTTTTACATCCATACGTAAGAATCTGCAAAGGTGATCAAGAGCTTCTCAAATTTTGCTATTTTGGATCAGCTCATTTTTTAGGCAATTATGCGCTATACACAAACAAATATGTGAGAGAATTTTTGTCTGCTACAAAAGATCTTAATTTTATGTGTTCTCAAACAAGTTAGTCAAAGTTTTCTCCATTTAAGCTTTAAAGCAAGAAATTCCGTCTCCATAGCCAAAAAGCATAAGAAACCAATAATTGATTCACAGCTTAAGCCCCAAGGCCCTATAGTTACTTGTATTTGATTGATCTTGCAAATAACTCAAGAGACTACGCAATAAGGTTTAATATCGCAAGTAGAAAATGGCAGCTACTTACGTCAACCAAGTCCTTCATTCGTTGCGTTGGATCAAAGACACTTCGTACAAATCCAGCTAAATCTATGTTGGCATTTTCATACTTAGTGATAAAGGGATGCTGAAGCAACTGCAAAGAAGTAATAATTCATCAAGTTCTGACTATCATGACTGTATTTAATGGAGCAGTTTATCACAGGATTAATATGGTAAGTTGCATGTAACAATAAGGACAGACTTAAATATGCACTATAAGATGTGTTAAACTTTCTACTAGGCAAGAATATGAATGACCATTAGAAGAAAAAAAAAACAGTAGAGAAAGAAATCACTAAGGACTAGGAACTCCAAGCCAGAGACACCAGACACTGATTACAACAGAATAAAGCATCTGAATTTTTCTCACCTGATCTGCTGTTGGCCTGGCATCAGGATCCTTCTGTAAGCATGCACCCACAAAGGAATTAAATTCAGGTGAAAACTTATGTTTTGATGGCGATGGCGATGGATCTTCTAGAATCTGCCACAAAGCAAAATATGATTACTAGCAAAACACGGGAAGCACATTAAATTATGTATTTTAACAGGTAAAGAGGTTTGACTTTTAATAAGTGACAAAACTCGTTATAGTGCCATTAACAATGAATTTTTGATAAAAGAACTAGTATTTCTTAATGAATAATCATCAGTAGTTAACTGGAAACTTCTTGTTCGCATATTACTATATATTCTTTTCATCAGTAATTCAAAAATAAACTTCTGGTTTGCATAATCAATACTTCTTCACCATGAAAAAATGGTCACACTATCAAACAAGGCTCACATCTTCAAAACTAAATAACACACGATTAACAAGGTTAAGACTATATTATAATAGTCACATAAGTTAACAATAGATACTCATTTGATGCTTGGGATGAAGAAGAGTATCACCAGTGCAGAGATCAAATTCATGTTGATTGAGATATTGCAGAGTGATGAAAAAGGCATAGTCAAATAGCGCTAGATCAAATTCATCATGTGAGCTAATTTTCATTTGTTATAAGTTTATGGCTTTGTTGCTGTACCAAATTAAATATCCTCCTCTCTCCTCTGAAATTGACACTCCATAGTTTCAGATAAGAAAAGTCCTTATGCAAGTGACAGGTAAAACTTAAGCCAAAAGTTTTTTTTTTATTGTAAGGAAAACCCTGAGAAACAACATGCACCATGATTTAAACAAAAAAGGGGGAAAAATTAAGAGCAATAAATATTGAGAATCACCTGCAACATAAGATTTACAGGACCTTCATTAGCTGTGTATGGAAATTCTCCAGTTCCACACTCAAGGAGAGCAAGACCAATGCTCCATATATCAGCAGGAAAAGAATAGCTATCATTTCGAATACGCTCAGGTGACATATATGTGACAGTTCCAACAAAAGTAGCACACTGCAATTCCACAACCATAAACAAACAAATGATAACTCCATGACATAGTAATAGTCACAGATAATCTTTAAAGATAACTTTTGGCTTGTAAATCTAAAGAAAAAAAAACCTTCAAAATATAAGAATGACATGACATTATACTAACCATTGCCACTGAATTCTCTAAGCCAGCACTGATACCAAAATCAGTGATTTTTGGTTCACCCTTGAGATTTACAAGTAAATTGGCCGGCTTTATGTCTCTGTGAACTAAATGTCTGACTCCATGCAGATAGCTTAACCCCTTCCAGAAGATAAAAGAAAGAGTATCATATCAGTCAGTATTTTATATTGTATGATGAATAACTTTGAAATGAAACCATATGCAAATTTTCCTTACATGTAGGAGCTTCTGAAACATGGCTGAAAGAATAGGTTCAGGTAATTTTCCATGCCTTGCTAAGATATCTGCCAGTGATCCTCCATCCATATACTCCAAGGCTATGCTTATCTGGCCAGAGTCTGGTGTGTAGAATGCTCCATGGAATTCGACAAGACCTTGGTAACAAGGTGCTTCGCATAATGTCCTTATTTCAGTAAGAAGTTGTTGTCTTTTCTCCTAATATACATGAAGAAACACAATCATCAGACAACTAGGGAGCGCTTATCACTGTAACCAACATGTACTTACATTTTTTTTTGTTTGGAGGGCGGTGAGCAATAGTCATACTGAAATGCCTATTTTATGTGCAACTTCAGAACACAAATTGACAATGATTATATCACTAATTATTCTTTCTTCCATGCAATAATAAAATATTAGGTTTTGACACACAGATAATATATTCAGAATATAATAAAATAAATCCTTCAATTCAATGTTTTGATGGACAGATGATGATCATAAATGCAAATTTTCTGGACAGACTCTGATGCATAAAAATGACTTAAATATTGTAAAATCAACCCAGGGAAGTATAGCTAGAAGCAACGCACATACCTTCTCAAAGATATTTATTTTCTTCAATGCTATAATTCTATGTGTTGGTATATGTATTGCCCTCTGCACAATACTACTGGCACCACTACCAATTGCTCCAAATATTCTCATCTCATGGGAAGCACATCTATACGTTTTTTCACTGTGATCAGTTTCATCTATAGACTGAGATGTTGTACACTTTTGCAGTCCAAGCTCGTTGATATTGTACACCCCATATGATCTGCTTAACAAGTTAACAGTTCCACCATCTGATAACTAATCCACCAATTAACCAGTGTAAATACTCAATACAATATCATAACTAATCCAGCATACAAGTTATATATCCCCCATTTTCCTAATTATAAAATCAAGTTAACTTTTTTTAATTGGGACTATAACTGGGTTGGCGCTTTTTATCTTTTTTCCCAAATTTAGTTCATTTTATCGAAGGACCGGCTTAGCTCAACGGTAAGCTCGCTTGCCGTGTAGGTATGAGGTCGTGGGTTTGAATCAGCCACTGTGCAAAAAGCATAGGTTAGGCTGCCTAATATATTCCCTTCCCCAGCACCCTCAACAAGTGGGAACTAGAACTGGGTTGACCCTTTTTTTTTGTTCATTTTATCCCTCAAGTGTGTACGGAGGATCATATATACCCTTGAAGTATTTTTGGGCCCATGTTTGCCCCTAAAGTATGCATGAGGATCATATTTGCCCTTTACATTTAAAATATTAATGGTCAAATATGATCTTTGGTACATACTTCAAGGACAAATATGACACTTCTTATATACTACCAGGGCAAATATGACCCTTCTTTAAGGGCAAATTTGAGCAAATAAAATACTTCAGTGGCATATATGATCATCTACGCATACTCTAGGGCAAATATGACCATTAACCCCATAAACTAACATGATCTAATCACAAGTAGTATATGTTAACATTTGTAGTCAATATCACTTCCTTAATCTCCAAAAAAAAAAACATGTCAACTTGATCTTATAATTAGGACTAGAGGAATTACAATATTATGTTATTGTGTGTGTGTGTGTAACATAGACAAAGAAAGAGACTTACTGTGTAGGAATCACTAGGATCCAAGGTTGAACCTGAGGGAAAGCCCTTCTCAGCATCAAACAAGGGTGCTAATTTTTTCCTTAATTCCTCCAAGCCAGCCATAGTTATATGATTATACTCACCTAACTTCAAATTTGGATAAAAAAGAAAGAATCTTTGAAGGCAGATTAGATTAAATCAGCCACCCAGTTCAGTTGAGTATCCAAATTGAACAGAACTGAACCTGAAAATTGAAAAATCATGTCTTTCATTGCACCAATAAGACTTCCCTGTTGACTAAAATTCAAAAAAAAAAAAAAAAAAAAACAAGATGGAGCTAGTTAATTAAAAATCAAGATTCAAAGATGCTTATTGGGTATTTGAATAAGATTTACCTGAACCTATGATTTGAGTTAGAGACAGTGGTGACGTCGTTTCGTGGAGAAATAGAAAGACGGAGACGGTGGGTGACCCAATGCTCAAAGGTTTCTACTTCCTACCTAACGTTAACATTATAATTGAAAAGTTATAATGTAAATAATTCAAAAGTTAAGGGGTAATATGGTCATTTACATATATCTCGAGCCCACAAATTTTCTCTCTCCATCTCACACTTATTGTGGGGCTCACAAACTTTACTCTCTCATCATTACCCCTACTTTCCATCTTACCCTTTCCATTTCTAATTCTTTGTCAAACTTTCCTACAACCAAACAAGTTATATATTTCACTCTAAGAAGTGAAAACTATTACTCCTAAATACAATTAGTTGACTTTTTTGGAAAGGGAAAAACTTACGTCAAGTTCATTTTTCAGGTTCTCAAGTTCTTTTAATATAGGAGTGACATGTGTCCTTTTATAACAACCATTCATTCAATCTAACGGCCTGTAATTGGAGAAATGGAGAACCTAGATGGAGGAACTTGACCTAAGTAAGGTCCTTTTAGAAAATCCTAAAAAAATAAAATAAGTCAATTATAAATTGATTTGCCTAATTTTTTCTCTTAAAATAGTTTATTTAACTTAGAAATTAATGACTAATCTAAAAATAAATCAAATATGTCATAATTTAATAACATATTTTGTAACTTTAACATCTCCAAAAATAAAGTCAACTAGATCTTATATTTAAGATTAAAGAGAGTATTAATTAAGATAAAAGGAAAGAAGAGATATAAAGGGAAGAAGACAAGAAAACGGAGTAGTAGGACCAGGAAATAAAGATGAAGCAAGAAGAGTAGCAAGAAGAGTCTTCTTTTTCATATGTAATTTTCTCATGGCTCATGGATGACTTGTATTTATAGGTCTCAATACATTGAATTATTTTCACATGGTTACAAAATAGTAGTAAATATGAGAATAATAAACAAACAAAGGTTGGTTCAACTTGTAACTCATAACTATATGGTTGTAGGCTCGAATCCCGCCGATGTGAGGACCTTGTAGGCGATCTGTAAGTACTTCTGTAAGCGTTCTTCGAGCTCAGAGGCCTGCCCTAGCCCTAGTGGCCCTCAGGACCCAACTCACCTAAAATTTTTTGTATCAAAATTTTTTTGAGAATTGTGATAATAAAGAAAAGAAACTCCCACCGGTCATCTTCATTAGGGGGTTATAAGAACAAGAATTCTAAGAGAGGTTAGAGTTATGAACATGCACACATATGCATGTAAATTTATTTTCATAACAAAAACAAAATAGGAGTAACATTATTTTATAATTTCAGAAAGGAAAATCTCATGAAAATAACTCAAACCACTGAAAATTGTGTTAACTTGCTAATAAATTTTTTAATTATTTTTTATTTGACCCAATTCAATGAATTTTTATATAAATTAAATAATTGAAGTTCCTATCATAGGAGTGCTGATATATAATATCAACTATTTATATTTAAAATATATTGAGTCAATTATTGCTAATTTTTACGAGAAACACATTTTATTAATAAATGTAGACTCTTACAAGTGTACCATTCGAATTTATAATCAGATTTTATTTTTTTTTCACAAGTTTCCTTAAATTCACGAGTTTGACAACCTTGAACAAACTGGACGGAATTTTCATATTTTAGCAAATGACATAAATACTCTTAATAATTGACTCGCACGCCCATAATATTTAGAAGTTCAAAAATAGGTAGTTCAAAATTTGTCATAACAAATTTTTATTATATGGTAACGATTAACAATAACGTCCATGTTATAGAAAAAATGGAAGTGAGTGGTGAATTATTAATTTAAAGTTGACAATATTAATGATATAATAGGATATCTTTATTTTGAGCTTGTAAATACTAGTACCATCTTGATAAAAAAAAATACTAGTACCATCAATGATTTACAAAATTGTTTCTGTCAATTGCTTTTTGAAAAAGAATGACATGAGTTGCAAATTGTTGCCCTAAAATTTAAAAACGTTATGATAAGTTTAGAAATCCATATTTTAAAAACTTATCAATATTGATATTAATATTATAATTAGGGGTACTTTTTTATTTTTGATCACATATAAAAATCTAATATTCCTCTTTTGCAATTGAGTTGAGATTTCATTAATTAAAGGATTCGATTTTTCTTTTATCAATACACGAGTAACATGTATAAAACAACTAATACATCATTCAACATGGAAAATACTATGGCAAGATGCTATATTATAATTAGCACTATAAACAACTCAAACATCAATCAACATGCTAAATACATAGCTCCACTAACATTATGTTAGGCAAAATAATCACAAAAGTGTCCTAAAATAAACTTCAAGATGGTTGGACATCATTTTGTTGCTTTTGTGTTGAGTTAATAGTAGTTGTTTGTATTGAAATACATCGTGGTTGTTGTCTTTTCTAGGAAACGAAAACATGCATTTGATCTGCAAATTAATAAAAGAATATACCATTTATTTTACTGTATTAGATTGTTTCTAAATTTCACCGATTGCTCTTCTATTGCCAATTCTCAGTAAACTATTGACAAAAAAAATCTCGGTAAACTCCTCTTAAATTGATTTACTCCATTATGACAGTTTATTCATTTTGATCCTTTGAAGAATACTGATTATGATTAAAGGGAGCCTCATTTCTTTTGATAAGATATTGACTGTGTTTAATACCCTATTATGTTTATGAGGAAGCTGCTTGCTTGCAAGTTTCTGTGGAGAGCAAATCTTTCACAGAATGTCAGAATCACAGGATGATAAGTGAGCAATGAATAAACAAGGTTTATATTGATATTATCTTCATATATCAAATATTTAATTAGAATAAAATTTGTTAGGACTTGGGATCATTGTTCTTTTCAACAGATATCAAAGATATCAAACGCATCATCCTAATAATGGTTGACTAAGATAAAGTCATAGAAATTAAAATTTAATGAGGTATATTATGCTTAAAGCTTGCTCTCCAAGTCGGTCATTTCTTTCTCATCACCTTCCTACTAAATTGTCCAAACATAAAATCATCATCAAATTATGAATTCTAACCTGATATTCCGAATTCTCCCAACATTGCATACCTCTAGTAAACCACACATCTTTGATAAAAAAATCCTATAATTAACTGATATTTAATAGGCAACATCATTGTGAGCTCCATGTATCTGACTAATGGAACAATGCACATCTTGTTAATATTTAATAAACAAAATAAACTATAGTCCCAATGTCAATGGAACCTTTTGCTCAGGATTTTTTCCCTTTTATATTTTACAGGGTACAAAATGCCGTGGCCTCAGATACAATAAGAAAGGAGATATTTACTATGACATGAGAAGAAACCTATATATATAGAGAGGCCTCAATAAATGATGTTATATGTACAAAATAAATTTTACATAACAATTACAGGATGATGATTTTAGAATGGACTAACTCTACGAGCCAATTGGATCATGAATTCTGGCACAAGGCGTTTCCTTGGAGGAGCTACTTCATCTCTAGCAAGTGCCTCTGCATCATCAGCATGGATATATGCCACTAAATCCCTAAACATGTCATCTTCACCCCCTCTCATTGGATCCTGTAAACCATATATATGTACTTCACATAAGTTGCTGCTAGTCAAACAATTATTAAACATCAAATCATCCTACCCAAGATATTCCAGTTTACTTCAGTTGCCTCAACTGGAGAAGTCCGTTGAGAAATTATAATAACTAGGGAAAATATAACTTTTAATTCTAGAAATTTCAGTTATCTATTCAATCTCTGAACTTTTGAGCTGTTTCTAGTATAAAAAAAAACTCTCAAGACAGGGTTGTTTTGAACATAGAAACTATAGATACTGAGGTGATTTGAATCAATGTTTAAAGACTGAATTCATAATTGAGGAACAGTCCAAGTACCGGAAGTTATATTTACACATTATTAGTTATGGTAAACCAATAAAAGCTCACAGATCAGTGTCTCAAAGTGGTGGTGCTCACTGACACAGTCACTTTAGCAATGCACGTTTTTATTGTCTTCTTGTATCGAATTGGCTTTAAATTATGAGGCTCCAAAAAAGTTTTCAGAATAGTGTCTTGTGAAATTCCCTTTCTTCTCTCGCATCTCAAATATTGTAGAGTATGCCAAATAGGAACGTAACATCTCACAAGACACTGTTCCAGAATGATCCTTGGCACTAGAAGAAAGTTCACCAACAATTAATACGCCGACATAATTTTGGTAAAAGCTTTATGATAAGAAATGGAGATAAATAACAAGATCAAGTGCTTTATCTTTAATAAAATCAAATACTATAGGGCTAACTGCTAAACAAGCACATCTTTAAGTTAATAATGTGGTCCAAGTTCAAGATATAATGAACTGCTATATCACAATTTCTGAAGTTTTAAGGTACGATTTAAGCATCATCAAGAAACAAACACAAATTTGAAACCAAAGTTTGAAACATAAATAACTTGGTTGTCAGTAAAAGGGCACTGAATTGGTAAGGCGTGTTAGAAAGAAAGCTGTGTAGTGTGTAGTCCTTTACCTGAAGAAACAAGTCCGTATGAGTCTTTCCTTCATATAAAACAGCATCAGCTTTAACTCCAAGTCTTTGAAGAGTTTCAGCAAAGGATGAACTGTAGAAAGGAGTATGTCAATAGTCCACCATTAGAAAGACAAAGCAAAATTTGTCAAAAAAAAAAAAAAGAAAGACAAAGCAAAAGGTACACTTCAATGGGAACCTAAATTTTACAATTGGAATAGGGAAAAACAGATAAAAAACAAAGAAGACCCTCTAGTAACTCTTGAATTTGAAGGATAAAACTCAGTCATTCTGATGGGCCCCCTAGGCCAATGAAGCACGTGTACAAGAGAAGGCAGGGGCATCAGGCCTATAAGGAAGTGGCAGCCCCAGAGGGTGAGGCAGGGCCCAATTTAGGCCCAATAAACTAAGACACATATATAGGGCCGTTGGCCTCAGAGGAAGGACATGGAAAATTGGTCTTGGCTTATTGGAGAGCTCCTAACCTCTACAATTGTTGGGATAGGCAGATTGTCTTTTACTTTTTCTGGCATTGGCAGCCTTTAGGCGTTATTTAGTATTTCCCTTATCTTTTCATTTCCTTTCACTGTACCCACTTCTCCCACTCCATAGGAGAAGCTTTATATTTCCTTCGAATATATTAGTCTATTTTCGGGTTCCATCAACTTGGTATCAGAGCAGGACGAGCCTGTGGATGGTTTTGACAAGGATGGAAGCCAGAATCGAGCACTTGGAGAGGACGGTGAATGAGGTACAGGGGATGAGGAACTCAGTGGTGGAGCTGCAGCGAGGCGGACAAGAGACCAGAGAGCAAATGGCCGCTATGCAAACCTCGTTAGCCCAGATGAGAGAGCAAGGTGATCTGATCCTGAGATTGTTGCAGAATGGGAATCACCAACCCGGAGGGGAACGCCAAGGGGAGGGTGAACGACAAATGGGAGGAGGAGGAGAGTTCGATAGAGACGGCCAGAGGTTCCGAAGATTGGATATGCCACTATTCGACGGGGAGGACCCCTTGGGCTGGACGTTCAGAATGGAACGCTATTTCGCCGTGAATGGAGTTCCGGAGGCGGAGCGGCTGGATGCAGCGGTGGTGGGACTTGAAGGCAAGGCACTTAACTGGTTCCAATGGACTGAGACTAGGGCACCCATGGCTTCCTGGGTAGAGCTCAAGCAAGGTGTGGTGAAACGGTTTCGTGAAACGGTTTCATGAAACGCAGGCGGGGACCACCCACGAACGGTTAGCCGCACTACAACAAATTGGCACAGTGTCAGAATTCAGGGAACAATTTGAGCTCGTTTCTGCCACTTTGGCTGACGTGTCTGAGGCCACACTAATGGGAATCTTCATGAAAGGGTTAAAAGAGGACATACGGGCCGAGGTTAGAATTATGAGGCCCACTAATTTAGCAGCCCTGATGGACATAGCAGCAGATGTGGAAGGTAGAAATTTGGCTTTGGACCGCATGAAGCAACAAAAGGACTATCGTTTGGGCCGAAAAGAGCACCCACCTCCACGTTGGGCCCCTCCTGTCATTCAGCAGCCCAAACTAGCCCAACCCACTGAAACCTTTAGGGCCCAGAGCACACCTCAGGGTTTCACTCGAGCCAACTCCACCCAAACCCAGGATGGTTCTCGAGGGACGACTCCAACCTACAACCATCCCACGGACAGCAGCAGTGGTAGTAGTACCAAAGGGACACGGCGACTCTCCGACGCCGAGGCTAACCGCCGGCGGGCGCTTGGGCTGTGTTTTCGATGCGAAGAGAGATGGTCACCAACCCATCGCTGCCGAGATCGTCAACTGAGGTTACTGATAGTGGAAGATGACGGCGAGTTGACCCCGGAGATCGGTGAGGGTGATTTTGCGGAGCTCGAGATAGAGGAGGAAAGGAACCCGACTCCCATGGGGTTGTCACAATTGACCCAATTGGGCATGTCGAACTATAAGACCATGAAAGTGCGGGGGAAGGTAAATGGGAGGGCAGTGATTGTCCTTGTTGATAGCGGCGCCACCCATAACTTCGTCTCCCATCAGCTGGTTCACGATGCTTCATTGGTTGTGGCCCCCACTCACGCCTACTCGGTCACCGTTGGGGATGGGCGGCGAATTTTCACTAGTGGCCGATGTGAGGAGGTTCGCTTGGAACTGGCCGGAATGGAAGTCGTTCAAACGTTTTACCCCTTTGCTTTGACAAACATTGATATGGTCCTGGGCATAGCTTGGTTGGAATCTTTAGGAGAGATAAGGGTTAATTGGGGACAGTTGTACATCAAGTTGAAGCAAGGAGAAAAGTGGGTGCAAGTCAATGGGGACCCCACCATCACCAGCTTGCCAGTAAGTTTCAAGGCTTATCGAAGGGCCCTTAAGGGCAAAGCTGAAGGGTACGCCCTAGAGATTAACACATATCAGGTGGGACCCAGGGAGGATAACATGTCGATTGAAGGATTTCCCCCACCGGTCCAGCAGCTGCTTCGGACATACCCGGAGATATACCAAGAGATGACAGGCTTGCCACCAAGAAGGGTGAAGGACCACGCCATTTTGCTCAAACCAGGGGAACCAATTCCCAACCTGAGGCCCTATCGATACCCGTATGCCCATAAGGCGGAGATTGAAAGAATGGTAGGGGAGATGATAGCTTCAGGGATTATCCGCCCTAGTACTAGCCCATTTTCTAGTCCGGTGTTGCTGGTTCGGAAGAAGGATGGCAGTTGGAGGTTCTGCGTCGACTATCGGGCCCTCAACAAAGCCACCATACCAGATAAGTATCCTATTCCCGCTATTGATGAACTGTTGGATGAGTTAGGTACCGCTAATATCTTTTCCAAGCTGGACTTAAAAGCAGGGTATCACCAGATAAGAATAAAAGAGGGAGACGAGGAGAAAACCGCCTTTCGCACCCATGATGGCCATTATGAGTTCTTGGTTATGCCCTTCGGCCTGACCAACGCACCCTCCACCTTCCAGTCCCTCATGAATGACGTGTTTAGGGGATTGTTGAGGAAGTTCGTGCTTGTCTTCTTCGACGACATTCTAGTATACAGTGAGGATGCTGAAGCTCACATACAACACCTAGAGACTGTTTTTGAACTCCTGAGGCAGCACCAGCTGGTCATAAACCCCAAGAAGTGCCACTTTATGCAGCAACAACTTGAATACTTGGGCCATATTATCACCAAAGGGGGAGTTAAGGCGGATCCCTCCAAAATTGAGGCAATGACCACTTGGCCGGTTCCCAAGGACATCAAGGGCCTTCGGGGATTTCTGGGACTCACAGGCTACTACCGTAAGTTCATACAAGGCTATGGCACCATAGCTGCGCCGCTGACGGCCCTGCTCAGAAAGAACGCCTTTGGCTGGGGAGAAAAGGCGCAGGATGCCTTCAATACTTTGAAGCAGGCCATGGTGAACGCCCCTGTTCTGGCCATGCCTAATTTCCAGCTACCTTTTGAGATTGAGGCCGATGCATGTGGGGTAGGCGTGGGGGCTGTACTCATGCAACAGGGACGTCCGATCGCTTATTTCAGTCAGCAGTTGTCATCCAGGGCCCAACAAGGATCGGTATATGAGAAAGAACTCATGGCTATAGTCTTAGCTATCAAGAAGTGGCAGCACTACCTTTCGGTGCGGCCTTTCATCATTAGAACAGACCAGAAGGCGCTGAAGTTCCTACTTGAGCAACGTGTTATTGACCCTAGCCAGAAGAAGTGGATCTCCAAATTGATGGGGTACCAGTTTGAGATTCAATACAAGCCCGGCAAGGAGAACAGAGCGGCTGATGCTTTGTCTCGAAGGAAAAATTCTGAGGTTACTCTCAATGCGGTCTCACTATGGCAGTATGCGGGTATAAGGGATTTTGAAGCGGAAGTGGCCAAAGATGAGAAATTGTCAACCATATGGCGGCAAGTGATGTTGGGTGATGGTGCTCCAGCGGGGTACACTCATAAAAATGGTTGCCTACTCTACCAAGATCGGTTGGTACTCCCTCGCCACTCCCCTAAGACCAAGGATTTGATTAAGGAGTTCCATGGCTCACCAATGGGGGGACATTCGGGGTATTTAAGAACCTACAAGCGGATGACTGAAGTGGTATATTGGGAAGGAATGAAGAAGGATATACAGGATTACGTGGCTCAATGTGAAGTTTGCCAACGCAACAAGTATGAGGCCGTGAGCCCAGCTGGACTTCTGCAGCCGTTACCGATACCTCAGCAGGTCTGGGAAGACGTAAGTATGGACTTTATTGTGGGGTTGCCGAGGGCGCAAAGATTCGATACGATAATGGTGGTGGTAGACCGTCTCACTAAGTATGCCCACTTTATCCCTCTATCCCACCCTTTTTCAGCTAAGGATGTAGCAGATAATTATGTGGCTGGAGTTGTTAGACTGCACGGGTTCCCAAAATCGATCGTCTCGGATAGAGATCGAGTGTTTGTTAGCCATTTTTGGGAGGAGATATTCTCACAATCAGGAACTTCCTTGAAGTACAGTTCGGGTTACCACCCCCAAACGGACGGCCAAACAGAGGTAGTCAACAGGAGTTTAGAGACTTATCTACGCTGTTTTGCTGGTGAATGCCCCAAGAAATGGGTAAGGCTGCTACCTTGGGCTGAATTCTGGTTCAATACCACCTACAACCGCTCTCTTGGTACTACCCCCTTTAAGGCCCTATATGGAAGAGATCCACCTACCATTCTGAAGTGGCAGAATGACAACTCCTTGGTCGCCGAGGTTAATGCCCAGCTCAGGGAACGAGATGAGGCGCTACAAAGGTTGAAGTCGCACTTGGAACATGCACAAGGCCACATGAAAGAATTGGCTGACCGCAAAAGGCGTGATGTACAATTTAAGAAAGGAGACCACGTTTATTTACGTATCCACCCGTACAAACTCAGAAACTTATCCAAGAGACAGCATGAGAAGCTTGCCCCTAGGTATTATGGACCCTATGAGATAATCCAGTGCATTGGCAAAGTAGCTTACACTTTGAAATTGCCTGAGACCGCCCGCATACACCCCACTTTTCACGTCTCCCAACTCAAAAAATCCATTTCCCCCACCACCAAGGCCCAACCCCTCCCTAATTTCTTGAATGAGGACTATGAGTTGCAAGTCCAACCAGAACAGGTGGTTCGCACACGCCGCATGACTGACGGTAGCCGGCAAGTATTGATCAAGTGGCACCGTCTCCCTGATTGTGACAACACATGGGAGGAAATGGAAGCTATGCAGGCCCAATTCCCGGACTTTCACCTTGAGGACAAGGTGAGGCTTTTAGGGGCTGGTGATGATGGGCCCCCTAGGCCAATGAAGCACGTGTACAAGAGAAGGCAGGGGCATCAGGCCTATAAGGAAGTGGCAGCCCCAGAGGGTGAGGCAGGGCCCAATTTAGGCCCAATAAACTAAGACACATATATAGGGCCGTTGGCCTCAGAGGAAGGACATGGAAAATTGGTCTTGGCTTATTGGAGAGCTCCTAACCTCTACAATTGTTGGGATAGGCAGATTGTCTTTTACTTTTTCTGGCATTGGCAGCCTTTAGGCGTTATTTAGTATTTCCCTTATCTTTTCATTTCCTTTCACTGTACCCACTTCTCCCACTCCATAGGAGAAACTTTATATTTCCTTCGAATATATTAGTCTATTTTCGGGTTCCATCACATTCACTCAATGAACTTTGGATTTAATAAGAGCCAATTTTTTAAATACCCTCTTGACTCAAAGGCCAAGGCTACAAATTCCTAGTCATCTTTGTTATCATATAATAATAAACTTGTTCAAGAAAAGGTCCAAACCTGGCATCTGATGGTATGGAATAATCCCCAGTACCATGAAAAAGAACTATCGGGGGTAGGAGAGAAGCAGCATTTGCAACGTTTGGATCTTGAATTCTTAATTCCGGAGAAAATCGCCTCAAGGATTCCTCCCCTTCCATTATGCTGTAGAATAAATGCAAGAGGTTCAAAGTATAGCACAATAAAAACAACATAATAGTGCACTTATTCAATATTAACTAATTTGAGACTTATTCACTAAGTACCTTAGAAAGATAGAACGATAAAGACCTCTACCATGGAAGTAATCTACTAAGTTAACCAAATTGTACCTGTTTTGATAACAACAAAAAAATAAAAAATAAATAAACAAGACAAGCATTAAATTTAAAGGCATCTATGAAATTGCAAAACACAATTATTTTATCAACTAAACAAAACTGCAGCAACATTAAGGAGCGTTTGTAACAGCCTAACTGGAAGAGTGGAAGGAATAACAAGCAGTTATGGAAGAAATTCTTCATACTTTTACATCACGCTCTACTCTTTCTCTCTCATGTTTTTTAGCCAATCATTATTATATCAGCGCTAATGGCTTACTAAAAAAGTATACTTTATTCAGAAGGATGCATCATAGTCCTGGAAGGCTGGAACTCAAACTTTGCCTTTTCATTTTCTTTGGTCTTTGAAAAAAAAAAACAGTTCAATGCATCTTTTGGAACATGATGGCTTTCAAGTTCCAATTCTCATGTTATAACCTAAAATTATAAATGCAATGGCAACTGCAAAACTATCCATATGCAGTTCCTCAATAGGTATAGTATTGGTAAGCGTAAGAAAAGTCAAATTGGAGGCTGAAAGGAAGTTTATGCAATTTTTTACCCTCCAGATAAACCAAAATAAGCCTTGATCTGGGAGAGGCTCCAAGTGACACCCTCTCCTTCACCAGCTTCTTTGATTGCTTGCTCAACAAGAGCACAAGCAGCGATATGTGCACCTGCTGACTGCCCCATTACGAAAATCCTAAGCAAAACAAAAAAGGAACCATCAGTGATGAGAAAAAATGAACGCATCAAATATCAGAGAAAGAATTAAAAGGAACCCATTATGAGATATAAATCTGGAGTTAAGAAATTGAATCTTAACCTGTTAGGGTCACCTCCATATTCTGCAATATTATTGCATACAAATGAGATACCTTGAGAAGCATCTTCTATCATATCACTCATGGTTCCCTGAGGAAAATTTCTGCAAAAATAAATCCATGAGAAAACAGTAGCAAGGTAAAAATGCATTAGGATATTCACGAGGACTGGTGATTTTTGCAACCTATGACCTTTCTTATGTGAATATATGATGAATTTTTCTAGTTTAATCCTTACCATTAAATATTGTCACCGGAGATAGGATATTATAATTCTCAATCATATGATATGATCTTTATTTAACCTCTCAACCAATCCTATGTGGAATCTCAGGCTCAGCAACTTTAGTGATTAATTTAGCAACATCACCTGTAATCTATGCATGCCACCATGATATCTCTTTCTGACAACTGTTGGCCTAAAAGAGAACCCCATGCTTTGTAACTGCACAAACATAAGTTCTTCAAAACTCATAAAAACTAAGCAAGCAGTGCATGCATTTATCTATTTACAACAAAAGTTTTTTTGAACAAGTTTGTCACAAATGAAGATAGAATAATAATATCTTATTGAATTAAGCATGTATGATTACATTATATAGGGACTAGGAAGCCCAAAGTGAAATAAGGCCCAATAAGGCCCATTATTAACTAAACCCTAACTACACATATTTACAACAAACCTTAACACTCCCCCTCAAGTTGGAGCATATATGTCAATCATGCCCAACTTGTTACAAAGATAATTAACCCGGTTCCCATCTAAGGCTTTAGTGAGAAGATCACCAAGTTGATCACTAGATCGTACGTGTCTAGTAGAAATAAAATTCTCCTTTAGCTTATCACGAACAAAATGACAATCAACTTCAATGTGTTTGGTACGTTCATGGAACACTAAGTTTGAAGCTATATGTAACGCTGCCTGATTGTCACACCATAGCTTTGCAGGGAGAGAGGTTTTGAGGCCAACCTCCTTTAACAATTGATATATCCACACAATCTCACGTACAGACTGTGACATAGCTCTATATTCTGCCTCTGCACTAGAGTGTGATGCTACCCCTTGTTTCTTACTTCTCCATGATACAAGATTCCCACCTACAAAAACACAATATCCAGTAGTAGATCTTCTAGTTTTCTTGCATCCTGCATGATCAGCATCACAAAAACATTCAATGTCCGTGTGACCATAGTTTTTATACAAAATACCACGACCTGGAGACCTCTTAAGATAGCGAAGGACATGCTCCAAGGCTTCCCACTGACCAACAGTTGGAGCTCCCATGAATTGACTAAGAAAACTCACTGAGAAAGTCACATCTGGGCGAGTTATAGTCAGATAATTTAATTTACCAATCAGTCTGCGATATCTGTCAGGATATTCAAATGGTTCCAGCTTCTTGGGGTCAACTTTCTTTCTTATATGCTCAGGGAGCTCTTCAAATGGTATTTTATTATCAAGCTCTAGGTAAGGATTGGCAATCATTGGTGAATTGCTTGGTGCAGCTCCTAACTTTCCTGTTTCTTTTAACAGGTCAAGGACATATTTCCTCTGGGTGAGAAAAATACCTTTCTTGCTTCTCATGACTTCGATACCCAAAAAATACTTTAACGGTCCTAAATCCTTCGTCTGAAATTGAGAGTTAAGGAAGGCCTTAAGAGACGATATTCCATCTACATTACTTCCTGTAATCACAATATCATCCACATACACAACTAAAAGAATTAAGCCAGCATCCGAGTTCTGATAGAATACTGAATGATCACATTTACTTTGTATTAGTCCAAACTTCCGAACAACAGAACAGAATCTATCAAACCAAGCACGAAGACTCTGTTTAAGACCATACAAAGATCTACGAAGAAGACAAACCTTCCCATGACAAACCTTTCCATTCTCCCCCTGAGCAACAAAACCAGGTGGTTGCTCCATGTAAACTTCCTCATTTAAAGTACCATTGAGAAATGCATTTTTGACATCTAATTGATGAAGAGCCCAATCATAAGTAGCAGCCATGGAGATAAACAATCTGACTGAGGAGAGTTTAGCCACTGGAGAGAAAGTTTCAGAGTAATCAATCCCATAAGTCTGAGCATATCCCTTAGCAACAAGACGAGCCTTAAGACGCTCAATAGAACCATCAGCCTTAGTTTTGATAGTAAAGACCCACTTACACCCAATCGCCTTCTTTCCTTTTGGTAAATCAACAAGAGTCCATGTACCAGTTTGTTCAAGGGTCATCATCTCCTCCTCCATTGCCGCACGCCAACCCGAATGACTCAAGGCTTGGTGAAGAGTGGTAGGAATAGTAATAGAGTCTAAGGAAGCTATGAAAGAACGAGAAGCAGGAGATAACTGGTTATAGGAAACATAAGAAGAAATAGGATAAGTGCAACTACGTTTACCTTTTCGAAGTGCAATAGGCAAGTCATCAGGAGAAGTAGAGGGGATATCATGGTCTGGCTCATCAGGGGAATCAAAGGGAATATCATGTTCTGGCTCAATGGGAAGGACAGAATTTTCCTCATTATGCGTTTCAAGATCCGACGAAGAAGCAGAAATGGGAGGGTCACTATCTAGAATAGCCACATTACTCTCTCCTGTACGCCTCTGATAAACGTAGTGGATCGAAGGTCGTTCCGGTACCTGTACTGGCAAAGGTGTACGAACAACTTGATAAACCAAGAGATGATCATCCTCATCAGGTGGAGATGAGGAAGATGCCATGGGAAAAAATGGGGTGGTCTCATGAAAAGTGACATCAGAAGATACCAAATAACGATTGAGAGTAGGAGAAAAACAGGTATATCCCTTTTGAACTCTCGAGTACCCAAGAAAAATACACTTTAATGCCTTAGGATCCAACTTAGAAATAGTTGGCCGAACATCACGAACAAAACAAACACAACCAAAGATCTTTGAATCAAGATGGAACAAAGGTTTGGAAGGAAAAATGGTTGAAAAAGGGACGTTACCATTAAGAACGGAGGAAGGCATGCGATTGATCAAAAAACAAGCCGTAGAAATAGCATCTGACCAAAAAGGTTTCGGAACATTCATTTGAAACATAAGTGCTCGAGCTACTTCAAGTAAATGGCGATTTTTGCGTTCAGCAACACCATTTTGAGCTGGAGTATCAACACAAGAAGATTCATGAATTATACCATGTTCAAGCATGAAGGTTTGAAAATTTGAGGAAAAATATTCCTTAGCATTATCACTACGCAAAGTGCAAACAGAAACACCAAATTGAGTTCTAATTTCAGAACAAAAGTTAGCAAAATGTGAAAACACCTCAGAACGATTTTTCATTAGATATAGCCAAGTAGTACGAGAATAATCATCAACAAAGGTTATAAAGTACTTGAAACCAGATTTTGACTCAATAGAACACGGTCCCCAAACATCAGAGTGAACTAACTCAAAAGGGGACGCAGCACGTTTATTGACTCGAGACACATGCGGAAGACGGTGGTGTTTGGCAAACTGACAAGAGTCACATTCTAAAGTAGACACTGAATTAAAATGTGGATAAAGTTTCTTCAAAATCGCTAAAGGCAAATGACCCAAACGACAATGCATTTCAAACAGACTGGATTTGACAGAACAAGCAACCGAACGATGCACTCGATCATCAAGAAAGTAATGGCCTCCAGACTCGTACCCTCTACCAATAATCTGCTTCGTCGTAAGATCCTGAATCAAGCAAAAATCAGGAAAGAGTGAAATAGAACAATTTAATTGCTTCGTTAATTTACTAGGAGAGAGAAGATTAAAAGCAAGGTCAGGCACATTTAAAACAGAGGGTAAGTGAATAGATGAAGTTGGATGAACTGAGCCAGAACCAATGACACAAGAATTAGATCCATTTGCAATTGTGATACTAGAAGGGTTGGCGTACGGAGTATAAGAGGAGAAAAGATGATGGTTACCTGTCATATGATCAGTGGCACCTGAGTCGATGATCCACTTGGAGGAAGAAGAGAAAAGGCCAGTGACATTATTACCTGTAGCAGTGGGTACTGGTGAAGATAAAGCCAGATACTCCTGGTATCTAGTTATCAGTTTAGCATACTCAACTGCTGGAATGGTCACCATTTTAACTTCAGCCATTAAACACAAGCAACCAACGATCCTCAAACAAATTCCAACAAACAAGAAGACACCAAAACAGCTTCACCCGGAGCTACAAACGATCCCAAAAGATTCCCAAATAATACCAACAAGCAAGAGAACAACCAAGTAACTTCACTACGAGCTACAAACAATCCAAACAACTTCCAACAAGTAAGAAGAACACCAAATAGCCTCACTCGGAGCTACAAACAATCCAAACAGCTTCCAGCAAGCAAGAAAACAATGAAATAGCTTCACTAGGAGCTAAAATCAATCTAAACAACTTCCAACAAGTAAGAAGACAACAAAATAGCCACACCAGGGGCTCCAAACGGCCAAATCAAGACCAGAAACGGCCGGCGAACGTTCGCGGCAACAAAGGGGGTTTCCGGCGGCGCGTGACCGGCGACGGCGGCGCGTGCAGACTCCGGCGAGGCGCGTGACGGCGCATGCGGCGGCGGACTGTGACCGGACCACCTGGGGTTTGTTCGCCGGAGCCTCCTGAGTCCGATGGCCAGGCGCGTGTTGCAAGACAAGGTCCAGAAACGCACAGATCTCGTCAAGAAGCGGCGGACACTGTTCACATCTACAGTTTTGGGACTCCGGCGGCCAGAAACCAAAAAACACAAACACTAAAGAGCCTCTGCTCTGATACCATGTCACAAATGAAGATAGAATAATAATATCTTATTGAATTAAGCATGTATGATTACATTATATAGGGACTAGGAAGCCCAAAGTGAAATAAGGCCCAATAAGGCCCATTACTAACTAAACCCTAACTACACATATTTACAACAAACCTTAACAAAGTTGAATCTGATTGGAATGTTTACAGTACTATGAATTTGTACAGGTTTTACATTGTCATGTTAAATGTACCAGTGTCTGGACCAACATCCACTGCTACTCACTCCACAATGATTGAACGTATTCTCATTACCATCAAGATGCAGAGGGGCATCAAATAGAAGTCATATTCAAGATTTTAATGGAAAAATTCCATCCACAACCCCAAGGCAAACCTTTGAAATGAGGAATGTTATCATAACAAGACAAAAATATGATACAATCCCGTGCAAGCATCTGACACTGGGTAAAGGAAATACTTTCTCTATCAGAAAATAACCATCATCTACTAACACAAATTTTCATTGAATTGCACAAGTATCTAAACAATTACAGAATATCACATCACATACCCAATAATCCAGGCTCCACCAGTAACAAAGGCAACAACTGGCTTTGGACCACCATTATTTTTGGGTATATACAAGTCAAGTCTGCAAAAGAAAATAAATTATCAATACGAAACCAATGAAATTGCACCATGTCCAGGAATTCAAAAAATGCAGAAACAAAACATAAATAAATCCTACCGATTCCGTGGCTTATCTCCATAGACTATGCTTCTGCGTACATGACTGGAGAAGAAATAGTAATATCCAACTGCAAAACAGAAAACAAAATAACACTATCACAAAGTGCATTGATGAATGATTTTGGTGCATTCAAGTCAGAAAGTGGAAATATATGCATGAGAAAGATGCCACTGATCACTCAAATCAGACCTTGAACAAAGCCTGGGAAAAGCATTATTGAATAACAACCAAGGGCAAGAAATCTTGTAATCCATCTATAACCTACACTGAAAAGAAATAAATGATCAGAAAACATGTAACCTCAAGTACAAGAATATAGTCCTGCAGAACAAACATTAGTAGATAAAGAGTTCCGCTTTTAATCACGAGCAAAAAACCCGTAAGTTGCAAGTTGTACATTTGCTCAATTACAAATGGTTCATATTATCAACAACAAAATACTATATTAAAGTCATCAACAGTTCATGCCCAACTTTGGTAAGTTGAACTGCATAGGTAAACCATTATCAACAGAATTTAAACTTATGAAACGAGCTAGTAACTAAAATCCAATAAATGCTTCAAACACTAACTGACATTCTGATCCTGCCTTTTGCCCTCAAACAGTCCATTGTTTTCTCAGATATAGCAAACACAGACTATAGAATCCAAAATTCCACTTATAGATGACGCATAAAAGATCTCCCACATGGACTAGCAGTAAATACCAAGTATTGCTGAGTACATAAACTAGCAATAATAAACAAATGAACATGTTTATCTCATAAAGGTCAACATGTTATATATCACTGCTACCGATTATACAAGTTACTAATACTCAATTAGTTCCTTAATATAAGATATTAGGATCTAGTTAAGAAAACTAAATGAGTTACTTCTAAATTGATTTTCCTGAAATTTTTCATGAAACTACTAGTTTATTTGACTAAGCTAATAAATATCTAACTTAGTGATACAAAAAATACATTATGATTAAGTAGTTCATCAAAGGTTCATTAATTTAAAAGGGCTAACCCAGTTCAAGTCCTATTAGGCAGTCTTACCCCTGCTTTATGCAGAGAGGCTGATTCGAACCCACAACCTCAGATCCGACAGCAAGCAAGCTTACCGTTACCATTGATCCAAGACGGCCCTTCAAGGTTCATTGATTTATCCAAAAAAAAATGTCAATAGGATCTTATAATTAGAAACACAGTAATAACATGTAAAACACTAAAACCACATATGAATTGGAAACAATGCCAATCATTCACTGAAATAGTTTATTTGTATCACTTCCTAAAATTTTTTCTCTAAATTACTACTTTACTTAACTTATAAGCTACCAAATAATTTAATCCAATCCAGTGATACAAAAAATACATTTTTAAGGCTCATTATTCATCCAAAAAAATTGTCATTAGGATCTTATAATCAGAAACAAAGTAAAACTACATAAGAAATGGAATCAATGGCAATGCAAAACATCAAAATTATACCCAAGATATCGTAACAACTTCAAACCCAAGCGAGTGATCAAAAATGTCTCAGAAGCAACATGGCTAACATCCTCACCAAGCGAAGATCTTCGACCACCAACACCATATGAACAAGAAGATGACAAGGAGTTATCACTCCCTGTACGACGACGTCGTTTCTGCTGCTGAAACATGCCATTACTATTATTAACAAGCATGGAATTAGTGGAAGAAGAAGAAGAGAAGCTGGAAGATCGAGAAAGCAGAGGCTTTATTGATGTAGCAGCAACACTATCATCATCATCATAAGCATCATATTTTGAAGATACGAAGAGACTTGCAGATGGGTCGTCGTCGATTGGCTTAACTAACATTGTAGCAAAGGAAGGTCGATTTGTAATGGGTAGGATGTGAGATGGCATTTTGTTTGGTTAATCTGTTGAAAAGATTGTTTTTTTAGGTGATGGCAGCAAATATGATGTGTATGTGAGATGGGTTTTTGGTAATGAAAGAAAAAAATGTGTTTTTTTTGTTTGGGTGTGATTGGAGTTATGGGAGGTGAAAGAAAAAGAGTGTTTTGGGAAGTAAAGATGTGAAGGTGAATGAATGAATGAATGGGTCAAGAAAAAGATGGGAATTGGAAGATGGAGAAATGTGGAAGGAAGGAGGAAGAAGAGGAGAAATGGTGTTTTTTTTTTTTTTGAGCAATGTGTTTTGTTTTGCGAGATGAAGAAAGATGAAGAGAGAAGGTTTGGTGGGAATGAGTAATGAGAATGACGATTGGGAATGTGCCAGGTGGGATGTACCAGTTGGGGTTTCCTCGGATTTGTGGGAACTGGTCTTTCCTGCTATGGTAGGCCTGTCTTGTCTTTTTACCTTGCATTTATTTATTTATTTATTGATATTGATTTTTTTATTATTGATTTAGCAGCAATTAATTTTTTCATTAACATTGTACGAAACAAATAGAACACTACTCCTGCTTCTCTTGCATAATAGTAGTATAAGCTTATGTTCATTTCCTCTAGTTTCCAATTAAAATTTGACATGTGTCTAGTCTTTCCTACACCCACCACATCATATCTCTCTCACTTCTCTTCCACCCATGTTACTGAAAGTTTCCCATGGATCTGAATCGAAAGGCAGAGAGTGCGGCTGAGGGAAGGGAGCAAAGAGAGGAAGAAGTGCGGCCGATGTGCTTTGAAGACGAGGTACGCGGCATTGGCAGGGCTACCGTGTGTGGTGTCTCTGGCGGCTATGACATGCCAATTACTCATATCACAGATTCTTCGAAGTCGTCAATTAGGGATGCGTAAATAATGTGACATGATTGATGTAAGTAGCCGATGTTTGGAGGAGGGACGGTGGGACGGGTTTCTTGTTCGATGGAGGAGGGAGAGTATTTTTTGGAGAAAGATCGGTAATGGGGAGGTGGTTCAGATTATTTCAGGAGTGAAAGAAAGTTGGGGGAGTGGAGCGGAGAGGAGGTGTGGTGGAGAGGAGAGAAGGTAGGGAGAGAGATATCTGTAATGGGTGTAGGAAAGACTGGACATGTATCAAATTTTAATTGGGAATCGGAGGAAATGGTTATAAGGAACTGGAACAAAGTTTTTTCCTTTATTATTTAATCAAATCGAAACCATATAGAGTTCGATATTTAAGTTTGGTTTGGATAATAACCGAATTTAAATTTAATTATTTTTCAAATATGTTTTTGGGATAATCCCAAATAAATCTCTCACAATACACAAAAGGACAAGTGAGGAACCTAAATTTTCAAAAGAACTATGAAGGAACCAGCACCTAACACCCACCCTAACACCCACCCTCTTAAAACACAAATTACTACCCCACCCTAAACCCACCCTCTTAAAACACAAATTACTACCCCACCCTAAACCCACCCTCTTCTCACAATTTGTGTTTTAGAATGGGGACAATTTTGTCTTTTCGCAAAATTTTAAAATGACAGGTAGGTGCTGGTTCCTTCATAGTTCTTTTGGGAGTTTAGGTTCCTCACTTGTCCTTTTGGGTATTGAGAGGGATTTATTTGAGATTTTTCCTATGTTTTTTCAATTTTAAATAAAATATTAAATGCATTTTAAGTTTAATATCATCTATTAAACATATTATTAATCATGAACATTGTATAATAATGTAATATACAATGTTCATTCAGTTATTTTCAATAACCAAACCGAAAATAAAAAATCAAAATTTTAAGGAATAACCAAACCGAATTAATCGAAACGAAAAAACCAAATTGTGTTCATTCGATTCTATTTGCTCACCTCTATCCCTATCTTCGAGAAAACTAGCTATTAAAAATAGTTGAAAGACGTCAATATGTCACGAACATTTTTTTACCAATTTTGTCCTTATTTATGAAGAGGATAAAAGTGGAAGATGAAAAAGCATATGCATGGAAAAGATGAGAAAGAGTGTAGTCAACAAAGGGTAAAAGTAGAAAAAATACAATAAATGATCAAATAAAAAATAAATTAGATTATACTATAGGACAATGATAGTATCAATGAGCAAAATATAATATATTTTTATGCGTTTCGTGCTTTGACAAAAGGTGTGTAAATTAAACATAGGGAGTTAACAACAAAGACAAATTTCAATATAGGAAAAATCAAAATATAGAAACGAAGTCATATAGATGTCATGGCACATGAGTATTCTTTTCACAAGGAATTACGTACAAGGTAATGATAAAGTACCTTCATCATTAAATAAAGAGCTGATAAATGGCTATGTAGAAGGGGTAAATGCAAATAAAAATTCAATAAACTTATGTAGAGAGTTATAGCTATAAATAAGAATTTGGTAAAATTTGTCAAAGAGAACATTAACAAGTGAGATGCGAATTTGGTAGCTTAAGTCATGCTATAATCTTCGTCCTTCTTACGAAATGAAGGGTGATAATTAAATGTTTGAACCAGATTTGGAAAATGACCTGTAGTATCTAAAGAGTTACTATAATTTTTTTATAAAAAAAGTGTTACTATATCAGCATCCAATAACCTCATCAGAACAGATTTACATACTTATATATTTATATAAGCGTATAAATTTGTTGAAAAATGAAGAGAACCTCTAAATTTACCATTACTCTTTCTTGTGCCAATACTTGTGCTCTTACTCTGTCTACTCTTGCTTAAAACTATGAATTAGATCCTAAAGAAGAAAAATTGCATCATCAAATTAATTTAAGATTGCGAGCGAAAATTAGTTTTGAGAACATCTTGTATAATGTATGTGGCTTCAGCACAGTCAACACTCAACATATCATACATTAGAAGATAAGGATTCATTGAACGTTGATTTGTGCTTACTCATATCAGTGTCATCACTTCCAACCATCCAGGTCAAGTGAACCTATGATTGAACTTTACTTTTGGCAATCTTACCCTTTCAATTAACTTATTAGGATAATTCTTAATAAGATATTCTGATTTCTTTTATTGGAGAAATATCAATAAACTCTATTGCAGCTATTTTATTTTAGTCAATTAAGAAAACTCTAAAACTTTATTGCATCTCAATTCTCAGGACCAAAATTAACTTTTTTGGGTGAAAAGATAATGGTATCCTCACTTTATTTATTTTGTTGACAAAAAGGTTCAGTCATCACCGGCAATTGCTCTGGATGGCAATTGGAGGCCCCTTTGATGGTTGGACGGAATAAGATTGTTAGTTGAAATTGTCGCTGGAAAAAAAGGCTGAAACCATGACATGTATGTCATGTGATTCGCATGCATCACTTTATATTCAAGTCTCATCAAGCTTTAAGTCTATTTTGCTTGAATCAAATAAAATGGCTACTCCCTCATGATATACATAATAACACTAAGTAATCATTTCACAATAATTAATTATTTCTTAACAAATTCTCTTCAATAAAAAGTCGTTGATTAGTCATAGGAGTTTGATTATTAGTTCACTACAAAAAACGGGGCCCATATCGGCGTTTTATTGGGCCTCGCATCGGCGGAATTTTCTGGCGGAATGGAGCTACGGCGTTTTGGCAAAACGCCTAAATATTTGCCGTGGGAATGCGGCGCTAGGTGTTTCTCAAAACGCCTAGACGAGAGACAAAACGCCGGAATGAGCATCCAAACAAAATAATATAATATTCGCACATCGGCGTTTACGGACACACCGATGTGCATATTATTTTATTATTACCTCATATAGGCGGAAAATAAAACGCCTATAATATTTAATTATTATCGCCAACCGGCGTTTGGCAAAACGCCGGTATGAGATTAATCGCGTTATTGTTTTTATTCACGCATACCGGCGTTTACTAAAACGCCTATGTGCTATAGGGAAATAATATTATTTTATTCATGCATATAGGCGTTTACTAAAACGCCTATGTGCGGTATTAAATACTTAAATTTTCAAACCGGCGTTTTGCAAAACGCCGGTATGGGTTTTCCAAAAAAAAATAAAAAAACATTTTTCCTCCTGATTGTTTAAAACCAGGAAGAAAAATGTTCAAAAACATAAGGAATAACAAATTAATCCCAAAGTTACATACACATAAAGAATAATATATATAAACAAGCAATAACAAGCATAATTCATAGAACATGATACACAAATATATAAAATCAAAACAACAAGCAATATGTAAAAGAAAAACCATAAAATCATATCAACATTGTAAAATAAAATATCACCAAGAACCAAGAAAAAAAAACAACATTAGCAAAACTCGCCAAAAAAACAAAGCAACAGCAACTTTGAATGAGAGACGAAAGAGAAGAAAAATAGACGAAAACGAGAAAATGAGCAACTTTGCTGAAGGAGAGAGGTGCTATTTATAGGGAACGGAGGTGCGTACCGGCATTTGCCAAACACCCATATGCATTTTTAGTATTAAACAATGCATATCGGCGTGTTGCCAAACGCCGATATGCGTTTTTATATTAAAATAATGCATATCGGCGTTTCCGCAAAACGCCGATATGAATACTAATGCATATAGGGATTTGGTTGAAAAGCCCATATGCATTATTTTCATGTAAAAATGCATATGGGCGTTTTGAAAAACGCCTATATGCATTATTTAATATTAAAATCCATATGGGCGTTTTGAAAAACGCCAGTAAGGCTTTTTTAAAAAAAAAACTCCTCAGACAACCTACATTTCTTAAACGCGGAAAAGTCAGATATATTGGTTATAAATATGTGTCTAGAGCATTAGTCAGTTGCCACATTCTTTCTCAAACCTCTCATTCTTTCATATATCTGTCGTTTTGTTGTGAAATAGCAAAAGCAATAATGTTGGATAAATCGTGGATCTATTTACCCAGATCGTCTCCGCACTACTTGGTGGGGTTGAATCAATTTCTGGATTATGCTTTTATGCACGGTAGTGTTCGGGGTAAGATACGGTGTCCGTGTGAAAAGTGTAAGTTCGACAAATGGAAGACTCGAGAGGAGGTAGTTGTTCATTATCTAGATAAGCAGTTTCCCAGATATTATGTCACTTGGGCATTTCATGGAGAGGATGGATTACACGACACTACCGGTGATCTAGAAGTCGGTTCGAGTTCTCACGTTGGCCGAATGCAAGGCGAAGACAGTGACGATGGCGGCGACGGAGGCGGCCAGCCAACAAATCCGGGTAACAACACTGTGAGGGAAGCATTTGGTATGCAGGAAGCAGGCGCTGGCGGGGATGTAGTGGTGGACAGACCAGTCGTGGAGTACTCACTCACTGAGGTGGCGAGAGATTTCTTTGAGCTCATGACGGAAGGTGACAAACCGTTGTACCCAGGTATGTATAAATGTTTAATCTATTCTAACTGTTTAAGCGACTGAGTATCTCTGCGATGATATGTACGTGCGATGACAAAAGATGTGTTTGCACAGGGAATGAAAGATACTCTAAACTGTCGTTTTTGATCAAGTTGTACAGTATTCAGTGTAAACGTGGCGCATCTGATGCGACCATGTCGGACGTGATTGAGCTGCTTTCAGGCGCCTTTTATAACATTGGAGCCGAGCTACCGTCATCATTCTACGAAGCGAAGAAAACAGTCACAAAGATCGGGTTAGAGTACATTAAAATCGATGTGTGTCTGTATGACTGTATGTTGTTTTGGGGCCCTGACGCAGCGTTAGATAAATGCAGACGATGTGGCACTGCCCGATACAAGGTGGAGGGTGAAGGGCATAATAAGAAAAAGAGGCGACGTGCCATTAAGAGCATGAGATATTTTCCACTCCGTCCAAGGCTTCAAAGACTATTCATGTCCCCGAAGATGGCTGAGCAAATGCGGTGGCACGCGACAGAAGCTAACCCAGACAGCAAGATGAGGCATCCTCGAGACGGTGATGCGTGGAAAGCTTTTGACAGCGCATTCCCAGATTTCGCCTCGGAGCCAAGAAATGTCAGGCTAGGCCTCGCTTCTGATGGTTTCAACCCATTCGGCTCCTTCAACCAACATTACAGCGTGTGACCAGTTGTTTTGATGCCATATAACCTCCCCCCGTGGTTGTGCATGAAGTCCAGCTCGTTCATTCTATCAACAATTATTCCAGGGCCGACATCTCCTGGAAACGATATCAATGTGTACCTTCAGCCGCTGATACAGGAGTTGAACGAGTTATGGAGCAATGAGGTCGAGACGTTTGACGCCGCAAGCAAGATGATGTTCACACTGCGCGCCGCTGTGATGTGGACTGTTAGCGATTTCCCCGGACTCGGCATGTTATCTGGCTGGAACACTTATACAGTGAAGGCATGTCCATTCTGCAACTTTGACCAGGTGCCCCATAGACTGCCGCACAACAGGAAGTCATGTTTCATTGGTCATCGATGGTTCCTTCCTCCGGATCATCAATTCAGGCGGCAGAAAAAGAAATTCGACGGGACACAGGAACGGAGAGATCCCCCTCTACAGATGTCTGGGTTTGAGATCTTTGAGCAGATATGCGATGTGCAATGCGAATTTGGCAAGGACCCGCCACCGCCGGATGAAGAGGCCCCTAGCACTAGCCGCGGTGGAAGGCTGGCTCAGCGGAGGCCGCCGCCTGTGGCCCCTAGAACTGGCCCATCACCTCAATGGAAAAAGAGAAGCATATTTTTTTGTCTGCCGTATTGGAAGCACAACTTAATGCGCCACTGTTTGAACGTCATGCACATTGAAAAGAATGTCGGCGAGAATGTCTTATACACCATTCTGAATGAGGCAGGAAAGTCGAAGGATCATCTTGGAGCGAGGAAAGATCTAAAGGCCATGGGGATACGTCAAGACGCGTGGCCGGACGAGAACAATAAGTTTGCGCCGGCTCGGTTTGCTTTGACAAAAAAGAACAAGAGAGTGTTTCTGACCACGCTACAGGGTATTAGGGTTCCCGACGGATATTCAAGTAACATCTCGAGGCGAGTGGACCTAAATTTGAGAGATCCAAAAATTTCTGGTTTGAAAAGTCATGGCTATCACTTTTTGCTCCAACAGTTTCTCCCTCTAGCCGTAAAATACACTCTTCCCGAAGACGTGTCTATGGTGTTGGCCGACCTCAGTTTTATACTTAGGCAGTTGTGTTCAAGGGTGTTGGACAGACAAGAGCTAGACGAGCTACAGGCCAAAGTTGTTCTGATGCTATGTCATATGGAGATGATATTTCCTCCATCATTTTTCACCTCACAGGTCCACCTCATTGTCCACCTTGTTGAAGAAGCAAAGATGGTGAGCCGATGCACTATTGTTGGATGTATCCCGTAGAAAGGTACACTAACTAATTTCATCGTGTACTTCAATATATAATTATATACATAATTTCATCATGTACTAATTTCATAGGTACTTGGGAAAAATGAAGTCGTTCGTTAAGAATAGAGCCGCGTCAGAGGGTTGTATTGCTGAGTGTTACATTGGGGACGAGGTTGTTTCATTTGTTGAACGATATTATGGTCAAACCATACGCAATGAGCGTCTGCCTAGAGTTGACGATAACTCAAACCATATCAATTCCAGCTCTAACACGTTGTTTCCCGCCATTGGAAAGCCAGTAGGAGCAGCGCACTTCCACCGTCTGAGTCCTGTCGAGATGTTACAAGCACACAGACATGTCCTGACACGCTGCACTGCTGTGGACTCCTATCGAGAGTAGGTGGCGGTGGACAGCTTCAAATTAAAATATATCTTTATTGTTCTTCAAAATATATACCTAATTATATACGTATACATTGTACCTTTCAGGGATTATCGGAGACATGTCAAGTGGGAGAATCGAGGACGACGGGGGATCACTGCAGCTATGATTGATACTATGGTCCACCGGGGGTTCGCCGATTGGTTCACAAAAATAATACGCAACGAACCAAATCCGCCACCATCACTGGTGAATCTAGCTGCTGGACCTTTTGAATATGCGCAGAGATACTCTGTCTACAATGTCAACGGCTTTCACTTCCGCACTGTTGCGCTCGATGGCTCTCTTCTAACGCAAAACTCGAGTGTGTTTGGGTCATTTGGAACAATGAGTTATGCTAGTCGAAATGATGCACAAGCGCGTTTAGGGGAGGTTCATTATTATGGCAATCTTGTTGATATACTTGTGCTCAACTACAATGGTGCATTCCCCGTTCCGCTCTTCAAGTGCGATTGGGCAGACACTAGGGGGAAAAGAGGCAAGAACGTTGACGTTCTCGGCATCACCTCAGTGAATTTCTCGAGACTCTTCCACACAGGGGCATTACCTGACGACGAGTCATACATCGTTGCTGACGAAGCGCAACAGGTTTATTATGTTCCTGATCCTAAAACTAAAGACTGGCAGATGGTGATTCAGGTGAAACCTCGCGATATGTACGATATGGGCGACGAAGATTATGACGCTACAACTGAGACAACTCAACTGGTTGCTCCTAATAATTTCGAATATCTGATCCCGGAAGGGGATGAACCAGTACCAACTGTTAGAGAGCGTGAAGATGGTGACGAATGAAAGATTATTGTATATATAAATATATAATCGTACGTTGGTAGATTTTACTGTTTTCATTAAGTAGTAACTATTTTACTTAATTTAGTTCAATTTTCTTTTATCATTTAATTAGTACGTAAACAAACTGAACAATAAAATTAAAACAATAATAGTATTTTTACAGAAATTTAAAAAAGTACAACAAAAACATAAAAGTACAAACAAAATAAAAGAACAAAAAAAGTACAATAAAGATAAAAAGTAAAAGAAAAGTACAATAAAAATTCTAAACAACTAAATAACTTAATCTACTCATCATCCTCATCATCTACCTCATCATCATCCTCATCCTCCTCCTCGATGGCGACTTGTGGAGAGCGTCGTTGGCGGCGACGGGGTCGTGATGCGGAGGCTTGAGCCCTGAAGAACTCTGCCGCCAACCGCTCCTCATGCTCGCGCGCCAGCCGCTCCTCTTTTGCCCTCACCCGGGCCTGAAAATCGCGCATCATCCTCTCCTCATCTGCCTTCATGCGGGCCTCTCGCTCTGCAATATCTCGCTCGCGTTCCCGCAACCTCTCATCTAGCTGCTGGGCCTCGTATGATTGGCTCGCCCCAGAGGATGAAGCCTGGCTCCCACGGCTTCCGGAAGGAGGGAAGAGCTGAGTAGGTCTGACTCCAAAGCCAAGGCCTGGAACACGTCCCGCACGTTCCTGCGTCCCCAACTGCGTGTGGAGAGCAACGACCTCCTCATAGGGGCTCACGCTCTCCCCCTGCTGAGACTCGGGGGTCTCCCTGGCTGGCACCTGTGCCTCGATATTTGCCTGTGCCTGAGCAACACTCCTAATGTCCTCGGCAGCCTTCCAGGATAGAGGTCTCCCGTCCGAGCGGGTGCGCGCTTGAATGATGAAATCTTTGTAGATGCTCTTCTTGATGCCCTTCGCCCTAGCCTCCTGCCGCTGAAATATTTGAATCGTTAAACTATGATCAGTATTATTATAACATAAATTATTAGATATAGAAAGAGTAGTGGATAGTTATATACCATCTCGTCATAGCGGACGATCAACGGTATGCTCCCAGTCGAGTGGCCAACCTCTTGCTGTGCCCGAGCCTGCTGACCGCGCCTTTCCCTAGCCCGCCCCAGATCGCCCATCCTCCAGGCGATGTACCTCTTCCACTGGTCAGGGTCAACTCCGTCGGACGCGTCTGCCTCCACCGCCTCCCTAGGCTTAGTCCCCTTCCTGAACTTCAGCTGGTACAGCTTGTTTCTCTCATCCTTCCAATTATCCCCGACCATCCCTTTCGCGAATTTCTTGAGGTTCAAGCTGTCGGGGACCCACCACTTACCCTGCAAAAGAAATTTTTTCGTATTTAATAATAAGTATAATAACAATATACGTATTATAATATTTTGAAATACGTATTACCTTAAGAATCTCCCAAGCCTCCTCTTTTCGGGTATCCGGAACTTTCCTCCAGCTGGTCGGGTGGATCGGGAAACGCCAGAAGTCCTTGCCGAGCAGTCGGCAATGGCGGCGGAATAGAATGGCAGCATCCGTTGTTGGCTGCCCGGTGGTGCCATAATATGGCAGCTCAATCTTCTCATTCGACGGAAGCACATGCGCCTGCTTCGCCGTCAGCCTCCTCCTGGTGACAGTGCTAGTGGTATCTGTAGGTAAGAAAAATATATTAGATAATATATATTGTAGAAATTAAATTTGTAACTATTAATTAATATCAAATTCAATTACCTCTGACATCCACCAGCTGACCATTACTAGAAGACTTCCTCCCGCGCCGCATTTTAATCATAATTTCCGGCACCGGGATGTCCCCCTCGCCACCCGCACCGCCACCTCCACCGCTGGTGCCCTCCTCCCCCTCCGCCCTCTCCCTATCCTCATTCAAAATCTGATGCATGTCTTCGTAGCTGATGTTGACGTTCAAGTCTCTCCAGAGGTCGTCCCGCATGACTCCTGGGTTACCACCAAGCCCGAAAGGAGTCCAAGGTGGCGCCGCAAGAGGGGTGCTGGCAACAGGGGTGCTGACAAGAGGGGGGCTGGCGTACTGCAACACCTCTGGCGGATTAGGCTGCCGCTCAATCTCTAACCGGCGCTCTTCTATACGCCTGGCTTCAGCTTCGTCCCACAATCGCTGCTGTTCATCCCGCAATCGCTGCTGCTCTTCAGGGTCTATGGGAGCTTTACCGTTACGCCGAGACATGATCTAACGAAGAAGAAATATATAAAAGAAGTGATAAAGAAAAAAGAGAATTTCTGTGGGACCCTCAGACTTTTTGACGTCTCAAAAACGCCAAAATGAACATCGACGGTGCTTTTATAGGCGTTCGTTTGATGGCGTTTTCAGTGCCTCATATAGGCGTTTTTAAAAAGCCTATATGCGATTAAAATAATATTTTAATCGCATATAGGCGTTTCTCAAAACGCCTATGTGCATTAAGTGCATTTAATATGCACTTAATGCGCCCATAGGCGTTTTGGCAAAACGCCGATATGCGCATTAAGTGCATATTAAATGCACTTATGGCAAATAGGCGTTTTGCAAAACGCCTATTTGCGATTAAAATAATATTTAATCGCCGATAGGCGTTTTGTTCGAAACGCCGATATGCGTTTTTCTGAATAAAAAATGTTGAAAACCTGTCAGGCCCCTATTTTTTTAATTAAAAAAACATATCGGCGTTTTGTGTACTCAAAACGCAGATAGGAAAACGCGGGAAAAAATGCGGGAAGTGCGCGCCAAATTTATTGGCGTTTTCATATAAGCGTTTGACCACTAAACGCCGATATGCTTCTCATATAGGCGTTTGTGAACAAAACGCCGGTATGGTTACGCCAGAATGACCCGTTTTTTTTGTAGTGGTTGCTTAAAACGTCTCTTTTTATTAGAGGCAAATTCGCTATATGTTGAAGCACTTTTGGATGATAAATGAGGTCACACTTTTGAGCAGTTATTTGAACTTAATTCACCATGTTGTGTGAAAGCTAATTTAGTTCTTTATATCTTTCTATGTTCTTCATCATGTACAACAAGGCTAATAATTGGGTCCAACTTAACATTTAAGGCCTGCAAACAGGAGTTTTGTATATCTAAATGAACCAACCTATCACTTTGGGTAACAATAAAAATACAACCAAATAGCCAATTTGTTTCATAACATGTCCACAAATAAAAGGCCTATCGTATTTCCCAAGAAATGTGAATTGGGGCAGGTGGAGAACACGAAGGCCTTCAACATTTATTCTCTTTTTGTAAATGAGTCAAACTATATATACTGCTATTCATATCGGCCTTCCTTCTGATAAAAAAATATCAGCTTTTGAAAATGGGCTTAATCAGGCTCATTTTACTTTCTGTAGGCTTTCTATGGGCCACTTTCGATAGGATTTCATTCACTTCATTAACTTCTGGCAAAAAAAAAGAGAATATTTTTAATAATAAACGATGCACTTCATTAGCAACTTCATGCTACAAAAAAAAGAGAGAATAATATTAATAATAAACGATGCACTTCATTTGGCCAAGCTACAAAAACATTTATATAGCAATCTGTTAGTCAAATTTGAGCATTTCCAAGCCTTATTCGGTGTAACTCTATTAAACGTATTTTCTTCATTTACGAAAACTTAAATCTGAGACTTCATACTTATGTTATGAGGCCAAAACCTATTCCCTCTTTTTAAATATAAATTCACCTTTTTTATTAAAAAAGTCCAATCGTTCGTTGTATAGTACGATATGATTGTGTGTATAAACATGGAATGTAGGTTTGTTTTAATTCTCCAAAATAAATTGCTTTGCTGAAAAAATGAAGCAACCCACAAGTAAATGAAAGGCCATTAGCATGTTGTCTTGCCCAAACCAGGCCTCTGTATCTTTGTCCTAAAAAAGTTGGTGCCTTTTTTCCTCCTTTTCTTTCTGAAAAAACCATTAACATTTAAAATACAAATTGCAGGCGATATGGAATTGCTTTATGCACAAAATTGTGTACATTCTTAATGAAAAGGATGTTAAGGTCAAACTTTGAAACATATATATCATTGTCTTTAAAATTAACTTGCTAGGTGTTGATATTTGTGTGTGTTGGTCAAATTGACCAAACGTCACCAACACATACTGTTATGATTATATTATAATTAAACTTTGGAAGATGCTGACAGCTTATTAAGATCAATCTTTTTCATATATTGACATATATAATGATACGATAAAGTAACCATGATTGGAAATATGTATTGATATAAAATAAATATTTCTGAAGAAAAATATTTACATTAAAGAAATATTAATTGCATGATTACTTCATCATGTGGTGTAGGAAGCAATTAATCGATATAGAGACCAAAGAACATCACTATTACTCAATTCAGTACTAAATATAAGATCACTTAACTTCTTTTCGAAGTATAATAAATCTTACATGCAATCAATTATCAATTAGTTTATATGTAAAATAAATTAGTTTTGAAGAAAAAGATATCTATAGACAACTTGTATTAAGCTTTACATCCTTAATTTCTCTATAAAAAGTCAAAATGATCTTATAATTTAGACTAGAGAAAGTATTTGGTTGTTGAAATAAATAATTGGAATTGAAGAAGTAAAACCATTGAAAGGTACAAAAAGGACATGAAGAAATAAGGAATATAATATTGCACATTGTGTGTTGTAGACGTGTAGTATGCTATAAAAATGGTTTATATAACCGAATCATGAAAACTTACTATGTTAAAACATATTTTAAGATTTAAATAATATTTACAAAATCATTTATCGATTATTTATTAATGAAGACCTCGTAATAAGGGTAATATTCGAATTGGTCATCTAGCGCTCATATCATTTTTATGATATCCTATGATGAGTTACATCCTTATTGATTGAAAACATTTTATGAATGGATCGGGAGTTGAGAAAAATTAAAAGACATTAAGTGAGAAAAATAATAAATACATGGGTCTTAAGTAAAGTTATTAACAAATAAAATACTTGTGTTAATGCATGCTTAATTAATAGACTCAAAGCAAGATCGATTACCTTTTGACCTAGATGCTTTATATATCAAAGCACAAGTGTACATAATCATAATGGATGAAATTCGTGGATGAAATTAATAACTAAATTCGTAAAAAATTCTTGGATGAAATGAATACCTTTTGGCTAGAAACTCCTCATGGATGAAATTCGTAAAAAAAAAAATTAATTCGGCAAATACCACGAGAAAAATAAATTCATTTCGCAGATTTTATCATACCAAAAAAAAAGCAGGGCTTAACAAAATTAATAAAATGGGCAAAATATTACAAACACACACACACACAAAAAAGGCTAGCTAGCAAAACTTTATTTATCATCATCAACTTAAAAATCATAGTTAGAGTTTAAATAAATTAAAGAACAAATTGTACGTATTTACTCCCTATAAAATTTATTCTCTTCTCTCATTTCTTCATCAACTGATGATAATTCATGGGAATATATTATACTCCGTATTAATTAATTATCTGCATAAACATATTACCTACTACGCACCTATAGATGACAAGTCGTTAATTATAAATTATAAAATCATTTTTACTTGTAATATGTTCATAATTGAATCTGCTTCGCAAATCAGACACAAATGTCAACGGGTCAAAGTTACTGTTGCTATCAAAAAGCAACACGACACTTTCTCACGAAAGGACATGGAAATGTAAAAGTTCGAGTACGTGAAAGTATAAATTAAGCCTAGCCGGCTAGCCCCTTTGTATCAAACAGATCACACTTTATCTCTTTTTTAATTAATAAAATAAAGTCACTAAATTCTATATGATAAATAACGTTCGAAATTGATCGAGGGAGAAATGGGTTGAGATTTCTTTATAAGTTCCAGTCTAAAAGATATGCATGGCTGTTAAAAAGCTTTAATATAAGTACAAAGCAACCAGAAAAACTAACCAATCGAATTTCAGAAATTAGCGTTTTCTTCTAAAAATTTTAAGGGAGCAATAAGTAATTTCACCAACGAAAAACTGTTGTACAAAATATTTATTCGAAGAAAATGTTTCTGTACTTAACCAAAATTAAATCACTAAATTGATCGGTGCATGAATATATATCAATTTATATCATTAAAATTATGACAAGTTATTATCTATCATGGCAATACCCATTCAATCGTACTTATATCAATTTATATCACTAAATAAAAAATACCGGATTTTATTTTTAATAAATACATACCACCCAATCATACTTATCTTGAGATTGTGGTTGGATAAAATTAATGTTTCTAGTTTATTGAACTAACATAAAATCACTAAATTTCTCTCGTTGCCGGCCCCTTCTCTCTGAAAATAATGAAAATGATGTATGCTGGTATCATTCACAACTCATTAATAGTATGACTTATTCCTTGAATTTTGTATAATGCATGGAAAAACATATGCTAATTTTAGAGAAAAAATACATGCAAGAAGGATAGTCGCTATCTAACAAAAAGATTCAAACAGCAACAGCTATGAGAAAACCAATTTATAAGTGCCATAAGTACTTATGTTTTTTTTATCAATTTTTAGTTTGATATTTATTTAGTTTTTTCTCTTAAGTAAAACCTTTACCTTAGTACAATTAACCTTTGTACAGTCGCTAATGATGTTGATAGATTAAAGTTAAAGGGATTAAGATTCTAACAAAACGAAGTTGAAACATTTAACGAAACTAAGAGGAAAAATTACATAGTTACAAAATTAACAAAAAGGGAATAATATAATTACCTGCAAATGATTTGTCCTGTTATAAAGGAGTTTGATATATTTGTTGTTGCAAAACCAACAATATCACTCAATGAGTAGTTGGTTGATCTAGTAAGTGAGTTCACCCCGTAATTAAGGATGAGGACATGTATTCGAATATCGGGAAGTGCTCTTATTGAGAGAAGAGACAACCCTACCTATGTAGGAGACACTCCTACTGAGTCCGAATTAGTCAGTTGTCAATAAGCACCAGGACGATGTTTAACCAAAAACAACCAACAATACCAATCGCGAATGGATTGAGAAGAAGACTTATGGTATGTGTTACTTTTATGATAGCAAATTTCAACAGTTAAAATTTAATAAATACGACTTCAATATAATTGGAGTGTGTTTCAGAAGATGAAGATGAACCAAAAGCTAAAAACTAGTGCACCCTATTTTTTTAAGTTTGTTCCCTATATCATACAAAGGATTCAAAGAACCAAATCTAAAAAAACGTGCAAAACATGAAATTTCAGCGTAGCCGTTATTTTTTTTCATACATTATTTCTGCCGTTCTACAGTAGAGAAAAAAAACCATGTAAAGAAGGTAGTATGATGATTCAATACTAACGTGCACGTGCAGCTCATATTGGGAAAACTGCTGAAAAGCTTTTCTTAAAAACGTTATTGTGTAAGAATACTTAAGGGCATAAGCTCTTGAGCAAGTAGTGCAACTCATAATCTTAGACATGTGTAACTTTTTTCAGGTTCATATGCAATGTCTTATATATATACTCCCTTAGAACCTAAATACAAGATCTATTTAGAGAGATGAAATTGGTCCTAAATATAAAACTTCTTTCTAATTGTTCCAAATTTTTTCCTAAAATATTCCTATTAATAACGGTCCTTAAACACAAATAAACAAGAGAAAGAGAGGGTGTGAATAATGGAATGATGTTAGAGTGTTTTAATAATACCATGTGATTTTAACTAATTTAACTAACATGTATATAATCTAATGTAATTAGGTAAATATAGGAGGGAGTATTTTATTTATAAGTTAGGAGGTAGGTGACAGTGAAGTATCACAAAGAGTTGATACGTTGAGGCCCTAAATGAGCTATACATTTGTTTGAAATAGAGTTGCATCCGTTAAATTTGGCACTCGAATCCTTAAATAAATTGCAAGTACCTTTGAGCAATGAATTTTGCAGCAGGGATAATTTTTTAGCAATGTTTCCTTTTATCATTTTTTTAAGTTTCTTACATATTTTTTGTCATATGAGAAAAAAACTGGTGTTTCTCTGCGTATAAAGTTGATGGAGATGATCACAAACAAACATTTCGTAATGGATTTTTGTAGTAGTGAGAGAGACAGTAGTTTTGCTTTTGCTTCTACTTTATGAGAAGGAAGAAGCAATGGGAATTCAAGAATGAATTGATTAATTGATTGAGACGTAATGATGAATTGATTTGTTTGTTTGTTTGCTGGGAAAAATGAATGAATCTATAATGCATAGCTAAAACGATAAAGCAGTCCCACTTGATGATTTAATTAACCAGTTGATAATATATTTTATACATGTATTGGATATAATTTATTTTTCCTGAAAAGTTTATCTCATTTTCTTTTCTTAGCTTCTTTAGCTTTGCTAGTGAGAAACAACTACATGATTGTTTGTCCATATAGATTTTTTTTTCCTACAAACTTTATTTGATTGATCATGCATGCCTTTTGGCAGATATTGCAGAATTTTTTTGCCCCCCCCCCCCCAAATGTGGGGGACGCACTAATTAATATATTCCTGAAAATTAACATTCAATCGTGACCATACATTGATGTATTATGCTTTAGAATGGGCATTTTCCCAACACTTCAAATCTTCAATGTCTTCTACATTTTTCGTATTTGTTCTCTTTGATTGGTTCAGTCGAATGTAAGTAAGCATGAGACATAATGCGGATTTTGACTTTAAATTGGAACTTAACAATGTAGGTGGCTCATATTTGCCGAGGCAGATCGAAGATAAAAATAGTCCCATAATTATTAATTAAATATCACACTTTATTATCCATCAATTATGCATATTGCATTGAAGCATAGTGTGGTTTATTTGAATTTTGTACTGTATGAAAGTTAATAAGATGATATTAACGATAGCATTAGAGTTAAGCAGAAAGAGAAATTCATTTTCCTTCACAATATTTTAGGTTAATTTAGAAAGAAATGGATCAGTACTCGTTTTTTATTTTAATTAAGAACCAAAAATGCTGATTATGGTTAACACGCATTATTTTTGAAAAGTTACTCATCCTGTTTTGGCTGATCAAACTTGACTATAATTAAGATTAGTCAGATTTGTAAGATGTTTTATATAAAATAGAAAAATATAGGTTAGTCAAAGAACACATCATCCCTAACACTATGCAGTGTACATGTTTTAGTTTCATTCTTGTAAAGTTTAATAAGGAATAATAAGGTACAATAAATCTTTGAAAATTACTCTTTTTTTAAGATAGAAATAACTGATTTGGATTATTCAAAAAAAAAAAGTTATAATAAGCTAAGTGCAATAAACATGTAAAAAGATGGTTTTCCGAAACTACCCTCATTTATTTCGAAAAGAGATAATATGTAGTGGGGAAAGAATTTGGAGTGGAGATAGTAAGAAATTTGAGAAAAAAATAAGGAAAAAAAAAGAAATTTGACCAATTATAAAATAAAATAGGGTTAAAGATCATATTTGTTTTGAAAGTTTCAAGCAAAAATCAAATTTTCCATACATAAAAGTTTTTTTGGGACCAGTTTTACCCTTAAAGTATATAAAGTGGATTAATTTTACCCTCAAATCCAACATGTAATGCCACATCATCTTATATATGTGGCATCACCATCTTCTCCCTCCACCACCTCCTCTCATCCCCTCCCTCTCCCTCCACCACCCCCCTCTCCCTCCTCTGCCTTTAAACTCGTCTCTCTCCCTTCCCCTTTCATCCCCTTCCCTGCCTAAAATTCCATTTCAGCATGCTACGGACATTTATATAGTAGTTCAAAAGGAACAAAATGGGCTTATAGTAAGTAAAACAAACCACAGATTTGAAAAATAAAAAACGGGTTTAAGAGAAAATAAGCATAAACCACTCACAACATGAATCAACAAAACCAGACAAAAGGTCAGTCTACTTTTCCAACAAACTAATTGGCTTTCAGCTTTACAAAATTGTTTTACTTTGACAAAAACAAAAATTAACTCCCATGAACTAGATAAGGAAAAATCAAGAACCATCAATTTAAAAAAATGATTAAAATGTAACCCTTCCCAACTTACATGAGGCAACATTGGTCCTTTGTGTATTAATTTAGACTATATAGACCCTTAGTTCGGATTAACATGTAAAAGAGAGTAAATTGGCCATAATTGAAGATCAATTAGCATTAATTGATTTTTCTGGCTCTTTGGCACTGCTTTTTTGTTGCCTATTTTCACTTGTAGTGCCGCTTGACAACCAAAAGTGGAGGATTCTGAACGGGAATAAGCAAGAAAAATAGGGCAACGAGTTGGAAGTTTGAAAAGAGTTAAAGTAAAATTTTTAGATAAATTGTGAAAATTGTAGAAACAAGACCCTAGAACTTTCTAAACTTTTCATTTTAGTTCCCGTTAGCCGTAGGCCCCTATGGTGAACCCTATGGCTAACAGGAAAATCAGCAATCCAAACCCAATTTTCTGATCTAACCCAGTCCATTTCAAATGCATACTCATTACATTCAATTCATCACATTAACCATGAAATTGGAAGCTTATTTTGAGATATTGGGAGCCAGCACAGATCACAAACCTAATTCTCTCAAATCCTCTCATCTCTATCTTCCATCTTTCACCTTTTCTCACCCCAATCTCCATGAACTCCCTATCCTCCATCTATGTGTATTCTTCCTTCATGAAGAGAAGAAACTAAACACCACCATTCTTGATTATGGGAGCCAAGGGATCGGATGAGATTGAACCTTCTTTAGAAGAGCTTTATGCATAATCCTAGCGGTCAACATGGAAGGTATAGCCGCTTGTGGTGGACTGAGACCATGCCATGAAGGAAAGTGGATTAGGGGTCCTTCTTCCTTATGTTACATTTATGCTCTTTTTTAACTGAGTTACATTTATGCTTTTAAAGGGCTGTAGGAATATATTAGTGACATTTGGTTTATACTTCATTTACATATGTTATAATTGGGTTAGAAATTATTTATGAATTTTTTGTGTTGTTTCTTTAATTTCTTGTCAAGTGCTTGACATTATTTTACATTAAATTTGAGTTGAGTTTAATCAAATTTATGGGTTTATGATTTTGTTACTCTCTTTGTGAATATTATGTTCTGATTCAATGTGGCTTGCTTAGTGGATTTAAGGCATTGAATTGTTTGTTTGAATGAAATAGCATAAAAACTAAGTAATTATGTTGTGAAATTGTACATTCACTCTTGTTAGCTTTAATTTATTTCATTATTTCAATGGTCATTGATGAATTAAAGCTTCTAGATAAATGCAGAGCAATTGTGGAGTGTCCCAAAAATTTGGATTAAGAATCCTTCATAATTGATTAGGTCTTAGATTTTTAGCTTAATTAATTTAGGTTAATTTAAGTAATGTGTTGGTTCCGACATTAATTAAGTTATTTTATAAATTTGGTTTATCACGTTATTTGTGGTCAAATTCATCATAAGTAAATACATTTTGAATATTAATCTAAACTGGGGGAATCAAGGTTTTATATACATGTAATACTACAATTTCTTAGATCTGACTGAAACATTAAAGTGTTTGTTAGTGATTAATCAAACCACACTTGACGTACATAATGAGCCAAGTACATACAAGAATTTCTCTTGACTTGAGATTGTGCCACAAGATGTTAACATTTGTTATACTGAACTAATATTAGACTAAGGGAACTTGAAAGGATGTTGTTTGATGTTTGGAAAGAATTTATTGGGATGTGACTAGATCCTGCACTTGAACTCACCATGTTTATGCGCAAATCTACTATGCTTAATTCCTTTTCCAATGCTACTACACTAATTTTATAATTTTATCCAATCGATCCCATTTAACTTTATAATTTCACTCAAATTCATACAGTTTTAATATAGGGAAAACGATGTATAAATGCCTTCTGAATTTAAAAAACCCTATATAGAAAACTTTACCTAGTTTAGTAACTATGTTTATTAGTTTAGTAACGATATCAACAACTGTAATTCACCTATCTAAGATAGATTTTGAAATTTAAAAGATATTCATTATGTAATTCATCTTCAATTTATCTCTTAAATATTTATTATCATGCAAAAGTGTAAAGCTTTTCTCTTGACATAATAAAAATTAAAGGTAAGAAAATATGTATGTATATATAATATTGTCAACAACGATATAATGTTTAATTGGAAAATTTAATTTGTATAAGAAAATACATACATAATTTTTCTTTTTTTCAAAACTTCTTCACTATTAGGACATTTTAACTACTTTGCAAAATTTTGGATAATTCAGCACAATTTAAATTTTACATATGCATTATGATTTAAATGAAACATTTAAAGAAATATTAGTTTGGCTTCCTTTGTTTTCTCTCATGATGCTTCAGTAATTTTTTTATCAAAAGAAAATTGAGTTCTTAAAAGTAAATTGTAATTTTTTACATATTTAAAATATTTTATTTTTCAATTATATCTTTTCGTTACTATTCATTATCAAATAATTGTAAAATTAAACTTTCAAAAAAAAAATGTATACCATTTGGTATCGTTATGTTTTATTGAAATTTACTTTCTTTCGTTTTAATTTATGAGAATTTATGTAATTAAATACGTAAAATAGTTAGTGGATCTAAGTATAGAAAATAAGGTAAGTCCTTTTATAGTTATATGCATGCTTTGCAATTGGCATCTAAATGTCATTTTCCTAATCTATATATAATATATAGCAAAGCACCCTATTAAACAACTCAAAAGACACTGTTCATAAGCTGCTTGGCCATGTCAGCATGCACCCTGGGGACCACACATCTTTATCTCTTAATTTCAAATGTTATGACTGTGTGGGGTCCACGCGAAAAAAGCTTCTCCAAGAAGCTTGACATTTTAAAACAGAAACTTTAAACATATTGCCCCTCCACACAACATTCACCTTCCACTAATATCTCTCTCCAAATAACCATTCTCAGATCCAGCTCTCACAAAACAAGCCCTCTGCCGCTTTATTAGTTCAACCCAACCCAAGGCAGATCTGAAAATCCTCACTTTCTTTCTTCTCTCTTCTCTTTTGTAAATCTAAGCCTCAAACATACATGCCTGCTTCCTCGAGCGTTGGGTTGGGTTCAGTGGAGCCACAATCTGTGAAGAAACTCACCTTCAAGTCCCTCAAGCGTGCCCTCAATATCTTCTCTCCCCTTCACGCTCAACTTGCCCCCTGATCCTCAAAGGTATCCCTTTCTCTTTCTCTACTTTCAATTTCATCTGTGTATTCTCCAAAATCTCATCTTTTTATCCTCCCGTGTGTGATAGTATCCCTTTGTTTTGTGATAGTTTCAATCCAACAAAACAATTTTGTGATAGTTTCATTATTTTCTTTGTTTAGAAGAATGTTTTTATCAAGGATTTGTATCAAAATTTGTTCTTTGGCAGATATGGTCATAGTGGGTGATGATTTCCTGCTCACAAGGTGTTTGAGAAAATGCATATATATGAATTATGTTTAAGCTGAATTTTCTATACTCCCCTTTTGCCATTTGATTAGTTGATTTTGTTGTACTCCCCTTTTGTCATTTGATTAGTTGATTAGTTGATTTGATTAGTCAAATTTTAATTCTCTTAATGAACCCAATGACCAAGCTTTATTTCCGATTAATTGCTCATACATTTGCGATTAATTTCCCTAAATAGTTAGGAAGTTCTTCTATCTTATGACACCCTACTAAAAATGAAATCGAGAATCAAATTTTAATTCTCTTAATGAACCTAATGACCAAGCTTTATTTCCAAATAATTGCTAACCCTACTAAAAATGCAATTGCCATTCAATTTTTAATTCTCTTAATGAACTCAATGACCAGAGAAATTAATTTCATCATAACATATTTTAAGTAGTTACAAATTAATTTCCCTTAATTTCCCTAAATCGCCAATCAATTTTAATTCTCTTAATGAACCCAATGACCAAGCTTTATTTCCAAATAATTGCTAACCCTACTAAAAATGCAATTGCCATTCAATTTTTAATTCTCTTAATGAACTCAATGACCAGAGAAATTAATTTCATCATAACATATTTTAAGTAGTTACAAATTAATTTCCCTAAATCGCCAATCAATTTTAATTCTCTTAATGAACCCAATGACCAAGCTTTATTTCTAATTAATTGCTCATACATTTGCGATTAATTTCCCTAAATAGTTAGGAAGTTCTTCTATCTTATGACACCCTACACTACTACAAATTACACCTATACCAGCGCAGCTTTACATGCGCTTAAAAAAGGACGGTAAAAAACGCATGTAAAGATAACGTTTACATGCGCTTTAAGCGCATGTACATATATCACTCTTTACATGCGCTTTAAGCGCATGTAGTAAGTCACCTTTACATGCGCTTTAAGTGCATGAATATAGCCGACTAGATACATGCGCTTTAAGCGCATGTACATGCAGTAGAGTGAAAAACATGAAGTCATGCATAATAGTTCCTCCTCAGATGGCAAAAGCTACTAATGCAAGTGTTTATAAGCTAGAGCACCCCATTGGGGTGTTATGCTTTGGTTATACTACATATACATGCGCTTTAAGCGCATGTAAAGACAGTATTGGAGTGAAAATCTTGAAGTCATGTATAAGAGTTCATCCTCAGATGTCATAAGCTACTCATGCTTGTGGTCTAGGTGTTTAAAAGCTAGAGAACCACATTGTGGTGTTTTGCATGTGGTAATACTACATATACATGCGCTTAAAGCGCATGTAGAGGCTCTACATGCGCTTTAAGCGCATATAGAGGGCTCTACATGCGCTTTAAGCGCATGTAAAGGCAGTATTGGAGTGAAAAACTTGAAGTCATGCATAAGAGTTCATCCTCAGATGTCATAAGCTACTCATGCTTGTGGTCTAGGTGTTTAAAAGCTAGAGAACCACATTGTACTGTTTTGCATGTGGTAATACTACATATACATGCACTTAAAGAGCATGTAGAGGCTTTCCATGTGAGAAAAATCCTATACATGCGCTTAAAGCGCATGTAAAGGCTGTACTAAAGTGAAAAAATTGTAGTTAAAGAAGTCATTTGGAACTTGAAGCTTTCATGAAAAATATTGGGAAGCCTAGATAATATTATGATGGAAATTAATGGAAGCAATAATATATACAAACTTTTGGGATAGAAATATAATTAAGGATGAATATTAGGGTAGTTAATTGTAATTTAATTTTCCATAAAGTATTTATATATATATATATATATATATATATATATATATATATATATATATATATATATATATATATATATATATATATATATATTCACATCTCCTTCCCCCAAACCCTAGCCGTCGGACCCCCTCCCCCTTCTTCGATTTTGATTGCTCTCCCTCTCCCTCCCACTTTCTCTCGAGCTCCGGCCTTCCTCCTCCATGGTTGCCACCGTCACACCGGCGTGGGGACCCGTGCTTCCCTCCGTTTCTCGCTTCCCGTACCATCGTCGATAGTGTGTGTGTGGCGGGAAGGAGAAAAGAAGAGCTGTGTTCGTGGTGGCCGGTGTAACATCCCAATTTTTAAATTAAAGATAATAAAGAATTAATCAAAGTTTTAGGATATCTTTAGGAAGCTAAAAATCATTGTAAATAAATAAAAAGGGGAAAAGTGTATTTTAAGGAGTTAATATGCCTATTTCCTTAGAAATTTTGGAAAAATAGTTAGAGGTTGAGTTTTAAATTAAAACTTTTATGAAAAATACTATATGACATAGATAATAATATGGTGAGAAAATATGTAGGTTGACATATAGAAAAGTTTTGTAATTTGCTTTGAGGTAGGTATTTTAAAATAGAAAAGTAAATAAGTATAGATAGAAGGATAATTGGGTAAAATTTGCCCTAAAACCTAATGTTTCCACAAAAACCAAACACTTCCTTCTCCTTTTTCATGAACAAACCTGCCGCCCCTTCTTCATTTTTCATCTCCTCTTCTTCTTCCTCATTTCCCTCGCCGATCTCCCTCCCTTTCAACCTCACTTGCTTTTCCTTCCTCTCCCTCCCAAATCTGCAAAATCACGTTGGCTACTCGCGGCTTCACTGTTTTTCTTCATCATCGGCGAGTTTCATCTCTTCATCGTCTTCTTCATTTTCCGGCGAGCGATCGACAGTTCGGCGGCGCAAGAACGGTGGAAGCTTCATGAGTAAGCTTTTTCTTTTATCTTTCGTTCAGCCTCTTAGTTTTTGGAGCTTCCTCAACGTCTCTGACATTTCTTCACTTCATACCACTGTATCTCTTCATCTTCGGTGAGCCCAGCGGCTGACGGCGACGGCGAGCTTCATGGAAGCTTGTAGGCTTGGATTCAAGCTCAGGTGCTTCTTCTTTATTCCTCTTTTAGCTTGTTTTTGGCTGATCTGAGAAGGGGTCCGATTTTAGGGTTTGAGTTTTGGATTCCTAAACCATCTAAAGAGCATGTTAAGCTGTGAATTTGGATATTCTAAGTGATGGTTTGAATGATTGATTTAGGAATTGTTGATTTTATGAAAACCTAACTTTGTGTGCCTTAGTAATTTGTTGGTCATGAGGTTTTTAAAGGTTCAAATCTTTCAATTTATGGGTGAGAATTCTGAGAAATAGAATGGCATTACATGTTGATGAAAAATTTTCTGTTCTTACTTTTATTGGCTGATTTGAGTAAGGTTTGAGGAAAACAGAAATCATTTTGGGTTATAGTGTTTCTGAATTTTTAAACTCAGTTCAAACAAAACTTCTTTTCTTAGTGTTTTGATTGCATTTGAAGTAGTTTATGATACTAGGAGAGTATGCTTGTGAGTTTTGTGGATTTTCTGTTGTTTCTTTTGAAGTGGCTTTGTGTTGGTTATTATAAATGTTTGGTTGATGATAAAAGTTGGGAGGCTATTAAGTTGTGATTTCTACAGGTTGTTGGAATGTAATTTTTAAAGTGTGATTGAGAGGTGTTACATGAATGTATAAAGTTATTCTTTTTGCTGATATATGTATAAGTGAAATTTTTCTGTTTTTCTTCTGCAATTGGCCCTCCCTGATTTGTACATACAAGTGTTTCAAATCCTAAGTGAAGTATGAGGAAATACAAGGTTTATTTATTCATGAACTTGTATGTTAAATCTCAGATTTTAAAACTAAAACTTTTGGATGTTTGTTGGAGTTTCGTTATATGCAATTATACATTCTGTTGTGGGCTGTATTGTGATCTTTATTTTATTAAATCGGCTTTAGTGATGGGATCATATTCAAGAAGTGAGGTGATGATTGGTATTTGATTATTGTGAGAAATTAAAAGGATACATGTTGCCATTGTAAATGTTTCTGTTTTTGGTGGCTTCTTTGTTTGCTTTAAAATGGAGTTCATGACTTTTCTATGTTGGACAATCATGGTTTGAGTGGTGTTCAATGCCTTGTTAACTGTGATGCTAGGATCTAGTATTATTATATTATATTGAGAATATTTGCTATACACATGTCAATGGGATTCTTTTGATTTCCGAATCAGATTTGCCAACCTTGTTTGTCTGGCTTTATTGGTTTTGTTGTATATTAAAGTTGATTGAGATATAACTTATCAGTTTGAGAGCCTTCACCAAGCTGTGTATTTTTGTATCGTTCTTGTTGATACACAAATATATCAAATCGAGAAATAATGACTTTATTCAAAATAGGTGGGTGGACAGACCACTATGATAATACAAGAGATTAGTCGCCTAGACTTTGGTCGACTAGTGAAAGAGAGAAATAGAAAGTACAAGATTCAGAAGATATTGGATGCCCCCATTACATGGATTGAGTTTCTATATATAGACTATAAATCTCTTTCCCGTTGGAACAATTGAATTCCTTCATTATGAATATCTCCGTTTTGATCCCCATAAATATGAAAGTTACAAGAAATTAATTTGGCGGTTACAAAATATCTTTGACCAGCAATAATGCCTTTGTCGACTTGCTGATGCAATGGGCTTCTTCAGACTTGTCCTCCTTTTGGGCTTAATGGGCTATCTTCATTAAGTTGAAAACATGTCATAACATTAAGTCCCCCACTTCTCGATGACGTTGCAAATGGTCATTGGGAAGTAGCGGTTGGAATATCTAACGGCTGAAACCAATCTGTCGCTTCAATTGCCCACGTCCGACGGCTTGGATACATTTCTCCTGTAATTGGCGCTATTTTCGCAATTCTGGCGCTATTTCTTTTTACATTCAAGTTTCTTCTTCTTAACTTCTCGTCTCATCTTCCATCGCCCTAGGTCGTTCTTCTTTCGAGCGTCTTCCTTAATCCTTCTCCAGGTATCTTCTTCTTCTATCTTTTATCTAGAATATGTCTGGTTCTGACTCTAACCCATCGCATGTGAGTTATCCAAGTGAAGATTCTCCCAACCTGTCTGATTCTGGGTCGAGTAGTAAAACTCCAAAAAACATTAGTAACCAAAATGTACCCTCTGAAGGTACGAGTTCAAAATCGCCACCCCTTAGATCGCTTGTTAGGGTAATACCTGAGGAAGTAGTTAACATTGAAACCAAAAGGTCTTCTCTGGTAACTGACTTAAAACCTGTTAAGTTAAAAGCGATTGAATCTAAGAAGTTGAGGAAAAAAACTTGTATTTTTTCAACCCGCTAGTACCTTTTAGGATCCCCAAAAATCATGAAAGGCTTGATTCATTTTCTAAGACCACTATTGCTTTAAGCGTTGAAGCTTTTCGCTATGCTAGTTGTTTTCCTGTTCCTCTTATCATTGAACAACTCTGTGTTCATTTTGACTTATCCCCTTCCCAGCTTATGCCTCATGTTTGGAGGGTAGCATTAGTAGCCGACATCCTAGGGCGTCACTTAGGTATTCCCCTTGATCTCCTAGATGTTTTAACCTCTTACTCTATAAGTGAAGTTAAGGCTTCTTCAGGAGAGGTTAGGGCAGGGATTTATACTTTAATCCGTAACCGCAAGGGGCTTGAAACTTGGACTTCTGACAAAGGCCCTAACGACCAACAATGGGATGAGAGGTTTTTAATTGTTCCAATTGCTAGCCTAGAACCTCCTGGCGTCAAACTCAGAAAGGAGTGGCGTCGTCTAAGTAAGACGACTATCCTTATTTCTTATTCACAAATTATCCTTTGACACTTATTCTCATTTTATTTTTGTTTATAGGTGACAAGCAGCTAAGTTACTCTCATCCTATTGAAAAGTCCTCCACTGATAAGATCAAAAGAATCCTCGCTCTTCCAAAGGATTCTAGGCGTTTTTTATCCATCATCTCAGGTAAATTTTAACCCTTAACATGATTAGCCTTAAAAATAATTTTTAGAAACGATAATTGCGCAAAAGTAATGACAATTTACCACATTCTTTGTAGGGAAAATGCCTCCCAAGTTGACTGCTGCTGAATGAGCCCAATTTAGGGCTGAAGCGAAGAATGCTGCCGCTTCTGAAATCAGGAGCAAGAAGAGACACTCTGCGAATGCCGCCGTTGTTACTCCCCCTGCTGTTATTGTTCCTCCTCCTCTTCCTCAGAGTGAGAACCTCAGTCCTGCTAAAGCTAAAGGCAAGGAAACAGCCATTGCCGTAGCCGATCCCCCTGCCACTAGAAGCAAGAGGCCTAGAGGAGCTGGTCTTCCTGGGATTGTCATCCAAGAACCTTCAGTTCACTCTGCTCCCCCTTCTCCTAAGAAGTTCAAAGCCGCCTCTGATTGGAGCTTACAAAGTGCTTCTCAAGACTTAATTTCCCCTGAAGAGTTGAAGGGCGTTGACCTTTCTCTTCCTGCCGAGGCTTCTGCTTTTCATAGAAAGCCTTGGGCGATGACCCTGGACATTCTGCAAAGACTACCAACCCCTACTGATAGGGCAATTTTTCAATCTCTAGAGGTGACAGAGAACATCGACAACACGATGAGGAATCTTTTCCTGGTAACCCACACAATTCACACTTTTTACTTAGTTAATATCTGTAAATACAATATTATTACTTACAACTTTGTGAGCCTTTTCAGGCCCTAGAGTTCATGTCTTTGCATAGAGAACAAGTGAAGTCTTTAGTCACCCAGGATCGCCTTGCCCAGCTGGAAGCAGATAGGAGTGAGAGGAATGCTGTTCTAGAAAAGGAATTACAAGCTATGCAATCTCTGGTTGACAAGGGGAAACAATCTTTGGCCAAAGAAAAATCAGCTTCACTTCAAAAGACTGATTTAATTAACAACCTTCGCAGAGGCGTTGAAGAATGGAGGCAAAAGGTTACTGAGCTTAAAGATATCAACACCAACCTGGGTGGTCAAATCTCCAGCAAGGCACAAGAAATCACAGAGCTATTAGTGGAAAACAAGGCCCTTAAAGACAGAGCGAAATACCTGGAAGGAGCCATTGCTGAAGTGGAGATGAGGACTCAAATGGAATTAATGTTGGAGTTCAAGGAGGGTAAGCATGTCAATTGGGACCCTGAGGCCGTAATTAATGAATATTATGCAACATTCCCAGACCCTTTTGTTTCTTCTCCAGAAAATGAACCTCGTAGTCCCCCAGCCCAAGATGGTGGTGGCAAAACCGATGGAGATGGCAACACCGATGCTCCAACTGCCTAGCCTGCACTTCAGCTATATTTTGCTTCAAATTTCCGCTAATTTGGCTCTTTATTTTCTTTTCTTGAATTATGTTACCTGGATATTGTCACAAACATATTTATGGATGTTAAGTTTTATTTGCATTTACAATTCTATAACTGCTATGAATCTTAGCATAACAAGTTATCTCACCCGCTTTTGAGTCAAACGACTAGCATGCTTAGATGCTTGGTTGCTAACTCTCGTTTGGGAAAAAGCATTACTCTCCTTTGGACCAATCGACTAGTTCGAATGCTTGGTCGACTATCCTGTTTTGAGTAAGCATGGTCGACTATATTACTTGAATTGTGTCGACTTAAGCTATTCTTGACAATTAGTCATTTAGCTTGATCTGGATTTCCATCATCTATCATCCGAAATAGCTTTTCTGCAACCTGCAATAATCATAAGCAAACTTTTCCGTTTTGACTATGGATCAGAATTTCAAGTGCTACAGATTAACGTCATGAAACCATGATCCTGTTAGCACGCTATTCATCATTTTCCAAAGTTCTTGACGACTTTGTTAATATCAAGCAATCTGCATTCAATATCAAAATCAAACTCATGGTTAAAAGTAATATCTTTTCAAATGTATAGCATTCCAACTTCTCAAAAGTTCTTTTCCATTTTTATCGATTAATTTATATGCTCCAGGTCCTGTAATTTCAACTACTTTATAAGGGCCTTCGAATGTTTGGCTCAGCTTACCATCTCTACTTTCTTCAGTATTCTGAAACACTTTCCTAAGAATCCAATCACCTACTTTAAACTGTCTTTCTCGAATATGTTTATTCCAAAACTTAGTTGCTCTATTTTGATAAGTTGCTATCCTAATCAATGCTTGTTCTCTTCTTTCGTCTAACAAATCTAAATTTAATTGTAACCCTTCGTTATTAGTTTCCTCTCGTGACCAATTATACCTTAATGAAGGCACCCCTGCCTCTACAGGGATCATTGCCTCCGTCCCATACACCAATGAAAATGGTGTTTCGCCGGTCTGCGTCCTTGACGTCGTCCTATAAGCCCATAAAACAGCTGGCAATTCTTCAGCCCATCGGCCTTTAGCCTTATCTAACCTTTTCTTTAGCGAATTAACTATGGTTTTATTACTTGATTCAGCTTGCCCATTAGATTGAGGATTTCTAGGTGTCGAGAATTTCAAGTGAATATGCCATTTTTGACAAAATTTTCTAAAACTTTTCCCAATAAATTGTGACCCATTATCACATATTATATCTTTTGGTAAACCAAACCTACAAATTATATTTTTCCACACAAAAGTAATTACTTCTACCTCTCTGATCTGAGCAAATGCAGCTGCTTCTATCCATTTAGTAAAATAATCTGTGACTACTAGTAAGAACACAACATTCCCAGGGGCTGCTGGAAATTTCCCAACTATATCCATCCCCCATCACATGAACGACCATATAGGCGCAATAGTATGTAATTTTTCAGGTGGTACCCTATCTACATTGGAATACTTTTGACAACTATCACATTTCTTAACTAATGCTATTGCGTCGCTCTGTAAAGTGGGCCAAAAATAACCAGTTAGACGCACTTTCCTTATAAGGCTTCTACTGCCACTATGATCCCCACAATCTCCTTCATGAACCTCCCTAAGGATATAATTTGATTCTGAAGGGGACACACATTTTAATAATGGACCTCCTGCATATGATCTTTTATATAACTCGTCACCTAACATGGTAAATCTAGCTGCCCTAATAATTATTCTATGTGCTTCGTTCCTATCGTTTGGTAATTGACCATCTTTTAGGTAGGCGACTAAGGGTGTTCTCCAATCCCAAGTTAAATTATTACTATTTATCAATTTATCAGAACTTTCCAACGCTGAAATCGTCAAAAAATATAAAGGAATATGTTTATCTTGATTAGCATCTAAAGTTGATCCTAAGTTGGCTAATGCATCAGCTTGTTGGTTGTCTTCTCGACTAATCTGTTTTATTTCAAAACTCTCGAATTTGTCTACTAAACTTTCCACAATACCTAAATATTTTTTCATCCTATCATCTTTTGTTTGACAACTTTTTTCAACTTGCTTTGAAACTAACTGTGAATCACTGCAAACTATCAAGGATGTTATTCCTAAACTCAAAGCTAATTTTAAACCAGCAATTAGAGCCTCATATTCTACCTCATTATTAGTTGCTTTAAATCCACATTTTATAGCTTGTTCTATTTTGTCTCCATGTATGTTCTGTAAAACAATTCCTACCCCTGTTCCTTTAGAATGGGTGGAACCATCAACATGTAACTCCCATGGAGCTTGTCTAATATGTTGTCGACTCTCTCCTAATGTGCTTTTATTTATTTCTTGTTGTAAATTAGAGCTAAACTCAGCTACAAAATCAGCTAAAGCTTGAGATTTAATTGCAGTTCTAGGCAAATATGAAATATCAAATTCACTAAGCTCTATTGCCCATTTTACTAATCGACCAGATAAATCAGGTTTATGCAAAACATTCCTTAAAGGATAATTAGTTACTACCACTATAGGATGACACTGAAAATAGGGCCTCAACTTTTTAGAGGCTGATACCAAAGCTAAAGCTAGTTTCTCCATTAAAGAATACCTGGTCTCCGTGTCAAGTAGCGCCTTACTCACGTAGTAGACCGGATGTTGTTTTTTTTTCAATTTCTTTTATCAACACCGCACTTACTGCACTTTCTGCTACAGCTAAATATAAATATAACACTTCACTGCTTCGGGTTTCATTAACAAAGGTGGACTACTTAAGTAATTTTTTAGACTTTGCAAAGCTCCCTCTGCTTGATCATTCCATTGGAAATCTTTGCATTTTCTCAGAGCTTCAAAAAATGGTTGACACTTCTCAGATGACCTGGAAATAAAACGAGTCAAAGCAGCTAGACGCCCTGTTAGTTTCTGAACATCCTTAACATTTTGAGGAGAAGAAATTTCCATTATTGCTTTAATTTGTGCTGGATTAGCTTCAATCCCCCTTTTTGAAACAAGATACCCTAAAAACTTTCCTGACTTTACCCCAAAAGAACATTTTTCAGGATTCAATTTCATATTATACTCTCTTAACAAATCAAAAGCTTGCTTCAAATGACTAACGTGATCTACTGCTTTTAAAGACTTAACTAACATGTCGTCTATATAGACTTCCATAGTTTTTCCTAGATGTTGATAAAACATTTTATTCACTATCCGTTGATAAGTTGCTCCTGCATTTTTCAAACCAAATGGCATAACTTTATAACAATAAGTGCCTCTTTCTGTTATGAAAGATGTTTTCTCTTGATCATCACTATGCATTAAAATTTGATTATACCCAGAAAAAGCATCCATAAAACTTAACAACTCATGACCTGAAGTAGCGTCAACTAATGTATCTATATGAGGCAATGGAAAAGAATCTTTTGGACATGCTTTGTTTAAATCTGTAAAATCAATACACACTCTATGCTTACCATTCTTTTTAGGTACTACTACCACATTAGCTAACCAATCTGGATACTGTACCTCCCTTACTGAACCAATGTTCAATAATTTGTCAACTTCATCATTTATAATTTTATTTCTTTCAGGTGCGAATTTCCTTCTTTTTTGCCTAACTGGTTTAAACGATGAATCCACATTCAACCGATGAACTATTACCTCTGAGCTAATTCCTGTCATATCCTCATGGGACCAAGCAAAACAATCCAAATTGTTAGATAAAAATGCAATTAATTCTTCCCTAATTTCTTTACTCAAATCTGCTCCAATGGATAAAGTTCTCTCAGGTTTTTCAGGAATCAAAGAAATTTTCTCTAATTCGTCACCTAAGCCCCCCTTATTCGTTGGAGACAGATTCTGTAATTGCTATACGGGCTCAAGACTTTTTGAAATTCCTTTTAAAGCAGTTTGATAGCATTCTCTTGCAATCCTACCGTTCTATCTGGTGCTCCATTTCCGAAGACCAATATTGTAGGTGCTTGTATAATTTGAGATTCTAAATTTAACTCTTTAACTGTTTGCAAATAAATTATATTAACAGAACTACCTGCATCGATTAAAACTCGTTTGACATTGCAATTAGCTATCATTAAAGTTATTACCAAAGCATCGTCATGATAAGAAAACATTTGAATTTCACTACTCTTAAAAGTTATTTGTTCATTAATATTACTAGTCGACATAACGTCGCCTAAGTAACTAGTTGACACATCATAATTAAACAAAGAACGAGCATGTCTCTTTGCAGCAGAGTATGTACTTCCACTTACCTCGGACCCACCTATTATCATATGAATGGTACGAGCATTCTGTGGTGTAGTCGATGAATGGACTGGCTTTTGTTGTGCATCACCTGCACGAGATGTATTTTTATTATTTTTTATAATATCTTTTAACATACCTTTCTTCATCAATTCCACCACTTCTTTTCTTAGTTGAATACAATCTTCCGTCCTATGTCCATGGTCATCATGAAAATGACACCATTTATCCGGGTTACGCTTTTCTGGCTCACGTTTAAGCTTATTGGGCCACCTAACAGAATCGCCTAGCTTCTGTAATGTGTTCACTAATTCCGCTGGGCTTACTGAAAAATTATGTTCACTCAATTTGGGCACGGGCGGCTTTTTGGAATCATCTCCATGCGATCCTCCTCGATTACCTGTGGAATAAGGTTCAGATCTCCAATTCTTACCTCGAGATTGCTGGGATCGCCTATCGACATAACCACCTTGCTGTGTATTTTTCTGTCGCTCAGCTAACTCTAATCTAAATTTTGCATCATCTTCCTCCCACCTTATCTGAGCCCAAGCATAAGCTTGGACTTCCACCCAAGTCTTAACTTGATGCATAGTGAGCTCTTTATAAAGTTGCGAACCTGGAAGCAAACATCTACGAAAAGCTTGCACAGCTATAAATTCATCACAATTTGGAATACTTACCATTTCTTGAGTAAACCTGGTTAATATTTCCCTAGTAGTTTCATTAGGTCTTTGTAATATTCTATATAAATCATCAGATGTTTTGATCAAATTACGACTACTAGCAAATTGCTGCACAAACATTTCAGTTAATTGACTAAACGAATTAATACTACCTGGTGTGAGGTTTGTCCACCATGACAATGCTGGACCTATTAGGCTAATGCCAAAACCACGACACATCGCAGCTTGACGTTTTTCAGCAGGTATGACGGCAGCCATCATAATTTGTCTATACTGTGCCATATGCTCATCAGGATCTGTTTTTCCACTATATTTTGGCAAAACAGGAAACACAAAACGTTCAGGTAAGTCAATTAAAGCAATTTGATCGACAAATGGGCTATCGGAGTAATTTCCCAATCTAGCAGACTCAAATGGTTTTCTAATTCCTGGGATTTGCAACACTGTTCTTTCAAGAGTTTGCACTTTCTTCTTCAAATACTCCGTTTCAGTGGCACGTGTGTCTCCTGTATAAGTGGATGCTTTGGTGGATTCTTCTTCTTCAGATCCAGCATCATGACTAAAATTGTTAGGCTCAGCATCTTTCTTACCTTCTCCTTCAGAATCGTGAGGAATATCATCCTCGCGCTCTTCTTCATTCTCAGGATGTTTATCAGCAATGACATTTATTTTTTGGTGTAACTCTTGATTTTCCTTCTGCAATCGTTCCAAAGTTTCTGTTTGAATGGCAATGGCTTCGCTCTACTGTGTAACAAATTGCTCCTGCCTAGTCATCCTTTCAGATTGTTCAGTCAACTTTGCTAAAATTTGAGAGAATTGATCACCATGACTAGGTTGTTCCATCGTAAATGAATTGCCAAAAAAGACGGTAGCTTTTATGAAAAGACTATCGTCCCCACGGTCGGCGCCAAATGTTGATACACAAATATATCAAATCGAGAAATAATGACTTTATTCAAAATAGGTGGGTGGACAGACCACTATGATAATACAAGAGATTAGTCGCCTAGACTTTGGTCGACTAGTGAAAGAGAGAAATAGAAAGTACAAGATTCAGAAGATATTGGATGCCCCCATTACATGGATTGAGTTTCTATATATAGACTATAAATCTCTTTCCCGTTGGAACAATTGAATTCCTTCATTATGAATATCTCCGTTTTGATCCCCATAAATATGAAAGTTACAAGAAATTAATTTGGCGGTTACAAAATATCTTTGACCAGCAATAATGCCTTTGTCGACTTGCTGATGCAATGGGCTTCTTCAGACTTGTCCTCCTTTTGGGCTTAATGGGCTATCTTCATTAAGTTGAAAACATGTCATAACAGTTCTTGTTCTCCTCTTTGACATATGTTGATGACTTAATTATGTGTGAATCGGAAGAGTATGTTATTTGAACAAGGAATAATAAAAGGGCAAATTTATGAATGTCTTGAGTGTTATGTTTATGATGCTTGGATTAAATTTAAGGGACTGTCCTAAGGCATTTTAATAGGGCCTGGTATATATTTGACCTTAGTTGAGTGTTTTTTCATTAGTTTTGTGATAGATGAGTCCCCTTAGGTCTATATGTATATTAGCGAAATCTCATAGCCTACATATGTTGCCTACATGAGTGTACCTAATTAGTGGTTTTTCCTTCTGCCTAAACATTTGTTGATATGAAAGCATGCCATGTCATATTATTTAATTTTTCAAACACAACTTGATTGATATTAGTCTACATGAAAGATTTCACGTAATTTTGATACAGAATATATACTTCTGTTAGCAAGATTTCACGTAATTCTCAGTGGCGCCGTAGGTGGCAGATGTAAATTTGATGTAAAATGACCGCTAAATCGGAGTCCTTCAAGTGGCGCCGTTGGGTCGGTGTAGTGTGCTTTGGGTCTAGTCCTTCAAGAAATTTTAGTACCTCAAGGTAAGCGGAAGTTACCCCGGGTATCGTTCTCAAGGGAGCCTTATTTATTTAAACTACCTTAATAAATTTGATGCAATGTAAGATGGATTTAGGTAAAGAAAATATATTTTGTTGATTTTTTAAAGAGTAAATGATGGGTCCAAAACAAATAAATATTTTTGGTATTTCTAATAAAAGGGTGTGATGGAAGTGAAGTGCTCTTGGAAATGATTTTCAATGGCCATCATAGCTTTCTAAATATTTTTGGGGAGTTTAATGCACTAATTTCCTAATTTACCAAACCTCATGGACCCATGAGTCCAATACCTAGTTGTTGAAACCTCATCCAATTAGGCATTGTTAAACTCTTTAGTACCTTTGAGTTTTCTCTAAGTTTCCTAAAATACCAAACCTCACCAACCGGTAAGTCTAATGCCTAGTCTCATGATCCCATTCAAATAGACATTATTAATTACCCTAGAGTGTGATTATTGATTGCAATGCATTAGGTTCAATTACAATTCAATTCAACAAACTATCTACCAATACCATGAGTAAATAGAAATATTTAATGAATTATAAAGAACATATGTATGACCATACATATTGTTGAGTCCAAATTCCTCATTACAAGTCAAAACCACAAATCAAACTCACAATAACAACCAAATCCAGTCCAATCTCAAAACATAAATGCTAACCTAAACCTAGGCAATCAAAAATATAAAGAGAAAGGAAAGGAATTGGGACTCCCCTTTGAAGAACCATAGCTCAAGCCACTTCCCATCAACTCCAAGAGCAAGGAGGAACTTTATGGAGGCATGAATGGAGGAAGGAAGGTGGAAGATTGAAGAAATGGGATGAGAAGTGAAGAGAAGAGGATGAAGGGAATGAAGGGAACTAGGGTTTTAGGGAGCACCCAACCCCCAAAACTTTTGTTTCTAAGCCTAGTTTTTCACTTAATATCAATAGGAACATGAGCTTGATCATTGGGTTTGAGTTTGGGTCCAAATTGGGGTCAAAATACCCAAAAAACCAGTAAAAACCGAGACTGGAAGCTGCTGTTCGCGACAGGGACCTGTTTGCAACTTCTGAAAGTTTTGGGTCAGCTTCTGTAATTTTCGCATGACTGTTTTGAAGCATTTTCAGGATTCTGGGCTGATTCTGTAATTTTCTCCAAATGCTCAGAATAGCAATTTCAGCTCATTTTTGTCATTTTCTGCAAGGGAAAAATTACAACAACATAATACCTTTCATCTAAAAAATTAATCACTTAAGATAAACAATTAAATGTGACGATTATGCCCTTATTTGACCCTTTTTACTCAAAATCATTTTTAATCCAATTAAATTATAATCAATGCATTTTAATTCAATATTGCATCTTTGAAATGTTAATAACTTCAAATTAGCACATTAAAAACATACAAATACATGGATTTGTCACATACATTTCATTACATGGTTTCATAGTTTCTGACATACATTGCATAGATGAAAGGAAATCATATCCTTTTGAGTTTTCTACTTTTGAGATGCCATTGAATCATACGATGGAATCAACATATGGCTTATGCATCATATTTATCTGACTACTTAAAGTAAAAAATTGATTATACCTACTGTATTAAGGTCCCCAAGTATGAAATAACTGTCCTAGGATCTGAAGGTTTGATCATATGTTTTAAATGTTTATTTGAGAATTATTTTAGAAGCTGGAAATGATTATTTCACACAATGGGATAGCCTGCTATCCAAACATGTATATAGAAGTTGAGAGTATAGTAGTGATTAATCTTAAAAGGTAGTAATATTTGTACTTCAAGGAAGGTGGATAAATGATTTGAGGTAATGGTTGATGCTTTTGAGTTTTGAGTGATATTAGAGTTTAAATTTCTATCTTGATTAAACTTATTTGAATTCCCTTCTCAATTCAGTAAGTGTGATTTGATATCTTCAATATGATAAAGTTTTGATTGTATGACTTTTAAAATACAGGAGTACTACATGAATAGTTACAAAGAAGTGCTTTCATTGCAAGGTCTCATGAATCACACTGTGTCTTTGCTTCACTAAAGATGTAAGTTGAAGGCAATCATTACACATCGTTCACCAACCAAGCTTTCTCTTATCAAGATCTTTTATTTTGTTTGCTTATCCTTAGCTATTTTATCCATCATTTGTATCTGATATATGTCACCTAACTATATCAAAACAACCTTTGTTATATGTACCTTCCTTATTGTTTAACAACATTGAGATTGATTAATAATATCTTTTCCCTCCCTTTCATCTATTAGTTCATTTGACAGAATGCCCAAGATCATTGTATCTCTGTATCTCATACTACTCTATATCATTAAAGTTATCATTTATTACTCAAATATTATAATGCCCTATTATCAACCAACCACGCGAAGCGTGGGAAACACAGATGTATTATTTCACTAATGTTACGCAAGATTTATCACTTTTTAATTTTGTTTTGAATTAGTTTGGCTTTTTCATATTATTGTTGTTTTTTTATGCTACTACTTTCATGATGTTTGTACAATCTTATTATCAACTTTTGAATTATTACTTTGTTATTTGCTATACATGTATCACCAGTCTTGGTTGATTTTTTGTTCTTTGTGGTTGCCAAATATAATTTCATACAGTCCTATCTCCCCGTGCAACGCACGGGAGGGAAAACTCGTTCTTTTATAAATAAAGAAGCTACCTAAGCTAATTAGTTAGGGGGATGATGATATCCAATCATTTTTGTAATTTTCATGGGGGAAAAATTTCTTAGGAAGATCAACATAAAAAATTAATTTGGAACCTTGAATACAATTTTGGTACAAATGAATCGAGTGGAAGTGGTTGGCTTAAATGTTATGTTCTCGTGTGAGACAAGTCATTATGAGACTTCAATTCATTTAGAATTATGGCATATTGAGACAATTATATATAATGAGAACTATATAATAGCTATGGAAGAAAAAAGAAAAGCAAAGAAACCGACAAGTAAAACCATGCATGCGATAGAATATTATGGATAAAGTATACTTTTGGTCCTTTATGTTTGCATGAAGTTTCAATTTAGTCCTTTATGTTTGAAAAGTACACTTTTAGTCCTTTTTTGTTAACACAGTTAGTTTAACTTAATGGAAAATGCTAACTTAACAATTTTCAATGATTATTTTATAATGAAATTGGACCAAAAATGATAAATTTTGAAAATATAAGAATATTTACACTCAAATATTTTAATCTGAACATTTTTCAGTATTTAATAACTATTTAAAATTGTTAAGTTAGCATTTTCCGTTAAATTAAACTAACGGTGTTAACAAAAAAAAGACTAAAAGTGTACTTTCCAAACATAAAGGACTAAATTGAAACTTGATGCAAACATAAAGGACCAAAAGTATAATTTAGCCAAATATTATTAATAAGAAGAACTCTGACAAGATAGGAATTATAATTGGACAAGAAGTATAAACGGGCACGTACCATTTTCGTTTGTCAATGATTTAACTCAAACAACCAATTCGAATGTGTTGGTATTGATTAATTGAGTATATGCATTAACAACTGTAAATCACTTTTATAGGATTTTAAAATTTAAAAGTTTTTTATCATTTACCCTAATTTTTATGAATTAGGATTGTTCTGATTTAATTATTTTTAAATGACCCAATTATTCTCAGTGACATCCGTTATCAATTCTTTAGTTGTTGTCATCATTTAATTTTTTTTATTCGATAAAAAAATATTTCTCCTTTTTAAATCGTTGTTATTTAGCATTAAACCAAAATTAGTTGTACGTATAGTTGTTGTTGACTTTCGATAAGTTAAATTGTCATTTCGTTTTTGAAATTAAGGATATTATAGTATTTTGGAACAAAATTTATTTTCAAACCAATGATCCTTGAGACTTCATTGTAAATCGGCCATTTTGGGGTCGAATTAGAGATTTACATATTTGAGAGAATATGTATCTCTAAAAACTCTTTAAATAATCAATCATATTTTCAAGATCCATGATGTGAATTTAATCAAAATGGCACTAATATTATAATGAATATAAATATTTGATTATATTTATGTCCATATTGTGTGCGAAGTTGTTTTTGTAGGTTCACGAATTGCTAATAAATTTGAATAAACATGTGGTTGAGAAATATATCAAGGAGTACATTTTTGCAGGATTTTTAATGATAATACAATTAAGACAAATGAAGATATGATCAAATAGCTTTTGAAGGAGCATGATTGAAAAGTTCGCAATTGCACCACAAAAATAAGTCGGTAGTCGCGCAAAAAAATTGAAAAATATGAAGAATGTCATGCATTATAGCACGATAAGAGGCCTGTATCGTGATTTTTCATTGCACAATATAAATATGTGAGAAAACACACGCAATGTCGCGGTTATGGGAAAACACGTAATGTCGCGCCACAGGGCACAACCTCATTTTTAGAAAAATAAAAAAAATAGAAGATGTGGCGCCACAGGGCGCAACATCATTTTTTTAAAAATAAAAAACAGAAGATGTCGCACCACTGTGGCGCAACATTTTCATTCTCATTTTAAAAAAAATGCAGCAGCCTATGTCTCGCCACCTTGTGCGACATAAGTTGCTGGATTTTTTTAAAATATTATTGTTGGTTATAATGGAGAAAGAGCAGAGAGTTTTTGAATGAGAAAGAGTAGAGAGATACAATAATGGAAAAACAAATATTAGCTCATGAAATAATATACTTGGAATTAGAATATTTAAACAAATTATAGATATGATAAAGTATATACTTGGCAGGAAAATAAACAGCGGAAGATAGGAATTATAATGTTTAAATAAATAACCTAAAAAAAGACAATTAATTATATGGACAAGGGGGTAATAAAAGAAATGAAAGTGGAGAAGGAATAAAATTTATAGGAAGTAGTGTGGAATTTATATAGGCAATTTATGTTGCGCTTAATTGTTCTAGACATAATTAAAATGTGTAAAATAAATATGTCATGCACTAAAGCGCGACATCACATTATCACAAATGAAAATAAATAAAAAACAAATCCAGATACAATCCCATGTTTTAAAGTTTTTCAACAAGACATATTGAATAGACGCACACACACTCATATTATTATAAATCAAAGATAGAATCAGTGATCATAGCACTACTGAAGCATGGAAAAATACGATTCAGCATAGAAAAATACATACAGCCTGCAAACCTTAAAAGCCAAAATATGCATTATACATAATAAGTTCATATATGCACTTTACTGCTTTATATAGATCAACTTTCTATATAGAGTTACTTAATTATTTGACTTGGAATCTGCCCAAGATTTTAATTCAGATAAAAAAAGGTCACTACTATAAGAAGTGCTTTCAAATACAAACAAGTACGTAAGAATTAAGAAATGTTTCGGTGATGTGTTTTCTTCATTTTTTAGTATATGGATATCTTCTCACAACGTATACTACACAATCACGTAAATAAATAGCATGCTTGCTTAAGATTGCATATATATAGGATGTAATTTTTTCTTAGATAAGATGCGTTTTATATTACAACTCACAATTATATATGTATATAAACACGCACAAACATGATCACTGTCACTTCAAATATGGCTCTGTCATTAATTATTATGAGTAAAAGAGTCAAAGTGAAAAAGTTCGAAAAAGATTATTGCCACTAAGGAGAGGTTTAAGATTAAATTGTGATATGTGTGTGCTATTGTGGAAGCTGATGATTTGTCAATGAATTGTAGTATCTTGTTCGTGCAATTTAGTGCGTAGTTTCGTCCTGATTACAAGAAGCACACAAGTGAATGTATCTCAGAAGAAAAATGATATATGTTCTAACTTTTGTGCGTGTCAAAAAATTATTAAAAATGCCAAAAGAAACAAATCAAGGTAGCCTATTTAAAGTAAGGGATCTGAAAATATCCCAGAAAAACCAAATTTTTATCGCTCAATATGTTGTTGTATGTAAAGAAACTGGTACTCTAAATGATTGATACACAAAAAGCATCACTAATCAATTTTATGTACTTATGATTAATGAAATTTCCAAAAAAATAAACATTTAAAGGAAAAGATGTAAAATTTTGTTCATGCTTTGACTTAAATAATTTATTTTTAATATTGTAAACAATAGCAATATAAATTAAGAAATATTCATATTACTGATTATAGTAGAACAATATTCTTATAGATTACACTTGGGTTAAAACAAATCATCTTTCAGTGTTTGGGTGATTAACCAATAACCCTAATTAACTCTATCATTATAATGAGGAAGATCAAGTTACCCTTCCAAGAGATCCCTATGGAAACTCCAGATCTTCTTACACCAAAATCAATACTTTATGTCCCTTTATATAGACTAGGATCATCGACCCACTAATGAATAATCACCTTAATATCTCTAACAAATATTTTATCAAATAATATTGAAATTTGATTTGAAAAACTTGATAATTTGAGACAGAGAGAAAATGGTCAAAAATGACTATCTCATTTCTTTGGTAATATACACATATTGGTAATACAAATTTATGGTTTACTGTTGAGTCCAGCATTGTCGGCCACTGAACCCACCATGTTGGACACCTCAGGGTCAGCTCTCGCATTTTCCCCGGTGTTGGCAGGCCCAACTCAGGTATTGTAAGGAGGCCCAAGTCTCTCTCGAGTCCACAATCTAATGCTGCAGCATTCCTGGGATAAAGTCTTGTCGAGACCTCCCACTTTATAGGCATTCTAGATGTCTCGCTTGTCACCATTTGAGCTGCAGCATTAGATCCCTAGGAGGGCCAATGACAAGGCTTTATCCCAGGAATGCTGCAGCATTAGATCGTGGACTCGAGAGAGCCTTGGGCCTCCCTACAATACCTGAGTTGGGCCTGCCAACATCGGGGAACATGCGAGAGCTGACCCTGGGGTGTCCAACATGGTGGGTTCAGTAGCCGACAATGTTGGACTCAACAAAAAGGCGCTTTTTGAGGGCAGCTCAAGTGGTAAAGGTCACTCCCTTAAGTGTCGGCTTAAGGGGCTGATAACTCGAAGTCGCGATATCGAATCCCACCAGGGCTGCAGCCTGGGGATCGAGGTCTCGACGGAGCCTTCGACTTCGAGTAATGCGGGGCCTAGTACTGTGTCAGCAGGGGCCCATTTAGGGAGTTCAGTATACTTCCGTGCTCCCCTCAAAAAACGCATTTTTGTTGAGTCCAGCATTGTCGGCTACTGAACCCACCACGTCGGACACCCCAGGGTCAGCTCTCGCATTTTCTCCGGTGTTGGCAGGCCCAACTCAGGTATTGTAGGGAGACCCAAGGCTCTCTCGAGTCCACGATCTAATGTTGCAGCATTCCTGGGATAAAGCCTTGTCATTGGCCCTCCCAGGGATCGAAGTCGAGACCTCCCACTTTATAGGCATTATAGATGTCTCGCTTGTCACCATGCTGGACTCAACATTTACCTTTGATCAACTTGTACATTAAGAAATTATTTTATTTGACTTGTGAAAGTTGTAAATATAAGTGGTCTGATTTTTCTAAATTATCAGTATATATATTTAAAAAATTAATTTCATAAAAATTTTAATTTGTTCACTAAAATAAAAGGTACTTAAATTTTTAATTTCAGTCTAATTAAAATGATTTTTCCATCTTATTATGTCCCATAAAATATTCTAAAACACTGACAGATTAAATTATTAGCACAAAATTCTCCTGACACGATTCAAGAGATTTGTTTGGTTCTAATATGCTTTATCTCTGTCACCTAGAGTGATCAGGACCTAGAGCAGCTGGATCCAAAATATGTAGCAGCAATTAAATAAATAAAAAATAGGATAAATTATCACTACAAAAAATTATGGGGCTAGTCACGCATGAATTGTCGCGTAACAAGCAAACGTGACACATTATTTATTTTTTAAAAATAATTACATGTCTTGTCGCGTATTACAAACTAAAACGTGACATAAAATATTTAAAAAAAAATTTGTCGCGTTTAAATATATCAAAACGCAACAAAATTTACTTTTAAATTTTTTAAAAATAAAAAAATAAAAAATAAAAACGTTGTCACGCATGGTAAAAAGGAAACGCAACACAAAAATAGTTTAAAAAAATAAACTTTGTCGCATATGTAAAGAGGAAACGCGACAAAACATAATTTATTTAAAAAAAATTGAAAATGTAAACAAATATTCAAATTCAAATTTCCCTCCATTCTCCCCACTTTCTCCCTATATATACCTCACTCCTTCTCAATTTCTCATTCCTCATTTTTTCCCTCCTCCCTCTCCACTTTCCTTTCTCCTCCATCTAATTTTTCTAATTTTCTTTCTACCCACTATCATTAATTCTTCACTTACATTCCTATATTATTTTGTCATGGCCTACTTGCATTTGCACACTTTCATCTACTCTTCTTTAACTTTCTTTACTCTACTTAATGTTGTTAGTCTATTATTATATGAATTAAGCTAATTTTGTTCTTTAATTTTGTAGGTTGCTTTAAAAATTTGGCTAGCTAAATTTGAGACAAAAGACTCCTCTATTATCTAGTCACACATTAAAGTGCCAAATTGCAAAACAGGACCCTAAAAAATTATACGTATTAAAATAAAAACATTTTAGATGCAACAAAATAAAAGGAAAATTTGATTTGGTTAAAAATTTGAATCTTCCGCCACTGAAGTGGAGAAAAAATTGAACTTCCCTCATGTATGAGAATATATTATATTCTGTCGCGTATGGGAATTGGTTAATGTCGCGTATGAGAGTTGGTTAATGTCACGTATGAAAAGAATTTTGTCGCGTATGAAAAGAATTGTGTCGCGTATGAAAAGAATTTTGTCGTCCACTTCCATATGCGACATAAACGAGTAAAATTATATTCCCACAACTTTTTATGATGTCGCGTTGGTTACATCTTGTCACGTTATTGCAGTTTGTTACGACAAGATAACTCGCGCTTGCATTAAACGTGACAAACCTATTTTGTCACTGAAAAAAACGTGACTACATGTCTTTTCTATGCGCGACTACCCTCACAATTTCTTGTAGTGTATACTTTTGATTCCTTATGTTTGCATCAAGTTTCAATTTAGTTATTTATGTTTGGAAAGTACACTTTTCGTCCTTTTTTGTTAATAATGTTAGTTAAACTTAAAAGATTATTTCGTAATTAAATGAGGGTAAAAAATAGCACATTTTAAAAATATAAGTATAATTACACTAAAATATTTTAATTTAAGTATTGTTTTTATATTTTAATCTTATATTAACCATTTAAAATTGTGAAGCTAATATTTCCCGTGAGATGAAGCTAACGGTGTTAACAAAAAAGAACTAAAAGTGTACTTTCTAAACATAAAGAACTAAATTAAAACTTGAGCTTTAAGGGTGTGTGAGCACGAAATGAAGATCATGCTCCATCGTCCAAATTACTTTTGGGTATTGATTTAGAATAAAATGGTCTCATTATTCTCGTATGTTCAAATATTGTGTATACAAATGTCAATTGATTATGCTGGCTTCTTGGGAAAAAAAAAAAGATTATGCCGGCTTAACTACTTTCTGAATTCATTCACCTAAACTAATGGCGATGAATAAATCTCCAGACATAAAACAATGGCCAAGAAATAAAGTTGAAACCTTTCTTGAATTTCTCTTTTAAAATTCCTTTCCAAACTTTTCCTCATCACAATTTCCACTACTTCATGTTTATTTCATATAATATTTCCACACTATTTTCACATGCTAGATGCTTTACATGAAAAAGAAAAAAAAACTAATAAACAAGTTAGAACGTACTCATGGTATGGTAAACCAATAAATCTGTTTCCTGATGATATATTCAGTTAAAAGTTTTGGATGAATTATGAGCATATTAGTAGATGTTAAAGATTTTTTCCTTACTCATATAAAGCTATGTCATTTTTCCTTTAAAAACAAGCCATATTTGTACCTTATTAACCTTAATTTGTTAGATTATGTGTAGTTCTACATCTTATAAGGGGCCTCTAATCCAACAATTGAAATCCTGATTTTCCACTTAATTAATCCTATGATTTTAATTATTATTGGAATCTCACATAATGAACCAAGACCAAAGGATTGAAGCTCAATCATTGCCACTTATGCAATTTGACAAATTCATGTGTCAATAAAAATTAATTGTAAGGAACTACTCTATTAATTTTACAACTAGAAGCCGGAATTGCAACAAGATTAACTATATAAGTTCAATTCCTCCAAGGAACCCCTATCAATAAATTGGACCTAATGAGTTATAGTCCAATGTTACTCAAGCAATCAATTAATTCACTTTTGAGTTTTATCTAAGTTTTCTAAAATATCAAATCTCACCAATCGGTGCGTCTAACATGCAATCTCGTAAACCCATTGAATTAAGTATAATTAAGTGTCTTAGAGTAGTGTGATTAATGGTTAATAATGCATTGGATTCAATTAAATCTATTTCCATAAATCTATCTATCATAAATATACATAAATAAAGATAAGTTAATGAAATTATAAAGAACACATATATAACGATATGTGTTTATGAATTCTAATTTCTCATTACAAACCAAAACAACAACAAGCTCGAATCAAAATAAATAATGAAAAGTTGAATCTATGAATTTATAAATACAAAGAGAAAACGAAAAGAAATAAGTGTTCCCTTTGAAGAACTGAAGCTCAAACTACTTCCAATAATCTCCAAGAGCTATGGAGGCCTTTATTCAATCATGGAAGGAAGAAGGAAGGAGGAAGTTGAATCTATGGAGGCTTTGAAGTTGCATATAGTTTCTAAAACCCATTTTGATTTAGGCTCCTCCAAAAAGAATGACAACTATGGTAGCTTCCACTATCCCTAACTTCCAGACTTTGACTTGACTCCAAGCCATGGTGTCCTTCATTGTTAAACCCACAATATTGTTTCCTTGATGTGGACAAGTTGTATCATACACACATAAGCTTCATTCATAGCCTAAAAAACAGAGTGCATTTTCTACTTTAAGGAGATACCATTCGGGAATTGTTTAGAGGCATTGAATTTTGAGCAAAAATCCAGCATCTCTTACTTAAAATGCAATGAGATTAGAAAAGACATAGCAAAGAAGTTAAATATATGACATATCATATTTTTTTACTGCAGAAATATTATGATCAGAGAGGAGAAGATTAGACAGCTTCAAGGATGCATAAATATATTCATGGTGAGCGCTAACCATCTAGTTATGTTGATAAAAAATCACTTGTCTGTAGAAGGGGGAGGGAAAATATTCGTTGCGTGATTTTTTATCCATATGAAGAGAGGAGAGACGATATACATACAGCTTTAATTTCCTCTCCTTGTTGATAAAGTCTTGATTTTTATTTTATACAATAGAGCCTTATTTTTTTCCACATACTCCCTCTTGTCCTTATTATAAGTCATCAACCGCCTCTAAATTTTGGTCCTTAATATAAATCACCAACCGCCATTAACCACTTCATTTATTAAAATTTTCCCAATATACACTTATCATTGGAAAAATGATTTCTTTAATTTTCCCAAGAAGAGAGAAGATGAAAAAGGTACATGTATACTCATAAAAATAGATGATTAATGAAGTGAAAAAAATGTAGTGGGTCATAGTGATAAAGGTGGGAGGTGTAAAAATGGAAAAAAAAAAGACAAATTTAATGTTGCAACTTCCATTAATCTTCATTCCTTGCTGGTATGCACAATTTGGGTGGTTGGTGATTTATAATTAGGACCATATGGGGTACTATTTATGAGGAACTCATTTATCGTCTTCCATGTGATTGCTTCTCCCTGCCGGACTTAATTGAAATAAAAAATGAAAAGAGCTTTTCCCACTCCATTTAATAAGGGGTGAGAAATTGTCAATATGTTTTACCAAATTAAGTTGTCTACTTTTTTAAGGATTTGTTTGTCTTCTAAGTTCTAATTTCTAAAGTACCAGATGACATGCACGACGTACTAGTTATAAGGAGGGGAATGGCATAAATAGACCATTTATTATCTAAACCCTAGAAGGAAATAAAAGAGAAATCTTTTCGGTGGCATAAACGTACGATAATATTCTTATCCAGAACAAAGTTTCTATTCCTAATCTTATTATTTATATAATTTTTAAATTAAAGATTCTTTCATGTTGAGCACTATACATACGGGGAGAGTAAATCTTTATTATATACCAAAACATATACCAGGCATAATATAAGTATGCAAATGGAATATATTATATAATATTAGGATATTAAGATAATTGTATTTTAAAAGTCCATACTAAATATATGTTAGGTTATAAACACGGATGAACAGAGCGAGAACTTGAGATAATTAACTTTAAACCATAATTTCATGCCACAATGCAAGATGCCCTAACAATGGTCATCCAAATCTTCAAAAGGTGATTGTGATTCTTCTAAGAACAATAAATTTATTCTTAATCCTAGTACACGTGATAGATATTTACCTGTCATAGTTGTCTGTCTCCCACTATTTAACCATAAATGCTTTCCCCAAATATAATGGACTATAGGAGTAGAGCTGGGATTTTGGGTTAGTCCAATTCAAATTGGTCGGCTCTTGACTCAGCCCACTTTTAATTTGGGCTAACCTATTTTTAGTCCATTTTAATTCAAGTTTTACTTTTTTTCAATCTAATCCACTTTTTTTGTGCTTTTTAGTGCTCAACTTGATCTAAAAACAAAATTTACGTGTAAAGTTGGGATTTCAGACTAACCCAATGTGACCCACTTTAAAAGCGGGGTTAGAGTGTGTATATAATATATTCACCGTAGGTGTTCTCAAAGTTTATATAAACTCATAAAAATATAAAACAATACTTCAATACTCCCTCCGGTCCCTAATATAAGAGCTAGCCGCAAAAAAAACGCTTCTTAAGAAAACATGTAAATGTTAGTTGGGTGTCTGAAGTTAATGTTTTTTTTCCAATATTGCCCATATTTATTACGATACTTTTAAGAGAGAGAAATACATAAGCATTAATAAATATGAAAGAGAGTTAGGGGTAAAGTAGGAAAAAACACATTAAATAAGGAGAGAATGTGAGATGAACTCTTATATTAGGGACCAAAATCATTCAAATTTAGGGCTCTTATATTAGGACCAGAGAGAGCAATTAACATGTAATAGTTACTTTTATTAATAAATATATGTTTAAAGTATCTAATAAAATCATAAATACAAGAAAGAATATTAATTTAATTTAAATATATTTTAATTATAAATAGTTTATATCAAATATGTTGGCATATAATCATTAAAATTTTCAATAAAGAAAATTCTTTAAAATTTATATATGAGTATATATTTATTGGATATATTATAACAAAAATGAGATTTAGAGCAAGTTGACAAGATTATTCTGTGGTAAAAATGTAAAAAGATTAAATTCAATGTCTTAACCAATGAATTTAACTAAATTTATAGTAAATACAAATTTAAGTGCCTCATAAAGCGGTTTGATTACATAAAAACATAAAGTCTATAAAATTAAATAAGTGTTATGAAATAAGAAGAAAAATTATGATCATAAGAAGGAAGATGAAGAGAATATATGTAAGACTAGAAGTGGAGGAATAGAGCATTTCTCATTCACATATATTCTTGGTACAAAATGTATTGTATTTGGCCTCTATTTATAGGCCGTCACACATTAAAACATGAAGCTATGGTTACAAGCATTGTTGTCAAACTCGCGAGTTGACTCTCCGATTTTACCGTTTTTACGACACTACCTAAACAAAACGTGTCACGAGTCACCTGAATTTTCAGTCTTTGAAAATTCGGTAGAAACTTACGTGTTTACATTGTGAATTCACCGTTTTTACGTTTTTACCTTACAGAAAATTTTGTTAATTTGCTATTAAACTCATTTTAATTATTTTTAATTGACAAAATTCAATGAATTTAAATATGAATTTCATAGAAATTTATCTATTGAGGTTGATATGATATGAATATTGATATATTTAAATTTATTATCTGTATTTAAAATAAATTTAAGTCAATTTATTATTATTTTTTGTATTTTTATTTAATTATATAAAGAAATACATGCTTTTTTATAAATGTAAACTCTTACGAGTTTATGATTCGAGTCTACCGATCCGAGTTTACCTTATCTCCACGAGTTTACTTAAACTCACGAGTTTGACAACCTTGGTTACAAGAATTGAAGAAGTACATAATGACTAATAATCATAAGAAACCTCCACAAGTCATTCATGGGGAGGTTATAGGAAAAAGAATCCTAAGAGTCATGGACATCCGCTCATACAATAATATTTATAACACTCCCCCTTGGATGTCCATAACAAATATTATTGTGCCTCATTAAAACCTTACTAAGAAAAATCCATTGGGATAAAAACTCAGTGAAGGAAAAAGAGTACACAATAATTATCAGTGTTGCCTCGTTAAAAACCTTACCAGGAAAACCCAGTGGGATAAAACCTTGGTTAAAGGAAAAAGAGTGCAACATGATATTATCTCCCCTTGAAAAGGACCACTTTGACTTTCTCACATAACAACATCAGTTTTACTCCCCCTAGTAACACATCCCGTTTGTCTCAATTGAGTATATCAATTTTCCAATCATATTCCTTCCAATGCTATTTGAGCATATCGTCATGTCGAATTGCATCATCATCAAATATCTTGTTAAAATATATTCCTCTAATATATCTTCATGATATATTTTACATCCACATATTTATTCAGAGTCACTGTCAATTTTCGAACCTGCAACATCTGAATTCTTCTACAAAATTGTGATATGTAATAGCAATAAAATTAACAAATATTTATGAGTCCACTATTTATGACCAAAAATGAATATAGAATTTCATAACTTGATCTATATGTCAAGTAATATGCGAAATAATATATTTTCTAAATGATAAAATATTTTATCTAAATTTCTAATATATGCTTCTGACATTTTTCAATAATTCAAGAACACTCATGTAAATTCCATCATCAAGTGGGATATATTCAAGTATTGATGCACTTTTTCTTTTCATATATTGCCAGACTAATAAAATTTGTAGCATACTTGTATCCACCACAAAATAATACATCTTATGACAATCTTTATAAGTTTTGTCATAAGCTATGTTTCACACAAGTATTTATATCTCATAATAACTTATATTTCTGAATTTAGAACTTCTGGGCTTCCGGCCCATAATTTTCATATTTTGAAACATATTCAAATTTTCACTTCTTTTCATTTTCTTTTGGTCAATCATGTTTATATCTACTTCTCATGACATATCTATGTATAAGATCCTCATTCATTCACGTGATATCATTATCAAAATTGTTGACAACCACTTTATTCCTTTCGATTCCATTTGTGACATAACTTATTGAGATCTCCTTGTTTTTATAGGTACCTATACCCCTTTGAGGTTTTTCAATTAGTTATGTCTTGACACTCTTCTGGAATGCCTGCCTTCCCAATATGATCATCATACTTATAAACTCCTATTTATATAAAGTATTTACATTTGGAATCAATTGATTTTATCATGCTTCAGGCATGTCACATTTGTAGGAGCATTTTTAGCTAGAATATGAGATTCAATAATTCTCATTTAGGTCAGTAATTATATATCTGACATACACTTTTTAATATTTCATAAATTCAACATCTGATGAACTCCTGTTCATACACTTTGTAATATTTTAGGAATGCAAAATTTGATGAACTTCTGGTTCATACTGCTACATTTGAGGATCTACATTCTATAATCATAATGCGTTCACTGAATTTTCTTTCCAGCTACACAATTTCTCCCCCTCATATTTGCATAACTTTCGTTAAATGTTGTATAACAAATAATCATGTGGTATAAGTCTTTTAAATCGTTTTGTTTCTGTTTGAAACATCATTTTGTTTCATTTAGAAACATGAAGGAATCATTTATCCAACAATTTTATCAACTTTGTATAATTATCCATCTATGCACATCATGACATTGTGGTGGATTATTATGCATTTGCAGAGCACACTCAAACTCTTTAGATGGAAATTACCTGGCTCCTGACCAAAAGCCGATTTTAGTGGGAGAATTTCGTTGGCTTAAAGTTAATAAGTGTTGCAACATAACAATGAAATAAAAACAATGTTCTCATAAGCATTGATGTAGCTATTCATGGAGGCTTTAAACAACGATTTCTTGATCATATAATCTGGAAATTGTGCACTCAATATAATGTCTTATTTAGACAATGCTGCAAACTTCAAGTTGGAAGCTAATATATAATGTCAAATGTAACCATCTTGTAGATGCATCTATCAAATTTATTGTATGTATACTTATTTGGTTTACATGTTATTTGGATGGGCCCATCAATATGATATATTTCCAGAAATATAGATCTATTCCAAATCACAACCAGTGATATTTTCAATATAAATTTTTGAGAACAAGCAGCACAACATGACTCTTTGGGAAGAATCTTCTAGTTCTTCTATGGATGTCAATATTTGATATCAATAATTTAATGGTTGATATATTTGACTTGGATGATCAAACAAGTCAAGCCAACAATAAATTTATTCAGATCAGAAAACTTCTGGTATACTGTATCATATTTCTTAACCAACATTGAACTTTTCAACTTTCATATTGTAGAGTATCATAGTATGACATCCATTGTTCCATATTTTGGGAGATTTGACTATGTAAGTGTTGAACACTTAACTCACACTTATACTCCAATAATCTCCCCCTCAAGTGTGAGTAGTCATACCGATAAACAACATATTCATGTAATTCAAAGACAACTTTAGTAATATAATAACCTACATTTCATTGAAAGATAACAACTTTACTTACTCACATACAAATTTAGATTTCAATCCAATTGAAATTTATTTCTCTTTCATAGACTTAATGAACCAACGTTATTTTTCCTTTTTCTTATGCATATGGACTAAAGTCCTAGTATCAAAATATGAATCTTGATTTTCATAAAAACTATCCTAGAACTACATGATACTGTTGCATTCATCTATATATCTTTATCAATAATTCCTTTCAAATTGTTTCATTTGATGGTTAAAGTATGAATTGTTCAAAAAATTTTCTCTATATAAAGAAATATGAATAGATCTAATCACAACTCATAATGATCACAAAAATGAAGGGTTATAATAGAATAAATAACATTAATTCAAGAGAAACTCAAAAACATATTATAATGCTTAAGAATCAATGGGTATAAGATAATGGTAATAATTTTTTTCACAATTTTTTTAATCTAATTAAATATCCATATTTCTATTAAACACCCATAAATTTTACTTTCATCACATAAACCAATATCACCACCACCTTTCTTAGTGAGTTTTTGCATAAATGAAACAAATTTTTATTCTCTCAATTACAATATGAGATAATCATATAACTTTTACCTACAAAATTTCACATAAAATCAATTTATTCTAATATACATATCAACAACATAATTAAATGTATAAAACTTACAATAGTAATATATTCAAAGCCATTTAATTATTTTTATTAATAAAATGTAACATACTAGATAACAAATAATTTCTATTTTTATTGTCAATGAGTCATATTAACAAATAATTTTCATGCCCTTAAACAATAAGGTAGAAAGAAATCATAGATATTAAAATGCAAGAAATTCATGTAATATGGGTAGAATTCTTGGAGAAATTCAATAATAAAATTGAACACTTTATCAATCATAAGCCATTGAAAAATAAGTCAAAAAATTCTCCAAACCTGGTCAATAAATTGTAGTGGAAAAGGTCTCCTATAGCATGGATTATCTCCAATGCAAACTCAATTATTACTTTTGGTATTTGATTTCATATATCATTTTAACACTTATTACTATAACAACTTCAAAAAATAATTATAGTTATTTCTCTTTCACAAATTAATCACAATAAATTTGAAGAACAATAAATTTAAGGGTAAAGGTGCAATAATGGGTCCAAACAATTACGCCAGGAGCACATAGGGGCAAGAAGTATTTTCGGGTTCAATTCTGGGTCTGAAGAATAAATATTGGTGCAATATAGGGTACGCCGTTAATGTTGACCGACGTTGACCGTTAAACGCTGACGTGGCGGGGAAATTAAGATTTTTTGCTGACGTGGCATGCTTATGTGGCAATATTTTTCTGAGTGTGTGGGGTCCACATAATTTAAATTAATAAAAAAATAAAAAAAACACCCCCCCCGCACCCCCCATCCCCCCTTCTTCTTCTTCCTCTTCCCCGACGCCCCCCACCCCCTCCCAACCACCACCACAACCCAATCCACACCCCCTCCGGCCGCCACCACACCCCCACCACATCCAGTCTTCCTCACTCCTCACATCACCATCGCCCTCCCCTCCATTCCCCACACCACCTCGCCCTCCCCCTCCCCTCCCTCCCACCCTCCATAGCCAACCACACCCCGTCTCTGCCACTCCTCACTGTCCCTCCTTCCGCCGCCGCCACCCCGCACCAGCCAAGAGGAAGATACGAAGTTGTTCGTTGAGGTTGTGTTTTGGAGGCAGCGAAGAGTTGGGGGTTGATAGTGGTTGCAGCGGCAACGTCGAAGGTGGGTGGCCAGCCGTGGGTGATTTGGAGGTGGTGGAGAAGCTTCGGTTGACGACGGTGAACCGAGGCTGAGGTCGAAGAAAGGAGGAACAGACCCGTGGTTGGCCATGGAGGGAGGGAGGGAGGGGAGGGGGGAGGGCGAGGTGGTGTGGGGAATGGAGGGGAGGGCGATGGTGGTGTGAGGAGTGAGGAAGACTGGATGTGGTGGGGGTGTGGTGGCGGCCGGAGGGGGTGTGGATTGGGTTGTGGTGGTGGTTGGGAAGGGGTGGGGGGCGTCGGGGAAGAGGAAGAAGAAGAAGGGGGTGGGGGTGGGGGTGGGGGTGGGGGTGGGGGGGTAGGGGGTGGGGGTGTTTTTTTATTTTTTTATTAATTTAAATTATGTGGGCCCCACACACTCAGAAAAATATTGCCACATAAGCATGCCACGTCAGCAAAAAATCTTAATTTTCCCGCCACGTCAGCGTTTAACGGTCAACGTCGGTCAATATTAACGGCGTACCCTATATTGCACCAATATTTATTCTTCAGACCCAGAATTGAACCCGAAAATACTTCTTACCCCTATGTGCTCCTGGCGTAATTGTTTGGACCCATTATTGCACCTTTACCCTAAATTTAAATAATAATAGTAAAGAGCATTCTTATTGGAAATTCACAAATCATTATCACTATATTTCTCGCATTCATTTTTCATATTATTAATATTCCAAATATTGATTGGTCTTCAGGACCATACCATTGTATTACTTGCTTTCATTGACTATAACTTCTTAGTCATATAAACTTATCATCAAAATCTTATATTTTTATATCACCAAATGTTGGTGTCCTTAATTTCACAACATGGTCATTTTCATGTGTGATTATAACAAAATATGCTAATCAGTCTTCAGGACTTTTATTTTAACGTATTTCTCCCACAAATTAATCATATCAAATGAAATAACAATAATAATGTCATCAAATGAAATCACATCAAATGAATATATTATGAAAATATAATATAGGATATAACTCATCAAATGATATATGCAATATGTAAATAGCCTTATATATATGAAATAACAAGATAATTATTTACATAAATAATGAAATAAATATCAACATTAAATTATAACTGAAAATAAACATTATTGACCCTTTGGGGGTTATCAATTTTTCTTATGCCTTACAATAATAACCCTTCGGGGGTTATCAATATTTTTTATGCTTTTCAACAATGACCCTTCGAGGGTTATCAATATTTCATTTCTTTGTATCATAATCATAAATTGATACATACTTATTCATATGTCATCTAGTCATTGTGTAAATTTTTCATATGACTTCTGATCATATACTTATTCTTATAGCATCTCATTATTTTGTAAAATTTTCTCTCTTTTCTATGACTTCTTGTCATATTTTCATATTTTCTCATAATATTTGTCTTAGACTTCTTGTCATATTTTCATATTTTCTCATAATATTTGTCTTTAAGACCACATCAAATATCTTCCAAAGTTATAAAGCTATTTTATGTCACTTGATGCTTAAGTCATTTGTCACTTAAGTCATTTCTCATTGGCCTTCAAGGCTAGATAATAATATTTTGAGCATCAAATTTTCACTCATCTTTTTCATGCCCCCTTTTTAAATAAAAAAAAAATCATAATATGGTTTTATACCAACAAACTTTATCACAGCAATGAAACTTTAATTCATCTTATAAATCAAATTTGGGAGTGTCATGGCTTCAAGCCATTGGATAAAGTGACATTATAATATATCATGGATTTTTATCTCATAATGATTGAATATATGAATAATGATATAAGAGTAAATAATATAACAAATTATATTATAACTAGAATAATATGAATCCCAATATAAAAATAATAAACATAAATAAAAAAATAATAAATGACAAAATAAAGGGAAATAATGAATGACATAATATAAACAAAATAAAATACATAATATAAAATGAATAACAATAAATAAATAAATGTGAATATTAAATGGCATAATATTGTAATAATACTATATATATGATATTATATATATAACTTATATTAAATATATGAATTACAGGCGGTGAACCGACCAATCGAATTCATATATATAAATGTAAAACATTAAAATTAAATATGCACAACGGGAATTTTCGTGAGAAATTAAAGGGCGTATGAATTACAGGCGGTGAATCGACCATTCGAATTCATTGTGACAGCCTCTCTAACCCTCCGAAAGGGGTATGAATATGATGCGAGGAAACAAAATAAATAAATAATAAATAAATAGTATTATATATAATATAATAATAATAAATGACATAATATTATAATAATACTATATATATTGAGTAGTATTATATATATAAGTAATATAATATATATAAAAGTATATGTATCACGTGTGTGTTAGTAATATATAAGAGTATATAAGTAATATAATATATGAGTGATATATTTGTGTATTATCAACAACATTAAAAACAAATGTAAAGAACATACCTTAATATTTTGGAGCAAACTCGTGCTGATAACATGTTATGAAATAAGAAGAAAAATTATGATCATAAGAAGAAAGATGAAGAGAATATATGTAAGACTAGAAGTGGAGGAATAGAGCATTTCTCATTCACATATATTCTTGGTACAAAATGTATTGTATTTGGCCTCTATTTATAGGCCTTCACACATTAAAACATGAAGTTATGGTTACAAGAATTGAAGAAGTAGATAATGACTAATAATCATAAGAAACCTCCACAAGTCATTCATGGGGAGGTCATAGGAAAAAGAATCCTAAGAGTCATGGACATTCACTCATACAATAATATTTATAACAATAAGCAATTTGTGGATTTGACAATAGTACGTAGTGGTATAAACATAGATAATAACCACTTATTTATAATGAAATATTTTTATATGTTATATATGAAAGATTCATTTATATAGCCCTAAGTATTAAACGCGTTTAGATCTATTAGTATTAAATGAAATTTAGAAAATACATTTATATTTAATTTCCTTATTTGGGAAAATAAGTATTTCTCCTATTTGTTGTCCTTAGCAATTAAAGGTATCTGATTAAAATTATCATTGGAAGATATTTACATCTATGATGTATAATATATATCACTTGTTCCAAATTGGTTTTACCTTAGCTTCCAGAAACAAGTAAGTATATCTAAAATTTAAAATCAATTTATTTAAAGTTTTTTAACTCAATAAAACGTCTAGTTTATTATAGTAAAGTACATTTTGGATCATTTATATCTGAATTATGTTTCTTGTTAGCATCTTAATTTTATACATGGCATTTTTAATATCTCAGTCCTATCTACCATGTTATATAAATTTGCGTATGGTGTTGAGCTATGTGATAAAAATGAATTATTTTTGATATGGAGTGACACTATTAATCAGTGATTAAACATATGTTTGAATAATGGTCTAAATTTTTTTGATAAAAAGACAAAATGATATTAATTAACAAAGATTACATAGTTCTAACAACGTCGTGAAAAAGAAAAGGAAAAGCGTTAAACTAATCATCTGTAAGTAAACAAGTAGGAACCAACCTAAATGTAGGGTGGATCACAAAAGCAACAACTCTACTCAAGACGCCGAACTATTAAAGTCTATGCTACGTTTACGAATATTTTAGATGGTCAAACGCTTCATGAATAAGCAAGACTAATGTATCCAGTTTAGACAATACAAAAGCAATCCAGGGCAAAAAGCACTTGGTCGTGGATTGGTAGTGCACTTCCAGGTGAAAGTTTGGAGAAAAGACCATTCAAAACAGACCAGGATGTGATATTTAGATGATCGCTGGAGTTTCCACTTCTTGACCAAAACATTAGAGGTGACTGAGGTTTGATGATGAACCATCACATTAGTCTTCTCTTCAAAATCTAGAGTAGAGAAAGCTACTATTGACTAAAACTCCCTAATAATATCTTGTGGTTGAGGAGTACGACTTCTATGAACAACTTGATATGAACAACTTGATTATGCATTTCTTAGACATCATTCAAGAATGAAACACTACCACAAATTACCCCTTTTACATGCGCTTATTTTGGCCTCTACATGCGCTTATAAAGCGCATGTAGAGGGGGGCGCTGGTAAAGGCTCTACATGCGTAGAGGGGGGCTATACATGCGCTTAAAGCTCATGTAGAGGTATGAACCTCTACATACGCTTTAAGCGCATGTCTACATGCGCTTAAAGCGCATGTAAAGGTACATACCTCTACATGCGCTTTAAGCGCATGTAGAGGTACATACCTTTACATACGCTTTAAGCGCATGTACAGCTATATTTTTTTTTTAATATTCATTTTACATCTGCCACCTGTATTACTTTCAAAAGTCACCAGAAACATTGTACCTGAGAATTACGTGAAATCTAACTAACAGAAGTATATATTCTGTATCAAAATTACGTGAAATCTTTCATGTAGACTAATATCAATCAAGTTGTATTTGAAAAATTAAATAATATGACATGGCATGCGTTCATATCAACAAATGTTTAGGCAGAAGGAAAAACCACTAATTAGGTACACTCATGTAGGCAACATATGTAGGCTATGAGATTTCGCTAATATACATATAGACCTAAGGGGACTCATCTATCACAAAACTAATGAAAAAACACTCAACTAAGGTCAAATATATAAGAAACCCAGAAGAAAGAGCAGCATGAGGAAAACTAAAATTTCATTATAAAATTACCTTCACCACAAGGGGCTTTCCTAGTGGTGATTTTAAGAACTTTAGTGGGAATTCTCATAGGTCCCTTCACCCTCAGTTTCTTGTCCTTGGCACCACGAACCAAGTCAGCACAAACTGCCAATAAGCAAAATTCAATCATCAGGTAAATATCTATCAAATTACCAATCAAACTCAATGTGATATACACTACAAAGTCTGAGCCCTATTCATAACATCTAAAGAAAATCTCGTTTTTTAGTTAATCCTGAGGAGGATCATAGATTTAATACAGATATACAAAAAACTGTAAAAGCTAATAATTTTCAACATTAATGCTCTTTCCAATTTCCATATCTTTTTTTTGTAGAGTAGAATCTGAATGTAGTCATCATTGAGGTTGTTATTAAAGTATTTAAATATAATTGAGATACACGTGAACAACAAATCAATGATATGAGACCAAGAACTGCAAATCTGTTGTACCAACAGGAACCAATATAGGGTACATATTTTTTCGTTTTGATATTTTGCAGCTGTTATAACTTTTTGGTGTCAAGAGATTTAACGGTCTTGAAAAATATTGTTGGCAGTGAATCACGTACCCAATAGTATCTAAGTAATTTGGTACATAACTTGTTAATCCACTGTAGCATGTGAAGCCAGAGTAGTTTGCTTCTTGCTTTCCAAAGAGCTTTGAACGCACCTAAGAAGATAAACAAACAAATATTCAAATCCAAAGGCAGTGTCTAAAGCAAACTTTAATTTTAACAGATTAAAAGCAAGAGAATCAAGGATACTGTAAATTACTTTTGACCATATTCCATCAGCTCCTATCAAAATATCACCATCAAAGTGCTGTCCATCTTGAAGGACCACTCTAACCTGATAATAAATAAACAGTTAATCAATGTATTGTTGTGTTTAGTAATCAGAAAATGGTTTTTATTGTTTAGGAAGAATATCATACCTTGTTAGGTTCTTGCATGAAATCCACAACTTTAGATTTGTTTCTGAGTATGTTTGGCCCAACTGCATTCACTAATATATCTTGCAGAGTCATTCTATATATGACTGTGGTAAGAGGAAGGCCCTTCTTTAAAGCGGCAGTCAAAAGATCAACCTGAAAAGAGTAAAACAATTTATCAAAGAATAAAATCTTTAGATGCAATTTATCTTACCAAGTTTTCTTAAACGTCTTCCAAGATGGTCAAATAGGCTAAACACATAGAACATTCAGAAAAATGGTAAAAACCCACAAGTATCAATAATGACACAGAATTAGTTGGTATAGCAGCAATATTAAACTTCAAGTGATAATTTAAATTATCAAATGCTCAACAAGATGTTAATGACAAGAATAACAGTATAGAAGAATAAGAAAAAGAAAAGATGCATTCAAACTGAATAGCCCCTAAGTCATGCATGCATCTGTTTCCTCCTTCAATCATATTCACACCAATGATCTGAGTAACACATTTTCCAACCAATTGTAGCTTTCTAATAGAAGGCAATTTTGTTTGAGACACTATCAGATACTAAACAGAAACCAAGTAATCTTACTAAATTTCGATGGTGAAGTTTAGCTACCAACATCACTTCAGTCTTACATTCTAAATCTCCTTGGCTAGAGTGCTTGGACAACATTTTCACAGCAACTTCTTGCCCATCAGGAAGTCTACCCTGCATTTATTTATTATAGTTGAAACATATGAATAATGAATTAACTAACAGCCACACACACATCCATGTTTTTTCACTGTCAATTATATATATGGTGAGCCATCAGTGCCATGTATATTTATTTCTTGGTAACAAGTTAGTATACCTTATATACAGGCCCAAATCCTCCTTGACCAAGTTTATTTGCAGCAAACAATAGCTCCAATCAGTGAAATTAAAATTTATTAGAGTAGTGTGATAAAAGATCATGCATTGTAAATCAACTTGAAATTAGTTACCATCCTAGCCAAACTCATACACATATACTCCATTTCACATATCCAAAGGCCAGACAAAAATCAAATTAAATAAGAAAGTTCAAAACAGAATCTTAAACCATAAAATGAGGACCCACTTCAACCACAAAACCAAGCATACAACTTCACACAATAACCACAATAATTAGAACAAGTAAAACATCCCAAAACTAGTCAATTCATAAAAACTGATACATGGAGACTCTACCAAAAACCTATCTTTAATTTAACTTAAAATCCTTCACAAGAACTAGTATAAAAACTTGAAAACAAAAATAAACGGAAAATCAAATTGAAATGCAACTGAACTTGATCAAATTACACATACATTGAAATCAATCAGTTTTACCACATTCACATATGTATTAATTTAAAGAAATCGACCCAATGACCAATAACCCATCAGATTTGTCAAGCTCCCAAAGTTAGGGTTTTCAATAACTCCACAAGTACTCAACAAATCAGACCTGCAAATGTTTTTATAACCTTTTTAAGATTATTTAAATAAGCAATTTTGCAATTAAAATACCTATAAACCCCAAATACCAACTAAACTCAAAACCCTAACTCGGACACTCTTCCAAACTCACTGAAAAATAAAAGAAACGGGTATGGAAATTGCTTACAAAGTTCCAAAACGAGAGGAAGAGGACTCCCAACCGCCGGTCGTCGTGCCTTTCGCCGGAAATCGGCCACCACCGTCAGTAGGATGAACAAAATCGAAAATAGAAGGAAGAGCATGAGAAAATAACTTTAAAATGGAAGCATAGCCCAATAAATACTAAAAAGGCCGAAGCTTTTACCCATTTCTCGCCTATGCTTCGCCGGAAAATGCAACACCCGACAGAGAGATGAAGCAAACGAACGAGGAAGCTCGCTGGAACATTGAGGGAGGCTGCCACTGCTGTTGCCGTCGGCCGTCGGATTTGCAAGGAGAAACAGGGAGGATTCGTTGGGTTTAAGAGGAGAGTAAAACGAACTAAGATAAAGGGGAAAGGAGGGGAGGGGAGGTCGCGCCACCGTGCCGCCGTTTCAGCTCGCCGCCGAAGGAGGAGCTCGCCAGATTCAGAGTGGTGGCTGAAGGGTTAGGGTTTTGGGAAGGGGGTGTCGGGATGAGGGAGGTGGGTTCGAATGAATGGAGAAGGTGAGTGAGTATGTATATATAGTTAAGTGAAAATTACAACTGACTAAAAGATAACGTTTACATGCGCTTAAAGCGCATGTAGATCCTCTACATGCGCTTTAAGCGCATGTAGAGCCTGTACATGCGCTTTAAGCGCATGTATATGTAGTATAACTAAAGCATAACACCCCAATGGGGTGCTCTAGCTTATAAACACTTGCATGAGTAGCTTATGACATTTGAGGATGAACTCTTATGCATGACTTCAAGTTTTTCACTCCAATACTGCCTCTACATGCGCTTAAAGAGCATGTAAAGCCTCTACATGCGCTTTAAGCGCATGTAGAGCCTGTACATGCGCTTTAAGCGCATGTATATGTAGTATAATCAAAGCATAACACCCCAATGGGGTGCTCTAGCTTATAAACACTTGCATGAGTAGCTTATGACATCTGAGGATGAACTCTTATGCATGACTTCAAGTTTTTCACTCCAATACTGCCTCTACATGCGCTTTAAGCGCATGTAGAGGTAGAAACACCCTTTACATGCGCTTAAAGCGCATGTAAAGGGTGTTTCCATATAATTTTGAGCTCTTCACCTAAGTTCATTTTATATTTTATCTCTAAATACTTAAATTCTTTTCTAGTCATTGTTTTAGTGAATTTTAATTGATGCACATTTCTATACATGCGCTTAAAGCGCATGTAGAGATAAGGTCTCTACATGCGCTTTAAGCGCATGTATAGATTCTTACCTGTACATGCGCTTAAAGCGCATGTAAAGGACCCTCTATACATGCGTTTCTTCTAAGCGCATGTAAAGGTGCGCTGGTAGAGGGACAATTTGTAGTAGTGAAAAGATGTTTCTCAATAATAATTTCACTATATTTGCTTGTAATAAGGAATTGCTTGAGCCAATTCAAAAGGTCATTAAGAGGGAAATGAGATGGATGACACATAAAAAAGCATATATAGAATGATGGTCTAGATAAATTACTACAACTTGTATATTTCAACGTCAAGGTAAAAACTCTCCTTAATGGTTACTCTAGGGCAACAATGGCCCTTTATATGGTGCTTGTATAAGGTGTCAGAGGCACATCAACATCAGTAGGTTAAAAAGAAGAATTTAACAGTTGAACTTAATATTAATAAAGCTGGAGGTAAATTTGTTATGATTTGGATACAAAAAATGCTCCCCTTCTAGATACTTAGTGCATTCTTCTGATTACTTCCGTTCCGAGAAAAAAATGGACATTGACCCCAAGATTAAGGGATTAAAATGCATTCCATAAACTTAATTAATAATACCAAATTAAAAGGAAATTTAAAACAAATTTAAAGAACTAAAATACTTCATTCATTCTAAAAAGGGGAAAAAGGGAAAAGTTAAGTCAACCGTGAACGGGATATCCTTACCTAATAAAGTCCTAAACTTCCTATTGCTCCGTTATGTTACTTTCCAAGTTAATAAAGGCCAAGTGGTACTACATCAATTGGTTTAAATCAAACGAATCAGTAAAGAAAACCATTTTGGTTTATATATTTTTTTTTGCCAGCATTTTGGTTTATATATACAAGTGTCCGTGTGTGTGTGTGTTGTTTTAACTTAAGTTTATATCGTTTATTTTTTTAAATAAAAATTTTATGTCGTTTCTTTCAGCGAGATTTTGATTCTCTCAGTACTCCACGTCATGGGAATCCGAATCATTGCCCAACCTTATATGAATTATGAACTGACACAATGAAACTCGAATCTTTTTTAATGTAAGTTTAATCTTCTTTAACTTATTACTTATAATACCCCTGATTTATGCTCATATATATTCTTGAAATATATATCATATATATATACACACATACAAATTTGTTCACACATACAAACACGCGCGCGGTTAACTATCTTCCATTATTGTTTATTTTTATTAAACATATAGTATATTTTTAGTGCATACTAAATGGAGCATTTTTTTTTTTGATCATATAATAAATAAAGCATGAGACTACCACAATCACAATAATACTTATACCATATGAATTTTGTTACAACAAAATCTTTTAGTGTTCTATTCAGTATTTTTTTTTTTACTTTTTTGACATAACTTTATGCTGCATGATCTACATTCCTCGTGGGGATGAGAAATGAGCATATATTGTTCACGGGTATTAGAAGTATGATTTTTTATATATCACGTTTATATGTTGATCTAAATCAAATTGAACTATTTCATTAAAACTAAATCGCAATTAAATTGAAAGTTCGATATAAACTTTATTGGTGGATATGCGGAAGCTACTAGGAGAACTAATTCAAAACTCTCAGTTACACTTCAACATTATTATGAGTCACAATCAAAGTGTCCATTATTATATGTATTCCCTTTACAATTGAATGGCTGCTAATTTTCTGTAGAAGAATCAGAATCTCTCCCTCTCTTAGCCACACCTAATTTCAAACTCTAGAAGAGTATTATAACACAGAGTACAAATATGCAAAGAATAGAGCATATATTTTTGCTATATAATATAAGTAATTGAATGTGGCCATATATTTTTGTATGGTTTTTACGAATTTTGAGACACACTTTAGAATCTTTTTACAGTATAGTATATGCCCTAAGTACTGAATCACCTGCCTGCATGTCTGTGAGAAGGATAATGAAATGACCATTACTTGATTAAATTCGTGTATAAGTATATATAAATATATAGCCATGTCAAAAGGAGACAGCAGCACGAGGAATTGTTTTTAGTACTAAAATGGGATATTCGTATTTCACATCAAAAACTAATTTTTTCGGATTTATTGAACCATACATGATCGATAGAGAATCATATTCTCAGAATTATTGTTCTCGATGCTTTAATATCTTTTAACTAAGCCAGCGTTGCAAGTAAAAAAAACAGAATGAATAGAAAAGAGAATTTTCTGAGGAGATTTACCGACTGTTGAGATGATGCGTTCTGGCTCATGCAAGGACGGAATATTCTGTAGAAGTTAATTGAGTTCATGGAACTAAATTATTATATTCTGTCCAAGTAATGTCCCCAATATCTCCAAACGTACATACAAATACTTTCTATTTTTGTTGAATTTTTTTTATGGTTAAGAAGGAAATCTGAATTCTAGGACGGCAAGGATATGTCAAAATTATGTTTAAAGGACAATGAAAAGGCATGTTAAAACTAAGTTTCATTTATCCTATCGATATGTTCTTTTAGCTTACTATTATAGAAGAAAATTTATATCTGTAGTAATTTTATTTTATACAAAATTTTAGATTGATCTCTCAATAAGGATTTTATGATTTTTTAAATAATGATTTTTTTGTGTTGATAAGCTGGTTAGTGAACTCAACAAACACTTCACTAATTAAGAGAGAAAATAAAAACATTGTTAGGGTTTGTTTGGTATGACAGATTTGGATGGGGATGCAAAATTTTTGTGAGTTAAATAATTAAAAAATTGAATTAATAGATCTATGATATTTTAATGAATATAAGATGTAATTAAAATAAGAGAATAAGAAATATCAATAAAAATTTTTAACCCCTCTTCTCTAATTTTTCGTAAATTCAAGTAAAAACAATGTTCCTTGCCGTCTCCTCATGCAAAACAGCACCTTCAAGAACAAAAAGTACACTTTTGCCTCTTATAAGTATTTATTTCCTCCAGTATAAATTTTGATGAAAGGATAATCTTATAAACTCATTTTTCATAAATAGGGATCAAACTGGAAATGATGGAAAGCTTGAGAATTTAGACTAAAGTGAAAAGAAAAATATTTGGAAGGACAAAATGTAATTTTACATAACCCCTTTGTTAAATAAAGGGCTAAAGTGCAATAATGCCCATGTAATTGTAAAAAAGGTGCAAAAATAGCTATGCAAAATTTTTTAGAGCAAAAATGCCCGTCAAATTTCAAAATTGGGGCAAAAATGTCCATCACAGTTAATTTTTTTACTTTTTCACTTATCATCCTCTGTCGCGTCATCATCACCTAAGGGCAAATAAACACATAAGCTTGCCACATGTTTTAGCAAGAGATGAATCAGCAGATGATGATGCGGCAGAAAGTCAAAAAATTAATTGTGATGACATTTTTGCCTCAGTTTTGAAATTTGATGGGCAGTTTTGCTCCAAAAAATTTTACATGGCTATTTTTACATCTTTGTGACAATTACATGAGCATTTTTACACTTAAGCCCTTAAATAAAACCTCCCTCCCTCCCTCCCCCTCTCGATCTCCATTTGTTCAAGAAAAATCTTGAACGTACGGAACTGGGCAAATGAACAATGCGATGAACACTATTTCAAAAATTTGTACGGAATAGAGGAATGAACAATGCGATCATGGGGAAGAGATTTATATTAGAAGATAGATACTAGAAAACAAAATTAGCCGTTAAGTTATAACAACTCAGATCACAATCAGTTTATTCAAATACTTGATGATTTTATTTGACATAATAATGCATCCAGTCCTTATTTTAAATTGTCTATAATTATACATTTTCTTTAAAACTAATCTATTATACTTCTAAGCTAACATGAGAATTCTAATTTAATTAGATAAATATGACTACCTCCGGTCCTAAATATAAGACCTAGTTGACTTTTTTTGGAGAGACTAAGGTTGCGAAATATGTTATTAAATTATGACATATTTGATATATTTTTAGATTATCCATTAGTATATAGGTAAAATAAACTTGTCGAAGGGAAAAAATTAGGTAAATCAATTTATAATTAACTTATTTTGTTTTTTTAGGATTTTTTAAAAAAGTCAACTAGGTCTTATATTTAGAAGCGGAGGAAGTAGATTTAATAGTATACTCCCTCAGGTCCTAAATATAAGACCTAGTTGACTTTTTTTAGATGTTACGGTTACAAAATATGTTATTAAATTATGACATATTTGATATATTTTTAAATTAGTCATTAGTTTATAGGTTAAATAAACTAGTTTAAGAAAAAAATTAGGTAAATCAGTTTATAAATGACTTATTTTGTTTTATTAGGATTTTCCAAAAGAGTCAACTAGGCCTTATATTTAAGACCGGAGGAAGTATTTTGTTTCCTTAACTTTTATAAGAAAAAGTCAAATATATATATTTAGGATTGGGGAGTAATAATAACTAAAAAGTCTTGAAGAATTAAGTAAATGATGTGGTATTTATTAGTGTTATTATCTTTATAAATAAGTTTTAAACCATAGTGAACCTTGTTTGAATGATTTAAAAAATGTAAAAAATATCAAGAGACAAATTGGAAATAATGTTAAAACCCTCGAAACATAAAACATAGAACAATAATTATGTCTGATGAAGAGGAAATAGTGAGAAATAAATAGATGAGACATGTTGTCAAAAGTCGAAACAAAATTATCTAACGAGAGATTTGAAACCTAGCTAGAAGCCCTAGATAGTATTTGTAAAGAAACGAAGTTGATCAAGAGAGATCAGGATATTGTGAACTGTGAAAATCAAAGAGAAACACACACATTGGTGGGTTGGGTCGCTTCTGCAAGGGCGCACCACATTATGTTGTGATATGCTTTCCTAATCAGACCATTTTCTTTCTCTCTCATTGGCTCTACATCCTAAAAGCCTTACATTTCGTGACCACACTCCATCGTCCCTTTTCTCTTGCTTTATTTCTCTTAATTCTCACCAAGGAACGCTTCCATTTCTTTATTCCTCTAAAAAAACATTTGCGTGAACAAAACATTTTGCGTGAACCAGGTGCACCACATCATATATGATCCGACCAACGCGTAACTTTTAATCGACGTGACTTTATAAAAATATTAACTAATTAATAACAATATTATTTTTCAATCTGTAAAATAGAAAACATTGAAAACATGTCATTTAAAATTTTTTAATGTGTTAGATTAGGATACCAAGTAAAATTGGATATTCCAAATAAGAGCATACATGTTTAGTTATTATTGGTCAGACCACAAATGACGTAGTGCACCGGGTTCACACAAAAATTTCTACTTCCTTTCCTTTCCCCTAATCATAACTGTCCAAAAAATCCGATTACTGAAAAAATAAAAGGAAATTAAAAAATAAAAAATTGAGAAATATAATGCATGCGACAATCCTAAAGGCGGGAGAGAGCAGGAGAAATTTGTGCTCTTATATTTTATATGTTTTTCAACCGTCAGATTTTATGGATGGTTATGATTAGAAAAGAGGATTTGAAGAGGACATAAGGGTTCCCTGCCATTTGAATCTATATAATCATATCTAGTCTAGTCTTCAATGTAAAATTTGGTATATGGGATAATTTTGATGTGGCTATATAACTTTAGTCCTAATTAATTTAATACCTTAATTCATTTCATCTTCAAAATTTATAACTTTATCTTAGATATTAATTACATTTATTACTGAGGGGGTTTTCCATAAAGAGAGTCATTTATCATATAATACAAATGATTAAAAGTGATTTGATTAAAAATTAACACACATATTTATTGTAAATTAACACTCATAATTAATTCACGATTTAAAGTGCCAATATATATTTCTTTAACTATAAAATGGCCTACATTAGAGATCGAGGTGAGTACTTTTTTAAAATTGTTTTTCTTTTTTTAAAAAAGACATTAGATGACTAATCCAAGTCAAACTAAATCTAGTCAAATAACTACATTATCGAGGTGTAAAAATCTCTTGGATTTAGAATGTAGTCAAATAACTAAATTCTCTTGAATAAGTAATCTTACTAAATATGATCAAACTAAACACATGGATAAAGTTCTTCCGTAAGTAATATATTCCAATCACACATTTCCAATTTGATGTTTTTTGCTGGAAACATGGTGCGTCACACCAAATAATAAACCCACTTAAATATGTTGATTCTCTTAAATATTTGCCTTATGAAAATATATAAAATGAATATATGGTTTCTTATATCTTTTTTTGAAACTTGAAACAATTTTTTGTTTTTAAAAAAATTTACATTACATTTTAACTACAGTAGTAAATTATAAAATGACAATTTTTTATAATTGAACATGAAAACAGATTTTTCATTCGCAAGACTTTTAGTCTTTCACTAAATTTTTCATTCTCGACCTTGAATTTAAGATGATAGTTATTTAAGAAAACCAAGTATTGGAACATCGGTTCTTCAAATATTTACTGAAAGAAAATAGATATTCATGCTCTAGCTTGCTTTTACATTATATTACAATAGGAAAAAACATATATTGAACATTATTCAAGAATTTTATTCTATTTTCGCCCTAATTAATTGCATCAAGCAAAATTCTCAAACGCATGTAATAAAAAAAATTCTCAAACGCAACGCCGTTGAAAAATGTACACAGAGTGCGTCACATGCATTATCAGAATCGTTGATTCCTAATTCCTTCACCAGCATATTTTTCAAAAAGATTAGTTATTGAAGCTATTAGTTCTGGATTTTAAATGGAAAATAAATAAGCAATGATTAGACCCCATAATAAGCGGATAATTAAGAATACAAATTATATATTGTAGAGGTAGAGAGGACAAATGTGTGTTCATGCGTCATAGATTGGAATTGGAAAGAATATAATGATCTTCAAGTGAGTGGATTATGTATGCCCCCGACTTCCTTTTAAATATTTTCCTTTGTATATATAATTATGCGTGCCACATATACAATTTTTCTATAGTAGTTATTTTTTATCAAAAATTTTTCTATAGTAGTTAGCTAGCCATCTAATCAAAAAATTAATTTGTTAGGGATGTACGAAGAGAATGTGAATATATTCAGGTGTGTTTTGTCTCTGTGTGTGTGTGTGTGAGGGAGAGAGAGAGAGAGAGGAGGGAAAGTATATGAAACAGCGTATCTTTGAGACAGACAACAAATGGCGCTGTCAGTTCTCCACAATTGTTAATGGTGATATGATGCAACCCATGAGTTGCTACAAAATCTAAAAGATGACCCATCTGCGGCCTCTACCCCTTTTATCTGTCTCTCAGCAGTGTGCGTGGGCGTGTGTGTAGAGAGGGGAATATAAAAGTTTTCTTAAGAAAACAAATGTCAATATAACTGGCTCAAATGATCAAGAAGCGAAGTAAACGGGAAATCTTCCCTTTATAAAAGAGGTTATTAGTTCAAATCCCCGGAAAATTATTATCCAAAATTCTGCATGGTAGGTATCGCTTCTTAGGAAAATACATTTATATCCTATATATAAAAAGGCAATGAAAAATTAATGGCAATGGTCCTATTTTGCCCTTCAAGTAACCACCCTGGACCACTGGACACTCTAAACTAACACCGGGTACAATTTTACCTTTGAAGTAACAAAAGTGGTCCAATTTTACCCTCTGGTCAATGTAATGTTGACACATGTACGTTCCACATGTCAACATTACATTGGTCAGAGGGTAAAATTGGACTACTATGGTTGCTTTAAAGGTAAAATTGTACCTGATGTTAGTTTAGGGTGCCCAATGATCCAGAGTGGTTACTTGAAGGGAAAAATAGGGTCATTGCTCAAAAATTAATTGTTCATTTAACAGTGATTTATTTTGTTTTCTTCTGCTTTCCTTTTTTTATTCAGTCTTCTTCTGCTTTCCCTTTTGCTTTGGGTTTGCCTTTTTATGTTTTTCCCTTTTGATTTTTCTTTGTGATGCTTATAATATAATATAATATAATATAATGTAATATAATACTCCATAATAGTATATAATAATAATACAAAATATACTGTGTTTTGATGTGTCTTTTTTTCTTTGTTTTAATTTTTCTTTTAGTTTTAGTGTTTATATTGCTCCCTTTATATATTTTACATTATAATTTTGCCATTTGTTGACTTTACATATTGTAATTAGGTTTTTGCTCTTTTTCTTCTTTGCTACACATCTTAATAGTTTTTTCGAATAAAATAAAGTGGTTGTTGTCACATTATATTTAAGGACAAGGACCGTATTATTATTATCGTTATCATCAAAGAATAGTACTCCATATGATCCATAATATAAGAGCCCAAAATTTAAATAAATTTTTCCAAATATAAGAATTCAACCTTACATTCTTTCATCATTTGATGCAATTTTTTACTTTACCTCCAACTCGCTTTCATAGAAATTTTTTTGAATGTTAGCATTTAATATACTATTTTCCATTGTACTTTGCTTTTCCTTTAGCATATCAATTAATGTATATGTGTTTTCCTTCCGTTTTCTTAACCATCTGCCTTCCAATTACATGTACAATCTCTCACCTTCGAAATTCGCAACTTTACTACTCTTTTTTACCATGAATAAATTAACTGTAGCTACTATCTCCCCCTTCTAAATTAAATATAGTTTGTCCCTCAAAAGTTAATGCTACCCGGGCATCGCCCGGGGTATTACCATCTAGTTTACCTCAGTGGGTCGATACTTGTGACCATTGGATTAATGGTGTGATTGTTTTGATATGAAATGATGGTAATAGGTCCAAATTCAAATTAAATTAAGGAAGCAACCAATCCACTTATAGGGGTAAGGCTATGTGTGTGTGTGTATTCACATACCAACCATGGTGGGAGCGAGTCTAAAGCATTAGGTCACCCCGATATTTTTTTTTTTTTGACCTTTAGGTCACCCCGATATGAAAGACAAAGATTTAATTCCTTGAACAAGTCACTACCACAAGAATTATACATTGTTTCACAATTTTTTTTTTTTTGCAAATATTTTACGTTTTTTCACAATAAAACATGTTGGCGTCATATATTGATATTTCAAGGTTACAAAACTGTGGAATATAATGTATTATCAAAAAAAGAAAACTGTGGAATATTGTTCGATCACAAGTGCACAAGCCATACTAAGTAATAAGTGATAAAAAAATATTGTTTCCATAAGAATTTGATTACAAATGTGATCAAGCAAGAAAAAGGTTTAGTGATTAAATTTAAGTTGAACTAAAACAAATGTTGACTTTATGATTAACTGACTAGAAACTACTTTGAAGATAGAAATTTATAGCCAAAATTAATTCTTTGACCTTAAGGATGTCATGGAGTCTAGGATTATTTATCCCCATTATATTTCATAACATCTAACTATCCTACCATCACAGTTGTTTTCAATGAGTATATATGTATTAGCCTAGGATTTAAATGTACTTGTAAAAGCTCCTCAAGTTAAGAACAAAAGTTTAATTATGTAATTACTTAATTTCTTATTACAATTAATAAAACTCATTTTTCAAAATTCAAGCATAATGTGGCTATGCAAGGTCGATAAGTATATCTCTTATAAACAAAATCATTCATTTATCAAGAAACCTTCTAGTTCTTACACTATTTTACCCAAGTTCTGCACTAAACCTAACTCTCTCATGTTTCAATTAAATGAACAAGTTATCTAAATGGTGATTGAGCATTTAGAGGCATTAGGAAAATAGTGAGATAAACAGTTATCTAACATTAATTACAAAAAGATAGGAGTATTCCAGAGTTAATCCATACAAGAGTTTAAAATAATCCTAATTAAGATGTTTAGTTACTCATAATCACTAGATAGAGAGCCACCAATAATCCGTAGAGAAAATAAAGCCATAAATGAACATGTGAAAGGAAAAGAAGATGAAGAAGAAAATAACGGAAATGAAACTCCAAAGCTGTTCCAAACTTCATTACTTACTTCAATCTCTTCAGAATCCAAGCGGCCCTATCACACCAAATAGCTCCAAGTATGTTTAGAGGGTCAAAAAGTCACGCTTCTTGTGTTTTTCCCTTTTAAAATCTAATTTTTGAGTCCAATAGAGTGACCTGTCATTTTACTGACGCATTTGAGTTGCGACCCAATTTTCTTCAAGAAAATTTGAGTTCTTCTAATTCAAATGGAGTGCTTCACTCATACTTTACATTTTCATTTATCACCTTTGCCTTCTCAAATAGCTAGCTTGACGTTAATTTCATTGTTAAAGCTTACCTTGCGATACAAATATAATCGATGATGAAATTCTCCAAAATATGCACAAATGAGCAACAAATGTGCAACCAAAAATCATGCATACTTCCTCTATTTTGATAAGCATCTAAAATATGTACAAATGCTCCAATGTATATAAAGCAGGAGAAATATGTTAAAAAGGCATAAATTCCAAGACATTGAAATATGCAGTTTCATATTTCACGTTTGTGAGGAATAATTATGAAGTATTGTAAACTTTTTTTCTGAATAGGGGATTCCTGTACATATATTTGCATATGAATATAACAACAACAAAAGTATATATGGCCAGTACATAAGAACTAATATATCTTGAAACACTATGGATATCACTCTATATATCAGATATTGTTGTGTGTGTCTTAACTTTTTTTCTTTTGATATATGTGGATTGTGAAATCTTTTGGTCCATTTTTTACATATGCTTGCTTGTTCCATCAGTGCTCATTGGTCCATACTTCATTCCATGTGTATTCCGTGCTTTTTCTATGCTTGTTCCTCTCCTAATTAATCTTATTCAACAGTGAGGACACTATTTGATTTAAGTTTGATGGAAAGGTTAAATATTTTGAAACATTTTTAACATGTGAATAAATTGTCTGTGAATAATAACTGCACATGAATTTTTTTTTATTTTGTTTTTGAAGTGATGAATGTGTGACCTTTTGTCCCAAACTAAAGTTGTTGCATTTTTTAATCAATTTGACTATTAGCTTTCTTGAAAAGATGTATGAAAGTCCAATGATAGGAATAATTAAGTTGCTTGATTAAATGATATGTGAAAGGTGGATTTATATGCTTTGTATGAATGAATTGTGATGTTAAAGCAAATCTTTCCTTATTTCAATTGAGAAAATTTAGCACAAATGGAGCTTAAGTTGTTTGAGAGGTTTTGTGAAGGAAAGTTTTGATAAAATGATTTATTTGTTTGGTCTCATTGGATAATTTCATAATTCTTTTTGGAAAACTTCAACATTTTCAACAAATTACACATAATTTTGAAAAATGATTAAGGTCGTTCATAAATGAAATTGAATACTTTTCAAGCTAACCTTGACATTTTTTATCCAATTTTGAGCCTAAAAGAAAAACCAATTGCCTTTTGTCAGTCTCACTTAACACCCTAATAACTCTTGTAGCCTGAAAAACCATGAACATAACCTTACTTTGAGATAGTAGGATTGGTTGAGTATAAAAGGTTGAAAGTAGAAGGTGATCAAGAACTTTGTCTAAACCAAGTTAATAATAAAAAAAGAAAAAAAAACTCAAAGAGCTCAAAAAAAAACGAAAGGATGTCAAATAAGTTTTGGTGAGATAATGTGAAGGTGGAGCAAATGAAGAAAGAAATGAAATGTGAGTTTCAAAGATTCAAAAGTCCATTATCTCAAGGTTTTTTTGCAAATTCCCACTCCCTTCATTTCAAATAACCTTAACATTGACCAAATTACCTTTAAAAGAACTCTTGATTTTAAATTTATGTGCTACATGTTGAAAATGGAGAAAAAATGGCGAAATTTGAAAAATGAGAGCTCATACATGGATTGTATCTGAGTATTACAAGTGACTGGAACAAAATCTTGAAAATTTCTTTGGCTCCAACACAGACACACTAACTCAGAGACTTTTGGAAAGCTTGTTTCAATGTGTGGCCTGTGGGGCTTTCATCTTTGCATATATTCCATATATTCTATGAATTAAATAGGAAGAGAAACATATGAGAAAAAGTAATTAATCAAAATAGGGATATCAAGTGGTCAAATTATAAAGAATTTCTATAATTGTTTGAGGATAAGTAAGGACTCAAGTTTGAGGGAGTGATAAACTCCACAATTTCACACATTTAGTCTCATTTTCCTGGCATTTCACTTTATTTTGGTAAATAAATAGATAGAATTACAGTAATACTCATGGAAGATTGAACACAAATGAGAAATACATATGTTTGTGAAATTATGAGATTAAATTGCTTAATTTTATATGTGAGGTAATTGAGAAACTCATCAACCAAATTATCAAAAAAAAGAGAGAAACTCATCAACCCTCTTTCTCTCTCTTTTGTAGAAAGAGGTCAATAGATGCAAGGAGCTTAGGAATACTTGGATGCAAGGAGCTTAGGAATACTTGGAAACACTGAGCGGCAAAAGATTTGAAGCAATGGACAAAAGAATATAGGATTAAATATCATTTTGGCATATAAACTATTTCCAATGGTTCAATTTGGTTTACAAACAATAAAATGACTCATTTTGGCCTACAAACAAAATAAAAGGGTCATTTTGGCTAATAGGCTAATGGAAACACTAAAATACCCTTTAGGACCTAATTAATAAAAATTCTGGATATGTGGTCCCACCTTTAAAAATTGAAAATTACTCACTCACCTCTACCCCACCCCATCCTAGCCCTCCCTCTCTCCTCCCTCCCTCTCTTCCCCACCGGCGATCCAATTACTAAATTCACGAGAGGCAGAGAGAAGAATAAAACAAGGCACATTCAAATTAATTACCCTTTCCAAAAATTTATTAACGGAAAAAAGCATACTTGGAACCTTGTTCACTGCTAGTACTAGTTAAGATAAGATGAGCCTAACAACTATAAATTCCATCTTCTTATACCATTTCGTACTTGTTATTCTAAGTCCTAACTATTTTTTTTTATTTTTATGTACACCATTTATATTATTCTCACACTAAATCCGCCTACTAAAGTTAGTCGGTGATGGCATAGCCCTACCTATTGCTTGTCTGCCTAATCTACACCCATGTACAATGATTCTATACCAAACATCTCCTTTAATCCGGATCAAAAAAAAAACATCTCCTTTAATGATATAAGGTTGTTTTCTTAATCTATGTATATGAAACTATGATATTCTCATATTCTCAAGCATACAATAACTATCCACACTAATTACAGAAAAAAGTAACATTTTTTCAATAACTACGCGTACTTCTAGACTTGAAAAGAGCACGCCCAAAAAAAGTTTTGCATCTAAATTATCAGAAACATATGTTGGTTTGCCTAGAATTGCAAAAGAGGGTTCAAACGCGTACAAAGACGTAAAACTCACACAATTCTCCCCCACCTTTATACAAGAGATAGAAAACTAATTTGAATAGATCAAATAAATTAGGTAAGTTATGTTTAAAAATTGTGTGTTATTAATTAACATCCTCTCTAATCATCATTTGAATTTGGAAATACCCTTTGATTGAAAACCCTTTACTATATATAAGCAATCAATCAAGATTTTTGGACAAATAGATATAAATTTAGAAGACAAAGTGAATTAAGTTATTAATTTAAGGCCAAATCAAACTCCCTAAGTAGCTTTATATCTAGTACAGGATGAAGTAATTTTTAGCATTGGTCAATATTTATAAAAATAACTTATCTAGCATTATCAACTTAATCATATTCATCTAAGGTCAAGGCCAAATGAATGACAACATATTAACGATTTTAGCTTAGCTTTATTTCCAATTTTAAGCAGTATTCAAGATATAATCCTTATACATGTACATGAATATGCATGTATGTGGGAGATGGTTGGATATTCATGTACATGGGAGATGGTTGGAATGGACTCTATTTTATGATGTATACAGAGGAGGGGGATTATTATTGATAAGAGAGAGTGGAGAATATGAAAATAATTGAAACCTTTTTAGTTATCCAGAATTAGTGGAAATCAGGCTGGTCTAATTAGAGCAAGCTTTTGTGTGGTAGCAGATGATTTATTAGCCAATGAATTTCACTTTACACAAGTGATCAAAACTCATTAGAATTTATTAGCAGGTCACTCACATCATTAAGAAATCATCTTATCACAAAATTGCCCTTCATTTTCCATCATTCCCACTTGTCCTAAAAAGGGTCTTCCTTGTAAATTCACAAAGCCATGATCTTACTGCTACTAAAGTCCCTTTATTCCTCTACATGCATTTTGCATAGTATCATTAGTCCCCCAAGCAATCCACTTTAAATTCACCACCATTTCAAAATCTTCATGCACCAATGTTGGCCTGAGAAGTAATCATAATCCGGCAGCGGATCGTTGGTTACTTTTCCGGCGAACCTATCTAGCCAGCCACCACCACAGCCATTTATCTTTCCAAAAATTCCCTAGTGGAAAGAAGCATAGGATGATAATGATGATGGTACAACAAAGCTAAGTGCTCCTAAGGATATTTTAGAATGTGCTGCAAAGAATCAGTACCAAAATGCCTTTTTCTTTGCTCCATAAATAGTGTCAGCTTGGCCTTCCATTGAACAATCACCACAAGGAAACACACTTGTTTTAGAGATACTACAACAGCTACAACCATTAACACCATCTCTTTCTGAAGAAAAAACTGAAAAGATGGTGAAATTTTCAAGACAGTTTGAGGGTCAGCTCATTCCAGAATGGAAAGATGCTTTTGTTGATTACTTGCAACTCAAGAAGGACCTCAAGAAAATTCACCTCCTTAATGGAAATACCAATAATACTCACAACAAAAACCAAACTTCCTTCTTTTCATCAATAAAAAACTTCTCTTTATTTGGCCATCATCATCAACATAACAAAAACCATGGACCAATTCATGTACTACTCTCATTTTCACAGAATATGATTGATTCTATTCAACTAAAAGTTTTGTAGATTGAGACATGATGAAACTTACTATGTGATCTTTCTTTGGCAGGTTCATATGAAACTTGCTGGCTCAGCTCTTAAGGGAGACATGTATGAGACAGAACTGCTTGAGCAATTTGCTGATACTGATGCTACTAAAGAATTCTTTGCATGTCTAGACCAACAGCTAAACAAGGTGAACAAGTTCTATAGAACAAAAGAAGAAGAGTTTATGGATAGAGGAGAGTCCTTGAAGAAGCAAATGGACATTCTCCTTGAGCTCAAATCTGAATTCAACAAGAAAGCAGGCTCATCACAAGACTCCAAGGAAGACCAGTCCATATCATGCACATTCTCTTCAGGTAACTAACATAATAAAACTTCCTTCTTTTTCATAGCTATCAAATGAGATGTCACATTCTTTGTTTTCATTTGTGGACCTATATGCTTTTTTCTTATTTATTTTCACATGGGGTTCAATTTTATTGGTTGATATTGATTTTATCCAAGGCAAAACATGGAAACAACATTTCCTTACATATCATTCTAAAAATATTGTTTTATTAAATGTAAATTAGTACTAATCATATGCTCTGTTTCTTGGGAACAGAGGATGACTCTGTTAGGAGCAGAACAGATCAAGATGAAATGCAGGACAATTCTGCAGATGATTCAGAGAAAAATGATACACTATTTACGGATTCCCCGCTATCCGGGGACGAGGCCGGGGACGAGACGAGAAAAACAGTTCTGATGAAGAAAGAAGAAGGGAAAATGAGGGCACTGTCTGGTGGTATGGTTAGTAGTATGCAAGGTAAAAATGTGAGGATAAACATTCCTTTGACCACACCTTCTCGCACCTTGTCTGCTATTAGTTACCTCGTACTAGAAGATTTTATGAACCAATCATCAAGGAAATGTGGTCCAGATGGCAATAATAAGCTTCATCTCAACAAAACAAAGTTGCATCATGCAGAAAAAATGATCAAAAGAGGTCTTATGGAACTCTACAAAGGCCTAGGATACCTCAAAGTGTATAGGTATAGTGCCCAACTTCATTCATCACCTATGATAGAGACATGTTTTGTTCAATGAAAATATCTATTAACATGATAAATTGTTTATGTTTTTAGGAACCTGAACATGCTAGCATTTATAAAGATTCTGAAGAAGTTTGACAAGGTATGTGTATTCGCAGGCCTCAAAGTTCATGTTAAATTTGTTTTTATTTAGTTAATAAGATTGATTAGTGAACTTCATAATCACAATTTTTAATTTTTATCATGAAATCTTTTAGGTCACTGAAAAAGAAATTCTTCCCATTTACCTCAAGGTGGTTGAGAGTTCATATTTCAACAGCTCAGACAAGGTGAAAATCAAAGTTTATTTTTTCATTTTCATCTCTTATAGGGTCCTCAAGAGTCAAGAATTTTCAATTTAGTCCCTTACTAATCATGGACTAACTTCTTTGGTGTAAAATTGAGTATGAGAATCAGGAAGTTGTTGGCCACTAGTTGTCCTGAAAGTTCACACCGACAACCTCAAGTGGCCAAAGTTCCCATGATTTGGTTGTCTATCTTATGTTTAACTTTTGAGCCAATTATATTTTCTAATTAGTATTAGAAATGACAGGTAATGAAGTTGGCCGAAGAAGTTGAGGATTTGTTCATGATAAACTTTGCCCAAAATGATAGAAGGAAGGCCATGAAATACCTTAGGCCAATTCAGAGAAAAGAATCTCATGCTGTAACTTTCTTCATTGGTAAGCCATATACTTTTTTGAAAAAACATTTAGGTGTCTAGCTTATTTGGAAATCATTAATTTTCTTGACGTGCCAAACTATATCTCATACTAAAAAAAGATATCACTGAAATAAATTAATATGGTGTTTGTTTGTTTGTTTCTCTCTCTCTCTCACTTTTATATTTTTTGTCTTTTGGTGATCAATCATTTTGGTGGAGAGAGCTTTTTAAGGGTTGTTTCTGTTTGCTTTGTTAGCATTAGTGTTTAAAGGAGACATAAAAATGGACCCATTTATGCACTAGGTTCACCAAAAGCCTCGTCTAGTTTATAAGTGAATGGAAAATAAATACTGGTCCCGTCATTTTTCCCATTCTAAGTGTTTGAGACACTGTATGACAGTACAAAGAATGAACTAAATGCCTTCCACTATAGTGATTAATCATAGCCAATCCAATATCATCAAATCAAATCTTGTGAAAATGTGAAAACCAATAAGTGCTACTTTTTTAGGGTCAAGTAAAATATTTGGCAATCTTATCACCTTCAATTTAAAATTTATGGGTATCTATAGTTTGATTGAATTTTTGTTCAACTCTTTTGGTTCCTATGAGTTTTGTTTGTCATCTTACTTATCAACAAATACTAAGATTAATGTCATTGAACTCAAAGAAAGTCCTATAAAACTATAAAGGGTCAAATGGAGTATAATTTTGGCATATAAATTATTTCCAAATGCTCAATTTTGCCAACAAAAAATAAAATGGCTTATTCTGCCAATAAACAAAACAAAATGGTCAATCTAGTCTACAAAGAAAATAAAGGGTCAATATGGCCAGTAAAATTGTCAAAATAAAATGGTTCATTCTAGTCATATTGACCATTTTATTTTGTTTGTAGGCCAGAATGAGTCATTTCATTGTTTGTTGGCCAAATTGAGCTATTGAAAATCGTTTATAAGCCAAAATGATATTTAATCCAACTATAAAGGCTAAAACCACGGTTTGAAATTGTAAGGATCAAAAACAAAATTTGTCAAACTACTAGTATTAACTATTAATTCAAATTTAAATCATACAACTTATCTGTATTGACTAATCAGCCTATCAGTATATTGTTTATAAGACTGAAATGAACCAAAAAAAGAGTATATTACATTTTTATTTATATCTTTTACATGTAATTTACTTTATTTTTCTAATGGAATCAGGGTTATTTGCTGGATGCCTGTTGGCACTTTTTGTTGGATATGTGGTAATGGCTCATATAACTGGACTCTACCGAAGACAACAACAAACTTCAGTCTACATGGAAACTGTCTACCCTGTACTTAGGTAGTAAAAATCTATTTTTCTTAGCTTTGAAGTTCATGTATATTAGGGATGATCAGTGAAAATCACTTGTTAAAAAAATGTATTGATCAAAATGGCATTGATGTGCTTTCTATATATAAAAACGTATCATAACCTTTTATTTGACAGTACATGTATAATCTATAGGAAACTTACATTGGTGTTTCTATTTTCCTTTTTTGCAGTATGTTCAGCCTCATGTTTCTCCACTTTTTCCTTTATGGCTGCAACATTTTTGCATGGAGAAAGACTCGTATAAACTACAGCTTCATTTTTGAGCTGTCTCCTACAAAGGAACTTAAGTATAGAGATGTGTTTTTAATTTGTACTATGGCTATGACTGCTGTGGTTGGAGTCATGTTTCTTCATTTGACTCTGCTCACAAAAGGCTATTCATATGCCCAGGTTCAAGCCATACCTGGCCTACTTTTACTGGTAATCATCTTTGCCAAATCTTTTACTTCTCATTTTTTCTTTAATGGTTTATGATTTTAATAAAATGTTGAATAACTCTGCAGGTCTTCTTACTAGCACTTGTTTGCCCCTTCAACATTATTTACAGATCAAGCCGTTATCGGTTCCTTTGTGTAATAAGGAACATAGTTTTGTCACCACTTTACAAGGTATAGTGTTTTAACTCTCAGTTGACTATATAATAATGATTTGATATAAGAGTCATCAAGTGGCATTAGTTAGAGTATATAACACCTCATCTTTTATCTGTATTTGTTAGGTTTTAGACTATCATTATATTGCATAAAACTCAATGATACTATTCCTTATGTCCTTCTATACTGTCTCTTAGGTTGTGATGCTGGATTTTTTCATGGCTGATCAACTCTGTAGTCAGGTAGTGTTTTGTTTTTTGGGAGAATACAACAGAAGAAATCTATTTACTTTTCTTGTAGTGGAAGAAATCAACTAAGGCTTTTCTCATAATTTTGCCTTGTTCGTTACAGGTTCCAATGCTCAGGAACCTCGAGTATGTAGCATGCTACTATATGACTGGGAGCTACAAAACTCAGGACTATGGCTACTGCATGAGGGCTAAGCACTACAGAGATCTTGCTTATGCAGTCTCATTCCTACCCTATTACTGGAGAGCCATGCAGGTAAAGCTTTTATCTTCCTTCTTTTTATACTTGATATGATCCCACATTGACTACTTAGATAAATGATAGAAGGTACATATTGAGAGGGAAAGTCCTATCTAAACACAATCTTAATATACACTTATTTATCTCAAAAATCTACTTAAACATATGGGAGATGTACTTACTTTGTTAACTTGTTCATTTGAATCCAAATCCAATAGTTTAGAAACGAAGAAAACTGATATTTTGGTTTTGTTGTTTGTAGTGTGCTAGGAGATGGTTTGACGAAGGACAGACAAGCCACCTAGTGAATTTAGGGAAATATGTATCAGCAATGTTGGCAGCTGGTGCTAAAGTGGCTTATGAGAAGGATAGAAATGTTGGATGGCTATGTCTTCTTGTGATCATATCAAGTGCAGCCACTTTGTACCAACTGTATTGGGACTTTGTAAAGGACTGGGGTTTACTCCAATTGAACTCCAAGAATCCTTGGCTAAGGAATGAACTAATGCTTCGCCGAAAATGCGTTTACTACATGGCCATGGTACATATTAGACCCCTCTCTCACTCTAGTAAAATGAGCCTGGGGCATAAATGATACAAGTTCAAATTCCAATAAGAGTCAAATTTAACACAGAAAATGCTGGTTCTTGAATCAGGTCCTTCTGACTAATAAAATTATCAAACAAGAACATGAGTTTGATTTGGATTGAGAATAAAGCAGAAGGGAAAGAAAGGGGATTGAAATGTTCCTTCCTTTTGTCTCCATTTGGCTCAATCCAAATTAGAAACTATGGACTAGTAAACACTTGATCCTTAGTCCAAGACAATATAATTTAGAGATAAACGTGCCACTTAGTGGAGAATAAAGATATTCTAATGAAAACAATAAATGCTGATGATGAAGCCATTAAACAAGTTAAAAGTAAGATTCCTAAACTAGAGTAAGGAAAGAGATAAGATGTCAGCAGAGAATTTGATGCTGTCTTAGACATTATGGAAGACAACAGCTTATCATTTTTTTTCCATCTACAACCTTGTGATGTCCTAATTCTCATCATAACCATGGGAAATTTATGCAGGGATTAAACCTTATTCTGAGGCTTGCTTGGCTACAAACTGTCGTCCATTCGAGTTTTGAGAATGTTGATTATCGAGTGACAAGCTTCTTTTTAGCATCTCTTGAGGTCACTAGACGAGGGCTATGGAATTTCTTCAGGTAACTTCACTTTTTTTTGTCTACAAAATACTAACTAATTTGTCCTTATATTGAAACTTATCTGTGACATTCAATAAAATGTCAATCTTGGTCTTATCAGTGGAAAAAAATAAAAACTTCCAATATGGTGCAGGTTGGAGAATGAGCATCTAAACAATGCTGGAAAGTTTAGAGCAGTGAAGACAGTGCCACTTCCATTTCATGAAGTGGATGATGAAGACTCATAGTAATAATGATAATAACAATAATAAAAACAGAGAATTGGCATGTATGTATGTGTGTTGTTGAGGAATCTGATTCCATTCATTCAGTACAGATCAATGATTGCTTCTTCTATCAACAAGAGATTAGTTGTTCTCATTCTTCAAGTTGATGAGTGTTACAGATCAATCAACTTGGTGGATTACTTTGTTCCCCGCCCCCCGGAAGATTTGTTGATATCATCTATCATTCAAAGGTTTCACAAGGCACATGATCATCAATCTGGTGGTGCAAGGAGCTAATAAAAATTCACTAAAGCAGGTGTATCAGTTAAAACATCTCACCATCTGAAGCACCCACTTTTGATGAGCTTTTATTAACTGTTTGTACATCTAAGTTAGTAGCATTAGTAGTACCTCAAATTCTCCAACTTGTACACAAAATTTTTCTAGGGACATTGAATAGAAAGTTCCTGAGAAAATTCAATTCCTCTTTTTTTTTCTCTAAATGCTTTCTTCCACTCTTTTGCTTTCCTAAACTGGCAATATTTTTTTAGTAAATAATTTTAAAATCATGAGTTTGAATATGATGATGATATCTTTTAAACTGCTAAGAATGACAGAGTTAAATGCTAAGCAGATCATATGTATTATGTAGTTTGATCAAACAAACACATGACATCAACATCAGGACCATATGTAGTATTCACAAATTTAAGTTAGTGGCAGAGTCTCCAAGATAAGATTTCAACAGAGTAGTGCATGCAACTACACAAGATATGCTCGTCAAATTTGTTTTTTAAAGTATCATGCAATTGCATAAATCCCACCAAACATTAATAACAACTTTTTGGTACAAATGTGGTATTTATCAAATAAAAATAAAGCAAATATTGGAAGTCCGTTAACCAACTGTTTGAACTTGAACTGTTAAAAATTTGCAAAGTAGGGCCTACAATATAATTGCTTATGTTATAGATGGTAAAGGTGCGAATTAAGTACCCAACAATCATTCAAATTGCGACAAATTTAAATTTGCTCCATAAATTTTGCGCTCCACATACTACATGTCATGTTTATGGGATCGGCTTCACAATTTCTTAGCAATTCTAACGGGTGGTGAATGAACTAAATATATTTACACCATTTTTCTTAGATCAATACTCCCCCGGTCCTAAATATAAAAGCTATCTAATTTGATTAGATTAAAGATGTTAGTTAAGTTAGTTAAAATGACATGATATTACCGATATATCCTATACCTTCACACCCATACCCTTTCTTCTTGTCTACTATAAGGAAACATTGACTCCACCCTCCCTCTCCTCTTGTCTACTATTAGGAAGCATTAACTCCACCCTCCCTCTTTTATTGTCTATTATTAGGTGACATTAGTTAGGTGACATTAGTAAGGATATTTTGGAAAAAAGTTAGTAAAGATAGAAATATGTCTTATATTTAGGACAAAATTCATCCCCTCAAATAGGTTTTATATTTACGGCCGGAGGGAATATCATGTTTGCACCAAAAAATTGTTATTTATGTTTGGTAGATTTTCATAATTGTTAGATACTAAATCTACATTTTGACCCATATATAATCTTACTTTTGAGATAAAAATTAAGGATTAATATCTTAATTGGTTATACTATACGGATTGAGTTGCATCAAGTCAAATTTTATAACAAAATTACACTCGAATCAAAACTATAGGAAGTGAGTATACCCTAGTAAACTTTAATTAGTATACAATCGAGCTAAAATTATAAGTATAAAAAGATTAATTTCTTTTTCTTAATAGTCGCTTCAATGTTATTAGAAAGTAGATTTTTTATAATTTAACTGTTGGAGGTTTATAACATTAACTGAATTACACATGTTCTTCTCTTGTTTATTCAATTTAGTCACATTTTACTTAAATTTGAGTAGGTCCATATATTTGTATGGAGTTTATGTTTGAGGGGGAGTTAATTTGGGGTCACATGAGGATATATAATATTAGAAAAGCCCCACGAAATGTCCAAATTAAAATAGGGTCTCAAAGTACCTTTTTTTCTATTATCTTCCAAGCCCAAAAATGACAAATTTACCTCGTTATAATTAACAAATAGAAATTAAATGACTTGTGAAAGGTTTCTCAAGAACTTGTTACGCATGGTCAGAAATTTGTTACACAAGGTCTAAAGCTTATTACTAGTCAAATCCAAACACTTGTAAATAATGCATGGTCAAAATGTTGTTATTTACAACCCATATGTTGTGATGAATGCACTTATATTCTATTATACTTGGACTGAAATACATTAAAGAAATTAAAAGACTTGTGACAAGTGCTCAAGAACTTGTTAAGCATGGTTAGAAGTTTAATTATACAAGTTACACAAGATCTAAAGATTGTTAGTAGTTAAAATCCAACAACTTGTAAACAATGCCCAAACATTTTTAATAATGGTCAGAAAGTTTTTATTCATAGTCTAGAGGTTGTGATGAAGGCCTAAACGGTAAAAATGTCTTTTAGGTTCGGAAGATAATTGGAGAAATTTCCTTTAAAACCCTACTTTAATATGGGCATCTAGTAGGACTTTTCTAATATTATGTGTCCTCAATAAGATCCTAAATTAATTTCCCCTCATTTTAATCATACTATCGATCTTTTGAGACTCTTTAATTTAATATTTTAAATTATAACTCATTAATATTGAGATAATCCACATAATTTTTTACTTTCAGTTGAGATTGATCAGATGCTTATTCCATGGGAAAGGGATATACGGAAAGAGTAAAAAATAATGAGAAAGGAAAAGCTTAACTACTAAACAATGAAGTGCAAGTCTTTGCTTACAATACATGTCCATGGTGTGATAAAAGACAAAAACAGAACTTGTGTCCTTGTCTATTACTGTTTAGGAGAAAAATAAGTGAAGACGTGTCTTCAGATTAAATAAATAAATATTTGTAACCATTCATTCACTATTCCGATATTAACCCTTTTTAATTTAATCAACCATCAATTGACCATCTCATTTTCAAAAGTCAACTAAACCAAATTAAAGAAATACTTTCTCTTCTGATACTAAGTATAAGACATGGGTATTAATAAAATTTGATTATTTTAAGGACATTAATGAAGTAAATCAATATGACATGCATTATCTTAAAAACAGTAATCATCACCTCTAATCCCCTTACTTACTAATGTACTTGATTATTTTTTAAGAATTATTAATAGAGATACTGTAAGAAAATTGACAAAAATTTTAAAAAGGTCATATATTTATGATTAAAATTAACTTTTCAAATATATCATGTTTTAAGCAAGAGAGTGAGTAGTTTCGGAAAATTAATTTAGAGTCCCTTGAAAGATATATAATTAAGGAGTGGTCTCACAAAATGTTTAAATGAAAATTACGTCCCTAATGACTTAATTTTTATTAGTCCCATAACTAAATTACCCTTTTTCCCATACATCTAAATAACAACATTTGACTTTGCGTAATAAGGTGTACAGATTTTTGGGGTATAAGAACAACTTCAAGCCTAACATTGTGGTCTTGTGTGTTGTGTTAAGTTAATAAGCACCAACCACACGTTGTTATGCAAAGTCATGACATTGTTACAAATAAATAGATCAAACTTTGTCATTCAAAAGAGGGTCAAAAGGGATTTAGTCTTGGGAATTGATACAAATCAAGTCCTTACTCCTTAGGGACCTAACTTTAATTTAGTTATTTTTTGGGACCTCTCTTTATGTGTCTTCTATGTAACTCTAAATTAATTTCCCCTAGTTCATATTCAGCTTGGTTATCAACAATTCCTCCTATTTTACTTCTTTAGGAATAATTATCATTAGAAAACATAATAGTGAAAAGTCCCCATTTAAAAATTTGTTTCGCCAAACTTAAATTTGAATAATGATACTTAAAGGGCATAAAATCATTCAAATAATTAATAACTTCTGTATACATAGATTTATCACTGCGTTTATTCTCAACAAGTCTCTTTTTTTTCTTTTAATTTGGTCAATTGTTCATAGTTTAAATTTGACCGTGTGAACTTTCTTCAATATTAAATGTGAATTACAGTTCATCTAGAAAGAAGAATCAGTCTCTAGGTTTTTTTCAACATAAAATACATAAAATGTATATATTCTTCAAATAGATACTCTTGTAGTTTGTAATATAAAGAGATATCCTGTCACATGCTAAACATAATATATTTACCTAGACTAATTATATTAATTAAGTTGGTTAAAATCACATAATAATATTATAATGCACTTTTACCATATATCTTTACGCCACCTTCTATCTCTTGCTTGATTACTATATGAGAGCATTCATATGGATAATTTTAAGAAAAAAATAACTATTAGAAAAATGTTTTATAATTAGAACAAATTCAGCTCCCCTTGTAAGTCGTCCTAACTCCTAAATGGGAATCTAATATGTTGGCTCACAGAATAATTGAGATCAAGTTTGATTTGTTCATTATGAAAACTGTTATACTTCTGCATAAATTTGTTATATCGATCAGCAGATTCAAAAAATTGTAGTATTCATGAAAATATGCAACCCAAATTACAAAATGGATACAATGATATAGAAATAAAGAATATATGCCAAATTAAGTCTAATAGCTCATTATTCATCCCTATACATAACGAAATTGATTCATCACTTTGCAAACCAAATTAAACAAACTTTCTCTAAGTGAATCCATTTATATTAGAATGCCTAGCAAAATGGCAATAGCAAATCCAGACAATACGCCCCACTTTCTTCCCTGATCTAGGTACAATGATGCACCATTCTGTGAAACAAAAACATAGACAATGAAGTCAATTTTTAAGAAACAATGAAGAAAACAAATAATAGACATTAGATTTTCAAGATGTAGGTATATACCACCTCCTATGTACTTAATATAAGGTTTAGTTGTCTTATTTATTAGAGTATTACGGAAATTTACATAAACTATTTAATTATAGCACATGTAATGTCATAATATTAAACAAATTCATGCTTATTATCATTATATACCATATCAATTTATAAGTCAAGCAAATTAGTTCAGAGAAAAATATAAAAAAATCTGAGTAAAATTAAAACTATCTATATTCTATCATGACCAAAAGTCAGTGTCAACTAGCTCTTATATTTAAGACTGAATATAATATTAAGTTTGTCTTTGTATCAAAATAATTGAAGTTAATTTGATATTACTTTCATTAACATTACATACTTTCAATTCCTTTCTATTTTTTTAATTAGTCAATGCACTCTTATAAATGTATAGAGACTAGTTTGATTTTAAAATTGTTTTCTATGTGATCAAGGACATTACCAAATTTAGACTTGGTGATGGAGCTGGAGTGACTAGTGTGTCATCTTTAGTTGCCTTGGAAGGTGGTGCAGGGGGGCTTTGAGCAACAACAGGAGCAGGAGCAGGAGCTTCATGTCTATGCTTATGCCTATGTCTTCTTCTCTTATGCTTAGAAGGAGCAGGTGCAGGAATCTCTATAACAGGTGTAGGTGCTGGAATAGGTGGTGGCAATGATGGTGCAGGCACAGGTGCTGGCTTCACCGGAGCAGGCGCAGCCGGAGGAGGTGTTTGCACCGGTGTAGGAGCCACCGTGGGCGGCGGTGAAGTTGGTGCCGGTGGAGGCACTGTAGGAGGTGGTGTTGATGGTGGTGGAGTTTGAGGAGGTGGGGTGGTTGGTGGAGGTGTTTGAGGAGGTAGGGCCGGTGCAGCCGCCTTAGGGGCCGGTGTTGTCACCGGAGGAGGGGTGGTGGGGGCCACCAGAGGTGGTGGAGTGGTGGGAGTAGTACTAGTAGGCAATGGTGAGGAAGCTGGGGATTGGGCATTAAGAGAATGTGATGTGAGGGATAGGGCTAATAGAAATGAGAATAATAATATTGAAGAATGAGCCATTGTTGTTGGAGGAGGATATGATATGATGGTGGGGAAAGGAGGGAGGTTTGGTAGTTATTTATGGAGTTGGAAGGAGGAATAGCTTAGGGAGGTTGTGACTTAATGTGAGAGTTATTTGCTGGCAGAAGGAGAGATGTAGCCTTCATGGTAATTGTGACATTTGACATAATTTCTACTTATGATCAGCTGATAAAGTTTGGATATGGACTTTCTGGTGCTCTCAACTTTTTCATTCTGAAATGAACACAAATATTGTTCCAACTATGGTGTTTTTCTAAATTAATTGGTGTGTTGAAGAAAGATTGGATATATATGTGAAAAGATATGAAATCCGAAGAAAATTGTTAGTAAAAGAGTAATGAGAACACTCAATAAAATTTTGTTGAACAAAATATTTTGAATAACAGTAATCTAATCAAAAATTAGATTACTCCATATAGGATTTTTGTCCTATATAACCTCTGAATTTTGATTGTCATTCAGAGTAAGTTTTAACAGTAATCTAATATAGGTCTTTATTTGTCATTCAGAGGTCTATATTTAATTGTCCCTTGTATTAAAAGATTAAGTTATAAACCTGGCGGGTTGGCGTGAGTGGTAAATACTCTCGTCCCTTAAGCAAGTGGTTGGGGGCCGGTTTGATCTGTAGCCCTTGCGAATGGAGCAAATTCATAGGTCAGCTGTCTACCCCCTATATGGGACTTTAGAACAGCGAAGGATTAGTCTCACTTGTCACGCGGGTGGGATAACTTGGAAAACCAAAAAAAAAAGATAAGTTATAAAAGAAGGAATTACTTAAATTTTTAAAACTTAAATTCCTCATATAGGATTTTTAAATTTATGAATCATTATTTTCAACTTATATTTCAGAAAAATTCATCAGCAAGCTAAGCTAACTATAATTATTCCAAACTTTTAGGACATTGACATTCTCCCTGTACACCTTGTTGGTAAACTTCAAGGATTGAATATAAATGAGTTTATAGTTTGAAGTTTGAACAATTTTATTTATTTACTTCACTTTTTTAAAGCATGCAACATCAGTATTTTTAATACTTCAGAGGTATGCAAAAAGAATAAAATGCATCAAACTGATCAAAGTATTGTACAAAAATTTATTATCCTTGTTGTGTGTGTGAAATGATATTAAACCATTAAGTGCCACAATTGGTAGACACACCTAACCGCCAATGTTTCTGGTGACCCGTGGTTAAATTAATCTAAATATTTTTCATGCTCCTTTGTGTTTTACGCAACCATAATCTTGATTATGTTGTTGTTAAGAAGGTAAAATGTTGAGTTTGATTGAAGAGAGAAGAAAAAAGGGAAGGCAGGATGACAAAAGAAAATTGGAATCTAAGAAGGCTATATTTATTGAAAACACCATCTTAACCACCATTTTCTACATTTGACCTATCTGTCAGTACACTGTCCTCATCATTCCGTTAATTTCTGAAGTTTTAAGACACTATTGTGACTGCAAAGTACCATCAACCCCTAAAACATTTCTATACTTCCAGAATCATCTTCAAACAAAATCTTTGAAGTTACAACACACTAATGTGACTGCAATGTAGAGGCATTTTTCATGTTTCAACAACAGGAAAATAAAGGAAAAGGCCACATTATATTTTCCTTTTAAAATTTTTTGATGATAATGAATTAAATATAAGTAACGATATTCATTGTGCCAAAATTTAGATAAAGTTTCTTTGCATAAAAACATATCAGGTCTCTTTCATCTTTGGGTTCAGTTTCTCTTAAAAGCATATCTGATATCCCTCAATCCTTTATAAGCATTAATTTCATCTATTCAATCAATTTAAATGGTAAAAAAAAGACATCTCACGTAACTTAAAAAAACTGCATCTCCAATGCTGAGGATATCCACTTTAATAAAAGATAAAAGTTTCTTTAATGCAATAAATGGTTCAGATTTGCTTGATGGGATACTAGGCAAAAAAATGCTGAGAAGTGAGAAGACTCACTTCCTAAAATTTTCCTGTGAACCATTTATCAGGTCTTCCTCATCAATAAGAATTGGGTTAATGCACAATTTTGGCAATGAACTTTCGTCATGAGACTAGCATAATTAGGCTTTGATAGGTGCAAAATAAGCAATAATCTTTTAAAATGAAGTACTTTATAGAGAGAAAAAGTAGCCCCCACAATAAATAAATAGACATTTAATGAAATTGCTAAAATTACTATGTTTTAAGAGATTATTGCGACATGTACTCTCATCAAAACTTAATTATGCTAGTATGAGCTTTTGACGAAAATCTTCATTAAAATTACACCTTCACCCATCAAAATTTATCAGACCCCCCTAATTTTTTCTTCACCAGTTTATTGAGATGCCAAAATGGAATAGGAAGGAGTGTGTATATATTAATGCATGTCTGATCTTACAAACAAAACATCAAGTGGAAAATGTCATGCATTTTGTGGAGAAGTTTGGATGGATGGTGGTGGTGAGAAGTTTGGGTGGGTTGAGGTTGTGATGGTTCTTAGTTTTCCTTCTCAGCTGAAAGAATTGCTGCATAACTTCTGCACATTCTGAGGCCAATACTCCCCTTCTTATATTCATTTTTGGATGGAAAGGATGAACTGGGGCAGCTGGTTTTTCTTTTGTTTCTGATCCATTTTCTCCTCCATCAGGAAAAAGTCTGCAAAGAAGAAAAAAGTGCCACATTCAATCGCATGACCCCACCAGTAAAAATATGGTACTTTTGATGCTTAAACCATACTTCAGTTTCATTTAAAGTATATCTTATGTCATACAACATAAAATAAATCTGATAAAAGAGAAACTTGACAGGAACGCTACAAGGACGAAGTATTTTTGACAACAGGTTTTATCTAGAAAAATCATCTATCATGTCCTTTTAGCTAAATTATCATGTTCAAATGGCCTCTTCAAGAAACTTTTTAATGAGTAAGTGAATCAACATCCGAACTCCCAAAATAAGATAGTGGATACAATGTAATTGAAAGCTAAACCAATCTATTCAATGCATAATCAATTAGCCAAGGACGATGAGAGAGCAAGACCAGGATAAAAAATGGGCAAGCTGGGTTCTGTGGTGTGTCAATAGAGTAAATATAAGCAGTCAGGTTCAAGAACCAAGTATAAAGACAATTGGTGTTTACTCAGAATGCACACCCATGAGCATATTTTTTAGATGAAACTGTTGTGTTTGATACAGTTTTATCATCAATCACGTATATATGAGGGGTTCTTCAACCCAAAAAAGGTGAATGTATGTAGTGTACTTGAAAACATAGCAATTTTTTTTATAGCAATGCATAATAAGAAATCAGACAAGCGTATAAGGGACCAAACTGTATTTGTGATGTTGTAATAATGAAGAGAGGTGTAGGTACAGATGAACCATAAACTCTTGTAACTCCCTTCGACAACATGAAGAATAAAGAATATAAGTCCGTGCTTAGCATACCTAACCCAGCTACCATCAGCACCAAGAAGCTTATTAGGAGCTCCCCATACCAGAGTATTTATTCTTGCCTGAAGAATGGCACCAGCACACATTGGACAAGGTTCAAGTGTGACATAAAGTGTGGTTCCCTGCAAGAGGATAAATTGTGTCCTTAAAGAAGTTAAACATGTATTACTGTGCAGAATGCATACAGTACAAGAAATAGTTCACATCATCCATTCCTTCAGATGAACCAGAAGGCTATCTTGTCCTATGGGAAACTTCAATTTTCCCATTGCATTTAGCATGAAAAAGTTAATCCTCTGAATAGCCTAATTACAAAATTAGTACATAAACCACACAATGTAACCTTACGCCTCACTTAAACTTTATACTAAAATATAAACTTTAATCTAGGTTAATATTTACTAACAAGAAAGGAAGCTTTTGCAAGTTCAAACACCGGTCAAAGCGAAACACTGCCTTCACAATCAACATAATATGCCTTATCATTAATTTTAACTGGGATCTCATAGCCCTAAGTTCATGAATTATTTCTGTAATTAATATTGAGCTCTGGGGGTGAAATAGAATTTAGCCTATTAAAATATGCTAATCAAATCTTAATGTTAAATTCAAGAATCATGATTTAGACATAAATAATATTGCAAATTATTACATGTTCCCAGGCTATATTTTTTCGATAATCCTCCACTGAAGATATATAAATAAATTTCAATAAAATCTACAAAATCAATGAAATACATCATTGCTTTCCCATTGTCAAAATCAGTTGTGTTCCAACAGCAAGCATATTCAGCACAGTAATGAAGCGTTAAGTAACATTGTGGGTACTTGCAGAAAATAGGCATCCGCAGTCTAAAATATGATAACTTTACTTATACTACTCATAAAGGGATGGTGGGATTAATCCATTTTGGGGCATTTAAGATTTTTGTGCACGGATATCATCACAGCTTAAGCTAGCCATCTAAGATTTAAAATAATAGATCAGAAAAATATGATATCATCAATTTTTTTATGAGACATCTATTTTATTTTGGAAATGAAAACTTACTGCAAGTCTCCATGTCCGCAGAAAATTTGAAGCTTCCCGTATACAAATCATCTCAGCATGGGCTGTAGAGTCTCGCAACTCTTCCACCCTAAAACAAATATATTGGTATAAGTAACAATGATAAGGCAATTACGAACAATAAGTAAAGTTCATAATACATACAAGTTGCATCCCCGGGCAATGATCTTCCCATCCTGCACAAGTACAGCACCAACAGGCACCTCCCATGTATCAGCAGCTTTCTTGGCTTCCAGGAGTGCTTCCCTCATAAATATTTCATCCATCTTACGTTGCTCAAATTCAAGTTTATATGCTTCTTCCCACTCATCAAACCTGTCCCTAATGACTTGCTTGTTCCGTTGAAGCTTCCTTTGCTTTAGCTCTGCATCTTTTTTCCTAGTGACAGATATTTCAGTATCCTTTGGAGCATTTGGATCCTCCATAGGTTCCAGTGACTCAGTTCTAGCAGTATTAACAATTTCTTCTGCAATAGGAGGCCTAGCAGGTAAAGAAATTGATAATTCTGTGGTTCCCATACCAGACGTACCAACTTGCAAATCTTTTCCGTATTCAGCCCAACTAGAGGTTTCCTCTCCAGAAGCAAAGGAGATGCCTATCGATGTTGATCCACTTCCCAATTCATTAGGAGATGATGTACCAACCTCAAGATGTTCTCCTTTGTCCATCAATTTCATAGTGTCAGACACATCTCCCTCACTTTGTGTATAAGATTTTTGAGGTTGCAGTTGGTCAGAAGTTGTAGCTTGTGATAGCATGCCAGTTCTTCCCTCTATTACTTTACTTTTACTGGTTTCTTCATGCTCCTGGCCAGAAAGCCATGTGTCACTGTCCGATTTATTCGGTGAGTTCCTTTCACCTGATCTTGCACCTGAAGTGGAGGCATCAGCATGTGAACGCCATCGTAGTCTAACAACATCTGCAATGATTCCCCATAGGGTCCTGCCTGTTCTCTTGACGATTGAGTTCTCTGTTACAAGACTAGCCTCTGCTTCTTCAGCTGGTGGACTTTGCTTCATAGATGATTCTGATTCATCCCACATCTCGTCAGAAGGTCCTTTTGCCCCAGAGAAACCAGATGAACGACTTGACTCACGCCCCCTCGACATAGAGACTTTTTGGGTAATCTGTTGCCTTGCACTATGAATCCGATTCTTCTCATTCTCAGTGGACAATTTGGCTCCAGTAATTTCCGTTTCTTGAGTTTCAGTTGTGACTTCATGCCTGGCCTTCTGAACAAACTCATCTACAAACTGTTTGGATGATATCTCTAAGCGGCCAGCTGAAGCCAGAGCATCCTCAGGGGCTAAAATATTTAAAGGGTCACTGTAGACCTGATTACTTCCATCTGTAGAAAGTTCATATTGCAAAGCTGAACTTCTTCCTTCTGAATTGATATACAAGGAAGATGAGCCACCTTCTGAAGTATTGGAGCGGACCTCTGGGATTAATGTTCCGGAGTTTGGTTCATCACTGGCTGAGCCTCTTCTCATTAATTTAGATGAAGAAGGAACGAACATAGTGTCTGATCTACTTTCACAACCTTCATACAATATAACATATTGCTTCTTACCCTCAGAGACAAAATGCAATGATTCTCGAGAGCTCTGACCCTCTTTTGTGATGATTTCACCTGAGATTGATTGATTTATAGGTTGCTGGGCCTCACTGCTTGATGAGAACTGTGTAATTCTTTCATCAGTTTGGCAATAACCTTCTCTTGTGTCAACTGATGTCAAGTTACTATCTTTGATCAACCTTACCTCGCCAGAAACCCTTTGAGTTCTTGAACCTACCTTTTCATCACTGGCATGACCTTTTAGATCAGAGCCAAGTTCAGATTGTTTCCTACTTTGAGGTGTCCTAATATCTGTTCCAGATTGTAGGCCTTTTACATCTGAATGCAAGTTTAAATGGTCTCCCTGGTTCTTTATTATATTACTAGATTTCACTGTGGATGCAGTTTCAACATTAGTCTTCTGGACTTGTGATAATTCAGATAGTTGAAATTTTCTTCTCCCTTCAATTTGTGTAGTTACCTTGTCTCCTCTTTGGTAGTGATGCTCCTCCATATTCCCAACTGAACCTCGAACTGAAGTTTTGTCCTCTTCAAGTCTCTTCATCCTAATATTAGACATACTTTCTGAATGTTCAATTTTTGACTTTTCAATGTTTCTCTGGTAATTCTTACTCAACACATCCCTTCTTGTGCTAGAGCCAACATAAATGCTTTGTTCATCATTTTTCTCATGTAACAGTCTTCCTGATATCTCTAGGTTCCCTTCCCTGCCACCAAATGTGTTTTGCAATTTTGAAGGATTTTTGGCTTCATCACCATCATATTCTCGTATTTCCGTAGACTGGTACTTTCTTCTGTTTGCAACAGGAATATGGTCCTCTCTAGCTTTCTGATGCGAATGTCTAATCACAGATGAAGTGTCATCCTCACTTTCAAATTGCTTGTGGGATATGGAGGACTTTCCATGACCAGATTCATGCCTCCTAGACAATGTGGGATGCATATCTGAGGGTTCTTTCCCAAACTTTTCTTCTGTATATACCTCAGTCAGCTTCTTCTCAGACTTCTTTCTTAAGCCGCAATCAATATCAGCATGAAATGCAGTTCTTTCCTGTTTTGAAATTTCCTCCAGCTTCCCTGAGTCATTTCTTAGCCTGTTGAATTCTTCCTTCTTCTGTTCCTCAATATGACTAGCTTTGTCCTCCTCTTCTGATAATTCTTCTACAAATATCCCATGCCTATTTTCAACATCCAGGTCACTACCAATGTCTCCTAAAGATGAAAGGGAGTGATAAGATGAGCAACTAGAAACGTCCCTTCTTTTTCCATGGTGTTCACCTTTTTCAACAGTATTCTTTTCTTCATTGAGCTTTTTGTCCTCGCCCCCCAAGTCAGGTATAAAGGTCTCCAGGTGCTTCAGATTTTCATTCTTTACTTCTTTCTTACCTAAATTCAGATTTCTACATCTGCCCCCATTTTTCCTCTTCTCCAGATCCAAGTTCTTAAATGAAGAAAGATTCTTTGCTCTAACATGAGTAACATTTTCATCCACCTCCTCACTCAATAAGCTGATAACTGATTCAGCATCATCAGAAGTAAAAGAATGGCTAGTTTCACTCTCTTCCTCTGAAACTATACAAAAACATCTTTGATTTATTCTCCTCTTACTTCTTTTAGGAACACTTCTATCACTGAAAGAGCAACCAAAATCATAGCAATCTCTATTGAGACCGTATGCTGCTAGCTGAGAGAAGTATGGGTCTCTACCACCCAAAATCAACCTTCTATGTCCTGACACTTGAAGCAAAGTGGATTGTCTCAACCCAAATAAAAGACTAGGGTTCAAGGGCAATCTATAGGTGGACAGTGCACAGCAATCACAACAACCACAACATGATCTGCGGCATGATGGGACTCTGTCAAACCTTTCATATGTTGAATTCGAGTGATCATTGAAGGATAAAGAGAAGGAGCGGTTACTCCTAATAGCATATACTGTGGAGCTAAAATATGCGTTGTGCATGCTTGTTTTTGTCTTCCCTCCAAAAGAGGGAGAACCTACTTTGCTAAATCAAGGTTCCTCAGAACTATGGTGGAATCATGTGTATTTGCTTCAGCAAGAAATGCTTATATGAAAGAAGATAACTCAAGCAGAACTTGAAAGGAACAGCAGTACACCATTCAATCTTCTAAGTTCTGATTTAGAAATCAGAATAATCATCTATCCTCAAAAGCAAACCCGAAAGGTTGTTTTATACTTCTGCCAAACCCTTTCTGCAGCATCCAACGATGTACCAAGGTACCATTTATCAATAGATAGTTCAACAATATTAAAATGGTTGGTATAGCTCAACAACCAATAAATTAACCTCAGCATCAAGTAAAAAGAAAAACTAAACTTCAAATCAGCTAATAGCAAACAGCATAACTGCAGGAGGCAGCAAAAGAAATGCTTTCATCCAAGTTTTTTACCTATATCAATACAAAAGCAACAACAAAAGAATCCCAAGTCATGAAAACAGCTCCATCTTATTTATACCCCAATATGAAAACAGATCACCATGCTGCATGATTACGTTAAAGTAACCAAAAGCATATCCCTTAAACATTTTCAGGAATTTTGACACAAATGAAGTCATTGAACATAGAGCAAGAAATAATAACATTAATAAATCCATCTAATATGTAAACAGAAATACAAAATCAAGTCTTAAACCACTTAACACCCAATTCACTACCAAATTCATCCTTAACCAATTTGATTTCTCAGCAAATCCCAACTTAAAACATCACCATACCATTGCAGGATAGTCATGTTGAAACAGAAAATATGTCAATTCCTACTAAGCACAACAATGCAATAATCATTATCAAACAAAACATCAGTTCCATCTTATTGATACACAAACATACGCATTGTCTACAAAAATCCCAAAATTCAATGTCACAAAACAAACCATCATCGATATAAAACGACCCCTTTTCACTTCAATTCAACATTTTCAATCAAACCAACAATAACCTCCCAGAAGGTAACAGAAATAAAGAGAACAAATAAAAAAAAGAACTTTATGAGCAAACTCAAACATGAGCAAATATTTCAGTGTAGCTTAATTTTCCCACCACCCCACAAGCAAAAAGTTTGAGAAATACCCATTTCAATAAGAAGAAAAGAGAGAAAAATCACTAGGAGTGAGTGGAGTGTACCATATGAAAAGGTGACACTTTTGAAGATGTAAGAGGATGAAGAGGCTACTAAAAGAAAAGGTTTTCAATTATTAAAATGGGATCTTTGAGATTGAGATTGGAATTTATGTGGGTTGAATGGAGAGAGAGAGGAACGGATTGTGTGATGAAGACATCGGAAACAGTGAATTGATTCAATGAACTGTGCAAGACAATGATTCTTAAATTCAATCTATATTTTTTTTATTTTTTTGTTATAATGTTTCTATTTCTATTGTTAAAGAATTAAATTAAATTAATGTAATGTAGAGAGAATAGTTTACTTAAATATAATTATTTACTTTTTTTATCATAAAAATAAATTATTATTTTTATTTATCACTCATTTAAATGACTCCCGTGCCCTTCATTAAAATAATTCAAATTCAAATGTATACTTTATTTTTTTTCATCTTTCCCCTATATATATATATGTGTGTGTGTGTATGTATAGCTTTAATCATTTAAACACTCTCAAATTCTCACTTTAGAGTTTGACTCCTTATCTGTGAAAGAAATACAAATATCAGTTCGTAGAAGAAGAAATGGATGAACATAAATGAATAAAGATTATTTTGTCAAATTGGAGAGAAATCAAAAGAGAAAAAGAAAAAGAAAGGGAAGCGATAAAATTAGCACGGGAGCTGGCTCGCCAAATGTTAGGTCAACTGAAAGATACTTGCGGTTTCAACGATAATATGGAGGCAATGAAGGACTTTAATAAGCTTATTAACTCCAACTACGGCAAATGATTGATAATTTAATTTTAATTTATGTAGCTTTTCTTTTTCTATGAGCTTTTTTGTTGAGCATTGTAACTTTTCTTTGTTCATTAGTTTTGTTTATCGACATTGTACATTTTCTTGTGTTCATTAATAAATCATATTTTTATTATGTTTCTTGTGTTCATTAACAAAACTATGGAGTGAACACTTCATTTTCTATATCAAATGAAAAATATAGACCCTGCACTTTGCGCAGACATTCAACATTTAGTTGTTTTACATTTCAGGTTATAAACAAATTAGTTTGTGTGGTTCATGAAAAGATATATCTAAACACTTATGGAAGTAGTCTTATTATTAGTTTGTGTGCGAGGAGGGAGTTGACGACTTAGAGGTGGTGGCGGAGGAGAGGGTTGGCGGCAAAGGAGGGAGCTGGTAGCACGATGGTAGAGGGAGGAGTGATTGACATGGTGATAGAGTGAGAGATAAGCAGCTCTGCGGCTATGGCGATAGCAGAAGGGGTTGAATGCGTTGTGGCCATGGACGAATGGTGGGATTAAAAGGCTCATGGTGATTGACATGGTGATAGAGTGATTGACGTGGTGATAGAGTGAGAGATAAGCAACTCCGCGGCGATGACGGTAGTAGAAGGGGTTGAAAGCGTTGTAGCCATAGACGAAGGGTGGGATTAAAAGGTTCATGGTGATTGATGTGGTGATAGAGTGAGAGATAAGCAGCTCCACGACGATGGCGGTAGCAGAAGGCGTTGTGGCCATGGACGAAGGGTGGGATCAAAAGGCTCATGGTGAAATGAAGGATCTCTCCCTTATATCAAGGAGGGATCTCACCCTTGTGGTGAGGAGGGATCTCACCCTTGTGGATGGTGAGGAAGAAAGGGAGTCTTGCCTAAAACCCTGACAGAGCTGTCTATCATAAACTTTCCAAATTGATTATAACATTTTTCAAGTTCATGTCAAAAGGACCATCCACAATCAAAACTCTTATTTTATAGGTGTCATTTTTCAAGTTCAAGTTCATGTCAAAAGGATCATAAAAGAGTTGTCATGTTCATATGTTATCATTGATATTTGATACATTCATTAATCCCGGGTTCTGTACTAGTTTCTTTAATCTTGGAGTAAAGTTTTGGTAATGGTTTGTTACCATATGCATTAGTGTGTGAGAAGTAAAATCTGTGAAGTTTTGGTAATGGTTTGTTACCATATGTATTATCTTTTTTTTTTTTGTGAAAACCACATGTCTTATCTACTTGTAATGTTTTTGAACCATTGCATGTGTGTAATGTTTTTGAACCAAACGGGCCCTTAGTACCAAAATTATCTACTAAATAGGTCCTATATTTTAGACTTGAGGGAGTACTATTTAGTTTTAGTCCAATCTATTATTTATGGTCTTTAATTCATTAGTTGACTTGATTTAGAAAAATTAAGAAATAAAATAAGTTATTAATTAATCACACACACATATAAATGACAATCAATTTGATTATTGCATAAGTTACCTAATGACCAGGAGTCAAGTAACAATTGGTCCATCCACTAATAAATATGTGATATATTTGCATAATTTGATTATATTTATAATCTTGGTCAACTTAATTAAAATTATATGACATACCAAAATATTTTAAGGGAAAAACTTACATCAAGTTCATTTCTCCAAGTTCTCAAATTCTTTCAATATGGGCCATTAGATTGAATGGATAATTGTTATAAAAGGACACATGTCACTCCCATATTAAAATAACTTGAGAACCTGGAGAAAGTAACTTGACCTAAGTAAGGTCCATATTTTAATTAAATTTCTTTATTCCTACCCCATCTCTTATTATTATTAATTAGTATTGGTAGAGACAATTTAAGGAGAATGCAAGAAAAAATAAAATGAAATTTTATATTTGGGAACCAACAAATCTCCCCGGGCCGTATGAGCTCTATGATTAAGAACAGGGGGAATGGTTTGAATCATAGGGAATTTATTATGAGCTACAGAAATTATTTTCAAAAATAGTATTGGTATGAATATTTTAAAATAATTATTTATCTACTTCAATCTCCCCAAATTAACCATCCTAATTGTTGTTCCTCACAAGCATATAAGATAAATTAGTAATTATCTAAAAAACAAAAGATTTTTTTTGCTAGACATAGTAATTAATTTATATTACTTATTTAGTTTTTTAAAAATGATTTTTCTAAGGTAATTTCAAATGGCAGGAAAGCACACTAAATTGATAGCACTGAATTATTGACGGAAAGAATATGAACACTGGCAGATAAAGATTAAATTTAGTTAAAAGTGATTATTCTTGCAAGAAACAAATAAAGTTACATTAACTCAGTACATCCAGTACACCAATTATTTCATGCCCCGTGGACCTTAATATTTAACACTGTTAGTCAGTTTGTTTCACATCTTCCTTCTCTCTTTCCTCTCTTTTCTCCTCATTCTCCTTCATTCGCGCGAGCACATGCTCTCTCCTCCCGTCCTCATTCCCTTTTCTCTCTCTCTCTCTCTCCTCCATTCAGCAACGCCACGCCAAACAAAAATACACACCACCACACTCAATAAAATCCCACCACACTCAACGGCCATCTCTTTCTTCTTCGGTTATGGTGACTGGGGAGAATATATGCATTGAGTGAGATCCATTTTGCTTTAACTCAAAATCAAATTAAGTTTTTTCCTTTTTTTCCTCAGAATAAAACACTACACAACCTACCAATTAAAGCAGCACCATCCCCTATCTTCATAAGGTGCTTTAGGGGCATTCACAATGACAAACTTAAAATTTAAGATCGCAAATTATATTTATATTAAAATGTTTTACATAAATTTTATAAAACTCACATGCATGATCTGGAAAATTTAAAATGACCTTAAAGAAAAAATATTCACAACTTTGAATTGTTTTTTTTCATTACAGACAACGTCTAGCTAGTAGCTAGTCCTTTAATTTCACAAAATGTTTAATTTTGTTCCTTTTAAATGTTAAAAAAATATTCTAAATAACACTGACATGTTTATTTAACTTTCCAAATAACAACTATAATTCTAAAACATCGCCATTTGAGAATAATATAGTTCATTAGCATCGTCATCATCATCAAAGTCTTATCTCTAATTAAGTGGGGTCGGCTACATGGATCACACGACGCCATATAAAAAATGCGTGTTTCTATGCTCAATAGATTCGACATATTTTTACGCTGGTTGCCAAGGCCTAACACAACCCTACTCCTTTATCTGGGTTTGAGACCGGCTATAAATATAGGCGGGATATTTCAAACGTCACAGACTTTTTTCCTTGTAATTTTCTCGAGAATTCTTTCTCTAAATATACTTGAATATACTGCTCCTGAAGAGGATAACAAGATTGCGTCTTCATTTTTGCGGAAGAAGACACAAACTGTAAGTCGAACTGAAATTAGGGTAATAGATGTAAAATGATATTTTATGAAACTAAAAATCAAACTCAAATTTTGTACAAAAATCAGTGTGATATCCAAGGTTTCAAGGTCAATGTTCAATGTTTGAGGCTTATAGAGATAGAGAGTAATTTTAAAATTAAAGTTCTTTTGATATTTTTTTTTGTAAGGGATATTTTTGTTTGATACACATAGATAGCAGAAAATAAAACTACTGACGCTAACTCCCTATCCCTACTAATGAAGTCATCTAAATTAACAAAAGAACTTAATACTAATTGAAAACCCAAATCACAATCCAGCGCACATTTGGCTAAATAATTCGCTGACTCATTTGCTTCTCTAGTGATCTGTTGTAGCTTTACCTCCCATTTTTTAGCCAAAAATAATTGAATCTCAGTAACTATATTGTTCTCTTCATGCAAGAAAGAATAACCACCCCTCAAAAGCCTTACTACCTCCCCTGCATCAGATTCAAGAATAATCCTCTTGAAACCACTTTCCCAGATAAGCAAGCCCAAAGTTCAGCTCGTACACTATTACCATAATCTAGCTTATTGACAAAGCCACTTATAAAATTCCCGTGAGAATCTCTAAGTACACCTCCACAACCTGTACTCTTCTTAACATCAGAATGAGCTCCATCTACATTCAACTTATACCATCCTTCAGGAGGACTCTTCCATCTTAACTCAGTAACCCCCACCTTCCCTTCTTTCATCATTATACCATTCAGCTTTGTGCCACAATCAAATATTGATTTCAACGTAGCATTTACTTGAGCAAAAATTACCTCATTCGGAATAATCTTATTCTCAAACACTCTACTATTTCTTTTCCTCCACAGCCACCAACAAGATAAAGCAAAAAATTCTTTCCATCTTTGTTTACCACTAGGTTCAGCATAATTAAATTTAGCAGTACCCATTTCCTACTATCCCTACACCCAAAACGTCTCTGCAAGTTAACTGGGAACACCTGACGCCAATAATCCCAAGATTCCTTACAATCACGTAAAACATGAAGGCAATCTTCCACAATACCACTACATAGATCACATTCATCAACATTAGTCATTCCACAAGATCTCCTTTCTTCATTCGTTAAAATGCGGCCATGAGCCAGGAGCCATATGAACGAATTACAACGCTGAAGGATCTTTAATTTCCATATCTTTTCCCAAACGCTGTCTTTTGGAAAAATTTTCTTGTCAATAGTGTTATATGCAGATTTGACCGAGAAAGCCCCATCCTTCGAAGCTTTCCATCTCACCTCCCCACTAACTTCAACAACCTCAATGTTTGGTTCCGCTAATTCCCATGTAGATTTTATACCCACCCAAACATTTGATCCCACCCTCCTTTTCTCAACTTTTGGCAATATATCATCATCACATTTATATTTACTTCTCATAACCTTTACCCATAAAGCATCCCTCCTCTTCACTAACTGCCACCCTAACTTCATATGAAATGCTTGATTTTGCTTATGAGAATGCCTAAGACCCAACCCACCATGCTCCTTTCTATGACAAACTCTATCCCATGCTATCAAATGGGTCTTCCTAGCCCCCTCCACTGACCCCCAAAGAAAGTTTTTATTAAGTTTATCCAACTTATCACATGCACTACTTGGTAAATAAGCAGTTTGCATAGTATAGTTGGGACTCCCAAATGTTAAACATTGATACATTTATCTTCACCGTTCGGTGTTTGGATTAAGTTTAAAGGAAAGTATTTTTACTTCAGGTTAAACATTATCCTAAAAATAAAATATTTATTTTAAATAAATCAGATAAAGAATGAATGTAATTAAATATCTCAAAGAAGTATCTTCCTCAAAAGAAGTCTTTATACAAATAGTTGAATACTTTATTTGGGCAAGCTAAGCTCTGCTAAACAGACTTTATTTGAATTAAGCTTCCCGATAAACATAGTCCTATATCTCATAGGCCTGGACCATATGAATCAAGTACTTCATTTTTATCTCTTCAATCTCCACATCCACTAATTGACTACAAAATATATAAAACTGTTCGCTTAAAATCAATTCATCCTATATCACTTGTGAAGTATCCGTACGAGGGGGTTTTACAGAATGAGTTTAATGTGGAGCCTGCGAGGTGTTTTGTGAGGGGGACTCAGATGTTTGATATGACGCCGTTAGGGGAGGTGACGGAGGGGCTGAAGTTGGAGTTGTTGAAGAGTATATTACGGGGTCCACGTGCGTGACCACGGGAATGGATATACTGAGGCAGCAGGGGATTACGGATTTAAGCAAGTGGGATTGCTTGTGGATCTTGGAGATCATTGTTTTTTCTGGCTAATTTGTGGTGATCTTCGATTTTCTTAAAAACTAGGATTTTCTAGAAAAAGTCAATTAGCATCTATAAACGAATTCGAATTTCTTGTGAAAAGGATTTATGGTGTTCTGTGGAGGGTGGCAACAGTGTGGTTTCAAGCTATTGGGGAATTTTCACTATCATCATCAAGGTTCTTTTATCTTTTCCATCTACATCAACATGTAGGTCAGTTTTGTTTTGTCATTTAATTATTTGCAGGGTTAATGATCATTAAGGTATGATTCTCCTTTTTATTCCTTACTTTCTCTGTTGTGTATTTTGTGTGTGTGATTTTTCTAGTTTATGGTTTATAAAACATTTGTATCTTTTATATGAGTTGCTCATTATATGGGAAGCATGCGCTTGTATCTTTTTGTGAATGTTCATGGGGTTTATTTTGAAGTGAATCGTTGTGGGGTCTGCAGATATTTATTTATCTTTTGTTTCCTTCATGTGTCTCAGAAATTTTCTGATTTTTACAGTACCAGATTTTGTTTGTTTTTGTGTTTTGTCATTTATTTATTACTTGTTTTTGCATTTTGTGTTTCTTCTTTATGTTTGATTACTTCTGCTATCTTTTCCAGTTTTGTTGTTGACAATCTCTTAATCGAACTTTCTGGTTATTTCATGTTGATCGATCTTTTTCAGTTTTTTTTGCGTTACAATTGCGAAAATTACGAGCACGGCCCCAGAAAATTGCAGTTTGTGCCTGACAGTCTGCGAAAATTGCGTTTTGACCTAGTTTTTTTTTTTGCGAAAATTACGAGCACGGACCCAGAAAATGGCAGTTTGTGCCAGTTAGTCTGCGAAAATTGCATTTTGACCCATTTTTTCCCTCGTTAAATTTGCGAAAATTACGAGCACGGCCCCAGAAAATGGCAGTTTATGCCTGTCAGTCTGCGAAAATTGCGTTTTGACCCGTTTTTTTTCGCTAAATTTGCGAAAATTACGAGCACGGCCCCAGAAAATTGCAGTTTGTGCCTGTCAGTTTGCGAAAAGTGCGTTTTTTTTTTCCCAGTTTCTATTTAATTATTAATTAATTTATCTATTTATTATTATTTTTCTCTTAAAATTGCGAAAATTTCGAGCATGGCCTCAGAAAATGGCAGCTTGCATTTTGCGAAAGTTTTTTTTTGTCCAAGTTTTTATTTAATTACTAATTTATAATTTATTTATTGATTTATTATTATTTTTCCGTTAAAATTGCGAAAATTTTGAGCATGGCCCCAGAAAATGGCAGCAAGTTTTGTTGTTTCCGTTGCTCTTGAGATTGCTCTTAATGCTCACTTTTTTTAAAAATAAATATTGTTTTATTTTATTGTGAGTATTGTTGTTGTTTTGTTTTATTGTATATTATTATTTATTTATTTATTCATTTATTTATTTGTTATTTATTTATTCATTTATTAATTTGTTATTTATTTATTTATTTATTTTATTGTTGAGCATTGTTGTTGTTTTGTTTTATGGTTTTATTGTACTGTTTTATTATTTTATCGTATTGTGATAATTGTTTTATTGTTTTATCGTTTTATTTTATTGTTATTATTTGTGCAAGTTTCATTATTATTACGTTTGGATCTATTTTATTGTTTTGGATCATTATTATATAACGTTTGTTTTCGTGACTTCGTGTCACGCTTGGTTATTTACCCTCGTGTGACTGTGTGTCCATGAAATATTCAGCCTATATTTATAGACGGTCCCTAGTCCGGATAAAGGAGTAGGGTTGTGTTAGGTTTCGGCAGCCAACGTAAAAATATGTTGAATCTATTGAACATGGACAAACACATTGTTTCTATCAATATGTCATTGTTTGGTACGTCACAAGAGCTATCATACTATCATGGGAGAAGGCATATAAAGAAACAAAAGGTTTAAAGAAGAGAAGTGGATAAGCACTAAGAATAATTGAACAAAGGGTATGGAATCACTGCAAAAGAAGGAGAGGGAGACCAAAGAGATCTTTTGATGAAATGTTTACCTCCAAGCATGAATATTGATAGAGTACAATGACCATGTAGCTGACCCCACTTGAGTGGGATAAGGTTTAGTTGTTGTTATTGTTGTAACTCTTCTAGAGTAGTTTTAGTACGTCTTCATCTCTAAATATAAAGTCACTTTATTATTTTTTTGTGAAATTTAAGGAAGGAAATCAAACAAATACAATATAATATATGATAAATATAATTACAATATATGTTACTTCATAATTAGAATAAAATAATTTTGAATAAGAAAGATAAATTTAAACAATATTATAGTGACCAATTTTACAGCTTTAACTTTTTTCTAAAAAGACAAAGTGAGATTTTATATTTAGGGGTGAATGGAGTATATCAAAACGTACATCTAACATATATTTTCCCAAAATCTTAGGGTGATTATTAGATCATCAAACATTAAAAATCTTAGGGAGTTTTGCTGACAGATAATTGGAAGTAATTTCATTAGTGATTGATATAGACTTCTTGTCTTTAAAAATGAAAGAAAATATTAATAATAAACTGTATCCGGAAATTATAAGTTGAATGAAATTTTATAATGAAAATAATATGCTTAACATAATATTATCTTACATGTAGTTGTTGTTAAATTAATTTTGTATTAGTGTGTAGTTTGTTTTAGTAACTGTTCATTAGGAATAACTATAGCCTCTTACATTTTATTTTGATTAATTAACTTTGGAAATAATACACCTACTGATGAGGTATAATATCGTAATATGGGGAATAGTTTTTGCATGGAGTCAACTGAAAGTGATGAATTAAAATTTTCGAAAAATTAAATGGGCAACTAGAAAGAATTGAATGTAAGGTAATTGGAACCTATTTCCATTTTTGTTAAAAGTATTATGCTGGACGAATAAATTTGAAAATGAGAAAATGGATAAGATATTCTTAAAAGTCAAAATATAATTTACGATTAAAACAATGATGACAATATTAGCCACTAAAATTCGGACAATGAAATGCTAACTAAATTCCATAGAAAGTTGATGAGGGTTGAAACAATTAAATAGTACTATCTTCAAACGGCTTATGTGAAAGTCATGAAAACAACTCCATCTTATTTACACCCCAATAGGAAAACAGATCAATAAGCTGCATGATTATGTGAAAGTAACCAAAAGCATCTCTTAAACATTTTCAGGAATTTTGACGCAAGTGAAGTCATTGAACGTAGAGCAGGAAATCATAACATTAACAAATCCATCTAATATTTTAACATAAATATAAAATCAAGTCTTAAACCACTAAACACCCAATTCACTGCCAAATTCATCCTTAGACTATCTGATTTCTCAGCAAATCTAAAACATCATCATACAATTGCAGGATAGCCATGTTGAAACCAAAAACATGTCATTTCCAACTAAGCCCAACAATGCAATAATTATTATCAAACAAAACATCAGTTCCAACTTATTGATACACCAACATACCAGTACATCATTGTTTACAAAAATCCCGAAATTCAATGTCGCAAAACATACCATCATCGATATAAAACGACCCCTTTTCACTTGAATTCATTCTTTTCAATCAAACCAACAATAACCCTGCTTCACATTCAGTACAAGAAACCACCCAGCAAGTAACAGAAATAAAGAGAACAAATAAAAAAAAAGAACTTAATGAGCAAACTCAAACATGAGCAAATATTTCAGTGCACCTTAATTTTCCCACCACCCCACAAGCAAAAATTTGAGTTGAACTTGCAAACATTAGTGTTACGGAATGAACAAGAGCGCAACAAAATTAATTGAATGGATAGAGAAATATGAAATCTTAATGAACATTGTTATAATTGTAAGTTGTTGACCTGAACTTGAAAAATGCTATGATCAACTTTAAAGTTTTTATATTGAGGTTTGAGATATTAATATAAGGGGATTGTATTTACGACTCAGTCTCAAACTTTCTCATCCCAAAAAGTATAGTTTCAACCAAATCACACAAATGTCATTCAATTCAGTAATTTCATGATTGAGAGCTTTGCTAGGTTTTAGGCGGGATTTCTTTCTTTTTCATACAAGGGCGAGATCCCTCCTCACCACAAGGGTGAGATCCCTCTTCATTATAAGGGTGAGATCCTTCATTTTACCATGAGTCTTTTGATTCCACATTTCGTCCATGGCCACAACCCTTCCGCTACAGTCGCTACTTATCTCTCACTCTGCCACTACGGCCACGTCAATTACTCCTCCCTCTGCTACCATGCTACTAGCTCCCTCTTCTGCTACCGCCACTGAGCCGACGACCCCCTCCTCCTCCACCACCTCTGAGTCGTCAGCTCCCTCCTCGCAGACAAAGCTAACTATCATAGGGTTGGTTACAAAGATTACATAACATAATTATGTTCGATCAATAGTAATGCTTGTAGTGTGTCCTATATACATAAGATTAGACATATTTTTACTCTAACTTCTGAAGCCTAACACAACTCTACTCCTTTATCCGAGTTTAGAATCAGTTATACCTATGAATATAAGCAGAGTATTGCTTACAACAACACAGAAACATAATAAAAATATGATTTATTAATGAACACATTAAAAGGTACAACGTTGATAAACAAAAACGAACAACGAAAAGTTTCAATGTTCAATATAAGCGGATTTCTTTCTTCTTCATACAAGGGCGAGATCCCTCCTCACCACAAGGGTGAGATCTATAAGGGTGAGATCCTTCATTTCACCATGAGTCTTTTGATTCCACCTTTCGTCCATGGCCACATCCCTTCCGCTACAGTCGCCGCTTATCTCTCACTCTACCACCACGTCAATCACTCCTCCCTCTGCTTCCGTGCTACCAGCTCCCTCCTCTGCTACCGCCACTGAGCTGACGGCCCCCTCCTCCGCCACCACCTTTGAGTCGTCAGCTCCCTCTTCGCACACAAAGCTAACTATCGTGGGTTGGTTACAAGGATTACACGACATAATTATGCTCGATCAATAGTAATACTTGAAGTGTGTGTCCTATATACATAAGATTAGACATATTTTTACGCTAACTTCTGAAGCCTAACACAACTCTACTCCTTTATCCGAGTTTAGGACCAGCTATACCTATGAATATAAGCGGAATATTGCTTACAACAACATAAACATAATAAAAATATGATTTATTAATGAACACAAGAAAAGGTACAACATTGATAAACAAAAAAGAACAAAGAAAAGTTCCAATGCTCAACAAAAAAGCTCATAGAAAAAGAAAAGCTACATAAATTAAAATTATATGATCAATTATTTGCCGAAGTTGGAGTTAATAAGCTCATTAAAGTCCTTCATTGCCTCCATATTATCGTTGAAACCGCAAGTATCTTTTAGTTGATCTAACATTTGGCGAGTCAGCTCCGGTGCTAATTTTAACTCTTCCCTTTCTTTTTCTTTTTCTTTTTCTCTTTTGATTTCTCTCCAATTTGACAAAATAGTCTTTATTCGTTGATGTTCATCCATTTCTTTTTCTATGAACTGATATTTGTATTTCTTTCACAGATAAGGAGTCAAACTCTAAAGTGAGAATTTGAGAGTGCTTATATGATTAAAGCTATACACACACGCACACACACATATATAATATATGGGGGAAAGGTGAAAAAATGAAAGTAGACATTTGAATTTGAATTATTTTAATGAAGGGCAGGGGAGTCATTTAAATGGGTGATAAATAAAAAAAATTATTTTGTTTTTGGTCGGAATAAAAATAATTATTTTCATGATAAAAAAAGTAAATAGTTATTTTTAAGTAAATAATTATTTTTATAATATAGTTATTTTTTGGTCGGAATGAAATTAAACTCCATATCAAGTGATGATGATACCCTTGCAATTTGAATAGCGACATCGATCTGTGATAGCTAATAAGTGACAACTATCTTCGACTGTGAAGAGATAATTACTACTTATCTCAATGTATTCATGTGGAATAAATAAGTTTTTAGTTAGTCATTATTTACAATTTTTGTCGTAATTAAATTTATCATAGGAAAGAATCTGTTTATCTTCCATCCATTTATCATGAGTGAATCTTGTTATTATGCAGTGTAGATGTTTTTTTTTTTGATCGAGCAGTGTAGATGTTAAATGAGAGTACAATTGGAAAGTTATGAAGTTTTAATGCACAGTTAATTTAAGATTCAAAAATTTTATTTATTTGTGCGAAATTTGTTGCGAGTGACCTGGGTCAAGTGAGCATCCAATTAAGATAGGGAAAAACTTACATCAAATTACTTTCTCCAGGTTCTCAAGTTCTTTTAATATAGGAGTGACACGTGTCCTTTTATAACAAATTGGTTGTTATAAAAGGACACGTGTCACTCCTATATTAAAAGAACTTGAGAACCTGGAGAAAGTAACTTGACCTAAATAAGGTCCATTAAGATATACAAATTCACTTCAAATTGAATTTAACCATAATTATTTATGATTTTTAAACCAAAAATGATAATAAAAATATAGTTTTGAAAAAAGTAACATTTAAAAGTTTACTTTTATTTTAGATCATGTATATTCACAATAAAATTATATGTTTTAAAAATTAAAAGTAATAAAAATGTCATATGAACAATATAAATTTACTACGTGCGATCTACAACCTAAATAAGATCTTGGCGCTCTATTTTTTTTTATACATAGATCTTGGCGCTCTTTGATGAGCACTACAACTGACTTTCTTTTTTTTTTTTTATAATAAGCACTACAACTGACTTTTCCATTTGCAGAAAAAAAAATTGTATTAATTTGTTTTTGGCGAAAACGTGAACCATAAAATTAGTTTTAATTTGAAAAGAATATATATTCACGATACATATTTTTTTTTTTTGATAATATTCACGATACATATTTTAAATTAGACTAAGGTGTGTGGATTTAATTTTTTTTTAAAAAAAATTGTTTATAACAAATCCTTGTTATTTATATCCTTAATACTTAACTTTACAGCTTACACTTATTTTATTTTCATTGGATTAATGTATATTAAGTACATAAGGCTGAGCATCTAAATTTCCTCCATTAGTTTTCTATGTTAAAAAGTATAAGAATTAGGACAGCAATATACTTCCTCTGGTCTTAAAAATAAGACCTAGTTGACTTATTTAGAAAAAACCTATAAAAAAGCAAAATAAGTTAATTATAAATTGATTTACTTAATTTTTTCCCTTAGACTAATTTATTTTACCTATAAACTAATGTATAATCTAAAAATATATCAAATATGTCATGATTTAATAGCCTATTTCGCAACCTTAACCTCTCAAAAAAAGTCAATTAGGTCTTGTATTTAGGGACCGGAGGTAATATATATATATAGTCCAGTTTGTTTTCCTTTTACAGGCCACTTTGGGCAACGCCAGTACGCTACGTCTTGTGTCCCTGAATAAATTTGGGCTTTATATTGTAAGTATATAGTGGGTCTAAATATTAAAAGCCCATAACATACCTACCCGGGTTTCGTAGGCCTCTTCATTCCTCTTTTCTTCTAAAAAAAGACCTGACAATGAGATTTCTTAGGGATGGGATTGAGCAGAACATAACACGAGAGACATAATAAATTGAAGTTAAAACAAAAATGTTACTTTGCATTTAGTTTTGATTTTGGTACCTATATGTCTTTAATTTTAACTAGAATACCATTGCTATCCATGCTAATTGACAAAGATAGTTGTGCCAAACTGCCAATAGTGGTACTTGAGCAAAATTAACGGTTTAATCGAAAGATTAAAAACAAAGGTGCCAAAATCAAAATTGAACAAGGAGTATAGGTACCAACAAATGGGTTTTCCCTTATTCTTTATTTGGCCTGAATTGGAATGTTTGAATTGACTGAACTTAGAGTTTGTTTAAGATAATATTATCTCCGGTCCTAAATATAAGACCTAATTAACTTTTTTTAGAGAGGTTAAGGTTGCGAAATAGACTATTAAATCATGATATATTTGATATATTTTTAGATTATACATTAGTTTATAGGTAAAATAAACTAGTCTAAGGGAAAAAATTAGGTAAATCAATTTATAATTAATTTATTTTGCTTTTTTACAAGATTTTCTAAAAAAGTCAACTAGGTCTTATATTCAGGACCGGAGGGAGTATCATCAGTCTGCGCAAACTTGAGAAAATCCAGAGACTTTCTCAACCCATTGCCCTTTAGAGAATGATCTTCACTTGTTGTAATGGATGTTGAAGTTAATTTTCATTTAATTTTGGGTGCCTTTTTTTATTTGTTCCATAATGGCAGTTGAAGTGTGATTTAGGGATTTAGGGTTTTAACAATTGTTTAGCCAATCCTTTTCTTCGCTCATTCTCTATATACTTGAATTGGTTACATTGGTTTTTTTGTGGTGGAAGGAATTGAGCCTTTCTATTCATTCAATAATGCTTTTCATGTGCCCGGGGGGCGTAGCTTGATGGTTTGAAGAGGATCCCCAAGGTGTGGATCCCGCCATTTTAGCCCAAAGGTGTCAAGTTCAAACCCCCGGGAAGTCAGTCACCCCGTTTACGGGAATCCCGGCTGGCGACTCCGGATTAGTCTGCACCCGAAGGGTGTGGGACACCGGGGGAAGCAATTCAAAATAATGCTTTTCATGTACATCTGTCTTTACTCTTCTTTTTTGATAGATTGTTTCTTTCTTTGTTTTTTTCATTTTCCCCTTTAGCATGAATATTCTTTTAGATATTTGAAGAAGGATGTATGATCTGTCCAGATATGTTGTTTGTACTAACCTCCTGTTATTACTTCCTTTCTCTAACCAACATTTTTTAATTATGTTACTCATTTTTCACCTTACTCATTTTCTTGAAATAGGTTTTAACTACATATAGTGATTCAGCCTTACAAAGAGAATGCTCCTGGAGTTGTTGATGATGTTATTGTATTGCTGCACTCACAAAATCAAAATCATGTTCATTTATATATGCCTCCTTGGATTTATCATGATAACACCCTTTTCTTTCTCAAACCATTTTGATAAGATGTGTTTGCAATTTCATATATTGATGAATTTATGGGAAGTACATTCATTGTAACTTGGTCTGTTTGCCTTACCCTTAAAGCCTTCTGTTATTTCCATTTGGACTTGGTTTATCACATGTTTGTATATGTAACTGTGCATTCACTGATACATGACACACCAAAATATTTTAATTACATTTATTTATTCCTACCCCATCTCTTATTAATTTATTATTGATTACTATTGATAGAGATAATTTAAGGAGAATGCAAGAAAAAATAAAATGAAATTTTATACCCCCTCCGGTCCTAAATATAAGACCTAGTTGACTTTTTTGAAAAAACCTAAAAAAAAAAGCAAAATAAGTTAATTATAAATTGATTTACCTAATTTTTTCTCTTACATTAGTTTATTTTACCTATAAGCTAATGTATAATCTAAAAGATATCAAATATGTCATCATTTAATAACCTATTTTGCAACCTTAACCTCTCCAAAAAAAGTCAATTAGGTCTTATATTTAGGACCGGAGATAGTATTTGGGAACCAACACGTCTCCCCTATGAGCTCTATGATTAAGAACATGGGGAATGGTTTGAATTATAGGGAACTTATGAGCTAGAGAAATTATTTTCAAAAATAGTATTGGTATGAATATTTTAAAATAATTATTTATCTACTTCAATCTCCCCAAATCAACCATCGTAATTGTTGTTCCTCACAAGCATATAAGATAAAGTAGTAATTATCTAAAAAACAAAAGAATTTTTTTTCTAGACATAGTAATTAATTTATATTACTCATTTAGTTTTTTAAAAATGATTTTTCTAAGGTAATTTCAAATGGCGGGAAAGCACAGTAAATTGATAGCACTGAATTATTAACGGAAAGAATATGAACAACGACATAAAGACTAAATTTAGTTAAGTACACCTAAAAAAAAGATTAAATTTAGTTAAAAGTGATTATTCTTGCAAGAAACAAATAAAGTTACATTAGCCATCATTGACAGCTTGAACATTAAGCAAAGATGTTTTTTTCCTACCTACCAAATAAAGCAGCACCACCCCCCTATCTTCATACGGTGCTTTAGGGCGTTCACAATGACAAAGTTAAAATTTAAGATCGCAAATTATATTTATATTAAAATGTTTTACATAAATTTTATAAAACTCACATGCATGATCTAACAAATTTTAGGCTAGAAAATTTAAAATGACCTTAAAGAAAAAATATTCACAGCTTTGAATTATTTTTTTTTTATTACAGACCACGTCTAGCTAGTCCTTTAATTTCACAAAACGTTTAATTTTGTTCCTTTTCAATGTTAAAAAAATATTCTAAATAACACTGACATATTTATTTAACTTTCCAAATAACAACTATAATTCTAAAACATCGCCATTTGAGAATAATATAGTTCATTAGGGTCATCATTATCATCATCAAAGTCTTATCCCAAGTGGGTCAGCTAGATGGATCACACGGCGCCATATAAAAAATGTGTGTGTCCATGCTCAATAGATTCTACATATTTTTACGCTGGCTGCCAAAGCCTAACATAACCCTACTCCTTTATTTTTAGATGTTGATAACTCTACTTTTTTATCCGGGCTTGGGACCTGCTATAAATATAGGTGGAGTATTCCAGACATCACAAACTTTTTTCCTTGTAATTCTCTCAAGAATTCTTTCTCTGAATATACTTGAATATACTACTCATGAAGAGGGCAACACGATTGTGTCTTCATTTTCGCGGAAGAAGACACAAATTGAAAGTCAAACTGAAATTAAGGTCATAGATGTAAAATGATATTTTATGAAACTAAAAATCAAACTGAAATTTTGTACAAAAATCAGTGTGATTAGGCAAAATCCAAGGTTTCAAGGTCAATGTTCAATGTTTGAGGCTTATAGAGAGTAATTTTAAAATTAAATTTCTTTTTTTTATAACATAAATTAAAATGTGATGAAAACATGAATTATGATTTCAAATAATAAAAAAATGGATAAAACTTACCTCCAGTGTAGTATATCTAATACACCAGTTAACCACTAATTAAATGACAATGTGCAATCTTTCTTACACCCACCACACTATATTACTCTCCCTATATTCTCTTTCTCTTTCCTCTTCGTTCTTCTCCATTCACGACATGCACATCTCTCTCTCCCCATTTACTCAGCCCAAAACTGGAACCGCAAAAACGTAACAAACAAATCATATCCATCGTGCAAGCTTTCACTTTTGAGTAGATTTCCTTTGCATCCACACCCATTTTTCTGATTTAATCACAGATGACCAGTATCTCTTTCCCTTTTAATTTGATTTTTTATTTTTTTATTAGTATGCCCCTTTATCATCAATTGCGTCTGTCAAAACGAAAATAATGGAAATGGGGTGTTTTGAACTGTGTTGTTGCAATTTAGCGTTTCGCAAATTATTGAAGTTTGCTTGGATCTGGAATTTGAAAACTAAGGATTTCGATTTTTTAGATTTGAGCCTATGAGAAACCTTTTGACTTTTCAGATGATCTATGCGTCTGATTTTTCGGCGCCGAGATTTTCATAACGTGAATGGAAGAGAAGAAAGAGTCAAAGAGGGGAGAGAGAGAGGGAGAAGGCGTGAATGGAGGGGAAGTGGGAAGAGAGAGAAAGAAAAGAGAGGTTGCACACGTGTCATTTAATCAGTGGTCAACTGGTTGTACACCAGAAGTAAGTGGCCCTAATAAAATAGACTCATATTGATTTTATAAAAGCTCTAATTTGCAAATTCATTTGTTATATTTACCCTTCTAGCGTAGTTTTAATACGTCTCCATCTCTAAGAATAAAGTCACTTTATTATTTTTTTTTTGAAATTTAAGGAAGAAAATCAAACAAATACAATATAATATATGATAAATATAATTACAATATATGTTACTTCATAATCAGAATAAAATAATTTTGAATAAAAAAGATAAATTTAAACAATATTATAGTGACCAATTTTACAGCTTTAACTTTTTTTCTAAAAAGACAAAGATAGATTTTATATTTAGGGGTGGATGGAGTATATCAAAACGCACATCTAACATATATTTTCCCAAAATCTTAGGGTAATTATTAGATCATCATACATTAAAAATAATTTTTCACTTTAAAAAAAGAATAAAATAATTTTCTGTATAAAAGAAAGAATAAAACAATTTTGAATAAAAAAGATAAATTTAAACAATATTATAGTGACCAATTTTACACCTTTAACTTTTTTTCTAAAAAGACAAAGTGAGATTTTATATTTAGGGTGGATGGAGTATATCAAACATCTAACATATATTTTCCCAAAATCTTAGAGTGATTATTTGATCATCATACATTAAAAAATTAAGAAACGAACCTGTTTGGCAAGACTCGGGGAGTTTTGCTGACAGATATTTGGATGTAATTTCATTAGTGATTGATATAGACTTCTTGTCTTTAAAAATGAAAGAAAATACTAATAATAAACTTTATCCAGAAATTATAAGTTGAATGAAATTTTATAATGAAAATAATATGCTTAACATAATACTCCCTCCGGTCCTAAATATAAGACCTAATTGACTTTTCCTAGAAAATCCTTAAAAAAGCAAAATAAGTTAATTATAAATTGATTTACCTAATTTTTTTCCCTTAAACTAGTTTATTTTACCTATAAACTAATGGATAATCTAAAAATATATCAAATATGTCATCATTTAATAACCTATTTCGCAACCTTAATCTCTCCAAAAAAAAGTCAATTAGGTCCTATATTTAGGACCGGAGGTAGTATTATCTTACTTGTAGTTGTTGTTAAATTAATTTTGTATTAGTGTTTGTAGTTTGTTTTAATAACTGTTCATTAAGAATAACTATAGCGTCTTACAATTTATTTATTTTTTTCTATTACACTCTTACAATTTATTTTGATTAATTAACTTCGGACATATACACCTACTGAGGTATAATCAAGGTTGTCAAACTCGTGAGTTTAAGTAAACTCGTGGAGATAAGGTAAACTCGGATCGGTAGACTCGAATCATAAACTCGTAAGAGTTTACATTTATAAAAAAGCATGTATTTCTTTATATAATTAAATAAAAATACAAAAAATAATAATAAATTGACTTGAATTTATTTTAAATACAGATAATAAATTTAAATATATCAATATTCATATCATATCAACCTCAATAGATAAATTTCTATGAAATTCATATTTAAATTCATTGAATTTTGTCAATTAAAAATAATTAAAATGAGTTTAATAGCAAATTAACACAATTTTCTGTAAGGTAAAAACGTAAAAACGGTGAATTCACAATGTAAACACGTAAGTTTCTACCGAATTTTCAAAGACTGAAAATTCAGGTGACTCGTGACACGTTTTGTTTAGGTAGTGTCGTAAAAACGGTAAAATCGGAGAGTCAACTCGCGAGTTTGACAACAATGGGTATAATATCGTAATATGGGGAATAGTTTTTGCATGGAGTCAACTGGAAGTGATGAATTAAAATTTTGGAAAATTAAATGGGCAACTAGAAAGAATTGAATTTACTGGCCAAAAAAAAACTAGAAAGAATTGAATGAAAGGTAATTGGAACCTATTTCCATTTTTGTTAAAAGTATATTATGCTGGAAGCGATTAAATTTGAAAATGAGAAAATGGATAAGATATTCTTAAAAGTCAAAATATAATTTACGATTAAAACAATGATGGCAATATTAGCACTGATTAAAATTCGGACAATGAAATGCTAAATAAATTCCATAGCAAGTTGATGAGGATTAAAACAATTAAATATCTCCAAACGGCTCATGTGAAAGTCATGAAAACAGCTCCATCTTATTTACACCCCAATAGGAAAACAGATCACCAAGCTGCATGATTATGTGAAAGTAACCAAAAGCATCTCTTAAACATTTTCTGGAATTTTGACGCAAGTGAAGTCATTGAACTTAGAGCAAGAAATCATAACATTAACAAATCCATCTAATAATTTAACATAAATATAAAATCAAGTCTTAAACCACTAAACACCCAATTCACTGCCAAATTCATCCTTAGACTATCTGATTTCTCAGCAAATCTAAAACATCATCATACAATTGCAGGATAGCCATGTTGAAACCAAAAACATGTCATTTCCAACTAAGCCCAACAATGCAATAATTATTATCAAACAAAACATCAGTTCCAACTTATTGATACACCAACATACCAGTACATCATTGTTTACAAAAATCCCGAAATTCAATGTCGCAAAACATACCATCATCGATATAAAACGACCCCTTTTCACTTGAATTCATTCTTTTCAATCAAACCAACAATAACCCTGCTTCACATTCAGTACAAGAAACCACCCAGCAAGTAACAAAAATAAAGAGAACAAATTAAAACAAAAAGAACTTTATGAGGAAACTCAAACATGTGAAAAAATTGCAGTGCAGCTTAATTTTCCCACCACCCCACAAGCAAAAATTTATGAGTTGAACTTGTAAACATAAGTGTTACCAAATGAACAAGAGTGCAACAAAATTAATTGAGTGGATAGAGAAATGTGAAATCTTAATGAAAATTGTTATAATTGTAAGTTGTTGACGTAAACTTGAAAAATGCTATGATCAAGTTTTAAGTTTTTATATTGAGCTTTGAGAGGGATTGTATTTACGGCTCATCCTCAAACTTTCTCATCCCAAAAAGTATAGTTTCAACTAAATCACACAAATGTCATTCAATTGAGGAATTTCATGATTGAGAGCTTTGCTAAGTTTTAGGCGGGATTTCTTTCTTCTTCATAACAAGGGCGAGATCCCTCCTCACCACAATGGTGAGATCCCTCCTCATTATAAGGGTGAGATTCTTCAATTCACCATGAGTCTTTTTATCTCGCCATTCGTCCATGGCCACAACCCTTCCGCTATAGTCGCCGCCGCAGAGCCGCTTATCTCTCACTCTACCACCACGTCAATCACTCCTCCCTCTACTACCATGCTACCAGCCCCCTCCTCTGTTACCGCTTCTGAGCCGCCGACCCGTCCTCCGCCACCACCTCTGAGTCGTCAGCTCCCTCCTCGCACACAAAGCTAACTATCGTGGGATTGGTTATAAGGATTAAACGACATCATTATGCTCGATCAATAGTAACGCTTGAAGTGTGTGCATTCATATTAATAAGATTATACATATTTTTAAGCTTACACAACTCAACTTCGTTATCCGACTATAGGACCAACTATGGTTATGAATATAGGCGGAGTATTGCTTACAACCACAGAAACATAATAAAAATATAATTTATTAATGAACACAAGAAAAGGTAATAAAACTAATGAATAAAGAAAAGTTACACTGCTCAACGAAAAAGCTCATAGGAAAAGAAAAGCTACCTAAACTAAAATGAAATGATCTAATCATTTTCCCTAGTTGGAGTAAATAAGATCATTAAAGTCCTTCATTACCTTCATATTATCGTTGAATCCACAAGTATCTTTGAGTTGATCCAGCATTTGGCGTGTCTGTTCTCTTGCTAATTTTAACGCTTGTGTTTCTTTTTCTTTTTTGATGGCTCTCCAATTTGACAAAGTAATCTTTACTCGTTTATCTTCATCCATTTCTTCTTCCATGACATTACGAATTCTCGTTTCCTCTACTTTGCGATCTTCACTTTTCTTTTTTGCACCCATGAGTTGTTTAACTGGTTTAGCCATAATGAACTGTGTTGATGTTTCTTTGACGGATAAGGAGTTAAACTTGAAAGTGAGAATTTCAGAATGCTTATATGGTTAAATCTTTTCACCTTTCCCTTATATATATAATGTACACGTGGTTAAAAAATGAAAGTAGACATTTGAATTTGAACTATTATTTCTCGACCCAAAAAAAATTGAACTATTATTTTAATGAAGGGCAGCTGGGTCATTTAATTAAAATGGGTGACAAGTAAAAATACAATAATTATATTATCAAAAAAAAATACAGTAATTACTAATTATTTTAAGGAAACTATTGTCTATGTCTTTCCCTTCTACTCTTTCTAGTTTCTCCCATGCGTCTCCTCCCCTCAGGACAAGGGCTTTCCATGGCGGCGCTGATGATTTTCCACGACACGACGCTTCCAAATCTTCATCTCTCATTCTCACCCTTTATTTTATTTCTTCCATAATGCCAGTTGAAGTGCGATTCAGGGATTTAGGGTTTTAACAATTGTTTACCCAATCCTTTTCTTGACTCATTCTCTATATACTTGAATTGGTCACGTTGGTTTTTTAGGTGGTGCAAGGAATTGGCCTTTCTATCAAAAAAGAAGACACTTTTTTGATAGATTGTTGTTGTTCTTGCTTTCTTTCTTTTTTTTAGATATTTGAACAAGTCTGATCTGTCGAGGCTGTTATTACTTCCTTTCTCTAAGCAGCATTTTTTAATTATGTTACTCATTTTTCACCTTATTCATTTTCTTGAAATAGGTTTTAACTACATATAGTGGATCTATAATGTTTCAACCTTATTGATGAAGTTATTGTATTGCTGCACTCACAAAATCATGTTCATTTATACCCATTCGTGTAATATATGCCTCTTTGGATTTTTCATGATAACACTGTTTTCTTTCTCAAACCATTATGATAAGATGTGTTTGGAATTTTATATATTGATGAATTTATGGGAAGTACATTGATTGTAACATGGTCTGATTGCCTTACCCTTGAAGCCTTCTGTTATTTCCATTTGGACTTGGTTTATGACCTGTTTGTATCTGTAACTGTGTATTCACTGATATAATGTCATCCTATATTAACTGAACACTAATAAACCATTTTTGTATGTCATGAGAGAGCTTAGAAGTGACCATTTTGAAATGATGATTGTAAAAAAATTTATTGACTAAGTGCCGAATTCTATTTTCATTAATATGAGACTTGCTACTGCATTCTGTCTGCTGATAAATATTGTTGGCAGAGAAGCAGCTAACTTACATTGAAAATATCCCTCATCTAGACTTGAAAATGCAAGTACACTACCTCTGGTGGCTTTTGGTGCGTAGTGGTTCTATCAATGTGGCATTTTCCCTAATGTCAAACTACTGATGAGCAGGTTTTATCTCTTTGGATCTGATCATTTGTATATTTAAATTGGAGATGATATAATTGTATAATTATTAAGGTAAAGAAGTTCCTCCATTCAAGGATAAAGGAAAATTTGGCTTTACCAAATGATATAACTGTGCCTTGCAGGTATGGAACATTTTTTCTTTTAAATTTTGCTTCCATTCGGGGATGAAAGTTGCCCTTTGACAATATTGTCGTTAATGAGGATCAATTTGTTGTTTATGTATTCTACATCAAATAATGTTTACTAGGCTCGAATTATGCTGACTACCCTCCTATGTATTTACACTTCCATTCTTATCTCCATATCAGCAACTTATGCAGGGATTTTTAACATGTATTGTAGTTTTGGATAGATGGAAGGTTGATGTTTAACAACTCCTTGCAAGATTCTGTTAGTAATACACTTGCAAAAAGTCTTGGGGTTACATGAATCATAATACTTCCACTACAAGTCTCTTATTGTTTAGCATGCCAATTCTATTAGAAGTGCTGATCTTTGTAGTATTGCTTCTCCACCATTTACCAATGCATGTCATGGAGTTTCTTCTGCATATAATTTTGCAGCAATGATCAACCACTGCTGCTCTGGTATCTATTTGGTCAAATTTATTGGCGATTATGAAAATGGTAGGATCTCAAATTGACAAATGGTAGTCGTACATATGTCCAATTACAACGTTGGTACCCCATTATTTATATGATATACATCTATGCTTTGTCTGTGAACTTTTTTCTTAAGCCTTCTATTTCAATGCAAAGAAATTGACCTTAGCAAGGTAATGTCCTTGCCTCCTTGGCTTGATTGTTTATTAAATGTGCCTTTTGCTTATTACCAAATGGGCAATGGGAGCCAACAATTTAGATGCTTTTTTTGATTGCATGCACAATGCAAGAGTGTTTTTTTGTCTGTTTATGTACCGGAACTGGTGTCATTGATTCAAGCTACAGATGCCCTACATAGTTACATGCATTTATAACTATAGTTCATTGGAAGATCTCACATTACAACAGGCTTCTGAGACCCAAACATACCAAGTTCTTTTGCAACATCACTCCAGGGGTAGATTATTGTGCTTGTGAATTAAGATTATTCAAGAGTTGATTGAATCATTGGCCTGCATCTTCTTACTTGCTTATTGTGTTGTGTTTTCTAAATCATGAATGGATTCTGTTGCATTGTCATTTGTCAATTGTACACGTTTGTGTATACAAGACTTTGTATACAATTTATGTGTTGAGCTTTTACTATTGCCAAGAATTCCAATTTAATGGGATAAAAATGTGAATCAAAAGCTTATTTCTTTGATCTTGGAGTAAAGTTTTGGTAATGGTCTGTCGCCATATGCATTAGTGTGTGAGAAGTAAAATCTGTGAAGTGAAAGATGGCATGTCAAGTGAGACCATGAATAGGATTTGAAAAAAAATATATATATATTACAAGGGAGAGAGTAAACGGGATTGTAGAAACATTTTTCAAGAAAGGAGAGTAAATGGCATGAAAAAAGAGACTGAGTGACTTCTTAAGTGATTATTATGCAATTTATTTTCTTACCACGTTTTACAGGTGCCTAAATCTGTTCTCTTGCGTATGTTGTCCTAAGTAAACTAATTTACCCATCAAATATGACACTCCTATTCACTTCAAACATTAGAATACCTTAATATTAATCACACACACACACACACACACACATAAATGACAATCATTTTGATTATTGCTTATTATTTTAATTAAAATAAATGACACTAAAGTAGAAATTATCTAAAAAGAAAAGAACTTTTTCTAGACATAGTAATTAATTTATTTTACTTATTTATTTTTAAAAATGATTTTTCTAATGTAATTTTAAATGGTCGGAAAGCACACCAAATTGATAGCACTGAATTATTAACGAAAAGTAATATGAACGACGGCAAATAAAGATTAAATTTAGTCAAAAGTGATTATTCTTGCAAGAAACAAATAAAGTTACATTAGCCATCATTAACAGCTTGAACATTAAGCAAAGATGTTTTTTCCTCAGAATAAAACACTACACAACTAATGTTCGGCAAAGTTTGGTCCCCCATCTTCATACGGTGCTTTAGGGCGTTCACAATAACAAAGTTAAAATTTTAAATCGCAAATTATATATTTATATTAAAATGTTTTAGATAAATTTTATAAAACTCACATGATCTAACAAATTTTCAGGCTTGAAAATTTAAAATGGCCTTCAAGAAAAAAATAGTCACAGCTTTGAATTGTGTTTTTTGTTCATTGTAGACCACGTCTAGCTAGTCCTTTAATTTCACAAAATGTTTAATTTTGTTCCTTTTAAATGTTAAAACAATATTCTAAATAACACTGACATGTTTATTTAACTTTCCAAATACTTCCTCCGTTCCTAAATATAAGATTACTTTAGTTAATTTGGGGAGATTAAGGAAGACAAAAAAATTACATGATCTTCCCAAAATCCTCTCAATTACTTAACTTTAAAAGGAGGAAGAGTTTTCAATGAAAAGAGGGAGCATAAGGGTAGTTTGGGCAAAACTTGAGATAAAATAGGAAGTGATCTTATATTTAGGAACTTATCCACTTCCCCAAAGTGATCTTATATTTAGGAACGGAGGGAGTAACAATTTTTATTCTAAAACATCATCATTTGAGAATTCATTAGGGTCATAGATGTAAAATGATATTTTATGAAACTAAAAATCAAACTGAATTTTTGTACAAAAATTAAATCAGTGTAATTAGTCAAACCCCAAGGTTTCAAGGTTAATGTTCAATGTTTGAGGCTTATAGAGAATAATTTTAAAATTGAAGTTCTTTTGATATTAAAATGTGATGAAAACATGAATTGTGATTTCAGATCATAAAATAGACTCATATTGATTTTATATGAGTTTTGATTTGCAAATTCATTTGTTATATTTATCCTCCTAGCATAGTTTTAATACTCCTCCATCTGTAAATATAAAATCACTTTATTTTTTTTTTTTTGTAAAAGTTAAGGAAGAGAAGTATACAAATACATTATAATATATCATATATGTAATTAAAATATATGTTACTTCATAACTAGAATAATATTATTTTGAATAAAAAAGATAACTTAAACAATTTAAAGTGGCCAATTTTACAACTCTAACTTTTTTCTAAAAAGATAAAGTGAAATTTTATATTTAAGGACGGATGGAGTATATCAAATAACATATTTTCTCCAAATCTTAGGGTGATTTTATTAGATCATCATATATTAAAAAACGATTTGGCAAGACTAGAGGAGTTTTGCTGACAGATATTTGGAAGTAATTTCATCGGTGAATGATATAGACTTCTTATCTTCAAAAATTGAAAGAAAATATTAATAATAAACTGTATTTGGAAACTATAAGTTGAATGAAATTTTATAATGAAAATAATACTTAACATAGATACATAATATTATCTTACATGTAGTTATTGTTAAATTAATGTTGTATTAGTGTGTGTAGTTTGTTTTAATAACTATTCATTAAGAATAACTATAGCCTCTTACAATTTACTTTGAAAAATTATTAACTTTTGACATATACACCTACTAAGGTATAATATCATAATATGGGGAATAGTTTCATATTGTTCAACATTCTCTATCCAATTTTGCATGGAGTCAACTGAAAGTGATAAATTAAAATTTTGGAAAATCAAATAGGGAACTAGCAAGAATTGAATGAAAGGTAATTGGAACTTATTTTCATTTTTGTTAAAAGTATTATGCTGGAAGCTATTAAATTTGAAAATGAGAATATGGATAAGATATTCTTAAAAGTCAAAATATAATTTACGATTAAAACAATGATGCCATTATTAGCCACTTGAATTCGGACAATGAAATGCTAACTAAATTCCATAGCAAGTTGATGAGGATTGAAACAATTAAATATCTTCAAATGGCTTGAAATCAAATAAAACTTTTGAAAAAAAATCGACATAACTCCATACAGCGTACACTAGTTAATTAAATTATTTTTTTTCAGAAATTAAAGTAACAACTTTAGTTATAAAATTAATAATATATTCAATAGCTTTTGGATTTACTTTATTCAGATAAATAATGGATATTATGGAATCTAAATAATGTCTTAAAATTACACTTATAATTAAAGGAAATACAAATATGTCATTATACTTGCGAACACATTTGTGTGTCTGAATCTTGAGATATTTTGAAAAATAAATGAGTATAAGACATATACTAAACGCAATAAGTTTTAGTTTAAAGTAACTCGTTGAAATGTAAATCGGAATATTTAAACTAATGTACTAAATATTTCTTTGAACAAATGTCTGATCTCTGTTGTCAATTATTATTTCTTCAGAAGATTATTAGAGCCCAAAATTTTCAATAACTATTTAAATGTTGAAAAGAGAAAAAATAATGTGGTGTATTTTCATGCAAGATGATTTCTAATAGAAAGTAAAGAAAATATAGTAGATTTATAATTATTATTATTCCTCATTTCTTCAATAAAAGTCGTAGTTGATTTTTGTTGGATAATTAAGGAAGTGAAATTAAATACGTTATTATGGTATATTTTGTGTTTTTTATATAAAATATGTTAACTTTCATGTCATGTATATACTAATATTAAAAAAATATTCGCACAAATTAATTTTTAAGTAAAGTATTTAGTTCTCTTAATATTTTTTAGAAAAGTCAACTGAATCATATATTGAAATGTGTATGAAACCTATCAAAGCTAGATTGTTTGTCATATATATCTAAAACTAGGTAAAGGTGGATGAAACCTATCATTATTGATATATAAAAAATAGATTTGTTATAAAAAAAGATATATAAAAATAGATTTGTTTGCCATACATACTCTAAAACCCTCAAGGAAGGACATACACTAATAAATAGTGAATTATGAGTTATACCCATGAACTTTCTTCCAATTCTGCCATCTGGCTATTATTCTTCTTATAGCATTCAAACCGAACGAACAATCTATTTTAATTGAAGAGATCTCTTTTCCTCCATGAATACTTAGAGTACCACTTAATCATGAAATATAGAATTCAAATATAGTTAAGCTGGATGAAAAAACGTATTTTAATTGAAGGAAATGTATTTAATTGTATGCTATCATACATTTTACGGAAGTATGCTATCACACTCAAACATGATCATGTGAGGTGATCGGGTAAACAAGAGCACCGTCATAATGAGGTGTCATATATGTGTTGTGAAATCCTAAGTTTAAATAATTATTATTATCAATTAAATTATCAAAGTCTTAATCACTTCTTGACTAGCTGATTAGTTGATTATTAAAAATTTAATAAGTGTCAAGGACATTAGGAGGTACGTGCCGGACATGCCCAAATGGATGGCCGCAATCAAGGGCAACGTCTCCCTTCAAGCCATTAAAATAATTTTAGTGGGGGAGAGGACAAAGGGAGAAGTAGAGTCGTACTAACAACTACTTCCCTCTCCGGTGATCCGGTCCTTAATATAAGAGCTCAAAATTTAAATGGTTTTGTTCCCTAATAATACTCCCCTGGTCCCTAATATAAGCCCAAAATTTGAATGGTTTTAGTTCTAATATAAGAGTTCATCTCACATTCTCTCCTCATTTAATGCGATTTTTCCTACTTTGCCCTTAACTCTCTTTCATATTATTAATGCTTATATATATTTCTTTCTCTTAAAAGTATCATAATAAATATGGGCAATATTGGAAAAGAAGCATTAACTCCAGACACCCAACTAACATTCACATGTTTTCTTAAGAAGCGTTTTTTTGGCGGCTAGCTCTTATATTAGGGACCGGAGGGATCAGAGTATAAGAGCTAGCGCCAAAAAAACACTTTTTAAGAAAACACGTGAATGTTAGTTGTGTGTCTGGAGTTAATGCTTTATTTACAATATTGTTCATATTTATTATGATATTTTTAAGAGAGAGAAATACATATGCATTAATAAATATGAAAGAGAATTAAGGGCAAAGTAAGAAAAAACACATTATATGAAAAGAGAATATGAGATGAGCTCTTATATTATAGACCAAAATCATTCAAAATTTAAGCTCTTATATTATGGACCAGAAGGAGTATTTGTCCAAATCAACGACTTGGCAATAGGGGGTTAGTTGTTGATAGTTAATGATGGATCACAAATACTTCTGCGGACTTCTACCTATAAGGCATCATAAATTCATAATTATATTTGGGGTAATTGATTACAGGCCTCATATATAGTATGATGATAAGGACATAATAAAAAAAGTCTCATAATATCCCCAAATTCAAATATAGTAACAACAGACTTAACTTTAATTATGTTTAAAATCAAATTATTATTTCACCCCTTTATCCCAACACCTTCCCTTTCTCTCCCTTCTCATCTTCTCTCCCCAACCAACCTACCTCCATTTTCCCAGAAACCACCGGCAGCCACCACCATATATTTTCCCAACCAAACCGAGCAAATCTAATAATTCCACTTTCAAGTGAATAGGAAAGACGAAAAGAGTAACAAATTCATTAAATTTATGGGCTCTAATAACATACATGGATATGGAAGAATTCACGGCTACCACACATATTCGCTGGTCGAGATTATCTCTTGTTCAATCCCTAAATCAATTATTTGGTAATCTAAATAAAGGAAAAGCATAAATTGAGGCAAGGTAATTAACATGCATATAGTTGAACAAAAATTAATTTGGATTTATTTTATTTTGGCACATGAGAATTAAGATTGAGAAATTATATATGAAGGCGGAGTAGGGCAGCTGACGTTGATGGCAAAATAGGAAAGGGGTTATCTGAGTGTGCTTTCTGGGGAGACTAAGTGGATAAAACCCTAAAAGTACCATAATCCTAATATAAGTAATATGAAGTTGTCGCTGACTTTGCCGCCAATAACCACACCATCCTCATCATTGTTCATTAAAATTTGTAGGTAGAAAAATGTCTTTATGTACAACAAAACCATTGTGAGCTGTGGTTTTCGAAAAATTATCCCAAAGAATCCATATATTTTATCGACAATAAACAAACTAAATTGAGTTTTAAAGAATCTTCATGAGACGAATCTCATGAAAACAAAAGAATCCACATATACCAATATAAAAGTTGAAAATTGGGTTAGAAGAAATAGATAGAATAATATTTAAAATATTACGTGAAATCAGTTAACATAATCTTTTTCTAAAACATCCTTATTATCATCGTTTTTAGCTAGTCTTCATTATATTATTGTTGAATAAGCGCCAATCAGGTTAATTTGCCAACAATTGACAAAACTTACACATATGTCCCATATTCAAAACCAATATCAAATCTTCAATTAAATCATACATGAAGGATTAGATAAGTATTTTTTTTTATTAAAATAAATTATGTTCATCAAGTCGAAGTCATATACTAAAATGTGAGTGCTTGAAAGATTTTAAGGTGTGGTTAATGTTCTAACCAAGGATAAAATGTCTAAATAATGGCCCCTAATATTAGATTGGAAAAGTCATTTTTGTTAGGATTACATATCTTTTTATTTGACACAATATAATCATATTTGGGAATTATCAAGTTCTAAATGTGAATACCTCTCTATATGAGGAATTCATACCTTGATTTGTTATTGATGAAAGGTTATATCTTTTTAACTAGGGGGAGTTTTGTAATTTAAATATGTGAATGAACAAATTTACTCATCATTATATTTATTGTACGTTAACTTTTTTTAATGAAGGAAGTTCAAAGCTTGCATGTGGACTTTGTAGGTCTGGGATAGAGTAGTATGTGCTAGTGTACCTGTTATACACCGTTACACCTTAATGGGCCTGGGTCTTATCGGAGGCCCAATAACGAGATAGACGCCCTTAGGGCGTCGAGGACAACATCACCAACGGCAATAAAGCGGAAAGACTTAGTCGCCCACCTTTTTCGGAGCACGTGCAATGTCTCTAACCCATAACGATCGCCTATAATTTCGCAACCACCAAGACGAAGTTTCAACTATAAGAAGACCACGAACTCATTCAGAAGGACACAAGCAATTCTCTGCAATCATTATTTCTCTCTCTTTCTCTGTATTCTTCTCTGATTATCATTGTATCTTGATTTAATCTTTGCGATCAAGGCATTTACGCCCAGTTTGTAACCACCGTTGCCGGTGACCCCGTTTATTGTAATCAATCTTATTATCAATAAAGAAGCTTTGATTATTCCTTTATATTCTATAGTTCCCCTATATTGTGCATTAACATTTTGGCGCCGACCGTGGGGACTCCGGCAACATTATTTCCAAAAGCTTCACGTTCTCTGAGTGAGCGATTAAGATTTTAAGATGGAACAGCAACCAAAAACTGTTTCTAAGCCAACCAGCCCTTCCACTGACCTCCAAAAAGTCCTAGAAGCTTTAACCTCTCAGTCTGAACAAATGAAACGTCTAGAACAATCTGCAGGAATTCAATATGAGAGGATGAAACGTTTGGAGGAAGAAAACAATGAATTAAAGTTGCAACTAGCAGGCTTAGAGTCCAAGAAACACAAAAGAAGGCAGAGCGGACCTGAAAGGGAGATTCGCCAAGTGCCTAATCCAAATGATCCTGAACGCAATCCAAATGGCGACAAAGGTAATAAAGGTAAGAATACTGACAATAATGATATTCCTAATGATGAAACAGGTCGTGAGGACGAAGAGGGCTATGATGATTCCCAGACGTATGATAGTCGAGAACAAGGTGAACAGCAGTCCGCTTAGAGGTCACAGGCAAAAATCCCTCACAGGCATGCACATGGAGGACAAAAGAGAGACGACGAGACCCTTTCTTTTGCTCTCCGGATGGAGAAAGAAGTTGCTGAACTAAAGAGAAAGATGTACGAAATTCCAGGTGTACAGAGGCCCCTTGATGCAGCACGCATAGGAAGTTATTCAGAGTCGCCCTTCATAGACGACATAGCATCCGCGGACTTACCTGAGAGATTTGTTTTTCCAACTATGCCCAAATATGATGGAAAGTCAGATCCGGATCAACATTTAGCCCAATATAGGCAGATTATGCTAGCAGCAGTTCTCCCAGCTGACAAACGACATGCAGCTATGTGTCGTGGGTTCGGAATAAGCTTGATTACCCGCCCTGATGTGGTGGACCAATCTCCCTCAAGGTAAAATAACTTCATTTAGTCATTTAACTGACATTTTTGTTGAACAATTTGCAAGCAGCAGAGTCATGGTCAAGACGTCAGACGACCTATATCGAATCGTCATGAGGTCAGACGAATCATACAGAGATCTTTTGAAGAGGTTCACGACAGAGATGGTAAGTATCCCAAATTGTGATCCTAACATTGCTGTGCAGGCATTTAGGAGAGCATTGCCGCCCACATGTGGCCTCTATCAAGAGCTAGTTTTGAAACGGGTGACGACTTGGGCAGAAGTCCAGTCTTACACGTGGTCCCACATCAATCTTCAAGAGGACGACGTCAGTAGAAACCATGCCCATAAAATGAATCAAGGACTGGCGACAACCAATCTCCCCGCTAATTCAGTGACTGCTACAAATGCAGATAAGCCTGCTAATCAACAACAAAACAACTTAGGATCCACAGATCGCCGTTCTAAACGGTAACGAGGTAGAAATTTTCGTTTTCACCCTTACACTAACAATAATGAACAGGGCGACAAACAAAGAAGGGATCCACCCCCTCCTAGATATGAAGAATTCAACATGTCCATTTGACCAGCTGAAATGGTAAGTGCACTTGAAAAGATGGATAGGGTGAAATGGCCTAAACCTATGACGACGCCTATCAATGAGAGAGACACCACAAGACACTGTGACTACCACAAAGACGTCGGCCATCGAACAGAAGATTGTTGGAGGTTCAGAAAAGAAGTGGCCTTCCAACTCAAACACGGTAACTTACAACACCTTCTTAAGAATAATGTTACTAACAATGCAGGTAGAGATCAGAGGCAGAACGCCCCAGCTCAGCCCCTGCAGGCCGTCAAAACGATTAATACAATCATCGGCGGGTCAGCGATAAGTGAGATGTCTTACTCTGCTGCAAAGCGACATGCGAGGTCTTTGCCAAAAGAAACAGAATGGGTTAATGGTAATGTGAGTAATGATCAGGTAGTTGAAGGTCCAATAACCTTCAATGACGCTGATATCCAGAACGTCCAGATGCATGACGACGCCCTGGTAATATCTTTACTAATAGCTAATTGTCTGACCAAAAGAATATTAGTAGATGCTGGTAGTTCCGTTAATATTATTTACTTGCAAACTGTCAAAGAATTATAATTAGAGTCCCAAATAATTAAGGCTCCAACTGTCTTGGTGTTTGGGAATGGGACGCCAGACAGGACGATTGGAGAAATATCATTGATGACTTTTGCTGCCGGAATTAATGCTTTAATCAAGTTTCAGGTAATGGACTGCCCGTCCACCTATAATGCTTTGTTGGGACGTCTTTGGATCCATCAGATGAAGGCAGTTCCTTCGACGTTACACCAAGCGATCAAGTTCTCTACACCTTAGGGTGTGAGAGAGATCAAAGGCGATCAGAGGATGGCAAGAGAATGTTACCAAGCAGCATTGATGGGTTTGGAACAATCTCCTCCATCGGCATAGCAACTACAAGCGTTCATTCCTATGGACAGGGCGACAAAGGAGGAAGACGATAACTTAGAAAAATTAATTTTAGATCCTGAAAACCCTGAAAAACTCTTGTCCATAGGAATGGACCTAGCTCCTGAGGTAAGAAGGGAGCTAATTTCTTTTCTAACAAATAACCTAGATTGTTTTGCTTGGTCCTATGGTGATATGACAGGTATAAGCCCGGACGTCATCTGTAACATCCTGAAAATTTAATACAGGATTAAATAGTGTTTTGGAAATGATAAATGGAGAAATTAGGAATTTTGGGAATTTTTAGGAATTTTTGGTGATTTTTGGGAATATTTTGGAAATTTTGAGTAATTAATATGCATATAATTACTAAAGAAATGAAAAGTTTGAAATATGAGGGAGTGGTAGAGCTAAAAATATTTTGAAGTTTAAGAAGATTGGAGGCTGGTTTAAATGGTTTTAAATCAAAATGAGTACACTATAGCAAGGTTGGGCTTTAAATAACCAAAATCACCCTTATTTCCATCAACCAAACACGGCCTAGTCCCTTCCTTATCAACAAATCTGACCCCCCCTCTCCATTTTCTCGCGCAGCTCTCTCTCTCTCCCTCCTTCACCATTTTCTTCTTCCTCACACCTCCCTACTTCGGCCTCTACCTCCATGAAAGCTTACTTGTTTTGTTTCATTTCTCATTTCTCTTCCCATATCCGCGAAGCTCGAGTTGATTTGAGGGTGTGAGGGCTGTTCGGATTTTCTTAGTTTTCCGGCGGTGGTTGAGTTTTCCGGCGACTGGACGGCTAGTGAAGAGAAAGGTTGGATTTTTCTTGTGATTCTCATGTTGTTCTTCCTTCTTCAACTTCACAACACAATTTTTCTTAGTCTCTCTTCCCTTCCAGCTCGGCCGACGGCTTGGGAATATTTTTCCGGCGAGTTGTTGCTTCGTTTCTCCGGCGGGGTTTGCGGCGGACGACGGTGGTAAGTGGGTGTTGTTGGTTCCTTAATTATTTTTGTTTCTTCCAACTTCGTTCCTCACTTTTTCTTCCCTCTGTTTCGGTGGTGGTGGCTTGTACAGCGCAGAGGTGTTTTCCGGCGACCTTAGGCGGCGGCCGGAGGCAGTGATTTTTCCTTTCTCATCTTCGAACTCCGTAAGCTTTCTTACTACTTTGTGATGTGAATTTCTGATTGAAGTTGCCTCTTTTGAGTTTAGGGTTTGGCCATTAATAGATTTTTTTGGGACTTTAAGCAATGATTATATCATGTACAAGTGGTAAATTGGAGATTCTTGAAAGTACTTAAGTTGTTGAAGTTGGAAATTGATTTCTGAATTGTTGTTTTGGCTCTTTAAGTAAGGGTTTGCTAAAGGATATGACTTTGGATTAAATTGGTAGTTAGGTAGTGGTAGTTGAAGTTGTTTGTTGATGTTGGAATGTTAATTTTAGTTGGATTGGTGTTTGGGAGAAAGTTGGATAATTAAAGTGTTGATTTGAAGTGACTTTGGTAGATTAGAGGTTGCTTGAGTTTGGAAGAGCATTTGGGTGTTATGGAGGTCTTTTTGAGTGACCCATTTTAATGCAAATGTGGTATTATAGTGGGAGTTTAATATAGTGGATTGATTTTACAAGGATTGTAAGAAATGGTGAAGGTAAATGATTTGGAAGTTATGAATGGATGGTTAATAGAATTACGATAGTTTAAAGGATGTAAACATGGTTTGTAATGGAAGTAAATTATTACTTCAATAATGTTGTTGATTTTGGTGAAAGGTAGGCCAAAGTCACTAATATTGTGTTTTGATCAACTATGATATCATTGTAGACATTGGTGAATCGAGTGGAGCTCGTGAAAAACAATAGTTGCGAAGATCCATTATTTTTGAGCTGGAAAGGTAATCATCCTCACCTTACTGTAACAATGAATATGATGTTAGATGGGATTTTTCAAATCCTTTTCTATATACATATATTTATATTGTAAAAGCAAGGAATTAGTTTATAACAATCAGGCTATTGGGTGCCTTTCAACTCAACTATCTTCTTATTAAGATTTTTATTTATTATATAGTATCCTGTGGTGAATACTCTGGTTATGAATGGTTGCTACATGACACTGTTGTACCATCGGCCGATGTAACCGTTTGATAGCGCAATCAACGGTTAGTTGTACTAGTCCTATTGAGTAGAGACAAGGACTGACGGTTTCCGAGTAGAGACGGGCTCCGTATTACTTCTTGCTGAGTAGAGACAGGGGAAGTATGCCTGCTGATTAGAGACAGAGGCACAGTGTCACTTATGTTATTTGGTTTATTTGGGACTGACGGTTTCCGAGTAGAGACGGGCTCCGTATTACTTCTTGCTGAGTAGAGACAGGGGAAGTATGCCTGCTGATTAGAGACAGAGGCACAGTGTCACTTATGTTATTTGGTTTATTTGGGACTGACGGTTTCCGAGTAGAGACGGGCTCCATATTACTTCTTGCTGAGTAGAGACAGGGGAAGTATGCCTGCTGATTAGAGACAGAGGCGCAGTGTCACTTATGTTATTTGGTTTATTTGGGACTGACGGTTTCCGAGTAGAGACGGGCTCCGTATTACTTCTTGCTGAGTAGAGACAGGGGAAGTATGCCTGCTGATTAGAGACAGAGGCGCAGTGTCACTTATGTTATTTGGTTTATTTGGAGATGGTGAATCATATTACGGATTGACGCAGTTCTGGAGAAACACGCATAAACATACATATATATATTACACTGTTTTTTTTATAAGGCACCTTGTAGACGCCCTGCTACCGCATACCTTATTTTTACAGTGAGTTGAAAGATGATTATTGAGACAAAGTTGTCTCACCCCACGTTTATTGATATTTTTGCAGGTGATCATGCCGAGACCCAGGGACGGGGAAGGGGAAGGGGCCGTCCGGCCTCACCAATGATGTGAGACAGCCGGAGGTAGTATTTTGGAATATATATATTGCCAATACTAGGGTGCATACGCTTCCGCATTATGTTGTATTGTCTTTTGAATGTGGTGAAAGAATTTTAGGAATTACTCGTTTATATTGACTTTTGATTGTACATACAAGTGCCGGTACTATTTCTATTATGTATGAAGTTACGGAATCGGGCCACCAGCCACGATATGCCACATGATTACTACAATGTACTCAGTACTTAGGATTTGTGTTCTGTATTGGCATAGTTATATTATGCTGAAATTATGGTGAATGATGTGATGTTTGTACAGGTGTCAGAATCTTAATCATGTTAAGGAATGTTCTTTTCCTAACATGGTTATTTTGTAAATGTGATATCTGGTGTGAATTGACGATGTATTCTTTTTATATAACCATGTTAGATGGGCCCCTCTCTGGCATGGTTATCTGTTAATGTGTTTAGTTATTTGTAATGTTGCTCCTTTTACTAACCATGTTAGGTGTTTCCTTTCTAACATGGTTAGCTATTTATTATCCATGATAGTGATCAGGTTATTATTAGGAAATTCTTTTCTATCATGGATAATGATTATTATTAGGAAATTCCTTTTCTAACTATGATAGATTTATAAATATTATGGAAATCATTTTTCTATCATAGTTAGTAAGGGTATTACTGAATTAATTAGGGAATTAGTAACAGATTGTTACATCATCGAACACCAATTGAACGTCGACCCCACATTCAAACCGGTCAGACAGAAAAGACGGAAATTTGCACCAGAGCGGAATAGAATTGTTAATGAGGAGGTTCAGAAACTATTGAAAATTGGGTCTATTAGAGAAGTGAAGTATCCAGATTGGCTTGCTAATGTTGTGGTCGTCCCAAAGAAAAACGGTAAACACAGAGTATGTATTGACTTCACAGACTTGAACAAAGCTTGCCCAAAGGATTCCTTTCCACTGCCACACATTGACAGCCTAGTAGACGCAACATCAGGCCATGAACTGTTAAGTTTTATGGATTCCTTTTCTGGGTACAATCAGATATTGATGCATCCAAACGACCAGGAAAAGACTTCGTTTATTACAGATCGTGGAACTTATTGTTATAAGGTAATGCCTTTTGGTTTGAAAAACGCTGGTGCAACATACCAAAGATTAGTCAATCGCATGTTCGCCGCCCAGCTTGGGAAGACGATGGAAGTTTACATAGACGACATGCTTGTCAAGTCTTTGAAAGCGGAAGATCATATTAACCATTTGCAACAGACGTTCGATCTTCTGAGGAGGTATAACATGAAACTCAACCCTGAAAAATGCACTTTCGGGGTGCAGTCTGGCAAGTTTTTAGGGTACTTGGTGTCAAAGAGAGGGATTGAAGCAAACCCATCACAAATCAAGGCTGTATTGGACATCCCGTCGCCCAGGTGTGTGAAGGACGTCCAGCGCCTGACAGGCAAGATAGCTGCTCTGACCAGATTTATATCTAAGTCCTCTGAAAAGTGCCAACCATTCTTTGATATATTGAAGAAGAACAAGGAGTTTGTATGGAATGACGCCGCTGAAAAGGCACTTCAGGATTTGAAGGAATATCTCACGAGCCCCTCTTTGCTTTCTAAGCCGAGTCCAGGTGAAATCTTGTATTTATATTTGTCTGTTGCCTCTAATGCTGTGAGTTCAGTGCTGGTTAGGGAAGAAGATAGGCGACAGAGCCCAGTATATTATGTTAGCAGAGCTTTGTTAGACACGGAGACGCGATATTCGATGATGGAAAAACTTGCCTTGGCTCTAATAGCGTCTTCCAAGAAGTTGAGGCCGTATTTTCAGTGCCACCCAATTGTGGTCGTCACGACCTACCCTTTGCGAAACATCCTCCACAAGCCTGATTTGTCTGGAAGATTGGTGAAGTGGGCGATTGAACTTAGCGAATTTGATATCTCTTATGCCCCAAGAACAGCCATCAAATCACAAATCCTAGCTGACTTTCTGGCAGAATTTAGCCCCAACCTTCAGGTAACGACTAACAATGAATCTTTTTCTATTAAGAAACAAGTGAACTTGTCGCCCTGGACCCTCCACGTAGATGGATCTTCCAATGTGAAAGGAAGTGGACTAGGTATCGCACTTGAAACCCCCGATGGTGAACAAATTGTCCAAGCGATAAGATGTGGTTTCAAGGCGACAAATAATGAAGCTGAGTATGAAGCCCTCATAGCCGGACTTAAGCTAGCATCAGAATTGGGTGCCAAAGTTCTGGAAGTAAAAAGTGACTCACAATTAGTATCAAAACAAATCAATGGTTCTTATCAGGCAAAAGACCAAAGGATGAAGAAATATCTGGATGTAGTGTCTGATTTGACCACACGGTTTGACGCCTTGAAGATCACCCAAATAGGCAGAGAAAACAATCGGAAGGCCGACGCCCTTGCCAACATTGGATCTTCCATAGAGGTTGTAAAGACAAAACAAATCCCATTGTTTTATCTGAAAACACCGGCGATCGAGGTAAATAACCGAATTGTATTGAATAACAGTTTGACATGGGACTGGCGATCCCCTTTGCTTTCATATCTGTTGCAGGGTAAATTACCTTCAGATAAGAATGAAGCGCGACGAACAGTTGTTAGAGCTGCTAGATTTACTACTGTAGGCGATGATCTTTATAGACGTACTTTCACTGGTGGACCTTTGCTGAAATGTGTCTCTCCGTCTGAGGCAAACTATGTATTAAGAGAAATTCATGAAGGTGATTGTGGAGACCATAGTGGAAGTCGATCATTGATAAGGAAGGTAACCAGAGCAGGTTATTTTTGGTCGACTTTGCAAAAAGATGCAGTAAGTATGGTGACTAAATGTGAACGTTGCCAAAAATTTTGCACCGTGGCAAGACAACCCCCTGAACAGTTGCATGTAATAGTGCCTTCGTGGCCTTTCCTTAAATGGGGAATGAATATTGTAGGCAAGTTCACCCCAGCACCTGGACGACTAGTCTTCTTGTTGGTTGCCACAGATTACTTCACAAAATGGGTAGAAGCCGTCGCCCTGAGCCAGGTACAAGAACCCCAGGTAATTTATTTTGTTTGGAAGAATATAGTATGTAGATTTGGTCTGCCCCAGGAAATTGTATGTGATAATGGATCTCAGTTTATAGGAAGAAAATTTAGAAAATTTTGTGATAAGTGGCATATTAAACTTAAGTTTTCCACCCCTAGAAATCCACAATCAAACGGGTACGTCTTTGAAAAAGAGGTTAGATAAAGCTAAAGGCAGGTGGGCTGAAGAGTTGCCCGCCGTCTTATGGGCGTACCGAACGACGTCTAGGACGTCGACTGGTGAAACGTCTTTCTCTCTAGTTTATGGATCTGAAGCTATGATACCAGTAGAGGTAGGAATTCCATCTTTAAGGAGACAATGGACTAGAGAAGAATCTAACAATGAACATTTAGCCCAAGATTTAGACTTGCTAGATGAACGTAGGGAACAAGCTCTTATTAGAATTGTCGCCTATCAAAAAAGGGCGACAAAATTTTGGAATAAAGGTGTTAAGGAGCGCCATTTCCAAGTAGGAGATTGGGTTCTTCGAAAAATTTTTCCTAATACACCTGAGCATAAAGATGGAAAGTTAAATGCTTCATATGAAGGCCCTTATAAGGTGGTCGAAATCACTGGCCCTGGTGCTTACAAGTTGATTGACGTCCATGGTAAAGACTTCCCAAGGAGTTGGAACGCCATCCATCTTAAGAGGTATTATTTCTAAGTTATTTGGTTATTTGATTTAAAGAACGATGATACTGACACGATTATTTGAGAAAGAATGCAAATGATGAGAAACGCCTGTAGGCGACGAGCCCAGCTAGAAGACCTAATGTCTGATGATATGTTTAGCTGTGGTCGTGATAATCTGATGCAATTTAACCCTATTTTTTGAGTTGTTTTGTTGTGAGATGTCAATTCCCAGATAATGTGATGAATTAACGCCAATAGAACTTGATGATAAGACGACACCAAGATGGCATGATGACATGAACCCCTAAGAGGCTGATGAGATACTTTGAATAACTCAGTGATTAGTGGATGACAAGTTGATGTGAAAAAGATATGTATTACTTGTATTATTTCGAGTGATTTTTATTCGATTGATTGATAGTCGACATTAGACTAATGTTTGATAGTCCCTTGACAGGGCCGCTGACGTTCGATTAAGGTACGAACATCCATGTACTGATGTATTAAATGATCTTGTTAACCCTAGTGATTCTTTTAGTAATTTGTGGGTTTTAAATTTTTTAAGGTATCCCTCACACCCTTGTTGGTGTGAACGTTCGATGGAAGAGGCGTTGACATTACGAGAATTTAACAGAAGTAAACAGAACATGTCAAGATGGAAAGATGAAAGGTATATTATAAACATTAAAGTCGAAGTTACAAAGTCAGAAATTAAAGCATAAAAAGATTAAGCTTTGTCGCCGCTTGGGTTGCCACTGCCTTGTTTGTCGCCCCTTTGATTGTCGCCCTGAGCCCTCATCTCATTGATAGTTTGATTGTCCTCTTGAGAAGGATTGGACTCAGATTCTTCCTCAGGGAAAAGCTGATAATAGTCGTCGATGACATCATCGGGCTTCCAGTTTACATGCTCGCCGCTCTTGTATTTCTTCATGAGCTCCATCCGAGCGCGGGCATCGACTTCCAAAATATGAGTTTCATAGTTTTCAGCCATTTGACCCATGTCCTTTTCCAACTTTTGATAGGCAGCCTCCCATTTATCTTTGGCCGATTGGAGAGCTTTAATCTCTTCATCTTTAGCCGATGACTCAGCTCTGGCCTGGTTGATGTAATCTTTAAGATTTTCGACATCCTTGAAGTGCTCAGCTTTTAACTTTTCGATGGCGGCTTTTAGCTCTTCTTGCTTTTGATCAGACTGTTTCATTATATCCTCAGCCTTTCTTCTGTCTTCATGAGCTTGTGTTTTGAAGGCGAGGGCCGACTTCAAATCGGCTAAGATTTTCTCTCTGTCGGCTAAAGCTGCATCCCTTTGGGCGATGATTGTCGTCATGTCATCTTCGTTCTCCTCGGCATGATGGAGAAGAACTTGTAAGGACTGAGAATAGAAAGAGTAAAAGTAGTTAGAGATGTCCAATTTTAAGACTGAATACTCAGAATTACAAATGATTAAGAAAACATACCTTCATCTGATGGCGAATAGCCTTTTTGAAAGACTCTTTCCTCCCCAGGGACTCCAAGACAGCTTTGTCATACTCGAACTCCAATTTGTTCAGTTCTGAGTAGACGTCATCCCAACCCTTCTTATTTCTGACAGATGAATTAGGAGGAAAGGTTAGGGTGACTTTGCCAGAGTCTTCTTTGCCACCCTTGGCTTTGGCAGATTTGGAGGACTTGGAAACTCTTGGTTTTTTGGCGACCGGCTCTTTGGCGGGCACATCCGCTGGTCTCTTCCCCGACGAGACATCTTCTTTATTTGTTGGAAATGCAGGTTTATCGTTTTTTGGTGGTTGATGAGGTCGAGGAGAAGGAGTTGTAGTTGACTCAGGATTTGAAGGAGGGGCACCACGAGGGTCATGACCTTCTTTCTTTGCTTCAGCGTCGTATTCGCCCCTCCTGGCCTTCAATTTCTCCAATCGCTCAACCCTTGCTTTCATCAGAGCTTCCTTATTAATTTTTTGTTCTGACGCCTTAGGGATGAGTTTCTTTCCTGGTTGACAAAAAGAATTTAGAGTAAGATAATGAAGATGAAAATATTTGAATCAAATATAGAGTATAGGTGACGAGAAACTTACTTTCCATAATGATTTTGAACTTCCGCTGGTCTACTGGAATTTGGAGGATTTTCTTTATTTTCTTTTTGGTGTCGCTGTTAGAGCGCGGTGAGATCCTCAATTCGTACGCACCTACAAAAAATGTAAAACATTATAAATCAGATAACAAGTGCAATGAGAAAGATATTATTGAGACGACGACTTACTTAAGCGACGCCACATTGGAGACACATAATCCTCCTGGGCGACAGCTTGGAAGGGCACCATCACAAAACGTGCATCCCATTGACGATCATTGGGTAGAGACCCATGTGTCCAGGATGGTAATCCTTCTCTGGAATGGACGAAAGAATAGACGCCCATTCGAATTTCTTGAAGTTTATAGGAGCCGAATAGATCAAACATATCTAATTCGACCCCTATCTCATTTTGCATTAACTCAGCCATGGCGATAAGACGCCAGGTATGGGGAGAAAGCTGGGAAGGAGAGAGATCATAGAAGACACATAACTCTAAGGCTATGTTTGGAAGTGGGAAATGATTGACATAACGAAAACTCTCAAAACTCAAAGCGATGGTGTCGCTAGACCAAGAGTCGAGAGCTTCCCCGTCTTCTGGAAACCTAAAAGGTACTCTAGGGTCAAAATAGTAAATAGATGGCATTTTAGAGATTTTCAGGAATCTCAAAACTGGCTCTTTGACATCGTTAAGGATGTCAGCCCTAGTCGTCTCTAAACCCCCAGTTTCACAAGCATAGGGAGCGTTTACAATTTGGGGATTAGGATTGGATTTCCTCCCAGAACTAGTAGAGGGTGATGAACCAGCATCGACCCACTCTTGATAGCGACTATCATAAATCTTCAAATATTTCCCAGAAGTTTTGGGTTTCCTAATTTTCATAATTTTTTTTCCTTTTTTCGACGTATCTACTATATCCACAGGGTTTTCCCTAGAAGTTTCAGTAGTCTCTAAATCAACTATAATGTTGGAATTACTAGGAGAAGACGAAGAACTAGATTGAGCATTTTCACTAGTATGCAATTGATTAGAGGCAGTTTTCTCAGAATCAGACGACGACATAACTACGAACTTACTCATGAGGATAGTAAAAAGATAAGATCTTTGGTAAGAGGATACCTTTGAAGAAAATGGGATGATCCGTAGATGTGAGCGAATGAACAAAGTCTTGATTTTTTGAAGTGTTGGAAGAACGGAGAAGAAAGAGCGTTGACGAAGGAAAATGGGAAAATGAACAGTCGAAATCGAGTATATGCAAACTGTTTGACGTCGTTAAGTTAAGATGTTACTTTAGTGAAACCATCCAGGTCGTTGATTTAAGAGGGAAAATATAAGTGAAGATCTGGGCCGTGGGACGTGGGATAACCGCTACTTCCCAATACTTGATGACATCAGCATTGAGAAGTGGGGGGACTAATGTTATACACCGTTACACCTTAATGGGCCTGGGTCTTATCGGAGGCCCAATAACGAGATAAACGCCCTTAGGGCGTCGAGGACAACATCACCAACGACAATAAAGCGGAAAGACTTAGTCGCCCACCTTTTTCGGAGTAGTCGCCCACCTTTTTCGGAGCACGTGCAACGTCTCTAACCCATAACGATCGCCTATAATTTCGCAACCACCAAGACGAAGTTTCAACTATAAGAAGACCACGAACTCATTCAGAAGGACACAAGCAATTCTCTGCAATCATTCTCTCTCTCTTTCTCTGTATTCTTCTCTGATTATCATTATATCTTGATTTAATCTTTGCGATCAAGGCATTTACGCCCAGTTTGTAACCACCGTTGCCGGTGACCCCGTTTATTGTAATCAATCGTATTATCAATAAAGAAGCTTTGATTATTCATTTATATTCTATAGTTCCCCTATATTGTGCATCAACAGTACCTTTATAAAAAATGGGTAGAACAACAACATTGTTAGATTTTGACGTAAAGTAAATGAAGTTTAGTGTTTTCTTTATATAATACTCCCTCCATTCCTAAATATAAGAGTACTTTTTTTAACTGAAAATATAAGAGTACTTGACTACTTTCACATTTCAACTTGTTCCTAAATATAATATCACTTTCTAATTTTTCCAAGTTTTTCTCAAATTAACACTATTAATGTTTATCTATAATAACAAGTAAGATTAGTCCCACATCGACCAGAAATGTGTGTGTGTGTGTGTGTGAGTATATAAGTAGGACATTCGCACTTCAGCTTGCCAACCGCGTTAGTTGGTTTTGCTATTGTGTTTGGTCCGAAAAATGTGTTAAAAAAAAATAGTAACAAGTACGAGAAAGGGAAAGTGAGGACAAAGATTTATGGTTAGGATAAATTGGTAATATCATGTGTTAATAATTAAAAAATTCTAACAATGAGAGTACTCCCTCCGGTCCCTAATGTAAGAACTAGCCGTCAAAAAAACGCTTCTTAAGAAAACATGTGAATGTTAGTTGGGTGTTTGGAGTTAATGCTTCTTTTCCAAAATTGCCCATATTTATTATGGTACTTTTAAGAGAAAGAAATACATAAACATTAATAAATATGAAAGAGATTTAGGGGTAAAGTAGGAAAAATGCATTAAATGAAAAGAGAATATGGGGTGAGCTCTTACATTAGGGACCAAAACCATTCAAATTTTGGGCTCTTATATTAGAGTCCGGAGAGAGTATTTATATATATAAATGCAAAGCTTAGGAAGGGTGGTTTATTACATGTGCACACATGAATAGCAATTGGTTGAATGGTAATGCTATATAATATATATGTCTGGTAAAAAAATGGCGGCAGTAATATGGTTATGACTTAATAATGATACTCATACATCAATCGGTCTAGGAGAAGCTTATTAAAGGCGTGGGTGACATTTATTAGCTAGAGCATTATAAATTTATAATTTATAATGCACGGCGTTGATTGGTTAATGAAACTGTTATCACGTATTAGGAGGCACCAGTGACCAACCCCATATTAATTAATTATTATAGTCCTCTTAATTAATACACGGTGTTGCTACGTGCCTTTATATTGTTCACCTCCGTAGTTTGTTTCTCATGTCCTATTTTTCTGTTCGATCCACCTATTTGACCTTGCTTGCTTCATTAATACCCCACCTATATTATAACACAATTTTCCCTAATTTAATTAGATTAAGGGTATTAATTAAGTTAAAATTAACTCATGATATTACATATTAACTCTAATCATATGCTTTTACATCTACTCTCTCTCTCGTTTGTATATTATATATAAGAATTATTAGGGTTAATTAAAAAAACGGGAAAAATTGAAATTGGTCTTGTATTTAAGAACAAATTGAAATATTTAGGACGGAAGAGAGTATTTTGATTTATCTTGCTCAAAATATAAGAGGTAGGCAACATGTTTATATATCACAAATCATTTATTATGAAAATATTTGATTTTTTTTATTTTTACCCTTATGTAATTTATTATACTACACATTTTATCTCTCTCCTTATAAATATAAAGGGAAAAGATGTCTTTATTAATGTGACTTTTTATATGTTCACATATTTTAGACAAAAAATTGGTTGTATTGTCTTTTATACACTTATGTCTTAACTCAAGTTAAAAGGCCAAAGAATATGGGTCGCGTGCTTACTTATACATTTTGTGAAAAATACAAATAAATAAAAAGTAATTAAATGGCTTTCCAGGATACCCTTTATTTTGGGATCTTAGTTTTTGACTACCCTTAAGTCTTGAGTTCAAATGCTCAGCATGTCTGTACTGATTGATTGTGCTAACGTTTAGATATTGTTATATAATAATAATCAATACTCTCTCTCTCCCCCTCTCCCTCCCTCCCTCTCCCTCCCTCTCAATTTGAAATATTGTAATCTTACACACGCACACATATATTAAAATATTATGCTAAAATATAAAATAGGTGCAATATCATTTTATATTTGGGGTAGACAATGCCAAATTGGCAGGGCAACATACTTTGCCCGATACCCACCCTACCCGCAAACATGTCTAGCTCAAAAATGCCCATTTTTCATCGGGCTAGCTAGGGCCACACTACAAAAGAAGGGCTGATTAGCGGCGCTAGCGTCCCTGCGGAAGGGTGAAAACCGCCCCCGAGAATGGCCATTTATCAGTGGGCAAGGGCATCCACCCTGGGTCGCTGAGCATCATGAACACACCCCTAAGTCCCTAACCATGGGTGCAAGTAAAAAACAAAAATAAAATTTAAACAAATATCTATGATTACTTTTAAGAAAAAATTCAATATTTTTGTGTTATGTTTTCTTCATAGAGTGCCAATCACTCAAGCTAAGCTTTGCAATAGTGTGGCTATTACTCATCACGCTTTGATTGAAGTGTTAGCTTACCTAATTCTTCACATATCTCAAAACAATTGGGGGGGGGTGTATAACTTTTGGTGATCTAATTCAACATGTATTTGTGAATTGTTGAGGCAACATTTTCGTTGTTAAAAGGTTGTTGTCCTTGGCCATCTTATTTTATTCATGTTAGAACTTGTAAGTTTGGTATTAATTAGTTAATTAGTGGGGGCAACTGAAAAGCTATTAAGATTTTGGAGTTTGGTTTCGATGTGAACGTTTTTAAAGGTTAGTTATTCTTATTTTTTTATAAATAATTTTAGCATCAATGTGTAATTTAAAGTGAATGACAAATAAGTGAAAAGAGAATCAACGCTAGCTAGAGGTTTGGGATAGCATAAATTCTTAAGTGAAGGCAAACAATTTCAATATTATTAGACTTACAAAATCATGTAAAGCACAACTTATCCTTGTTATGCTCAACGCTCAAGGTCAATTATATCGTTGAGTGTGCTCAAAATTTGATTAAAATACTTTATTCTTAATAAATATGAGATTTAAGCGAATATTCAAAAAAATTTAAGACTTAAATGATTTTTTTTTTGAAATATTAAGGAATCAAAATATTTCAGTTAATCACAATATATTATGCGCACTATTATAGATGTTACTTATCAGTCAAATAAATTGATTTTGAAAAAAAAAATAGGAAGAAAACAATTCATATGTATCTTATTTAGTTTTCTAGTATTATCTAATGAAAAAGGTCATTTTAATTTTATACTTAGGATTAGAAAAAGTGTCTTATTTAGTCACAAGTAAATATACACATCATTGAAATTTGAAAGGCAATATTAGAGTATGTTCATAAATGTAATATGTAGACTGAAGTGTAACATTGGTGACGGGTCTTCCATTCCACTCAACCATCCTATATGATGATGGCACATGCATGTTGGTATAGTATGTCTATGTCCTTCAAATATTGCAAGAGTCTCACAAGTCACGCCATTTAATGCACCGACAATGATTGTCAAACCCAGTCCAATAGAATTGCTCCTTGTTGCTCGACTTTTACCCATATATTTTTCCTTGGCCAGACCATTTCAAATCTACATACATATATCCCTGTCACATGTCATATTAATCAATTATTCTGGAGTGAAAATTCACCATGGATTCATAGATTAAATTGAGGAGGGATCGATACTTGGTTTATAAGTTGAAGTTATTCTCCTGCTTTATATGGCCGTTATTGAAAAATTCTCAAGCTATCTATCTCCCTTTCAAACATCTGTTACCTGTCCCCGTGGAAGTTTCCTATCGAATAAATGCGAGCGTATATACAAAATGGGGAAAACTGCATCAAGGTCAAGGACAGTTTATTACTACAAGTCCTTTAAAATCTCAAAATTATTAAAGACTTTCAATGGATATGTGTATCATGTAGTGCAATTATAAAATTACTCCCTCTGATCCTTATTATAAGTCACCAACTACCTCTACTTTTTTGTCTTTAATATAAGTCACTAACTGCCACATTAAATGTCTTTTTCCCACTTTACCCCTGTCATTAATGAAAATTCAAAATTGAAAATATGAAACACATCATTTAATGTAACGTAAAATGTGATAAATCCTACAATTCACGATTTGTTTTACCTTCTATATTTGATTGTGAGTCCTACGATTCACGATTCAAAAAATGAGGTTTTCGATTCACGATTCGTATCCCGATTTGATAGCAATGAGAGGGAGTAATAACTTGCCTCACTTGGGACTTGTGTGAAATTTTCTCTATAATAATTAATAAAGCATTTGAGACATGAGATACTAAACTAAGTAGAAGTAATAATCCCTTAACTGAAGATAAAATCAATTCAAAATGATATACAATATTATTAGGTGAAGTATAGACATTAGGTTCGCATTGACGTTATGTTTGTTGGCTAACAACTAATGCTATATTTATTAGATTCGACATTTCGAATAGAAAGATATGGCCCTAATTTGTGATGGACAACAATCCGCTGAATCCACGTGGGTACTTTTAAGTTTGTTTTTTGGTCAGAAAGGGTACTTCTAAGTTTTGACTTTTGACCATATACTTTTATTGCAATTTTATTGCATTTACATGCGTTTCTTCTCTTAACCAAACACCTCAAATCGACTTCAAGAATGTATGAAAATATCCTTTTTGTTGGTATTTTACCTTTTCTTCTTATATAAGCTTATTTAAGAGCTAAAATACTGCAAATACATACACCAAAAATTAAACAGCCTTGAGAAGTTAAGCATAATATAAGGAGGAGCACCTGTATGTGTAATGTAGTCATTGCGTTGCACGCTCGAGCTCACGGATCCAAGACATGAAAGGGAAACAATTTACTCGATCATCATCAAACCATGAGTTCGTTAGCACCTGCATGTGTGTAATCTAAAGTAACCATATTTATACGAGCTACTCAAGGTTGTTCTTATTACCATTGCAACACACACATATTGTCGCCTCAAAAAAATCATATCTATATTTTAATTTCATACATAAATACTGTGTATTAAAATGGTTCGATATGCCAAACAAAAAAAATAGTTCAATATGTATCCACCATACCACGATAATTATGATGAAATAAAGATAAAGAGAGTACTTTAGGTGAATCAACCTATATTTATTACTACCTATAACTCTATAAGGCTATAACTAAATTATCCAATTATTTTTACAATCGATCTATTAGTTTTCTAACTTCTATATTATGAATGACAGTAAGAATTTTTTTTAACTAATGACAAAGTATTTATTAGCAAAAGTGATTTTAATAAATGAGAGCCAAATAGATTCAAACTCTTTCAAAATTTCAGAAAAATGTTTTGCAAACTAATATTGTTGTTAATCATAGTCACTTGAGATCAAAACCACTGTAAAATGTGTATAAGAAGTTATCTTTTATTCAAAATCTCATTCCCCCCGCTCCAATTTCCAAATAAGCATTATTGTGGCAAAAAAAAAATCCAAATACGCATTCGTTAAATGAAAATGAATACTATATATAGTCGTTTTCCAAGCATATTTGACAATTCAAACCTTGGAGATAAATAAATTATGATGGCCAGACTAATTTTTAGTTGTTGGGTTCAACAATTTATAAAATGAATTTGAAATTAAATTATCAAATAACTGTATAAAAATAGATATGAAAATGAAAATAATTAATGATCTATATCAAGTTTTTGCTTTAGTTGGAAAAAACCAAAGTTTATTCCATTTTAACAATAATTCATATGTATTTGGAGTTATTCTACCCAACAACAGAAGAATGCGCATTTTTCTATTTTGGTTGAGATACTCTTGATCTGTATAAAAAATGATATTTTCTCCGGTCCTAAATATAAGACCTAGTTGACTTTTTTGGAAAATACTAAAAAAACAAAATAAGTTAATTATAAATTGATTTACCTAATTTTTTCCCTTAGATTAGTTTATTTTACCCATAAACTAATGGATTATCTAAAAATATATCAAATGTGTCATAATTATAGCCTATTTCGCAACCTTAACATCTCCAAAAAAAAGTCAAGTGGGTCTTATATTTAGGACCAGAGGTAGTATTTGGTTAAGATTTTCACTGCATTTGTCGTTTAGCTTTTTTTTTTGTTCAACACATTCCATTTATTAATACACAAGAATTAAATTGAGTAACAAAATTAAAGAATGATGGGGTAAATGGACGATGAAAATGCTTTTTATTACATAATAAATGAAGAATTTTTTTTTACTCTTTTTTGGCGAACGAAGATTTTTTTTTTATAAGAAAAGAGTTTTTTTTTACTTGGAAAATGTAGAGGTTTATGTTTTGATGAATTAATAATAATTATGGATGACAAGCCATTATATCAGGGCACGTCCTTTCGAGTTGCCTCCATGAAGAAGGTCGATCTATTCTAATCAAACTTTAAGCCTCCCTTATGAAATCGTCAATCGATACCATATTTTTGTTGGCAAAGAAAAGTATTATATTTATTCTCTGTTTACCCTTAAAAAATGCTTAGATATCATATATTACACTCCAGCATATTCATAATATAGGAAGCTTCTTGAAGAAAGTTTCATCTAAAATATACACGTTATTTTGTAAAATAATTATTGTTCACTTTCTTTTTTTTCCGAGACATAAAACTCATTTCCCATTTATCCTTTTCTTTTTTGACAAATTACCCATTTATACATTCATTATATTCTATCTATGTTTTAATAATCAACATTTTCTAAGGAAAGGCTAAAAATATTTCAATTTAAGGCATATTAGATATTAAATGAATCAAGCTAATTTTCATTTGTCAACTGAATTAGTTAAAGAATTTTATAAGGCTTGATTTCATATTTGTGAGTTATCAAAATAAAATTTAGATTATAAACTGAATATATTTATAAAAAATATCAATCAAATATATATGTTTTGAGTGTTGCCTAAAATAGCGACCTATTTGAACACAATAGTTAATTTATAAATTTCAAAAACCAAATATTGTAGATTATATAATTACCAATCAAATAAAGAAATGTTTAACTTAAATACTGAAAATATTCAGATTCTTTGAATGTAAATTTCAAATGCATATAGACTAATTTTTATAATCTTAATGGTTATAATTAATGCAATAACCAGTGATGTATATGATGACATAATAACTTGAAACACTTGGACTAATCATAAAGTTAATTGCATATTACATCATTTACCATGTGGAGGAATGAAATTGTTTATAGATTTCAATAAATATATAGATTTCATCAACTTCATTTTGGGAGTTTTTGTTTAATTTTGAGTATAAAATAAAATTAAAAATCTTCTTATTTCTTATATTGATGGATCATTTAGGAAAAAAGACATGCAAAACTTAAAAATTGTCAAATGCCAATAAGGATCCTTGAATTTTGATAATCCTAGAGAAGATATGAGATCCCAAAATTTGGATCTTCTACCTTCTTTGGGGTATTTAGTCCTTTTAATTTTTGTTTTCAATTTAGGATAAGATTATCCTTAATTATAATTTGTCTTTTTTTTATCATACCTTATAATTTGTCTTTGATTGAATTAAATTAGATTCTTACGGTTTGATCCATTACTTGCATATTATCTCGAGTATAAAGGTTGTTAATTTTGTAATAATAAATAAAAATAAAAATAAAAATTTCACTTCATTGATTTTATGATTTTTTATTTCATTTAGCACTATTTCAAGTTTTAACTCCCATACATGCTGTGTGTTTTCATAAACCTCATAAATTAAAATGATCAGATCAAAATACCTAAGATTTGTGAAAAACCATGTCATGTTTATTATGAAAAGGATAATACTAATAGCGTATTTACTATACATAAAAATAAGGTATTTTCTTTAAAAGGCATTTCGTTTTTATTACAGTTAACTTATATAACCAACCTTTTATACTATGATTCAATGTATACACCTTTGTATATTTGACTCCAAAATTTATTTTCTGTAAACTTTTTCACGACCTGGTCAATTTTTTTTTTTTAACGACAACGTTAATTACATGCATAATTATCGCTTCGTGCTAGTTAGGCAAACAATCAAGCTTAGTTAAAATCTACTGTAATGGTCCAAAATTAGGTTCCGATTAATAAATCAGAGATAGTAAATTATTTGACTCGTCTCTGACCAAAAAAATTATTTCACTCGTCGGTCTACGCGTATTGTTCTTCACATCTCAATTCTCAATTCTCAATTCTCAATTCTACAATTCCTTCAATCAATAGCACAATGTTTCCCCTCCATGACGGCGCATCTATCGTCCATCTGTATTAATTCTATCTTTTCCCCTCAATCATCAAGTATTTTTTATGTAATTTCCACTATTATTTTTCGTCTCCATTCATTTGTTACTCTTGCTAGCTTGTCGTTTTCTGCGTTCTGTAGGTTTAAGCCCTCCATTATTGTTTTTGATCAAGGTAATGTTTGTCACAAAAGAAGACAAAATCAAAACCAACGCATAGTTTTCACCTTTTCTAGTGTTGTCAAGCCAGCTTAATTGTATAGAGTGTGTTGTAAAAGTCAGACTTAAAGTCGAGTTAAAAAGGACTTTCAATCATGATTCAACACGGTCAAATCGCTTAGACCGATGTGGTTGAATCTACAGTCAAAGTGATAACTGCTGAGTCGGAATGTGAAACTGTCTGACCTAGTCTGTTTCTTACCTAGTATAAACTATAAAGTTTGAGTCTCAAGAAGATAAATCCTGAGAGGCGAAGTCATAAACTCAAACCTAAAAACTAGTCTACTAGTCACTCTTGAAAACAAGCAAGACAAATTTCGACCAAATTTCTTCATATTATTTCATACTCAAATCTCATAGGAGACCTCGTGTTGAGAGGAATTACAAACTCTAAAATTGTTTTGAGAGGAATTAAAAACTCTAAAATTGTTTTGACAATTACTTAGACTATAGTAAGAGATAAAATTTGATTCCCACTCCACTTAGGACTATCGGGTCGGTCCAACCGTTGCCCCCTTCCTATTTCGCCTCAATAGTTATCAATTTGACCGCCAGTTCAACCATCGATCAAAGCAATCCGACCGTATTGAGCCCTGTCCAACCCACCTTCCCGTCCGACTTTTACAACACTACAAGTCCCCACCAAATAACAAACTTAGAAATGTGTCCATCATACATAGTGAGGACACCTAATAATAATAAAAAAGACAAAATGAGAAATACACAGTAAGATACATTTTTATTTTTGTTTCATTGTTAATTAATTTGATTAAGTTAGAAACAGATTATACCATTCTTCTCCTTTCTTCTTCCACTTTTCTTGATATGTCTTCTAGTGTATGAAGTTTCTTAGAGAGAGAGAAAAAGACAAAGTCACCTCCATAGCTTATAGTAATACCTTACCCTCCTTCCTCATTTACCCATTTATCCTTATCCTCTATCATTCTTCATCCTTCAATTTTTGTTCTTTCTCGCCACCTTCAAAAATTTGAGCTCAAAACAACAAAAAAATGGAATGCGCGTTTTGTGTGGGCTCATTATTATCATGCGAGATCCAATTCAAAGCTCCTTTCATGATTTGTTCTCATCTCTCCAAACGATATCGTTGCAGATTTTGTCATATCTTCGATTTTGTCGGTTCTTCTTTTGGGTTATACGCTGCAATTCACAGAGCTTTGTGTTGTTGAACAAAGTTTCCTTTTTTGTCCACAATATTCCACATTGTCATCAACAAAAAAAAGAGTTTTTTTTTTTGTTGCAGGCCTCAGTGTTTATTAATTTTTTGTTCTTGTACGTATCGATTTTTTTTTGTTGATTGAGTTTATTCTTTTAATTTTGTTTTAATAAATTACATAAAGTTTTGATTTTTAGCTTACTAAATGCTGATTTTATTATTATTATTATTATTATTATTATTATTATCCTTTTGTTTTGTTTCTTGTGATTTCTGTTCTGAAGTATTGTGTGCTTGTCTGTGTGTGTGATTCTAGGTGGTTCTTAGGAAGCTGTAAAATGAGGATTTTGAGCTGAGAAAAAAAAAGTTGGTATAATTCAAGTTTTCTGGTTGGTGGGTTGTTCTGAATTTTGTGCTGTTGAAGTTGTTGTTGGGGGTTATAAACTTATACATGTTATCTTAGTGGTTATGGTTATTGTGGCTTGTTGAAATTGGATTGATTTAATAAGGGGAGGGGAAAAATGAGGGGTGGAAAAAGAAGGTTGTTGCATTTGAGCAAGATCTATTCATTTGCATGTGGGAGGCAATCATTTGAGGAGGATCATTCACAGATTGGGGGGAGAGGTTATTCAAGGGTGGTATTTTGCAATGAACCTGACATACATGAGGCTGAATTCAGGGATTATGCTCATAATTATGTGAGGTCTACCAAGTATACTCTTGCTACTTTCTTGCCTAAGTCTTTGTTTGAGCAGTTTAGGAGGGTGGCTAATTTCTATTTCTTAGTTACTGGAACCTTGGCCTTCACCCCACTTGCTCCCTACTTAGCTGTTAGTGCCATTGTTCCTCTGATTATTGTTATTGGGGCAACAATGATTAAAGAAGGTATTGAAGATTGGCGGCGGAAGAAGCAGGTGCTGTGTTTTTCTTACCCCTTTATTTTGCTGTCGATGGCATTCATTTTAGTGGAACCTAAACGGATCTCATTAAGTATCCTTGCCTCATGTTTGATTTGCAGTGTTTTTTAGTTGTCTTTATATTTCTCAGAAGGTTTAAATAATTTTTAAGGCTAGAGGGGTTTTCCTAAGGCTTGGAAAGATTTACTGTTATGCGGTCTTTTTACAAGGTTTATTTATGGAGGAGTTTAATTATAGATTGTGGTATCAAGATTGTAGAAAGAAAAGGAAATAGTCATGATTTGTTCTTGATGGAAGACAAGTTGTGTAAGAATCTGACTATCTAGATTCCTGGTATGTGTTAACAGGATGAAGTCCAATTACCATGTTCATTGTTCATATAGTTGCAGTATTCGCTAATGTTATTTCCCAGGTCATGATAGTTATTTGCTACACTGTTTCCTTAAGTTTAGGTAGTGGAAATCGTGCCATGATAATCATATTCTCTTGTTCTATAAATATCTGTATGAAATTAGTATGTGTGAAAAAATACCAAAACACTCATAATATATAGCATAGCCATTTTTGTGGCAAAATGTGTACAAAGAAAATTCTTTTGTCTTTACTGCAAGATGTCAAGTGATTACTAAGTTTTGCTATTGGACTTCTTTTTACAGGATATTGAGGTGAACAATAGACTGGTTAAAGTGCATAAAGGTGGTGGTGTATTTGAATATACTGCATGGAAGAATCTCAGGGTGGGAGATATAGTAAAGGTAGAGAAGGATGAATTCTTTCCAGCAGATCTCCTACTGCTTTCATCCAGTTATGAGGATGCAATTTGCTATGTTGAAACAATGAATTTGGATGGGGAGACAAATTTAAAGCTGAAACAAGGGTTGGAGGTAACTTCTTCCATGCATGAGGATCTGCACTGCCATGATTTTAAAGCTACAGTTAAATGTGAAGACCCAAATGCCAACTTATACTCTTTCGTTGGGAGCATTGAATTTGAAGGGAAACAATATCCCCTTTCTCATCAGCAACTTCTCCTGAGAGATTCTAAACTCCGTAATACAGACTTCATATTTGGAGCTGTCATTTTCACTGGTCATGAGACCAAGGTTATTCAAAACTCTACTGATCCCCCTTCAAAGAGAAGCAAGGTCGAGAAGAAGATGGACAAAATAATCTATTTCTTGTTCTGTCTTCTTTTTCTGATGGCGTCTGTTGGATCTATTTTCTTTGGAATTTTAACTAAAGATGACTTGGAAAATGGGTCGATGAAAAGATGGTATCTCAGACCTGACGATTCTACAATTTTCTTTGATCCAAAAAGATCACCATCTGCGGCAATTTTTCATTGTTTAACAGCCTTAATGTTATATGGCTTCTTCATTCCAATTTCCTTGTATGTGTCAATAGAGATAGTTAAAGTCCTTCAGAGCATCTTCATCAATCGAGATATCCACATGTACTATGAGGAAGCAGACAAACCAGCCCATGCTCGCACTTCAAATTTGAATGAAGAACTTGGCCAAGTTGATACAATACTTTCTGATAAAACTGGTACTTTAACATGCAACTCAATGGAGTTCATAAAATGTTCGATTGCTGGGGTAGCTTATGGCCGTGGTGTTACAGAGGTGGAGAAAGCTATGAGTAGAAAAAGCGGTTCCATGATGTATGAGCAAGATAGTGGATCAGATGATGTCAGGGATTCTGCTGCTACAAAGGCGCCCATAAAAGGTTTTAATTTTACAGATGAAAGGATAATGAATGGAAACTGGGTTAATGAGCCTCATGCAGATGTTGTCCGTAAGTTTTTTCACTTATTGGCAACCTGTCATACAGCCATCCCTGAAGTGGATGAAGACACTGGAAACATTTCATATGAAGCTGAGTCCCCAGATGAAGCAGCTTTTGTGATTGCAGCAAGAGAACTTGGCTTTGAATATTACAAAAGAACTCAGACAAGTTTATCATTTTATGAGTTCGATCCTGTTTCTGGCAAAAAAGTTGAAAGGTCAGTTCTTTGATTTGCTTGTTTCTTCATGAATGAGTTATTAGCCAATGAAGACGTGATTTTTAATTGTATTTCTAAGGACTCATGTAATATAATAATATTTGTATACTCACAAGTTTGCAACAAGAACAGAATGGAATAGCCACACTTGTTCTGCTACTCTCCTAATCACTAGCTTTATGGGCATGTTGAGTTTAATATGGGCATTTTTTTTCCTTTTCTGCTCTGCTTATATGATTATGTAGATTCTGGCAGCTTATGTTCATAGAATGGGTGAGATTTTCCTTGTCTAACACCAGTGGATCCTAATGTTGAAGTTTACTTGATGTTTTTATGTCATTTTGTAATTTTTGGGTGTTATGAAGTCCAGTTTTCTTTGCTGCTGCTGTTGTTTTTGATTGACTACATGCTTCCTTCATGGCTACTAATGCTTCTCTAGTGACTTCAGAAATGATATTTGCTTGATTGGATTATTGATTATAGGTACTCTATGTGAGGGTTTAAGTGTTTTCATGTCAAACTATGCTTAGTGAGGAAGTTTTGATTTTGCAGGATGTATCAGCTTCTCAATGTTCTAGAATTCAACAGCTCAAGGAAGCGGATGTCAGTGATAGTGAAAGATGAAGAAGGAAAAATTTTGCTATTTTGTAAAGGTGCTGACAGGTTTGTGACGAATGGCCTCTATGCTTTGATGATTTTAGTTTTAGTCCTTACCTTTACATTTCGCCATGTTGACCTGGTCTATATGTCCATGTAGTGTCATGTTTGAAAGGCTTGCCAAGAATGGGCGTGAGTTTGAAGAGAAAACCTTTGAACATGTGCAAGAGTATGCTGATGCAGGTTTAAGGACCTTGATATTGGCCTATCGTGAACTTGATGAAGAAACATACAGGGAATTCGATGAAAAGTTTTCTATGGCCAAGAATTCAGTTCGCGCAGATCGTGAACAACTGATTGATGAAGTATCAGATAAGATTGAGAGGAATCTAATCCTTCTTGGTGCCACTGCTGTAGAGGACAAACTCCAAAATGGGGTGGGTTCAAATAATGCCTTCTGTTTTGCATTGATGGAGATTAATATTGAAACAAGGCTTAATGATGTTTCTCATATTTTGTTAGGTTCCCGATTGCATCGACAAACTTGCTCAAGCAGGAATTAAGATTTGGGTTCTGACTGGGGATAAAATGGAGACTGCGATCAATATTGGGTATTAACCTGAAATTATAACTATTCATGTTTGCTTCACTGTGGGAGTTATTTTTGAGCTTCAGTTACTTTAAACATATCTGACAGAGGCGTGCAATTTCAGTTTTGCTTGTAGTTTGCTTAGACAAGGAATGAGGCAGATTATAATTAATCTGGATTCTCCAGATATTCAAGCATTAGAAAAGACTGGAGACAAGATTGCTATTGCCAAGGTAATGTATATTTTTTAGCCTTCTATCTGATTACGTCTAGAGTAATGTAGTTTGCATTTCAGCAAGCATTCTAAACAAAGTAGTTCTCTTGAGCTGAACATGTGTTAAGTTGCTAGAAAACGAACTTGCATTTCGGGGTATCTTTCCTTGTTTTATCAATAAAAAGAACTTGTTACAGATATTAGAATTTCAATAATCCCATTGCTTTGCTTTGCTTTCTTTTATAAAAATATTGTTTCAAAACATGTGAGGAAGTTGCTATGTACCTCAGATTGTTTGCAATATTATGCCGTTCTCTTGCTTTGTTCCCTATTCAAATGTCTCTGTTTTTAGTGCTTGGAAAAGAGTTGATTGGTGCAAAAGAGAAATTGTGGAGAATAAAATTGGAGTCCTGACGTCTTAATGATGATTTATTGGTCAGGCATCAAGGGAAAATATCCGACGTCAGATATCTGAAGCTACTTCACATCTTGCTGCTGCCAGAGGGACTTCTCCACAAGCATTTGCTCTGATCATTGATGGAAAATCACTTACATATACTCTTGAGGATGGCTTGAAGAGCTTATTTCTGGAGCTTGCCCTGAAGTGTGCATCAGTTATCTGCTGTAGGTCGTCACCTAAGCAGAAAGCACTAGTATGTATTAATATATTATTAGTTATATAATTGTTGCTCTCTTTTGATATTGACCTTTCTTTTTTCATTTTCTTGGATAATTCTTGGTAGCCATATGAATATTTTGATTGATTTCTCTCTTAAAGGTTACCAGACTTGTTAAATCTGGAACTGGCAAAACAACACTAGCCATCGGTGATGGAGCCAACGACGTGGGAATGCTTCAAGAAGCAGATATAGGGATTGGAATTAGCGGTGTTGAAGGAATGCAGGTAATCATAAATTGGTCATGTGTTTCATTTTATTCCATTTATTTTATTCTGTTCAATTTGTAAGGTACCTACAAAATTTTACTTTTTTCATCTAATTGACTTTTTTCTTGTATATTCTGTTGTCTTATAGCTCTTATTTCTTATTTTCCCCTTTTACTCTATGCACAGGCTGTTATGTCCAGCGACATTGCAATTGCTCAGTTCAGGTACTTGGAACGGTTACTCCTCGTGCATGGACACTGGTGTTACCGGAGGATCTCATCAATGGTATTGCTGTTCTTATACCTGCATCGTAACTTTTTATTTATAGAAGATAACAGATTTGTCTTTGTTGATTATACTGACCAAGTCATTCTTTTTCTGGCAGATATGCTATTTTTTCTACAAGAATGTCACTTTTGGATTCACTCTCTTCTTGTATGAAGTGTATGCATCATTCTCCGGAACACCTGCATACAATGACTGGTTTTTATCTCTCTACAATGTCTTCTTCTCAGCACTTCCCGTTATTGCTCTTGGCGTATTTGACCAGGATGTTTCTGCCCGGTACTGTATTAAGGTAACCCTACTTCTAATAAAGTATTTATATTTGTAATGAAGAACTTCAGGAGCGAGTATAGATCATAGGATGCCCACACAAACATCAAAATAAGGAGACATGATCATCAGCTCTTATGATGGCATAATACCTGCCCCACATCTCACCTTCATCATTACTAACTATATATGCTTCTTCTTTGCATGAAAGAAATTTTGTGATTCAGAAAAAGCACAATTCATTGGAGGATGAGATGTCCTCAAAACAGAAAAGAGGACCAATAAAAAAAGCAGAGAGAGAAGACTAATCAAACATGGCGTAATTGTTCAATATTTATTTCAATGTGCAGTTTCCCCAGTTATATCAAGAAGGGGTGCAGAATGTCCTCTTTAGCTGGCGCCGTATACTTACGTGGATGCTGAATGGATTCATAAGTGCAATCATAATTTTCTTCTTCTGCACAAAGGCCATGGAAATTCAGGCATTTGATAGCAAAGGAAGAACAGCTGGGAGGGATATACTCGGAGTGACCATGTATACCTGTGTAGTATGGGTTGTAAACATGCAGATGGTACTTGCCATAAGTTACTTTACCATGATTCAACATATTTTCATCTGGGGCACCATTGCTTTCTGGTATCTCTTCCTCTTGATATACGGTGCAATGCCTCCGGGATTTTCAAAGAATGCCTACTATGTCCTCATTGAAACGTTGGCCTCATCTCCCATGTACTGGCTTGTAACTTTCTTTGTGGTGATCTCAACCTTAATACCCTACTTCTGTTACTCAGCACTTCAGATGAGATTCTTCCCCATGTACCATGAAAAGATACAATGGTTACGGCACGAGGGGAAGGCAAACGATGCAGAATATTGTGCGCTGGTGCGACAGAAATCATTGGGGCATGTGAGTGTTGGTTCTACAGCACGCTTAGAAGCTAAGAAGGCTAACCAGCGTAAAAGCAGAACTTCTAACCATAAGTGATCTATTTTGTGGTTTCTTGTTTAATTCTTGTAATGTTGTAGCTAGCTTGTGCATATCAGTCTGGAATATCTATATCTTGTTTGCCCTTCGTCATGGAGATGTGTATTGGCTCCTATCGGCTGGAACATATTTGCTTCCCATGAAGATGGTGCTTGGAACCACAATATTTAGATGTGAAGTTTGAAAGAGGAATAAATTTCTGTATATTGGTTCTTTGTACCGTTTGGCCATTTGAGGCTGCATAGTGGTTCGTTTACTCTTAGTATTACCTTTTGTATCATAGAAGGGATTAGTGTATAGAAAAGCGCTAGTGTAATTTTTTCTTTGTAGATTGTGTAGAGTTGCTTGTATTTTATATATAGAAAATAGAACAGAGTTTCACTGTTTATGAGGCATTTTAAATCTTATTATTATATTCAAAAATCAAAGAAGCTCCTTCATTCATTCCCATATTTTTGTTTCTGCATTTTAATTCGTAAACACACAGCAGACATGGGACAAAAAATTGAACAACAAACAGCAAAAGAACTGTATGAGATCAAGTATTGGTTCTTTTAGGTTAAGTATTGTCCGACAATCTGGTGTCTATTGACAACGTTTTAATCCTTACAGGGTTGAAGTATACTTACCAGCTCAATCAACCACTTATTGGTATAGTCAATGACTTTTCTTTGGTGAGGAATGGTTTAAATGTACATATGTACAAATGATAAAACATAAACAAGGGAGAATCTCTTGCAAGATTTCTTGAATGTAATCACGAAGAGATATCAATGTCAAGTGAGCAATAAGAGCTAGATTTCATTTCTGCGTAGAAACTTATCATTTCACTTTGCTACTCATTTGTTCAAATTTTTAATTGCTTTCTTGAGGCCTCAGTGATTTTCCCTATAAACAATGATAGAAGTATTTTATTGATGCATGACGTGATAGTTACAAAAGTTCAATATACCGTGTAAGGGGGGTATAATTAAATGTGCATGCTGGATACAAAGAAGTCAGATTAATTTCTTCTGTCAAAATCAAATCCCAAATCGAGTTGTAACTATAATCTAAAAGTTGCATTAATCTGAATAGATAAATAATCTCCCACCATCAAGTTGATTAGGCATGTATTGAAAGAAGGAGTAGGAAACAAATTAAACCGTAATCTGCTTCCATGGTGCTCATTTACAAACTAATTAAATAATGACGCATTACCGTTAAATAAAAATGTTCTTCCTATCCTGGGGAAATATCAATAATGTTTCACGTTAAAATTATGAGATTCATTTCTCCTTCAAAGCCTGATAAACAATGACAAAATTAAAAATGATTTTTTATGCATAATTCATCAGCACCATGAATTTCACGATCATATATATATACATAATCTTCATTTTAATTCAAGAGTCAAGAGATCATCAATCAGGTAAATCAATTCTTGTCTACACAAACATGAACACACACAGAAACTGAGCAATTATTATCATAATCTTAATCCACCATTAATACATCAATTAATTGATCAAAAAGGTTCTTTCCTTTTGCATCATTTATCCTAAACACATAAAAAAATGAAAGGAATATACACAAAGTTAAAATCAACCAATGATCAATCAAATATGATAATGATGGTTAATTAACAATGTTCTCCTAGGAAGACTTGATGTCAAGAAAATCAGAGGCAGATCTAGCCATGATATTAGCAAACTCACTAAAGCTAATGACACCATCACCATTAACATCAGCCTCATTCATGATATGTGCAAGCTCTTTGTATGTCATGGGGTGTCCCATTTTGGCCATGGTCCCGGCAAGCTCGGAGGCAGTAATGTAGCCGTTACCATCGCGATCAAATGACCGAAAAAGCTCACGAAGTTGTTCTTGGTTCATGATGATGTCCTCACCCTTCATTTCAGGCATTATGGCCTTAGCTAGCTCTTCAAATTCTATGTATCCATTGCCATTTTTGTCCATATTGGTGAGAAGTGCTTGGAGTTGATCTCCTTCCGGCTTGATACCAAGGGACCGGAGGAGGGCGGCTAGCTCAAGCACGGTGATGCTGCCGTCGGCATCCATGTCAAAGCGATTGAATATGTCTCTAAGTTGTTCCAATTGGTCATCATCATTGGTTTGTGGCTTTGTCATGGTTGTTATTGTGTAATGTTAATATCAGAGGAAAGAAGAGAATGAACGTAACTTTTCTTTCAATCTATCTATCTATCAATCCTTCTCTCTTGTTTGTTTTCTTTCTTTGAATGTATGTTGGGATTTCTTGTGTGAATTGTATTGTGAGGCTACAAGTTGCTTAGATTTTCTCTTTTTTTAAGTCAAATTTGGTGTCCCCTCTCCACTTGATGAGAAAAATATATTCCATGTTGATGAATGGTTATAAATTAAGGAACCATGAAAGAAATTATCGGATATACAGCTAAATATCAATTAAATAACTTTTATATTACTTATTTTTTTAAAAAAAAATCAAGTTTTCACGGTACGAAAGAGATCTAGAGAATACTCATATTTTTATGAATAGGAAAACCAATTTCGATATATCTGTGTGTCATATTCTTTTTATATATAATATGTTTATAGTTAAGAAATGGGGCTAGGCATTTCCTGATTTCCAGATTTTTATAGTTAAATCTTAAATGGGGCTTGGCATTTCCTGATTTCCACTACATTATAGGGAAGTCAAACTATTGACGCGGAATTAATGAGTTGGTCTTGTTAATAATTGGTTGACTGAGTCAAATTTATTTTGAAGTTGTTTGAGTTGAGTTGACAAGTTGGGTAGGGAAATTAATAGAGACATTCCTTTCCTGCTCCGATGCGAGTGGCTTGTTTGGTTCAATGAAACTAAAGAAAGTGGGGTATAAATAATTGAAAAGTTAAGGGGTAATATGGTCATTTACATATATTTTGGGGCCCACAAGTTTTCTCTCTCCATCTCACACTTATCGTGGGGCCCACAGACTTTACTCTCTCATAATTACACCTACTTTCCATCTCTTACCCTTTCCATTTCTAATTCTTTACTTTCTTTCACACAACTAAACATACTTAGGGTCCGTTTGTATGCAAAAAATTGCGTAATGAAATTGTATATAGGAATTTCCATATAAGCCGGGGCCCACAAGCTTTCTCTCTCCATCTCACACTTTTCCTGAGTCCCACAAACTTTTACATTTCATCATCACCTAATTTACCTCTATTTTCCATCTTTACCCCCTTACCTTCAATTTCCTCCTCCAATTCCATTTCTCAATTCCAGTCAATCAAACGGACTCTTACAGAGTTACGATCCACATCCCCTCCTCTACCCCTATCCTCAACATTTGATTATTTCGAATGGCCTACATTCAAAGTTTTGTAAAAGTTATAGATTTTCAGTATTTCTATATTGTTTTGAACTATCATAATTAAAATTCATCCATTTGATTATAAAAAACATTTGAATTTATCTTTTATTAATGAGTAGCATTTTATTAGTACTTTCACAAAACATTAAATTAGATCACTCAAATTTCAATAGAAGGGTGATGGTGAGTTAGAATTTAGAAGAAAGAAAGTTGATGGTAGGAACGGAAGAGGAAAGTCAAGTCTCATTAATAGAGACAGAGTAGAGATATCTCTCCATGGTGAAGGGATTGGACAATTATTTTTTTTTCTTTTTTTAACTTCTCAAATGTCCTAAGTAAGACAAACTAATACAATAAGATCCCCTGAAATTTCAAAATTATTACTAGTATCTAAGGGACCTCAAAGTTATATATATATATTAATAAATTGTGGAAATATCTCCTTATCTTTACTGAAAGATAAAGAAAAATATTGACAATTAGATGTGTCTTGATTAACAAGTTAGGTGCATTAATTGACAACTGAAATAACTTTGTTAGCAAGTAATATCAACATACTCAACACAATTGTTATTGAAAGCTAGGCTAGACTACATTGACAACCATTGCAATATGTACTAACAACAAATTAGTCAGCGAAGTTTAATAATTTCACAATTATTATATTATTTTACTTAGAAGTCTCTTGGGACCTATTAGTAATTTTGAGATTTTAGTGTATCATTTGGCATTAAATTATCCTTTAGATTGGAATAATGGAATTTTTTGCCAACTAAAATTAATTCCTCTAAGACACTGACTACTGATTTTTTGGGATAAACATAATAGTTAAATAATTAATTTTGTCCTAAATTGACAAAAGTTTTATACTTATCTCTCGTTAAATGACTGGAATGATGCATTAAACAAGAGATAAAGTATTACATAGGAATAAGGACATCAAGAAAAGGTACACATGTTATGAATGAAAATAAATTGCTTGAAGAAAATCACTAGTAAGGGAGAAAAAGGATAATATAAGATTGAAGATCACACAAAATTGTATCAGCTACTTGAGTAAAATACTATATGTGCAGCATAAAGGCATGAATTGCTTGGAGTTACAGATGGTTATCCAAATCCACCAAGTCTGTTCCACAATGAGATATGCAAGTCCAATGTAAAGCCCATTATAACAAAACAAAGAAGTCAGAGAACTCCAACGAACTTTGTTCTCAAATGAGCCTGTGAATAGCTGAACGAACCTTCAAAGCAAATTACTCTCCATAGTAGATGTTTTAATGTTTATTTTTCCTGCTATGCATGATGATTTGCCATCAATCAGCAAGAGTATGTGACATGTTATCATCTTTGTGCAGTATCAAGGAGGTAGACAAATTTAAATTTAGCTTCGACAAAGTCACTTTATCAAAAGAAAGCAAACCACATCTTTACTTCATAACAGCTTGGGGAGGAGTAAATTTTCCTTCATATACTGCTAATTTCCTTTTGTAGGAGATTGCATTGATGAAAGAAATAATACAATTTAATTATTTATTTCTCTTGTCCATTCTTTTGCAACCAAATTATTGTGTTCTTATTATATGTATCATTTTATCTTTGCTTATATATAAATTGTATTTTATCAAAAAAAAAAGTAATGTGTCATTAAGCAATTATCTGAAATAAGAGAAAGTTTGGAGTAGAAAGTCGGATAGATAAGCATCCAAATCAAAGAGATCTCAAGTGTGATCGTTGGATGAATAAGTGATCTAATAATTCTTCCTTTGTGCTGTCCAAAGGAAACAAATCGATAGTGCGGAAATAGTGTTTGGATAGGATGTCTAGGGAAGGAACTGCCTCATTTAATAGCGCTTCCGGACAAACTAAAAATATTCAAGTGACAAATTTCTTTTTTTTTTTTTGGCCAACGAAGTGACAAAGAAATTAACCATAATAATTTCTAGGGAACAAGTATATTTATTACATGCTGATTCTAAATCAATCATTTGTTCATATAAAAAAAAAGTCCATCATTTGTTGTGAAGGCACCCAAGGGATTGCTGCCATTCCATTATTGAATGAGCGTCAAAGAATGAAACTTCTGTTCTAACTAATGAGTCGGCCCCTGAGGGAGACCTGCAACATAGGATAAATTTTCTTGAGGAGTGAGATCTTGATGCATGGGCATCCCATAGATAGTGTGGTTGAGAGGAATTTGAAAACTATAACCAATCCTCCATTTGAGGCAACTAACAATAATAGAGGCAATTTCTAGGAGACGTTTTCCATATCTAGGAAGCATTGTAGGGCCATTTGATGGGAGCTTTTATTTGAACAGATGTACTCTCCCTGTCCGTAGAGTAAGAGCTCGAGATTTAAATGATTTTAGTCTACAATACAAGAGTTTAACATTACATTCTCTCAGTTTTTAATACATTTTTTACAACTTTTCCTCTAACTCTCTTTCTATCTTTTATATTTATTAATGATTAAATATTTCTCTTTCTAAATTGTATTATAATAAATAAGAGCGAAATTGGAAAAAAAATTAACTTTAGACACCCAACTAACTTTAACTTGTTCTCTTTAAGAAACTTGTTTTGGCGACTGACCTCTTATATTACGGACCAGAGACACTTTCAGGTATGCTAATCCACCATACATATTTGGTTAATAAGGCCTCATTTACACATTAAGTAGCCTCAAGTTAAGACCCTCTCATCATTCATGGGTAGAAATGGCATCTCTTCATGTAGTAGATGAATTTTCTCTTGAACCCCATTAGATTAAGAAAATTATACAGATCATATGCACATTATCATATATTTTTTGAAACTTCAATGCAAGAAAGAAAGTGGATGTTGATAGCAAAAAGAACTGATTTAATGAGACAAAACTAGTTTAAAAAAGAGTCTAGCTACTTTCCACGCACATATTTTACTTTCAATTGATTGGATGACTTGCTAATAAACCAAAGACTTATTCCTTCTTGAATCAACTCAAATTCTCAAATATTTTCCATGTCGTAAAAGAAACATTTCTACCGAAAACTTGTGACCTATTATGCTTAAAAACAGAGCTAAAACATTATGGTAGATTTTGACTTGATTCCTTCGCCCAACAACTCACAGTGGGTTTCTCATCAAACAATTATACACATAAACCAACCTTGCTTTGATAAATCATAAACAAACACACAGCAACTTTGATTTGATTTAGCTCCCTCTCAAATTATCTCAACAAAATAATTTTGTAATGAAATTTGTACACCCACAACATCATTGGTTATTGGTTCGATTGAATTATGGGTTTAACTTTAAAGCTACATTTTTAATTAGATATGAGGATAATAAGTCTGTGAGAGGATGAGTGGAATACACACACATGTAATTAATGAATTGAGTTTAAAAATTAAAAGAGCAGAGAGGGATTTTTTTTAAAATTTCATGTATTGTTGAGGGAAAAAGAAATTCATACAAGGAACCAAACTCTAATTAATTAATGGCGTATTTAAGAAAGAAGAAAGGGGGAGTGTGTGTGTGTACACACACACACACACACATTTTTAGATTTGCTTATACCATTATGTCTTGAATAAAATTAATGACGTATATAAATATATATAGTTCCAAATAATCATGTTATGAAATTATGGTTAATTGGCGTGTTGCATAATGCATATTGTAAATGCATATGTATACATTTGACCCATAACATACCAAAATATAACTAACTCTATGTATGATTTGGTGGCATAAACAAACATAAATAGGTTTGTCCGAAAATGGTATTAGAAGGGTTAAATGTCAATTTGTGTTGGAAATGTGCAAAGTATACCTTATTTGCTATTAAAATATTTTTTGGCCTGATTTTGTCCCAAAAGTCTGTAAAGTATATTATATTCGCTCATTATCACACAATGACAACTAGATAGTATCAATAAAGGGAGAATATGATAAAACTGCATATAAAATTAGATAAAAAAAATACTAATGGAATATTTGAGACTTTGCACAATTTCAAGACAAATATAACATATAACTAGAATAAAAGATAGGGAATCAAAGACCTTGTAGTACAAACTGTACAGTGGTACATATGACATATCCACATTAAGTGGGAGGTTGCGGATTTGATTATGCTTGTAAACTCAAGCTATATATTACTATCAGTGTTTGCCCTTCAATTAAAAAATAGACTTGGGAGATGAGAATAATGAAGGAGAAAACCCAAATCTTATATACTCAATCATGTTTTAGTAAGTGAAGCATGCATTTGGATTATCTGGTATCTTACAAAATGACCATCTCCATTTCCATCTGCTACACCACCAATTTGATTCAGATCTCTCCAATCAATGCCAGAAACAAGAGAACAACCAGAATCTTCACCTTTCCTTCCTCTTCCCCAGAAACTCCCAAACCCAAACTCTCCCTTCTCATGCAACTCCATCATCACCTTCTCCACTTCCTCCATACACTTCCTACACCTTTCATCTTCTCCTCCTCCTCCAAAGCCACTCTCTCTATCTGCTCCAACACTTACACTGCACTCTTCCTCTTTAATCCTCAAAATCTCTCCATCTTTCTTTCTTCTCCTTCTCCTATTATGATTAAGCTTCCTTTTGGCAAAACTTGTTGTTTTCTTGGCCAACTTGGCGGGAAGCCTGAGGAGAGTGAAGACCAATATCTGCAAGACTAGGCACTGGCAGCAGCAGCAGATTACAACACAATCAGCAGCAAGAGCGTTGAGATCCTCCATATGGAGGAGATGGTGATGATGATTGAGAAGGAGAGGCCATGGAATTGTATAAAGGATATATGGTTAAGAATAATGTTGGGGGTTTCCTTTAATTTCTTGTGGTGTGATGAGATGTTAGAGGAGAAGAAGCAATCAAGAGTGGGGGATGAGGGGAAGCAAAGAAATTAAAGAAAGATTGGATGGATGGATGATTTGTAATGATGAAGGAATCATTCATCAATTATCATACTCAAAGTAAACTGTTGCTTCTCACCCAAGTTAAGTAATTAAAGCTCCATACATCACTCCATCAATCTGCATCAATCAATCATTTTAAAATGTAATTATTTACATCACTTTAACATTTTTTAAAAAAATTCCTGAAAAAAAAAACATTTAAAGAATTTAAGATACGAAACCAATCATTTTAAATTGTCCGTCGTTATCTTTTTGTTTCATTAAAACTAATTTATTATACTCATAAATTAATGTATAATTTAATTACAAATCATATATTATAATTTAATTGTTTAATTTGCTTCATTAATTTCAACAAAAAAAAGTTAAATAGGTCTAATATTTAGAAATATAGGGAGTATGCATGGTTTAATCTAATTTTATGTAATATATATGTAAATGGTCTATTTGACTTTTTTAATCTAAATAAAAAATACATTGATTTTATAAATAGGACTAGGACGTAAGAGAGTAAAATTTTTGCGGATGCAAATATGCAATGCTACAGTCTTACCTTCAAACACTTCTCTCTATCTATCACCCGTATTTTTTTAACATTTATCACCTCCTGTGTAAATCTTACAAATAAGCACACTTAAATTTAAAAATTTTAATTTATATAGCAGATCTTGACAATCACGTTAACTATTGCGGATCTAAATGGGTAACAACATTCGTAACTCGGAATCAGCTATATGAGATTTCAGAACTTATATTTATTCCTTCAGAATCCCGCCAGTTTTAATACTACCTCATCTCTTATATGTAAGAGTCAGCAACATGATTAATTTTACTCCTTCATGTCCATAGTAAGAATCAGTTAGAAGAGTTTGTTTTGTGTAATTTTTGCTTCCCTACTCTTATTTATAAGCAAATTTTAACATATTCTAGTGGATTAAATAAAACATTCAATCTCATTAACCTTGCACATATATAACAAGTTAACAACTCTATAACTTTAATTTACCTTTATTTACATTTAAAATTTAATTACATGACTTAAATTTGACTCATTATATTTCTGACTTAAATAGTGCCAAGTAAGACGTTCTCTTTCTGCCTTATAAGTTGGGGAAAGGTACAAGTCATTTAATTTTGAGTATAACCATCACTTGTTTCTTAATTTTTTTCATATTAACTCATGCTTGTGCTTGGATACGACTCATTATATTTTCAGAAAACTGATTTTGGTTTATTTAACAAATTTTTAACCCGTGAATAGGTTTCTTTTTTGGGTTTCACTTGATTTGTAGAAGTGACTTATATTATGTCCCAGATGGAATACTTTCTAATGTTATACCCCATTACAGTGCATCTCCGAAATCTATGACCACCCCTTAAACCTTCAATAATTGCGCATAACAAGGGTTTTGCATTTTTAGCGTAAATAAAATAAGGGGATTTCCATTAAGTAAGATGGGTATTTTAAGGAAAATCGCACTTTTTTTTCATATGACCTATTTACTTTTCTATTCTCTATAGGAGTATTTAAGGTGGAAGGGAGTATTAATATCTACATCAATTGTAATGACACTTCATATTTTTATTAAATGATGTGAAATATATTGGGGAAATTAAATATAGGTCCCTGGTAAGGGATATAATATGGAAAAAGTCCTAAAAATTGAAAAAATTAAAGTAGAGTCTCAACTTTTCAAAATAATTAATTAAAGTAGAGTCCCAAGGGATTATACTTCAATAAATTCTGAAAATGTGGGACCCACATTTAATAATAAAAAACTCACCCCACCTACCCCTTCTCTCTCCTCTTCCCCTCCACCTTCTTCTTCATCTTTACGGCCACAACCCCCACCCCCCAAAAAAACCACCCGCCGGCCTCCACCATCGTCACCGGTCCCGCCACTGCCACCGCCGCTGCCGCCCCGCAAAAACACCGAGGTGGAGAATCCGATGAGGTTGACGAAACGTTTTGGGTTTTGGACGTGAGAGAGGATCCCGATCTCGTTCTCTGCGGGGGTTGTACTTGTACAGCTGGGCATCATTGCATGGTGGTTATTATTATAATTATTACGGTGGTGGTTGGTTTTGGAGGACTTGGTTTTCTTCACGGCGGCGATGAGCTTGCCGTCGTCGAGGGTGGCTTTGTACACACTCGATCTCGTTCTCTGCTTGCATGGTTCTCTGCCGCTGTTGTTTTTGCGGGGCGGCAGCGGCGGTGGCAGTGGCGGGACCGGTGACGATGGTGGAGGCCGGCGGGTGGTTTTTTTGGGGGGTGGGGGTTGTGGCCGTAAAGATGAAGAAGAAGGTGGAGGGGAAGAGGAGAGAGAAGGGGTAGGTGGGGTGAGTTTTTTATTATTAAATGTGTGTCCCACATTTTCAGAATTTATTAAAGTATAATCCCTTAGGACTCTACTTTAATTAATTATTTTGAAAAGTTGAGACTCTACTTTAATTTTTTCAATTTTTAGGACTTTTTCCATATTATATCCCTTACTAGGGACCTATATTTAATTTTCCCAAATATATTACATCAATTGTAATGACACTTCATATTCATACTAGGGTAAATTCCTTAATCATCTTAATTAGCTTCTTATTAAAATGAAAAATATAAAATCCATTTAGTATTTCTTAATTCCATATTCCAATAATAAATTGTTAAAATTTGCGCCGTGAAATTTACTACTATAAAATATTATAAATAGACTATCTATTTAGCGAAGAGGAGCAGTAGTAAATACAAAGGAGCTGCTTATTTCTATACTTGTAAATAAAACCATAAAAGTTTTATTTAGTGACTCGCTCAAAATCCAATATTTTTTATACAAAATCCAATATTTACATTGTATGGAATATATAGCTTAATATGATTAAGAAAATTCACGTCGCCATTGTTACTTAATTGGGTTATCATGAAAGATAAAGGACTTATTTGCTTTAGTGTATCACAATATGTGCAAGCAGCTACCTTGAACTTTTTTATACATTAATCGTTGCATCAGGCATGTTTATGTTGTCCGATTAATCATCTCAAAATAACCTTTGATAAGAAAATTCACATGTCTTTGGTCCATGGTCAGAAAATTACTGGGATGTTGTTTTTATTTTTATGGTTTTGGGGCCCAATTTTGAGGTATTTTAACGAACAAGATATAGGGGTATCATTTTCCTCCATATAAAAAACTAGATGGTAATACCCGGGCGATGCCCAGGTAGTATTAACTTTTGAGGGACAAACTATATTTAATTTAGAAGGGGGAGACATCGCTAGAGTTAATTTATGCATGATAAGAAAGAATAGTAAAACTGTAAATTTCCAAGGTAAGGGAATGTACATGTAATTGGAAGGCAGATAGTTAAGCAAATGGAAGAAAAATACAACATATACATTGATATGTTAAAGAAAGAGCAAAATACAATGAAAAATGGTATCCCCTCCGTTCATAAATATAGGACCTAGATGACTTTTTTGAAAATCCTAAAAAAAGCAAAAAATAAGTTAATTATAAATTGATTTACCTAATTTTTTCTCTTAAAGTAGTGTATTTTACCTATAAGCTAATGGATAATCTAAAAAGATATCGAATATATCATGATTTAGTAACCTATTTCGCAACTTTAATCTTTCCAAAAAAAAGTTATCTAGGTCTTATGTTTAGGAACGGAGGGAGTATATTAAATGCTAACATTCCAACAAATTTCTATGAAAGTAGTTGGAGGCAAAGTAAGTTGGGTGAAAATAATTGAAAAGTTAAGGGGTAATATGGTCATTTACATATATCCCGGGACCCACAAGTTTTCTCTCTCCATCTCACACTTATCCTGGGCCCACAAACTTTACTCTCTCATCATTACCCCTACTTTCCATCTCTTACCCTTTCCATTTCTAATTCTTAACTTTCTTTCACACAACCAAACGGGAAACATCAAATGATGAAAGAATGTAAGGGTGAAATTCTTATATTTAGAAAAAAATTATTTAAATTTTGAACTCTTATATTACGAATCAGAGGGAGTACTATTCTTTGATGATAACGATAACAATAATACGCTCCTTGTCCTTAAAATAATGTGAAAACAACACAACCACTTTGTTTTATTCGAAAAAACTATTAAATATAGATAAAATATTTTTTCTATAACAAAATAGATAATATACTTAATGTGTCTCAAATATATTTTATTTTTCAACTTTATCTCTATTGATAAGATATGATGTATAGACAACATAAGGAAAGGGTGTGTAGCAAAGAAGAAGAAAAAACAAAAAAATATGTAAAGTCAATAAAGGACAAGATTGTAAAAAACATACTGAATTGTGATGGACATAAAGAGAGAGACAAATTGTCAAATCATAATTTTTTTTAAAAAAAACAATTTTTTAAAAAATATTGTAATTAATTTTAGAATTTATATTTGAAATTTCCTATATATAATATATATATATATGTATATATATATAAATATTATTAATGATTAATATTAATAATTATATTAATATTAATAAATAAATATATAAAGGGAGGGGATGTGGGGAAGTACTGTTAAATGAACAGTTCTTCTCCACTCCCTTTATATATACAGGATCAAGGTGAAAATAACAAAAAGGTGATTCTTAAAACAATTAATTACATCTAGGTTTCTAAGAATGATGAAATTGAGTTGAGTTTCTAAGGAACTTAGATGCTATTAAATGGTTTATCATTAAGTTGTCAATATTAACCACATGAGTTGTCACACAATTCTAAGTTGTCAATACTAACCCTTTGAGTTTCCAATACATGAGCTGTATTGACAACTCTAGAAATTTATATTAACAACTCAATGAGAACTTAATAACAAGTAATTTAATATCATCCATTGGGACTTCAATATAAGTTGATGATTTTAGAGATATAATTAATGATTGATTGCCTTATAAGAAGCTCATTGTGAATGTGATTATCCCTAAAATGATATAGTACACTTTGTCCAAAAAAAAAATCAAACCGCACATACTTCACGGGCCGCATTTTTTTTTTTTCCTGAAATCCTATGCTCACGCGAGACTACATCTAAGCGGGCTCAATTGCTTTCCCTTAAAAGACATGAGTTATGGACAATGAGGTAATCTAGATTCATCTAGATTACTCATTGACAAATCCTGATTTCAAAATAACAACCAATAATGAAGAAATCAAGCCAGGGAAACTTTAAACGAATCATCTGCATCAAAATGCATGTTCCACACTAAGCAAGACATTGTCAATCAGATTTTTAATGCATAGAACTAAAAGTATCATAACATTTAATTAAGTTAAACACTCCCTCTGGTCTTAAATATAAAATTCTTTGACTTTTCTTTTTGAAAGTTAAGGAAACAAATTAGATCAATTATTTTGCACATATAATTTGAATTTATGTTAGTTCATAAATATATTAAAATAATTTTGAAGAAAAAATATGACTATAGACAATTTAAAGTGATTAATTTTGTCCGTTCAAAAAAGTGAATAGTATTACATCTTTAATTTTTCCAAAAAAAAGTCAAAGAATGTTATCTTTTCATCATTGAAAACATCCTCTACTTGAGGAATTTATGTAGAATCCAAAATTGTAGATGGATTCCAAGGGAAGCAAATGGAGTAGCTAATGAGTTGCTCAAGCCACACATTGGATGGGTCTTGCCCGTTTGATTGGATTGTTAGACCACCTCACCAGCTTAGACTGCTTATTGCTTATGATAATGAAGGACGGTAGATTGCCTATGATTTACCTTTTGTTCTTGCTTGTTTTTTGTTTCTTTTCTTTCTTTTCGGACTTTTACTTTTGTTTTTTTTACTATTAGTACTTGTCTTCTTTTATCAATGAAGTTCTTTTTTTGGCAAAAGAAAAAGAACCGGAGGGAGTATCAAAAAAGAAAAGAATGAACAACCAACGGTTGAGACAAGTGAAAGGGTCTTATAGTTCCACCATGTAATGATTCGAATCAATAAGAAGAATAAGAGATCAAATGGCAAATAATGAGAATCTAATTACAGATTAGGGAATAACAGGTTAGAAAAGGGGGTTGGTTAGGCCATTGGCTAATCTCAAATTCAAATCCACTAGCCAAACCTGTTATCAGTAGAAAAGGCTCAAACATATCAATACACTTTTCAGTGAAGATACACACTACTTCATGTTCATATCACCATATCCTATCCATGATCAAAGGCCTACATAATCTGCTTCACGAACTTCTTGAAAACTACTTAAAGACAGTGGCATCATTATTGTAAAGCTCTGATTTGCACCAACATTTCCTTCACCACGCAGCCGTATCTATCCTTTCGTTCGTCCAGGTTGTCCAGCAATAGCATTGTTTACTTTATCTATCGCAGTTTCTTTCACATCCTTATTCAGAACAGAATGTATAATTAAGGCATATATATGAATGAGTGGTTAGGTTTTTTATGGCATATAATCCCAATATTCTAGCAAAGCCCATCTCCCATCGCTTCCAAAATGTAGTACCATAAATCACCAGAAAGAAGTAAGGTATCTTGGCTTCATACTTATCATATAAAGCCTATCTTAGCATGTAGAAGGTATGCAAGAGCAACACATTTTTTACGAGAAAAAAATCAATTGATCTATATGTATATATATTTGCATTAGCATATCATGAACGCCAGGAAACACCTTGGACAATTTTTTTTTTAATTACAAAAGGTAGTAAAGAATGCCACAAAAAGAACCGCAAATTCTATTTGGAGGGAGGGGGTGATGGAATATTACAAGAATGAAGGTTTTGAACCTGATCTGATGCAGTCAGTTCCAGGGAAGCATGTCAGCCTGAGCCACTGAAACTAACATAACTCAGCTGGAAGGATCTACCCTTAGCTTTTTCTTTACAAGATAGACTAATAAAAATGGGGAAAACTCTGTGGTATGTACATGAGCCGTCTATGTTGAATTGAAACTATTCTGGCTAAAAAAGTCTGTGCTGTAATCTTGGCTACCAAATGCCATCCTCCTAAACATTCTCATTTCTGCAGAGTTAAATGCCTCACTTTCCCCTGGCCTCATCCCGTTGTTTAAATCTGAATTTATTATGCTATCAAATGCTCTAACAACCTGCAAAACACAGATTTTAAGAAATTATTCATTTCATTTTAAAGTGGGAGAGGAAAAAGATGATCCTGTTATCTTATGATCATGATTATTTGTTTCTTTTTGTTGTCATTTTAATAATAAAAGTCACGGTGATATTTATTGACATGTTTCAAAGATTTTCTACCAATGAAATTCATTACCTGTCCCATTCGAGGTCTCTTGGCAGCAGAATGTCGAACACAAGTTGCAGCAATTTCAATCATGCGAAACATTTCACTTTCAACATAGTTCCTTTCAAGCTTAGGATCTGTTAATCCATCAAATTCTTCATTATCAATTGCATGACTAAGCAGAGGTCGAGCCTGAAAAATATGGTGACATCCTTAATCAGGAAAAGCTGAACAATAACATTGTTAAGTTAAAGATGTTGACAAAGCCTAGTCTTTTCCAGTAGCAATAATCATATCCAGCTCTTCAACTTTTGTGCATGCAAAATTTATTTACTATTACTAGTACAGCTTTCCAACATCCCCCTCCAAAAAACAAAATAGTAAAATATGACAACAACGTTTTTAGCAACAGTCTTCCCTACTTTTCTATCTCTATCAGGTTAGAAGTTAAATAAAAATAAACTAATATCCTGTTAAATTATCAAGCACCATTAGAGATTCAGATATTGTCGCACATGAATCCAACTAGGTATGCTATCTCTAAGAGGCCAAGACCGAAACATCAAACTCTTGATGAGAAAACAAGATAAACTATCAAATCACCGTTAAGGCTATAGATATTGTCTCACATGAATCCAATTAAGGATGCTAGCTTTAAGAGGCTAAGACCAAAGCATTAAACTCTTGGAGAGAAAAAGAGATAAACATGCAGAAAAGATTTTGTCTCAAACAATCAGTATGTGATCATCACAAAAACTGAAAATTTGGATATTTTTTCTACGAATCAAAAGATGAACACAAGTCAACATCAATAGAAACAAAAGTTGCATTCGACTAAGAGGAGTCTGTTAAATGGATTACACTACAGCATTGTACCCTATGAAGAACCAAGTAAAAGATTATCCTACATAATGACTAAGAGCACTCTAATAATGACATAAACAAGAGAATTATTAAACAATGTGAAGAAAGGGAAAATGGTATGCATAATATTTCTAAGATCATGGTCCCCACAGCAGTGTGACGTGGGATCGCATGGGGAACTTTGCTTCTTAAATAGCTAGACGCTCCTTTTTTTATATGATTTTTATATACCATTAAGGTTTACTGCATAAAAAGTTTTACAATGCCAAATAAATGAAGATATACGATGTTCAAAATAAATCAAAGGCAAGCCCTGAAGACAGGTTAAAAAAAAGTTAAATAGAGCAGTAAATAAATTTAAACAATAATTTTTCTTCTTCATGGGTTGCTCACAGTTATCTGAGGTAGATGTAGGTGTTTCTATTCCTGGACTTTTGGATATATATTGTGTCACGCAGGAATCAAATCCATCAGTTAGAGCAATACAGCAGAAGCAGAACTGTGTAATAAACATTTCTAAATGATTTTATGCAAAACTGACAACTAAATAAAAAGAGAGATTCAGTAAAGAGTGCAAAACCACAAAAACTGTACATTCACTGCTTCTCAAAACTAAGTTTCAAAAGATAGCGACAGAAGCAAAAGAGAGATCATAACGAAGCCTGGCATCTATATTTACCCATTCAACTAGGCTCTCATCGCCCATGGGTTGAGACGCATCTACAGGCTTCCGTCCAGTAATGAGCTCCAGAAGTACAACCCCAAAAGAGAATACATCAGACTTATCAGTCAATCTGCCACTTGATGCATATTCAGGTGCAACATATCTATAAAAGGAAAAAAATGGGCATAGTTAATAAAGCTTTAACAAAACAACTAGTATCAGTACAATACTTAAAAATGACTGATCCATTCCCTCCCCCCAAATGAAAAGCACTCCCAGAAAGACATGTTAGACCAATCAGAGATTACCCACCCAAATGTTCCCATGACACGAGTGCTTATGTGTGAAACTGCATCAAGGGTTAATTTGGCTAGCCCAAAATCTGAGACCTGGATGGTGAAAAGGCCAGAAGAATAAGATCAGAACGGAAACTTAACAATTAATATCAAACTCAGAGGGAGTAAGAGCAGAACAAACTTGGGCATCAAAGTTGTAATCTAAAAGTATGTTTGAGGACTTGATATCCCTGTGAATGATCCGAGGATTGCCTGAAACGTGAATAACAATTAGTAGCATAAGTAACTAGCTCTACTTAATAACAAAGAATATCTTTTCAAAGATGCAGGACATAAAGGTAGGTTTGAATGGTTTTTTGGAAGAGTTCTATACTTATTCCTTTTCATAGTAGAAAGAAGGCAGAATAAACTTAATAGTGTGCTTCAATGAGCATATTAAATGAACAGAGAAGATTGAAGAATTATTTGCAATAGAAGTTTTTTTTTTCCTGATAATGAGAGTGAGATTATATGTTACCATCTTTGCCCATAAATTCATTGTAGGAAGCGGATTTCATACTTCCATTGCTGCAAAATTCCGAATTATACTTTCTAATATACTACCTCCGGTCCTAAATATAAGACCTAATTGACTTTTTTTTGGAGAGATTAAGGTTGCGAAATAGGTTATTAAATTATGATATATTTGATATATTTTTTTATCATTTATTAGTTTATAAGTAAAATAAACTAATGTATGAGAAAAAATTATGTAAATCAATTTATAATTAACTTTTTTTTTTTTTTTGCTTTTTTAGGATTTTCCAAAAAAGTAATCTAGGTGTTATATTTAGGACCGGAGGGAGTATATAACTTAACCACTTCATGTATAGAAATCACAGTCAAATGCTTAATTGATAATTCATCAAAATTTTTTACAGGAAAGTATCTAGTTTAATAGATGCAATAGGATATTTTCCAACACTTTGATGACAATACATGTTTGTTCAGAAAGAGTACATGCAAGAAGGCCAATCTAAAATAACATTAACTTAGGGAAATGAACTTTACAATCTTCATGGAGATAAGCAATTCCTCGAGCTGATCCAGCAGCGATCTTCACACGTTTTTCCCAGCTCAACACAGGCATTCCTTCTGCAAAAATCAACTAATGCATGTCAATGCTAACCATAATATCACCGGCCAGAATTTATAATTAATCAGTAATGTTACCATGAAGATGGTGATAGAGAGTTTTGTTGGGGACATAATCATAGACGAGCAGCCTTCTATCGTCTAAAATACAGTATCCCACCAAAGAGACCAAATGACGATGATGAATGCGGCTAATAATCTCCACTTCAGCTTTGAATTCCCTTTCACCCTGGCCTCCACCAATGTTCAGCTGTTTGACAGCTATTTCCCTCCCATCTGGTAAGCATCCTTTATATACAGAACCAAATCCACCCTCACCCAAAAGATTTTGAGGTGCAAAATTATTCGTCACCTTAACTAGTTCTTCATATGCGAACCATGCCCTTGAGTTGCCTAATCCACCCGAGGATGGCGTGTACACAGTGTCACTACCAGAACCACTTTGTATAAGAGGAGCTGAAGAATGTGACTTGAAAAGGGATGAATCTGGACAATCCACAGAATTGATCAATCGAATCAGCTTAATGGTTAAATGCCTGCAAAGACTTTATTTTATATATTTGCCTAACAATTCATCCATGTCGATAAACCAGAACAACTATTGGGTGCTTTATCACATTATCTTTCCAAAGCACCAAACAACAACAACACATGGGGTTGGCTAAATTTATCGCTCTCCTCTCACTTTACTTGAGCAATACAGCACATTATATACAGGTAATGACCTAGCTTAGCACAATATCTTTGTATGTCCATGATCGTGAGATTTGACAAATTTTTACGTTGACTGTCAAGACCTAACACAGCCCTCCCCCTTTAACCACACTTGCGACTATCTAAAACATAAGATAGACATGAGGTTCAATACCAAAGCACCAAACTACCAAACAAAAAATAACCAGATAAAGAAGCCAACTGTAGGATCCACTAAAACAACCTAATTAAACAAATGATCATCATAAAGCTACAAGTTCAAAGCCTGCAAAGCAAAGACTTCATTTTATATATTTTCCCAACAAATAATGATCTTTAAATACAAAGCAATAAACTACCAAATCAAAAGGGACCAACTAAACAAATAAATGAATGATATCTTTAAAGCTCACAGGTTTACCTGACTCGGGAATTGAACCAGAAGTGGATGGCATGACATAACTACCACTCTCTGGTCCCCTTTTCTTCTTCCTCCTTATAAAACACCAAGTCAGAATTCCAATCAACACAATCCCTATAACCACCCCTCCCACACTAATAGCCACAACAGCACCATTACCAATCCCACTACTTGTACTTCCCTTTGAACTATCTGTTCCATTTGCCGATGGTGGCGGTGAATTCTCCGAAAACCCGGGCGATACAAGCGACGACGGCGGCGGTGGCGGCGACATCCGGATCACAGACGGCGGTGGTGGCGGAGGAGTTGAATTTTGAGTGGAATTCGAAGACGGCGGACTCGGCTGAGAGCTCGGTGCAGTTATTTGAGGCGGCGGTGAATTCTCAGGTGGCGGTGGCGAAGAATTTGGTGGCGCCGGCGGAGGCGAGGCATTTGGAGGGTCTGCTGATGGCGGCGGCGGCGGTGAGGCGGAGGTTTTGGGAGGGTTTGAATATTGTGAGTGAGGTGGCGGTGGAGGTGAGATTGTTGGCGGAGTTGCCAGTGGTGGAGGCGGTGATGAATTTTCCGGCGGCGGAGGAGAATCCACCGGCGGTTGCAGCGTCGGCGGAGGTGGCGGCGGTTGTGACGCCGGTGCGACCGGTTGTGGCAATGGCGGTGGACTTGGAGTGACCAACGGAGGAGGCGGCGGCGGCGATTGTGTGGGCGGAGGGGATATTACGGCGGGAGGAGTTGCCGGCGGAGTCACCGGAGGCGGAGAGGACTCCGGCGGTGGCGGCGAAGTGGAATTCGGCGGCGGAGCGGTGGCCGTAGACGGCGGAGGAGAAGTAGTATTGGTGGAGGTTGTTGGAGCTGGCGGTGTGGCGGTTACCGCCGGAGACGGTGAAGCCGCCGACATGGCAGGCAAGAAGAAGAGTTAGCAGTGAAGAATAAGAATGAGGTTATTTGTGGAAAGCGTGACGTCACTTGAAGATTTGGAAAACTCGATGAAGCAAAATGAGTGGCGAATCAAAAATGGATGATCAAGAAGAAGAAGCCAATCATGATATTGATAAGAATGATAGCAGTAATTATGTGGAAGTAACAACCAATTCACTCCAGAAACTGAAGCGATGTGATGTGATCTCAATTCATGGAATTATTCACTTTTTTTGGTCTAATCAGAATCTCTTTCTTCATATACCTCTGTCTGAGTTCTGGAGAAGACTACTGCTGAGCTTGAAGAAGGACGACACGGATTGTGGGACCCACCTGTGGAGGCCATGTGATAACGACTTCAATGCTTGTGTGTGAGCTCTCTCTCACAAGTCACAACATATTTTACAAATTTGTGCCTTAATAACCAATTAACCGTTGTCAATTCTGAATGAATGAATCAAAACATCTTTTGCATCATATTCATTCATTATGGCGTAAGGGTTATATATATATATATATATATATATATATATATATATATATATATATATATATATATGTCCCTTTACCCCTAAAATATATATTCATGAAGAATCATATTTTACCTCTCCAAATTATGCACAAAGATCAGATTACCAATGTTGTAAAGTTGGAGACTCAAGGCGAGGCGGACAGACCTTCTGGTCATGGTTCAACACAGTCAGACCGATCAGATTGATATGCAAACTAATAATCATTGAGCTGAAATTTGAAGCAGTCGAAGGTTGAACCGTTTTGACTGTCTAGTCCGGTCCAGTTTGATTCTTACAATACTGATTTTTAATTAGGGCAAAAGAGCTAATCTAATAATTAACTATTTCACTTTGGGCAAAAATAATAAATGACTGTTTCGCGGTGAATAAATAATAACCAACTTTGTGACCCGATGTAAAAATAATAAAACCGGTACTAAATGTTATTTTGTTGTTTTGTGGAACCTTTCTGATATTATTTTCTAAAGTAAAAATACTATTTTACCCTCTCACAATTAAAACTTAACCCTTCTTTCTTCCGCCTTCATCTTACTATGCTAATTAGTATCAGCAATGTTTTAATTGGGAGGGAAAAAATGTATTTTTCACTTTCAAAATAATATCAGAAAGGTCTTACATAACTACAAATTAACATTCACAACCGGTTTTATCATTTTTGCACCTGGTCACAAAGTTAAATATTATTTATGCACTGCGAAACAGTCATTTATTAGTTTTGCCCAAATTGAAAGAGTTAATTATTAGATCAGCACTTTTACCCTTTTAATTATAAATGACGAATATGATCATCTATCACATTTTGGGAATAAATATGGCAAAAAATATTTTAGAGACAAATATAATTCTTCATTTCTTCTACATTTTTTACAGTATGTAAATATGATGTTTAACTATATTCCCTATTCATTTGTGTTTGGTTGTAAGAAGGGAAAGTGAAGAATTAGAAAGTGAAAGGGTGAAAATGGAAAGAGAGATAATGATGGGAAAGTAAAGTTTGTGGGTCCCATGAAAATTGTGAGATAGAGAGAGAAAGTTTGTGGGCCCGGGGATATATTAAAATTACTTAAAACCCTCACACTTTCACTTTCCTCACTTTCATTCATGTTACCAAACGTTTAACTCATTCGGACGGAATGCGCCGAAATTGTTAAAATTACTTTTGAAAAAATAAATTTTGTATGTATTTGTTTATTTATGGGTTATTTTCTCTATTCTGTCTTATTATTACAACAACGTCAGTATGGATTCGATTCCAACTTTGAAAATTACTTTAATTATAATTAATCTTTTCATAAAAAAGCTGTATTACGCCATGTAACGGCGCTCCTGACATTTCAACGCTTTTTTAACTTCTAAAACTATATAATTACTCGTGTATATTAAAAATTGATCATATGTTTCTGTTTTAACTTTATAGAGTAGTTTATATCAAAGCTGGTTTTAGGTGTAAATATTCCGCGAAAATCTTCACTCAGTAATGGTTATGTCCTATAAATAATACTACCTCCGGTCCTAAATATAGGACCTAGATAACTTTTTTTTGGAGAGGTTAAGGTTGCAAAATAGTCTATTAAATCATGACATATTTGATATATCTTTAGATTATCCATTAGTTTATAAGTAAAATAAACTAGTTTAAGGGAAAAAATTAGATAAATCAATTTATAATTAACTTATTTTGCTTTTTTTTAGGATTTTTCAAAAAAGTCAATTAGGTCTTATATTTAGGACCGGAGGGAGTAAAATGGAACAAATTTGTATATTAACGTTTTATTATATCCCATAGTAAGAATTATGTATTTTATGTTATTAGTTGCTACAAAAAGATATGAAAAATAATAGTGACCTTTGTGATGAAGTGATATTGGAAGCTCAGAAAGTCCGTCTAAACTAATTTGAACCATGGGAATAGCTTGAAAAACATGATTTAAACCCGAGTGTATTAAAGATTAGCCCATCAAGGTTGAAGACAAACACATTTAAACCTTTGTGATACTGTCTTTTATTCCATTTGATGTATGTTTTGTGTTTCATTAACTGCGGTAATCAGATTTGTTCTTTTTTTTCTTTAACTAAACTTGTTTTAGTCTGTTAACATACATGATCAAACATGATGCAAAAATATCAGTGTGGTCCGTTTATTTATTAGTATTTAATATTATAGTTTGATTTGCTTTAGTTATTATTATTTTTTTAAGAAAAGGCCATAATGAGATAAATATAAGTTAAAGAACATCATAATGTCAAAGGCGATAAAGAACATAAAGAAAAAAGCATAGGAAAGATTTAACATTGTTACATCCAAAGTAGTTAGACATTTTAGTTTGTTGATTTGAAATTTTAAGAATAATTTTATATGTAATGATATAAAAAGGGAACATTTGGATGTTTGCAACCCCACTAACAAGGTCTTCAAAATGGCAACAAATAAACAAATCCATCAAGAGTCATTACATACTACTTTCAATGCTTAATAGTTAACATAATGTAATCACAAAAGAACACTAAATTTATGGAAGTAGCTTGAGCTGCATTTATGCCCCAAGAAGTGTTTAAATCATAGCAAATCCACCTCAACCATTTAAGAGGTTAACTTAGCTTTAAGTCTTTAACTGTTAAACCATACCTTTAAATACATAGGTTTTTCTAATCCTAAGCAAAATGATATTAATATTGAAAAAAGATTACAAATCAGACTGCAAATGCGTACATAAATTAAGACTGTGACACTAGCTAATAAGTTTTGTAAATAAAGAACATTAAAATCAGAGAAATAAGACAACGTACTTTAAGGAAATATCTCTACGAATAATGTCACTGGATTCCTGGAGGAAGGTCTTGAGAAAATCATCTGTTTTTTTACAAACACCACTGAAAGTTGCTTCTAGTTGAGCTGAAAATAAGGTGTGGCAAAAATCCAGGATAGAGCATATCTGATGCATTTGTATATGAATAAATTATCTATCTCAAGATTCCTTATGAAAATGATGAGCTTGATTGCTAAATTGCAGTCAAGACATATCCATATTTGTGTTGCCTCCTTGTTTCTGATTCTTATTCTCTGGATGATAACAACCTAGTCTTTTTGTAAAGCCGGAGTTGCGGTTCGATCTATGTGCCTGTTTAGATACATTTCCAAAAGCTATTCTGGCTTCCAAACCTAGGTTTCACACAAAGACATCCAAACACTCAGGGCTTGTTTGGATAAGCTATTTTGAGGAAAAAAAATAGTTTGGGTCTCAAAAGCTATTTTGAGAAAAACTACATTTTTCTCCTTTTCTAGCTGAAAGCTTCGATCTCTCATTTAAGAAAAACACTTATTTTAAATAAAAGAAACATGAAAAGCTATTCATCCGAACTATTTTTCAAAAAAATTATATTCTACTCAAAAGTTATTCTTAAAAGTTATTCTCAAAAAGCTTAATCCAAACACTCTCATTTCATCAAAAGCTATTTTTCAGAAAAGCTATTCTACTTAAAAGCTATTCTCCAAAAGCTATTTTCCCAGAAGCTATTCTCATAAGCTTATGCAAACAGGCCCTGAGTGTTTGGATGTCTTTGCTTGAAACCTAGGTTTGGAAGAAAGAATAGTTTTTGCACATATCTTCCCACTTTGATGTTGTTTAAGCAGCTGGGGGGTTAGCTCCAGTATTGAAGGCCATGAAGTAAAAAGCAGTTTCTGAATTGATTCCCCTTACCGTATATATTCACTGGATTGAATAAGTGGCTTTCATATAGTCTTCTATTTCTAGTCATCCATATTACATTTAGGGCCATGAGAATTGATTTAAGCCAATGTACAAATTCATAGAAAGAATTGCAAGCTAATCTAACATTGATGCAGCTAAACTATAGTATTCTGGCAAAGGAGCACTCCCAAAAGAGATGAAGAAGATTTTCCTCCTCTGATGAGGAAAGATAACATTGACCTTGCACTAGGAGGTGATGGTGCTAGAGAACATCAGTTGTAGGAACAGCTTTGTTCTCAAAAATATATAGGTGTTTCCATGGTCTTACACCATATATGACATCGTTTCAAAGTCCATTTTTTCCTTACAAGTAACCTTTATGTAGTTTTTTGCCCAATAATAATAAGATGAGTATCCAAATCACAGAGAATTTGGCCAGACCATTATATATTCATGTTATTACGTTTGACTGTTAGATGGTATGTGACACTTTATATTGCACCCACTATCAATCCCATCATGCATCTAATCACCCAAGTGGTTTAAACAATGAATTGTTCTAAAGAGAATCAAATATAGGGTTATGCAAACTTGATATTTTTATTTTTAAAATAATAATATAAAAGAGATATAAGGGGTTAATGTCAAATATTTATGTTTCATTTCTTTAAACACTCAATCATACAATGTTCTAAAATATTGTTTTAAAATGACACATGTAACAAATGTAATTTTCTATAAGTCATCATGTTGGAAATCAAATTTTGCAATATTTTCGTTAATTTTTTTTTTAAAAAAATTGACACATGATACATGCTTTTTTAATTTCTTTTTGCAAGGCCTAACCTATAGCCCCTGACCTATTTAATTATTTTATAATTTCTATTATAAAAAAGTACAAAATAAAATTATATATAAGTTTATTATAAACTTCTCTTTACATATAAAACTTTCGCATCTCATAATAATCCGCTTACAAATTTCAATTATTTCAACATTTATTGTTCACCTCTTTTAGTTTCTATATTTCAAATACCTAAGATAGATATATTGCTAATTCACTACTACTCTTCACTAATTTGTATGATTTTCACGAGCATAATATTTATTACAAAGTGTTAATACAACTTTTGGTTCATGTACTTTCACTCAATTTTGGTTTTAGTCCCCAAACTTTAAAAATCGGTGGTTTTGATTCTCGATCTCTCGGTCAATTTTGGTTTTAGTTCCCAAACTTAAAAATTGGTGGTTTTAGTTCTTAAACATTCGATCAATTTTAGTCTTGGTCCCTGAATTTTCCGTCAATCTTGGTTTTTGTCCCTAAGTTTTAAACTTTTTTATAAAGCTCAGGAACCAACACTAAAATTGACTAAAAGTTTAGGAACCAAACTCATCGACTGAAAAATTCACGAACTAAAACCAAAATTGGTCGAAAGTTCGATGACCAAAACCATCGCTTTTAAAGTAAAAGGATTAAAACCAAAATTAAATGAAAGTTCAGGGACCAAAGTTGTATTAACCCTTATTACAATAAGTATATCTATTTCAATTGTGATAATATAGAATATTATAATCTCAAAAGAATAAGTTATCAAATTTTCTACGGAAAAAGTAATAGAAAAAAATCTAGTTTTATAAATGTATAATCTTTTTGAGACATTTATATGTGGTTAATAGGTTCAAATAATTATATATAATATTAGAAGTATAAAATTTCAAGTCTACTTAACATTCTACATTCAATGTAAGCTTTTAAATAAGCTCATATCTAAGTTTAAATTCTATATTTTTAAACAGATCTAAGCCTATTTAATTGAAACCTACAAAAACCAAGAATATTTCCATCTCTACTCGGAAAATTTTATCCTTAAATCAAAAGTAATTAACAGTAATATAAAGCATTGGATCTAAAGAAAAGAAATAAAAAGACACCAGCCCACTTATGATAAAATGTTGACTTTATATTCAAAGCCGATGCCGTGCTTTTTTCAATATTATTTTTATCAAAGATAGGTTCAATATTTTAGTCCATTAAATTTTGATGTTATAATATAAAATAGTATAGAATTATATAATAATTATTGTTATGGTCATTGTATAAGCAATTGGAGATAGTTATACAATTTGTCACTATTTATGACTTTTAGTTGCAGCCACATGTGTACTGTATTTTATTATGTTAATAAAATTAGATGTAATCAATCTATATAAGTCCATCAATTTGTTACACAAATATAATTTTTTATATTTCGCAAAAATATAAATATATTACTAATACAATATTTTATCACTATATATATATCTATAAACAATTGTTGAGCTTCCGATATTTTCTTTGGTACTCATTATGACATTTTCAGATTATTGAACTCACCAAAACTTGCATATAATTAGAAAAAGATTGAATATAACCAAAACTTTAAAGTATGCCTAGTCTATAATTGATTTTTTTTATCAGACTAGTCTATAATTGATTAGAGTTCGATAAGTTTGTATTTCAAAAAAGTAAAATTGATAAAAAATAATCCAGTTAAAAATATTTTAAAACGAGGTTGAAAATGAAATATGATATACCAATAATATCATAATATTAGCCTTCAATTCCAAATTTATTAAAATAAAAATATTATATTTATTTAATTTTTAACCAATATTAATCATTAATCAGTAATTTCTCATATACATTTCTTTATAGTTTTTGTATGCTCGTTTAGATTAACATTTCTTTAGTGATGTCATGTTTAAATAAGAAAACTGAGCACAAGTTCTTAACGGATATATGTCAAAACAATAATTCATGATAAAGGCTAATCAAAATCTTACCATTTTTTTATATCAAAAAATCCAAACATAATAGTATAGTTTTCAAATGTTTACTATCAAAGAGTAGTTTTGAGAAGTCCAAATTAAAATAAAATATTAAAAATTTAAGAGATATAATATAATATCAATAGACTGAACTTTGTAATAAAAAAATAGACTGAACTTATTGGTTTTGGTCAAGACTAAAGTTGTTGATAATGTTTAATGCGACCAAGTTGAGAGAATAAACATTTTAAAATAGACACATTAGTTAGAGAACAAAAGACAAACCCAGAATACATACGGCGGAATCAATCAAATTCACACTATTTTTAGTTTGATAACGACAACAAATAATATGATAAAATTCTAGGAAAGGGAGGCAATAAGCATATTTAATCCTTATTACGAATCGTTTGTTTATTTATCTCCGCAGAATTATTTTTGAAGACGTAGTCGCTGTTTAAGGTTTCGAGTTTAGAGTTTATTAGTCGTTGTTTAGCGCTATTTGAATTAATTTCAAAGTATGATGAAAAAGGGTTAAGGGTCAAATCTAGCACTCTACTATTGCCAAAAGTTCACCCAACATAAACATGAATTTGATGGCTCAAATGTAGCACACATCTTTTCAAAAATGGCTCAAATCTAGCATTTCCGTCAATTTTAACAGGTTTGACCATTAAGTTTGACCCGATCATGTCACGTCATCTGTCACGTCACCCAGTTAGACCACATGGCCTGCCACGTCACCCAATGGGCCCACTTACTATCCATGATTGGGTGACGTGGCAGGCCACATGGCCTAACTGGGTGACGTGACATGATCGGATCAAACTTAACGGTCAAACCCGTTAAAATTGACGGAAATGCTAAATTTGAGCTATTTTTGAATAGATGTGTGCTACATTTGAACCATCAAATTCTTGTTTATGTTGGTGAACTTTTGACAATAGTAGAGTGCTAGATTTGACACTTAACCCTAAAAAAAATTAATTTCGAAGTGGCTGAATTATTGAATTGCTATGTTTTGTATACTCCTGTTTTATCTGACATAATAAAAATTATAATAATTAGATTCGGAACATAACTCTAGTCCGAATAACTCTAGTGCGAACTGAATAATCTCCATTAGTGGCTTTAGTCCATACAATTCTGTCCTGAGCACCGGGGAAGGGAATGGGAATTCTTAAAATTTCCCTAACAACTTCATTAGAAATTAGGCCTCTGATAGGAGATAAATCCCAGAAACCATTTACAACCAAATCACTAACTTTCCCCTCCTTCACAAAGTGATTATCGATCTGATCACTCCTTATTGGCAGTTGAATATTCGGTATCCAGTTATCACCCCAAATACGGATAGAGCTACCTGCAGTTCCAATATCCCAAAATAGATCATTCTTCAAAAAATCTCTCCCTTCTAACAGGCTATACCAACACCAGGAAGCTCTACTTCCTTTCTTTGCATCTTGGAAAACTCCCTTAGGAAAATAAATGCTTTTCAAAACTCGTGCCCATAGATCCTCCGGATTGTTCAACAACCTCCAGGCTGTTTTGGCTAGCAAGGCATTATTCACGACTTCAAAATCTTTGAATCCCATGTCTCTTAGATCTTTAGGCTGTGAGAGAAATTCCCATGATTTCCAATGTAAAGCATTCCTTTCAGAAGAACCATTCCACCAGAAATTAGCTATAATACTATTTAACTCTTTGCATGTCTTGTTTGGGAACTTGAAAACATGCATTGAGTAAATGGGAATAGCATTAATTATAGCTTTAATCATTACTTCCCTCCCTGCAAATGAAAGAAAGGACTTGTTCCAACCTTGAATCTTCTTACCAAGTCTGACTTTCGTTTTGCTTGGTAACAAGAACTTTGATTAACAAAATAACAAATAATAATAAGTTTGATACATTAATTTAGGCATAATACGCAAGCATGCAGTAGTAGATAATAAACAGCTTTCATTATGAAATGACTCACTTTAACTCTCACAAATATTACCTATTTATCTAATTTGATATGATGTTAGTTTGTTAATATGATCTTTCCTAAAATACCATAAATTGTCTTTTTTTTATTCCTCGTATCTGTCACATAAAAAACTATAATTGAGAGAGGGCACCGATAAGAAAACTTTTAAGAAAGATGATGAAAATTAAAAATAGTCATATATTTGAAGTTAATTAAGATTAACTCCCTAAATAAGTATTACATTAAGAACTACAGCGACATTATATTAAAAATAGGTCCCGTTTTCTAATTATAGGACTATAATGATATATAATATAAATAGAAAAGATCAATAGTATAATTGTACCTCTATATATATATATATACACACACACACACACACATATATACACACACACACACACAATTAAGTTCCATCATAACTCATAATTGCTTATATATATATATATATATATATATATATATATAAAACACTATTAAGTTCCATCATAACTCATAATTGCTTTTCAAGATTGCTTGCCCTGACTCATGAACCAGAAACAAAAACTTAAACTTGTTGTTATGTCTATTTTATTACTCGTATTACGCATACCGCGTCAAATATTCATAACCAATCGATCAATTTACACCGCAACGTTGAGGTTTTGACAACACAAAGTACAATTCCATAATCATTATTATAAACGAGAGGGAATTCAACTCCCACTCCACGGCACCTTGTAGCTGTACTTTCACTCACCAAATATCCACGACATAAACAATATTAATTGCAGGAATATTTTAAAAAACAATATAATGACCAAAATCGTCCATTCCATAAACCAACCATTTATTCCAACGTGAAACACTACACTTTGGACTCATGAGAAACAAATATACTCTATGTTATAAAAAAAAACAAATATGCTCTATTGTGTCTTAAATATAGTGCGTGTTTATCTAATTTAGATATGGAGAAACTTAATTAGTTCTAGTGTCATAGAACCAGTTTTCCAGTTCCACAGTTAAAAGATGACAAATAGACAATTGAACACATCATCGCTTAAGCCTGCAACGCTTCGTCTCTGTGACAATTCTCCGTTTCTTGCTAAACCATTGATTAAGAGGTGGCAGCTGTTAAATGTGTGCGAAGTACGAATTGGGCACTGACCACATCCCCTTCTTCTCTTACGATGGTTTAGTCTTACTATTACTGATCACATCCTTCGGCCTGCTGCATGTTCAAATCATCAAGAAGGTTCATACAAATTACAAAAAGTCAAAAAGTCAACAAGTTAATAAAAGATTTCTTCCACTAACAAACTGCTCAATATCAGCAAGAGGTATAGAGGATGAAAAGCATGCTATGAGAACATAAATACAATGGCTTCGGCATTTACGTTTAGACAATTAAACCTCAATATTCTTAGAATACCCATATGCATCATATGCTTCTAGAAAGCGCTAACAATGCGTTTTGCTTCAAGGTTATCGAGCTTATGTTTTCTCCTTTAGGTAGATTTAGATGTGTTTGTCAAGTTAAATACATACAATATTTTTTAAGCACTCTATCCTTAATTTCTTCCTTCTCTATTATTGGATTATTATTTTGTTAAGGAGGTATAATTGCATGTAATTTAGAAAGAAATTGAATAAATTAGTTATCATATTTCCTTCATTTAAGACCATATATAACTAACTCTTGAAATAAATGACATATTAACCACATCCCCTTACAATTACAATTCATACATTACTCACATCATCAAGAAACAAAATGGATTTTATTCAAACATACCTAAGTTCCCTTAATACCTGTTGTTGCATCCTCATTTGTTTTTCCCTTTCCATTATTAACCAATATCTGCAATTCAAAACAAATTTCATTGCCATTCATCAATGGCTACTCAATCAATTCCACCAAATAAAATAAATTTTTAATACATTCCTGACACGCATCGCGCGGGTAATCCTGCTTGTATTAATTACAAAAGAGACAACATATGTATAAATATTTCACACAAATTGATCATATAAAGATCATGGAAGTTTAATTTTAACAAAACTCAATTATTTACCCGTAATGAAAAACCACACAAGAGAGTCAAATTGAAACTATCAAACTACAAAAAACCTCGTTGGCAAAAAATAAAAAAAGAAAGAAAGGGAAAAAACACCAAGGTATGAGTACGTATGTATCAATAGAAAAGGAAATATGTAGAAAGATGACGGCTTGCCCGATTTAGAACCTTAATCATCATCAGAAAGATGGATAAACCACTTGATTCAATCTCCACTTAATTCTGATAAAAACAAATCTCCATTTAATTATATATTTGACAAAATATCTCTACTCATTATCATTTTATTATTTCTTCATTAATCAGGGTTATTTCAGTCAATTTACATATGAACTTATTCTCATTTAGTCACTAAAACCAGCCTTGATGTTTTTATAATTTCATAATAATGTATGTCTGGCTTTATGATTCTTGTCGTTGTTGAGGAATTTGTATCAGGCATGCAATAATTGATTAAGAAAATACGCGTAGGTTTTCTTTAAATTTCCCACAGATGAGATTATTAATTAATACCGAAATTTGTAAAAAATCTCTTAAATAGTTTCACAGAAAATATCAATATGGTCCGATAAGGACTTTTCTCAATCCAACACATCGATGGATAATTAGACATTCAATAAATCAACCTATTTATTATTTGGGTCAACCTAATTACTTTTGACAAAAATTTTGACTTGACCTTACGTAAGTACTTTTAGCAAATTAATGATCACATAAAACATTCACCCACAGTGATCATATGATAAACACCTGAATTAGTGCATATATACTTAATAGGTAAATAAAAAATCCATAGAATATTAATCAATTGAAAGTCATGTCTTATACCTCAAACTTTCGTGAACAATATGTCAAAATTTAGCTTCGTTCATTTTACTTGATCTTGTTGAAGATTAATTCAAGATGGATTAATTTTTTTAATTATTGTTTGATTTATTATTTGCTTAATAAATTAGGAAATTCGTTAGTGGCCATTTGGTTACATTTCCTTGGCACTTATTTAGGATTAGTTATATGACTTATTCCTTTTTTGGTCATTTTTATTTTTTAATTGTTTTCCATGTATTTAGCACATGATAGATCATGGATGTATTGTGTGTTATATGTACTCCCACTTTCACGTTTAATTGTAAGCAGTTCAGTTTTTGCTTCCGTTGCATTTTACTTTTGCTGCATTCATTCTTTATTTTATTTCCAATTTTCATATCTTATTCTCCAACAAATTGGCATCAGAGCCATCTTGATCCTTTGGCCAAGTGAGTTGGGTCCATTGGGAATTTATGGGAAACACTTTTTGGGGTTTAAAGCAAATATTTTCTTTGCTTTTTTGAGTGGGTGAGAAACGGGAAACACTTGAGTGAGAGAGTAAGAATGGCCATTAACTTGAACACCGGTTCTTCCTCTTCACAGCCTTTCCTACCCATCTTTTCTGGAGAAAAGTATGAATTTTGGAGTATAAAAATGAAGACTCTCTTCATGTCTCAAGATCTTTGGGACTTGGTGAGCGATGGGTTTGTGGATCTTATTGATCCAACCGAGGATCAAACTGATGATGTTTGGTTTGTTGATAGACAGGAAGAAAATCCTGTATGTTGAAGTGAATCATGTAAAAGTTTTTAAGGTTGTCGGTTAGCCTGTAAAACCGGTGGTCGCAGGAGAGCCAGTAAATCCTGTAGGTTGAAGTTAAGCCTGTAAAAACTTTTTTTAAGGTTGTCGGTTCGCCTGTAAAATCGATGTTTTTTGTAGGAGAACCAGTAAAACCTACGGGTTGCAAGAACAGCCAGATTTTGACGAGTTTGTTGCTGTTTATTATTTGGTGTTTTAGACATCTATTTGGATCTCATTTGTTCAGCTTTGGACTGATTTTGATGCTTTGGCCTGGTTTGTTCAATCTTTGGGATTGATTTTTGGTTGTTTCAGATCTATTTCGTCATGGTACGATTAGATGTTTTGGAGTTGTCATTCCTTTTTCCGGTGGATCCTAGTGGTGATTGCATTCGGGTTTTGTGTTGAGATACGACAAGTTGTTTTTTGGTGCCTCTGGCATATTTGATTGCTCTTTGTGTTTAGCATTCAGATGTTAATTTTGGTTTTAGGTCAAGTGCATAGTTTTGATGTTCAGGGGGAGTTCAAATCTGACCCAAGAATGATGCTTCTAATTGAAGATGAAGAACTAATGATGAAAGATTGCTTGGAGTTTGCAGTCTTGAATTAAGGGGGAGTGTTGAAGATTAATTCAAGATGAATTAGTTTTTTTAATTATTGTTTGATTTATTATTTGCTTAATAAATTAGGAAATTCGTTAGTGGCCATTTTGTTACATTTCCTTGGCACTTATTTAGGATTAGTTATATGACTTATTCCTTTTTTGGTCATTTTTATTTTTTAATTGTTTTCCATGTATTTAGCACATGATACATCATGGATGTATTGTGAGTTATATGTACTCCCACTTTTACGTTTAATTGTAAGCAGTTCAGTTTTTGCTTCCGTTGCATTTTACTTTTGCTGCATTCATTCTTTATTTTATTTCCAATTTTCATATCTTATTCTCCAACAGATCGTGCTGTAAAGGTTGATTCCATCTCTTAACATGATTATTTTTCAAAAGAAAAAGACTCCATTTCATTATTTTAGGATCGAGGAATGTTTACATGCTCTCTACCACATCGATAACGTAAACTAAGAACCAATCATGATGATCATAAAAAATATTCACCCGATTTTAGTTCTACTGGCTGGTATAACTCATAAATCATTAACATATTTGTTTTAAAAGAAATTGTTTTAGTATTATGATTATTAATAGGCTTTTTTTCTTAAAAAACCTTTATGAAATGTGAATGTTTAACACAAATAATCTACGACAAAAAAAAAACACAAATAATCAACAAACTAAAATTAAAATCATGTGAATTTTTATGTTCTAATTGGTTCAGAGTTCAAATGATATCACCATCTTCTATTTCGTTATCCAATTAATTGGCTATCGGTTGCCGATAATTCTTTCTACATCAGTTGTTACTTCTCTTTGTACAAATAAAGTTAATGAGAGAGATTATGGATGAATTGCCTTTTTCGTTTTGTCCAATGAGTGGAGTACTTGTAACTTGTTGATTAAACTTGTCGCTCCTCTTTATAATATAACTGGTAGGCTGGTGTTATCTTTTGTGCTAAATATAAGAGTAAGTAGAGTGGTTTGTTTTGGTCATAAATATAGAATTTTAATCAACTTCATCTGTTCTCCAAATTTATATGTAAATTTTTTTAAGTTCCCTACTGTTGATTGCCCATATTAAACGAATTTCTATCAATAATAGCTAGTTGGACATGATGATTAAAAAATATATTTTAGAGAATCCAACATATATTTACTATAAATCAGTAATTAACTGCATTCATAATAAAAATAATGTAACTTCTATATTTAGGATTGAATAAAAGATATGGTATTAGCAGGTCATTCATCGGGAAAGAGGTATTAGCAGGTCGTGTTCAAAGAAAGAATACTATGAGACATAAATAGGAATAATGGTCTAAAACTCTAAATTTTGCTTTTTTTATTGACAGTTTATATCCTCGAACTCTGGTTATAGAGGATCAACTGATCAAGTATCTCTTATTATATCCCACCATCAATGTTATAAACTCCAAATTATTATTCCTTCTACAATATAATGGTCGTTTCTTTGTTGCTTTTCTTGTACATATATTTAGTTAATTTGGGAGATGCTTAATTGATTAATGGAGTTAAAATAGCAGGGAATTATACGGTATAGTATACTTTTAAAGTAGTTAAAATTAAGTGGGGTTGCAATATAGGAAAAAGGAAGGAAGGAATAATTAATATTGTCCCACCATGTTTAGCACTACCCGTGAAGACCAAATCACAAGTCAAATCTCAAACTTAATACTCCACTTTTATCTTTAACTTTTTTTGGATACAGCTCACGTTTTTATCTTTAACTCTGTCCTCTTACTGCTTCTTTATTTTCCTTTTTTATAACCCTCTTTTTTCTCCATGATAAGTACCCCACGCCTTTCGCTAAATGAAATTTGTGTTGTTGTATTACCTTTTTATTGAGCTTCTTTATCCTATGGTGTAGTTATGGGCATGACTTGATTATTAGAGATATTGTTATTAGGTGATAAATATATAATAAATATTATTAGCTAGAATTAAAACTCTGGACTTGGTATACTAAAAAGTGCGGGTGCAATATTATTTCACTTTTGTTTAAAATGGTATAAAGTATATCAAGAACCGTATTATTAATAATTTATATATGCATATATAGCTTCCAGTAAAAATATATGTTTTGCATGTTTTGTGCAATGTTGGTGACCCTCACACGGTCGCACCTACCTCACTTTAAAAATGAAAGCGAAAAAAAGTTTAAATGGTCCCTAACCAAGTCGGCTAGATCGAGGGATACAGTCTAGTGAACTATTTCAATATTCTTCGTACTAAATGTATAATTTATTTATTTAATTTATGGAAATTAATGAAACTAAATAAATTGGTTAATTGCATTATATATGATATGACCCATTTTAAACAATTTCATGTTTTGGTTTACATTCCAGTTCATAAGCGAAGCAAGTTAATCTATAAAATTATAAATATAAGAGATAAATAGAAAAATTCCTTACGCATATATTTAATTAAGAATCATTCATTTCTAAATGTGCAAATGTGCAATTTAGAAATGAATGCTTTAATTTCACAATCTAACTTGTTTGATTATTATTGATAAAGTGTATAGAGAGTAATTTGATAAAACATATACCAATAAGTTCATAGACATGTCTAATATTCGAATTGATATATACTCCTCATATAAGTATTATATAACTACCAAATAAATACTGCTATTGGTAAATCATGAATAATGTCATTTTACCTTCTATTACAAGCGCTCCATATATATTAATCATGGTGTCCGTGTCTGAAGTCTAAAGACTCCCACATCTATTTTTAAAAATATTTAATTTGGTCTACAGTATAGTTTATTTTGGTTGTAATTAATAGTTATTTAATGCATTTTGAACCGATAATTAATCCTTGAATGTACCTATTTTAACACTCTTATTTAAAATCTTGCTTTCGTATGAGAATAGTTAACTAAAATTTTTAATTTAAAGAAATATTTAATGAGTTTACTATATTTTATATTGACTTTAGCAAATTTGGTGAAGTGATATTTATACTGTAATAATGTAGAAAAAATAATATAATTAAAAAAAACTAAGAACGAACCCATGCACCACACCTCCAACGTGGGGTGTACTCGCCTCCCGACATATTAATCATATTGTATCGAACAACCTATGTTGGAAACAAGATGAGGTTCTTAAATCACCAAAATGTTCTCATGAATATGACATGTAACTTTTCAATTTTAATTTTAATCAAAAGAATATATTTTGAAAAAAATTAAGAAGTTGTAAAAAAGTGTTATTTTGGAAAAGAAAACTTATTTGTCTCATTTTGTATGCAAAGTGACTAACATATATGATCCTCAATTTATTATTGAAAGTGATTATCTAAGATTGGAGAAATTCTTTTTTGATCCATGATAGATTGGAGAAATTCTACCTAAAAAGATCAGAGTTCCAGTTGACTACATTCAAGGTTTATATTAGTCCAGTACGTAGCGTATGTTATAAACACAATTAAATTTGCAAGCCGATATTGTTTAGGCATGATTGAAATAGAGACCTGTAGTGCTAGGAATCTTATATCCTAATCCTACTTAGATGGTCAATTCAATCCTTTACCCACCTTTCTCTCTGTTGAAAACAGAAATGATATCAAGAATGTTCACACGGTGGAAGATCGATGAATATGTTTATTATTTCGCAATCTCAGATTTCATCATCATCATGTTTGCATGATGCTCTTTGGAAGAAAGGTTTGGAAACTTCGCATATCAAACTAATTTTTAATGCATTCAATGCTAATTTTAGAGAATTTAACACGGCTTAAGTCATTATAATTAACAAAATTCTACCATTAAATTATATTAAGTTTAACTACTTACACTCATATGACTCGAAGTTAAATCGTCTAATTTTTTGTTAAACACTACCCATTAATCCAACATCTATTTGCAACTGACTAATTTGGACTTAAAAAAGTTAAATCGTCTATTTGATTTCATCAGGAAGAGGATTTTTGAGGATTTTTCAGTATCTTCTATTTTTTCCAGTATTTCTCATATGCAAATGTGAACTTCTAATTGTGATAAATTAAAAAGAAAACTTCTACATTTTACAAAAGTGGATTTTCTCAATAGTTTTTGTGGATCGGATATGCATTTCCAAAAAAATATGGAAGTGTCTTTTTATGACCATTGAGATTGATTGAACGGATGTGATTGTCTAGTTGAACGGTGCATTGTCAATCAGACTTGTTTTAGTTGGTTTAACTTTGGCTAGGTTAAACTAAATACTCCCCCTTCCTAAAATATACTTTCCCTAATTTAAGTAGATTAAGGAAATTAGTTAAATTAGTTATTTACACATGATATTACCAATTTATCCCAACTATATGTCTTTATCCTCACTCTATCTTTTTTGCTTGTTATTATAGATAAACATTGTAGGGTTAATTTGGGAAAAGTTAGAAAGTGATCTTATAATTAGGAACAAGTTGAATTTCAAAAGTGATCTTATATTTTGGAACGGAGGGAGTACTTAATAGTTATAGAATAATACAGTTTAGATGTTCATCAATTTAATTGTCTACTTTGTAGTTCATATGGGGAAAAAAGTAAAAACACTCATGTTCATTTAGAGGCATAAACCATAAAGCGTGTAACTCACTTCAAATTGCATTTAAAACAAGAGGTGTACATACGACCTCAATGTTAAATCTTAACATTAATTACAATTGACCCATTCAACGCCGTCTACTGCAACACAATTGACTCATCCAATGCTTGCATATTTTTAATGAGGTCTTTTCTAAGAAAAAAAATGGTAGAGATGACTTGTTACGTAATAGGAACTTATACTATCAGCTAAGATCTTACCCAGCTTGTAAAAGATCAGTGCCTTTGAATGTAAAAACTTTCGATTCTTTTTATCAACAGTTTAAACTTTGGATTTGAATTCTCTCTTTTTTCACTTTTCATCCATTCTTTTTTATATACACACTTTTCATCCATTCTTATCGTTTGCCTCAATATATTTGTTTTATTATTAAATTCTATATAAAATTAATAACCTGTGATTGATAATTTATCAATAAATGGTTTCACCTGTCAATTTTAGGGGTCTTTTCAAATATTTAACCATGTGCTTGTCTCTAAGTAAAACATAAAGTATTTGAAAAATCATATATAATTGAATACTACTTAACCATAATTTTTTGGGAAAATGCCATTTAAATCCCTCCGAATATACAAAAGGACAATTCAGGAACTCAAACTTTCAAAAGGACCATGAAGGAACTCGGACCTAGTTGACATTTCAAATTTGTGTGAAAGGACAAAATTGCCCCCATCATTAAACAAAACATTTACACCGCGCCTGTTAACAATTGAACTTTGGGCATTAACAGCTGAACTTTAGGCATTGACATTTTGAACTTAAGAATTAACTTCTTCGTTAATAAGATAACATTGGTGTTAACATTAATGTTATCATTTAACGAAGAATTAACTTCTTCGTTAAATGTTAACACCAATGTTATCTTATTAACGAAGAAGTTAATTCTTAAGTTCAAAATGTCAATGCCTAAAGTTCAGCTGTTAATGCCCAAAGTTCAATTGTTAACAGGCGCGGTGTAAATGTTTTGTTTAATGATGGAGGCAATTTTGTCCTTTCACACAAATTTGAAATGTCAACTAGGTCCGAGTTCCTTCATGGTCCTTTTGAAAGTTTGAGTTCCTGAATTGTCCTTTTGTATATTCGGAGGGATTTAAATGGCATTTTCCCTAATTTTTTTATAATATATATAATGACACAAATTTTATGAAAAATCTACTATTAAAAAAACAAGGATTTTGAACCGTAGATGACATAGGTTTGAGGCAGATAATGAGAACAATAGGAAGGGGAAATGAGGGAAACCAACTCCAAAACTGTTTAGTTGCTTCTCTGAAATTAAGTTATAATTAAGTAGAATTGAAGGAATAAAAACAAGTTATGTATTTGTATCCTTAGAGTTTAAAAAAAACAATTGGTAGAAATAAAATAAAATTATTGAGAGCGAGCCGATTTGTCTTTAAAACCTTTGCATCATACTTCAATGTGTAAGAATCCCATCAAATCGAAATACCAAACTCGACATTAACACTGCTCCAAATTTCATATTCATGAATTTGTTTTTATTAACACTAATACATACTTTGATTTGTACATAATTGCATTTTTGTTTCCAGCACTATAAGTCTAATTAAGTATATGTTATCCTCTATTTTCCTTGAGAAAAGCATACATAAATTAGTTAAATTCAGTTTTTTCCATATTTATGTTGCTAACAATGAAGTAATCCAAGTTGCGTGGATATAATGTGACAATGGAGAAACCCTCACTTCGACCAAGTAATTATCACAACTTCATAAGAGTTTCAGTTTGAGACTATTGGTCAAACTAATATAGCCTACAACTAGTTTATCCGAGCGCTTGGTGGCATATACTTGTATCCACAACTAGTTTATCATAAGTCAAATAAAACTTGTTCATAAATGATTGAACCCAAATTCACAGTTAAAACCTTGACATGTTTACTGTCATTGGCCTACAACAATCGAGTTCTTTAAATAAAATAGAAAATGAAGATATTAATGGAAATAACAATATCTATCCAACAATCTCTCACAATCATTCTGACCTTGAAGGAATTCTTTTATATCTCATTACTATATCCTTTCTTTATGTATCAACTGAAAGCATATAATTGCAATATCCATCATTTCATTCTTACAAGACAAAGTACATAGGCAATTAGTACAAATATTGCGAGACTGTCAAAAATTTACACTGCATATTAAGTAGTGAATACAAAAAAGAGGAGGAAGAATGAAACTTATGGGGGTTCATTCAAAATATCGAAATCATATAGAGAAAGGATATCCTATAGTCAAAACTCCAAAACTAACCCTAAAGAAGCAATGGCTTTGCCTTTTCAACAAAAGTATCACCTCAACCTCTCTGCAGATACAGATTTTCTTCTCAAAATGATCTCAGCTGCCCAACTTTTTCCTATTTGTGTCTGGAATTTCCCTGAAAGCCATTTAAAGAAGCCAGGCTTGTTTGGCATTAACTCAATAAATGCAATATCATCTTTCTATACCAACAAATCAGAGTGTTTGATAGAAGCTCAAAGAAGGCTTTCTAAAGAAACTCACAATTTTAAAAATAAAAATCAAACAGAAGCTAAACCATCCTAATTGAAACTGAAATGATTCAATTAATTTAGAGTACAACTGAAAGACTGATATGTGCAATTAAGCCATGAACGAAATAAGCACTTGTTTTATAAGACAGAATACCTGCTGTCGAAATGAAAAATTCATCCAGTACCTTCCCATGTTCTGCCACACAATACAACAAAACCGAGAAACATGTCATTATGAAACATATCAGACAGATCGTATATTAATTATAAGGGTAACATTGACTTTGTGTTTTACCATTGATACACACACACACACACATACATAAAACTAAAGGCCATGATTTATTAGAAGAAGGCAGAATTGTTTACGACTCCCAGTGACTAAGTACTTTTCCTAAGATTATTTATATACAACTCACCAATTTCGTATTCCAAAGCTTGTAGAATCATTTCAACCTGATCAAAGTTCAGAGGAAAGTGAAGTTCAATTAGAAGATAAGCACAAAAACTCTGCAGATGAAGTCCAGACCCCTCTTGGATTAGGGGTAAGCAGCCTCATGTGCATTTTGCAAGAGGCTGCTTAACAACTTGACCTATCTCCGTAAGGTCACACAGCAACAAGTTGACTGTTAAAAAACAAATCTATATGTGCCGGAGAAAAATTGTAAATTGCTATTGTTATAAGGTAGAAACTTCTTAAACTTGCTCAAATTTTAAATTCAGGTTTAGACTTTAATAAGGCCATAAGAAAAATTTAACTCAAAGAAGTTAAGTTTTGAGATTTCAGCTCCAGCATAGATCTGAAACATATACTTTTCCAACATTTTGAGCAGTAAACAACCAGATGAGATAAGTACATACTAATGAAAAGTCTACACCTTACTTTATTCACAAACACTAGATATAACACAAAAGTAATCTAACAAAGATACAGCTATATTTGCATAAATTGGTAAAAGTAACATAGATATTTTCTATTCTATATGAACATTTTTCAATCAGGAAGAACAATTAGGTTTCAAACCTGTATTTTTTTATTCAAATCACATTCATTATAAGCAAAAGAGGATTAAAATGTATAGTATTGAAAAATAGCACATTAAGTTAAGTCCCTCTGGTATGGTCTGAGAGCTATTGTGCTGTATAGGCGATATTATTGACTAATACATTTAATCAATTTAGATCATAAAAGGAAGGATGCAATATCATTCTTTGAGCTGCCAATCATAACCCTTATATTCTAAAATTTGTGGTATCTTTATAATTTACACGACTTTATCAATCTTTTAGTTGCCTTATTGTTCATCTACACATTTATATTACTACAATTTTTACTGCTGCTCTAAGTTAGACAGTCATACAAAAGGGCCCATACGTACCTTGTCAAAATCTTTAACAAGATTGGCTTCTAAAGAGGAATTGTTTTCGTACTCTGCCCAAAGTTCTTTAATCTCTTCAGCTGCAAGTTACAAGTTTTATCCTTGGATAAAATAGATCCTGAAATTGTTAGCTCAAAATGAGAATGTTTTAGAGAAATTATATGAAAATACCTCTCATCCCTCCACCAAGTATATCACACATTTCGTTCAAAGCCGCCTGTTCCATTCTGCTCTTTTCTTCCTTGGGTACACCATCTGATGGTGTAATATCTCCAACAATAGCTATTAAACGTAAACTAAAACTCAGTATATAATACCATTTCTGTTCATGTACACAAGACGCATACACCAATTTATGTTCAAGAGTTCAAAACCCCAAGGGGATGTGTGAGTCATAAAAATGTATAACAAAAGTCATAATCCAACACTTGTTTGTGGGATTCTGTCAAATGCATGAATAATGAAAATCAATTCAGTCATGCTTTTCTTAGTATTCCAGTGGGAAGTTCCAGGCAGTTCAATTATTGATCAAGCAAAGTCATCAATTAACAATAATTACGAGGTCAAATTAGATACAAGAAGCTAACCATCCTGTTCAATTAAGTTAAAGAATTGGATGGCCAATTGAAAATATCAACACATCCTTCATAAGTACATGTTGTTTGAGGAGATATAAACATAAACGTCATGTGTGCCAATCATAGTAAGGAAATAATCTTATATAAAACTTGAAAATTAAAAACCAAGTAACTTGAGTTAATATACAATTAAAAATTACCTTCCGCAATATCATGCACTAGTGCTATTTTAATACATCTGAACAACAGAAACAAAGGATGACATCAGAAAACCATGGGAAATTCATCTGAAACATAAATCGGGAAATATGAATGGCCGAAAGAGAAGTATGTGAAAACAGAAGACAAATATTTCAATAGAGAAGACCCTTTGTCAACAGATAATCAAAATTGAAAACCTATGATATTGGATGTATAATTGTTAGATTTTCCGGACACAAATAAAAAGAAAAGAAAAGACGATATATAACTGCTTGCCTTTAAGGTTTCTGTTACTTAGGCAAGAAACTAGGCTACACAGCTTACATAATCTAAACTGGTTAGAGAGAAGGGATTTAAGGGCAGAAAATTTTCTATAACACCTGATGTCCACAACTACCCAAATAAATTTAAAGAAATAAAAGAAACACATTACTTGAGCTAGCATTTCAAAATCCAATGGAATAGCTTCTATTTAAAATGGCTCATGTTTAATTCAAAGGCCTCTAACAGAAAACCTATCAATTCAAACAACAAGAAAACTCAAACCTTTCTCTGTTCAATCCAGGCAGGTCAGCAGCAACCAAAGCCATTATAGCCATGCGATACATGTGGTCAGCAATTGATTCAGCACCCCTTATGCCATGATTGACCCAACCTTTCCTTTTTGTAGTCTACAAGGTAACATACATGGCAAAGAGAGATTGTGTTACTCATTACATTTTACTTATCGAAATTGTAATGGGTATGGGTATTTTGGGCACCTACAGAATTTGTCTAGAATGCATCTGATATTAAAAAAGGACTTAAATACATCCCCATTACACTCCTCTATATTTGAAGGGCCGGCTCGGCTCAACAGTAAGCTCGCTTACCGTAGGGTCTGAGTTAGTGAGTTCGAATTAGTCACTTTGCAAAAAGCAGAAGTTAAGCTGCCTAGTATATTCCTTCCCCAGCACCTTCATCAAATGAGGACTAGAACCGGGTGGAACCTTTTTTTACACTCCTCTTTATTTGGGTAAAACTAGCAACTAATAGTTACAGAGAAAACCTAGTTTCCCTCTACGCACATTAATAGGAGAAAAAAAGAAAACTCTGATGATAAATTAAGAAAATACTCCTTTCGTTCCTAAATATAAGATCACTTTAGGGAGGAAAACTTGTTCCTAAATATAAGATCACTTTCTAATTTTACTCAAGTTTTCCCCAAAATTACCCCTATACTCTCTTCACCCAAAAAAATAGTGGTTTGAAGGTGAGAGGATATTTTCAAAACTTAGGTGAGGGGTATTTTGGAAATTTCATGTAATCCTAACTCATTGGAATGTCTTCCTTAATCTCTCTAAATTTGCTAAAGTGATCTTATATTTAGGAACGGAGGGAGTATATGCCAATAAATTAACTGCAGGTTTACCTGCATAATTTTAAAATTCAAAATTTCCTCAACTAGAATAGATCATGGGCCCAAAAAAAAAAAACCAAAGAACACAAATTTCCCTCTAATAATATGATATACGGTACACAAACACGATACTCTCAATTCTCAAAGATCTCTAGGCATCAATTATACGCAGACATTGGAACCAACAGTCCATATATTTCAAAGCACACAATCATGTTTAATTCCATTTAACTATAAGTACATTCCCACAAACCAAACCAGTCAGTTGCTACTACTCCCTCTGTTCCTAAATACTATAAGATCACTTTGGTTAATTTGGGGAGATTAAGGAAAACAATAACATTACATGATCTTCCCAAAATCCCCACAATTACTTAACTTTAAAAGGAGGGGGGGTTTCAATGAAAAGAGGGAGTATAAGGGTAGTTTGGGCAAAACTTGAGATAAAATAGGAAGTGATCTTATATTTAGGAACTTATCCACTTCCCCAAAGTGATCTTATATTTAAGAACGGAGGGAGCACTTGATAACTAAATAAAAAAAAAATAACAAACTCATTACTCATTAAGTATTGTCAAGTGATCAAAAGCTAAATTATTATTCTTCCAGAATAGCTTGTACACTCAATATTAAAATTCCGTAAACATACATAGCTAACAAGTAAAACACTAAATTCTTCTTCATTTACTCTAAATTACAAAACTACTATTTGACAAACCTTAAGGCGTCTACACAATGTGAGAAAATCAATGACAGAGGAGGATGAGCTGTTAGCAGATCCACGTGGCACGGAGCCGTGATCCGAACCTGAGGGCGCGTGACAGCGAAGCGAGACGAGCCTTAGGTTCGGAGTTCGGGCGGAGAAAACAGAGTTGGCCGATAACGATGGATTCAAGAAGGCGACGCCTAATCGAGATTGCAAAGAAAAAGACGGCGATGTACAACGAAATGAGGGATTGCTTATCATGTTTCCAAGATTTGAGACTTGGAAACAACTCTTGATAGCTCTAGTATGAACAATTTGAGCAAATTTTTATGGTGGAGTATCATTTATTAGTACAATTTATTTGGTGTGTTCATATCATGCAAAAAGGAAGAAGCTTGAAATACCAAATCTCGTGTTTACCCCTGTTTATTTTTTTTGCTTAGAGCCTCCGCCCCCTTCGGGAACCGACTAATCTGAAGTCGCCGCCGGGATTCCCCATTTTGGGGGTGACGATTTCCCAAGGGTTCGAACCCATGACCTGGTGGGTACGCGGTGCCTTACCTTCCCCTTTCTTATCAGTTGGTCTACGCTCCCTTGGGCCTCGTGTTTACCCCTGTTGACTCTTCACTAGAATGTCCGTTTCTTGCTTGGTGCCTGTGCTACTCTCACTGACCTAAATTTTAAATAGTTTTGGTTCAAAATGTAAGAGTTCTCACGCTGTCTCCTCTCATTTGATGTTTTTTTCCTACTATATCCTTAACACTCTTTCATACTCCATCTGTTCCTAAATATAAGATCATTTTCAAATTTCAATTTGTTTCTAAATATTAGCAACTTTCTAATTTTTCTCAGTTTTTTCCCAAATAAACAATGCTTATCTATAATAAACAAGCGAGAGAGAGTGAGAGACAGTGAGAATAAAGTTATATGGTTAGGGTAGATTAGTAATATCATGTGATAATGACTAACTTAACTAGCATCATTAATCTAATCAAATTAGGGAAAATAATCTTATACTCCCTCCGTTCCTAAATATAAGATCACTTTGGCTAATTTGGGGAGATTAAGGAAGTCAATAAAATTACATAATCTTCCCAAAATACCTCTCAATGCTTAACTTTGAAAGGATGAGGAGTTTTCAATAAAAAGAGGGAGTATAAGGGTAGTTTGGGTAAAACTTGAGATAAAATAGGAAGTGATCTTATATTTAGGAACTTATCCACTTCCCCAAAGTGATCTTATATTTAGGAACGAAGGGAGTATTTAGGAACAGAGGGAATATTTATTAATACTTATATATTTCTCTCTCCTAAAAGTATCATTATAAATGTGGACAATATTGAAAAAAAAAACATTAACTACAGGCACCCAATTAACTTTCATATATTTTCTTAAGCGTATTTTGGCGGTTGCGCTCTTAGACCAGAGGGAGTATTTTTGTTAACTTTATTCAGCTTAGTACTTCTCCGACAACTACTTTCCCTAATTCGATCGTATAAAAGATGTTGTTTATGGTAGTTATTAGCGCAATGATATTTTCAATCTATCATAGCCATATGTATTTATCCCCATTATGTCTCTCTTATTTGTTTATTATAAATAAGCACTATTAGGGTTAATTTAGAAAAAAATTAGGAACAATTAGAAAGTGTTAACATTGAAATTTAAAAATGATATTATGTTTAGGAATGGAGGGAATATATGAACTTTTAATTAGGGAACGTAGAATTCTAGATTACTTGACAAGAAGGTTTAAGTGGTCCTGTCTTGTGTTTTAAAATTGATTAATTTAGCTACTGCAGATATTTTGGTTACAAGAAGTTAAAAACCAAATTTGGGATCTCCTAAATAAGGCTAAGTTTCTTATCAAGGTGGAATGACATACTGAGCGTTTAAGTATGCATAAAGAATATATTGTTCGTGTACACATATTAGCTAAGTTGTTTATCATACATTATCTACAGATTTTTGTTTTTTATCAACTTTTACGTCTTTTCTTGATTAGGTGGGGTTTGATATAAGATCATAGGATTTAAGAAGATTATTAACTTTGTTATTTATTTTTTACTCCTATATTTAGAATTATAAGTTCCAATGTTCTTAAAATTAAAAATATTGTCCCTTTTTATAGGGAAAATAATAGACAAATCCCTTCCAATATCAAAATCTTAAATTAGTCACTTTGAGTTGTTAATGATTTTTAATGTCTATCTAAAGTTGTTATTGGAATGTTTGAAATCAGAAGGTATTAAGGGTCCGTTTGATTGTAAGAAAGAAAGTAAAGAATTGAAAATGGAAAGGGTAAAAAATGGAAAGTAGAGGTAATGATTGGAAAGTAAAGTTTGTGGGCCCCAGAAAAAATTTGAGATAGAGAGAAAAATTTGTGGGCCTCATGATACATGTAAATGACCATATTATCCTTAACTTTTCAATTATTTTCAATCTCATTTCCTTGAATTATGTCAACCAAAGGGACCCTTAGTCGTTATTTTCCTGTTTCGATAGCAGAAAAACTAGGGTAACTTACACTTTTTTCAACCTAGAGGACAACAACTTGTATTTTCTTCATGTGTTATATACTTCTTCCCAAAAACACAGAAAAATTGTTAGGATTTGAGTAGTAGAAAAACAATGCATTCAGGCCAAGCGTACTATTAGAGCAAGTTATTAATTCAATAAAAAGAGCCAAGTTTATCAGTACCAAATTAAAATTGAGGGAGATTAAAATATAGCTACCAACAAAATGGTTTTCCTAAACAAGAATCCAACGACCAACATACATTCGTATGGGCCTGTATGTCGAATAATTTTATAAGAAACATATGATATGATCGTTGTTGCTAAAAGTGACAGCGTTTGTTCCTCACGGGTCAGCCCAATATAGTATGACGGCCCCATCAAACTAATTAAACTTGGCCAATAATTTTATAAAGAGTTTCGGTCAAGAAAGATAGCTTGCTAGATAGGAAGGAAGAAACAACGAAAACAAAATAGCGTAGCATATATTTGTACATGAAGCCATATCTGCTAATGGCACTCTTTCAAGCTTGCTTCGATTACTTCTATAAGCTTGTTGGCTATGGCACTCGCGCACACAGAAGAACCTTCATGTATCTGTCATAGTAGGAACAAATTAATCATTCATACTTTCAAGCACCCTTGTATAAGGGATCAACTTAATTACATAGGAAAATCAACATTCAAATAATGTGTGTGCGTGTGTGTGGTTAATATTATTGGTCCTAATGTGTTCATCAAATTTGAGTTTTGATTTTTTAAGTTTCAAAAAAAATTGGGAAGAGGCCAAGTACAGGGAGAAGAATGAAAACTTGTTTAACAATATCTATGATCAGTCATTCAACTTCGCCAAATCATTAAGAATTTGCAGGTCTAGAAGACTAAAACCAACAATTTAAAATTAGATGAACAAAACCAAAATTTGATTAAACTATTATACTCTTAAAAATGTTAGTTGACTTTTTTGGAGAATCCTAAAGAAGCTAAATAAGGTAGTTAAAATTGGTTTTCCTAAATTTATTCTATACACTAGTTTATTTAACTTATAAACTAACATATGATATATTAATATACAAAATATATTTTGATTAAGTGATTATTTTATTTTTTTAAGAGATAGTAATTAATAATGGTATCAACTCCATACTCACACACTCATCACTGACCTTGCTGTTGAACAAAAAACAGCAGAATTCACCAATGTGGCCACCAGCAACATGTTGAAGATCAAGTTCAAGTTCATCCAGGGCCTTGGAAGCATAAAACAAACAGTCAGTGTTCTTTCTCTGCACAAGCTTGATTGTGACACTATCTTCAACAATTCGAACGTCAACCTCTGTGTCTTCAGATTTCTTCTGAAGACAAGTGTTCCTATTCATGCATCTATTGATTGGAAGATGAAGTTGGTGATGATCTGATTCATCACTGTTTAGTGGCTTCAAGTTGCAACTCTCCAAGTCCCCTAAAGCCTCTTCTCCTTCTCCCTCTTCTTCCTCCTCAGCCTTGTCCCTCTTGTTCCTTTCTTTCCCACATGATCTCTTTTTATTCACTAATAATGTGAGTTTGTGCACTGATCTGTGAAGCTCTTGGATGTACTCAATAGCACCACAAATCACAGATGCTCTATCATTCTTTGTTTTCAGTTCATGCAGGGAAAAAGAAGGAAACAATATTGCCAACAAGAATCAGCCGTTTGTATAATGAATTTGTATTTCACTACATTGTAGAAGCATATAATTTCTTTGATCTACTGGACTAATGTGTGCTGGTTAAAGAGATTAGTTAAATTAGTTATTTGTTATTAATGTGTGTTAGTTTCTCTACAATACCATGTTAAATCATTTGCATACATTATAGAGATAGGAGTAGAATATAAATGGAATCAAAATATGATTCTATAATATAATAAATATAAAATTTCATATACAATAAAATTTGATTACTTATTAATTAGTTATGCAATTTAATTACTATTATATTTTATAGATATAGAATTTAGAGTTCCTATTTTTTGAATTTAAATCACCCTTGTACAGGCCTAGCTCTACACAAATAGTACTTCCCATGATGCAGACTTTCAACATATGAAATCAATATAGGGATTGTTAAAGAACAAAAATTGATAAATTTAAGTGACAAAAGTACACTGAAGTCTTAATTTATGACTACATTTCTTATCTAACAACTCTTCTACTAAGAAGTAAGTAATGATGTTAACAAAAAAAAGAGTAAGTAATGATCTCATTGGATTAATCTAAAATATATAGCAGGGGATGGAAAATTAATGCATTACCTTGGTGGAATTTGGGATGAGTTCTCTTAAGGCATCAAACTTGCTACTAAAATCCACTCTTCTTTTCTTCTCAATTGTGACCTGTCTGACTCTTTTGACACCTCTTCCTCCAACTCCTCCCTTTGATCTACCATTAGAAGCCAAATCATGAGAAAACTTGAGGAAATCATTATTACTATCCTCAAATTCTCTTCCATGACCAGAATCTAAATATGAAACGACCCCACTCCCTCCTTCTTTGTCCTCATCCCCACCTAACATCATCATAAGATCATTTCTCACAGGCAGAGATTGAAACCACTCTTTGTTTGCTGAATAAAATGGGTCCTGCAACAAAAGAGAGGACACATTTGTGCTTTCCAGTAGCCCCAATGTTGTTGGATTTCCAGAAGGATTCATGTTTTGAGGTTCAAAATTCTTATAGATATTTGTGACCCCTAAAGTTGAGTTCACAAATGAAGAAGTGGAAGAATTACAAGGCAAGCTATATGGAAAATTGTAGTGATGATGGAATTTCATTGAATAAATGTCCCATTTGGAATTATCAAAGGGAACTACATGCTGATTTGAGTTATGAAGATTTACTTCTTCCATCAAATTGGAACTGACAGTATTACTGTAAGGGTTTGGTTCAATTAAAGGAGAAACATCTACTATGTTTGGAATCATGGTTTTTTTTTTTTTGAAAGCTAAAGTTTCTATGGAAAGATCACATTCTCTGAGAAGTTAGTGTTATGAGAGTGAGGCCACAGAAAAAGAAGCCAGTTGGGAAAAGCATTTTTCTGACAAAACTATTCTGTTGCTGCAGAAAACTAAGATGCCATCTCTTGGTACATTATTTTGTCTCTTTGTGTATGTTAGGAAAGATTATCACCATCAATATCTCTGAAATAAAAAGGAAGATCAACAGAGATTCATAGAGACACACAAGCACAAGAAAAAGTATAAACCAATAAACGGGGCAGAGAAATAAAAGACATGTAAGCATGATATATAGGGGGAATTGGAGAAATCTAGACATGAAAATGTTTTACCTAATGCAATAACACCATTTCCTTTACATAAAAATGCATGCAACTATAAAGAGTGAGTTAGAAAACAGATGAAAGAAAGTTAGAAAACAGAAAAACATAATAAGATTGGATCCAAAACAACTATTTCTAACCAACTCCAGTTGAGGTTGAGCTATCTACATTAGATAATAGATTAGCTTAAAGAAGTGACCGCCCAATGAGTGAGTTAATGCAGATTCATAATCTGCAAGGAGCTCCATATAAGTAACGTACCAGTAAGAATGTCTCAATCTAACATGTCATGTATCGTCATCAACATTCAAAGATATTGAATAACAAGAACTGAAATCCCGATCATCCATTAAAATAAGGAAACTATTCAAAATATAACCAAATTAAAAAAAAAATCGGTCTCATTATTAATGTCAACAACATTGACATTAAAACCAAATTTAACTAAAGAAATAATAGACCCTAGATTTTACCGGTTATCTGGCACGTCGAGAATTTTACATAAACGTTAAAGTTTGGCCTCCTTGCAAATTCAATTCGCTGGTACCAATTTCTTTGACCTCAACTCTCACATTATTTCCAACGTAAAGCTACATATTCTTTGCCAGTAACTGGCGTCCGTGAAGTTCCGACAATCTCTACCCACGTGGTCTGTAGCCCTTTTTCTCAAGGCAGTTTTTGACATAATGGTCGGGATTTCTACACGCATAGCACTTGATCAATAAAAGATCATGCTTCTTAGTTTGTTTCTTCCCTTGTTTGAAAGGATTTCTTTCCTTTTGAGCTGATGGAATCCCCTTTCATCTTTTTGGGATCCTTGTCTTTCTTGGACTTACTCTTCAACAAAGAGTCATTTCTGTTTGTTAAAAGTGTCTGACCTTTTGGTTCCATTATTTGGTCATCCTCAAATTGGATTTGGCGAGCTATGCTGACTAAAGCCTTAATGCCATTATTGTGAGTAATGACAACTCTCATGTGATCCCTATAAAATCTAATAATTAATTCCAATTTAACTCTTAGGGTCTGTTTGGATTAAGCTTCTGGAGAATAACTTCTGGGAAAATAGCTTTTGGAGAATAACTTTTGAGTAGAATAGCTTTTATGAAAAATAGTTTTTGATGAAATGAGAGTGTTTAGATTAAGCTTTTTGAGAATAGCTTTTAAGAATAACTTTTGAGTAGAATATAAATTTTCTGAAAAATAGTTAGGATGAATAGCTTTTTATGTTTCTTTTGTTTGAAATAAATGTTTTTCCTAAATGAGAGATCGAAACTTTTCAGCTGGAAAAGGAGACAAATGTAGTTTTTCTCAAAGAGCAAAGGTGCAAAACTAATCATCGTAAATTTAAAAAAGAGCACTTAAGACTCTGGTAAATTTAAGGGGGCAAAACCTGTAACACCCCAAAATTTAAATTAGGGATAATAAAAAATTAATCAAGGTCTTGAGTGTCATTTAGGAATTAGAAAGCCTTAAAAAATAAATGAAGAAGAATAATTATATTTTTTTAGGAATTAAATAACTAAATTTATGAGGATAAATATAATCATAAGAATTTTAGGACCTATTCCTTTAGAAACTAAAGACAATTCCTAGTTTGAGGTGAGAAATAACCATAGGAATTATGTTATGAAGGAGGGATTAGAGTGAAAATAAAAAGTTCATGAAAAGGGGTTTAAGTGAAAAACAAGAAATTATGAGGGGCAAAACTAATATTTTCCTCAAACCCTTTATGAAACAAATTCTCCTTCTCTTTTTCTTATCATCATCGACAATTTCACTCCTCACTCTAAAAAAAAACAAGCTCCCTCTTGCTCTCACATTCTCCTCCATTTCTCTCCATTCCCAGCCATGTTTTCCGGCGATTCACGGCGGCCCGACGCCGGAAACTCACATGCAATGATGGATTTAGCTTCAGGTGATCCTTCTCTTCATTTCTATACCCATTTTACCTTTGGTTTTGGCGAGATTGAGAGGGATCCGAATTGGGGTTCTTAGGTTTAGGCTTCCATATTGTTTAAAACATAAATTAAGCTTCGATTCTTCATGCATGTGGGTGGATTTGAAGTTTACAAAGAGGTTTAGTTGAGTTTGTGAAAAATCCCCAAATTGGGGTGCTCAAATCGGATGACCATCTTAGGGATTTTTGGGTTGAAAATTTAAGTTAACCTAAGTAGGAGTAAAGTAGAGATAATAAATTGTATTGCATGTTTAAATTTGTTCAAGTTCAAGTTGCAATTTAGTTTGATTTCTTTATTTATTTCCTTTGTTCATTTGGTTTTGTTTCTATAAGACCATCCTTATGATTTCATTTTTCTCCATACAAACATATTGAAAGTTTTATTCCATACATGGAGGCTTTGAGGATTCTCTGTTTTCTTTGCTTATGTGGCTGAAATTTTGATCTATGTTTAGAGTATTATAGAGATTTGTTGTTTGAATATCATTGCATTCAAGGTGTTTGCTAAAATGTCTAGAAGAAAATTTTGGTTTGCATATGCTAAAGGACTGCTTGAATAAGTTGGACAAAACTGAAATCTAACTCTCAATTGTTGATGTCTCATTTCTCATGAATTTGTATATTGAAATTTGTATGTTAAGATTTGTTTGAAAATAAGTGGGAAGATTTTATATTATTGCCTTGTTCATTTTTTTTTGTTTGTCTTTTTCTCCTTTTGTTTATTCTAAATGTCGCTGCATGTTTAATTTAGGATTTGAAAGGAGGACTTCATATGTTATTCAATTTCCTTTCTATGATGCTTTGATTCTTTGGTTATGATGAAGGAATGAATGAATTGATGATTATGGTTTATGATTGATTTTATTTACATATGAAACTTTGTTCTTTTCTTTCCTTGTTGCATTGTTTAGTTGGTTTAAAAATTCTTTGCTCTCTCATATGTAATGGGCGAATGATACTTGAAAGGAAAATGATATAAATGGTACTTAAAATGATAGACTAGGCACATGGACTGATTCATGTATTGGAGGTGTTAGAATTTCACATTTTAACTATAAGTAAAGAGAGCTTCTAAAAGTTTTATAAGTTTCTTATATGTATAACTGATTTGTATGCTTGGTTGTCCTATTCAATTCGATTAGGTAATGGAAGAGAATTATTTGTTGGTCTTAAACACGGATTATAAAATGCTTTGATTATGAAGTTTTAGTTTTGAACCTTGAGATTTATTTACTATATGTTAAGAAATTTATGAATGTTCAATTTTATGTTGTCTCTAAGAGTATTTTGAAACTTTGTTTTCTTTTTCTCCTATTGTTTCATCTCTGGACATAAAGAGAGTTTTAAGGAATGATTAATAAATAATAAGGATAATTTAGAAAAGACATATAGAGGGCATGTTTGGAAGCTCATGTATTTATTTCGTTTTGCTATGTTCTTGCTTTAAGTATTTGATTGATCAAGTTGCAATGAAGCATAAAATTTAGTTTGAGAAACATTTGTTTTTTTTCTGCAATGGCTGAATGATATTGAATTCAGGATGAAACATAGATTCATGCTGGATGTTTGACTATGAACAATAAATTGATTTAATGTCATGTCTCTCTTTTCTGCACTAACCAAAGGATCAATTGGAATTTGAAAGCTTAAAAAACTGATTGTTACTACTTGATGCATGTATGTGTTGAAAGTCTATAATTCCCTTTGCAAAGTGTTTAAGATACATGCATGTGTGTGTGCAAACAGAATCTGATTTAGAAGGTTGTTTAAATTAAAGGCTTAAAAGGGAATTGGGTAGTAATATAGGTTCGAGAGAGACGATGACTATTGTGTAGAATAGTTATTCATAGTCATTATTACTTTTTGTAATATTAGGAGAGTCTAGCAGAAAGTACTTGGAAAACAAGTGTTGGGAAGCAGCAAGAAGGAAAAGAGGAGTATTTGTAAAGTAAAGGATAAGTAACAGTTTAATTTAATAGTAATAAGCGCGCATGAATATTTTTTTTAAAGCATGATAATATTTATCCAAGAGGAAGGAAGTATATTTATCTCAGATAGATAAATAAGAAAGTAGAGTACTCTAGGCATCAGGTGGGTCGCTCCCCCTATGCCAAACATTTTCAGAAACTCTGCAGGTACAGAATACCTCCATCATTTGACGAATATATCGTTAATAGTGGTTGGTACAGTGAGGCAAGTTCCAATAAGAGATTGGAAAGAGGCAGGTTCCAACAAGAGGTTGGAAAGAGGAGAATATTATCATGATTTAAAGGTAAACTATTGAAATAAACTGTTATTGGGATTCTTTGAATCTCACTGTTTTTCAAAATGTTTTTACAGATAAGCAGGGAGAAGTAGATTTTGTGGGAAGCTAGTGGAAGGTAGGGGGGATGCTTGTTAGGCCCGAAGCTCAATAGTGATATATATTTGTATATGTTAGTTGTTGTATATATTTTTATACAAGTTCATAACTTGTGATGTATATAGGTATAGGCTATCACCTGCGATAGCCGAATTATATTTATATAAAATTGTAATAGTTATACTTGAATATATTAAGTATTTAGTTACATTAGATAGTACAGGTGTATAAAATAAAACTAAGTAGTGGCTACTAATTTAGCTATTTAATGAATTTATAATCCGCTGCAACTTTCAAGAAACAATTATAATTTCATAAATTGTTTAGAAGCCCAAGTATATGTTGAAAATTCTTTTAATGTAGTTTTAAAAATAGAAAAGTTTTAATTTATTCATATTTTTGGGCTTCTAACATTAGAAAGTGGTTATAAATTGATTAGAAGACTATAAATATAGTTGAAAAAGCTAGGATTTTACAAAACCATACATTGGAAACCAAAATGGGGCAAATGTAACCTTCTCAAACAAATGTGTTAAGTTTGACCATTAATTGACTAGGAAAAATGATGGGACTTATTGACGTGACAATATGTAACATTAGGTGTCAATTTTTTTGACGTGAAATAAGCTGAAGGGGCATATTGAGACTTAAAACTAGCCCAACACAACACACGACACACAACACATTGAACCCATTCAGAGATCAAACCAACCCCATTTCGATCCCTAACCTTAGAACCCTCATCGAAATGAATTTTGGGTTTAGGGTTCATATGATTTGGGTGTATTTCATATGACTTGAGGAAGGTATGTGTTTTAGTCGAAATAATTTGAGGGTTTAGGATTCGTTTTAGATGATATAGGGCTCAACTTTATCCATTTCGGCTTCCACGATGGATTTTGGAATTGACACGTCATTTACTAATGGTGGGGCCCACGTCTGGAAGGTTACATTTGCCCCATTTTAATTTACAGTGTATGGTTTTGCCCCCTTAAATTTACGAGAGTCTTAATTGCTCATTTTTAAATTTATGGTGGCTATTTTTGCACTTTTGCCCTTTCTCAAAATAGCTTTTGGAACTCCAAACTAGTTTTTCTTCTCAAAATATCTTATCAAAAAATTGAGTGTTTGGATGTCTTTGTTTGAAACCTACGTTTGGGATATAGAATAGCTTTTGGAAATGTATCCAAACAGACACTTAATAATCAATCCATATTATTATCATTACTACTAACTATGATGGAAAAATGATTATCATATAATCACAACATTGCTATAATAGTTAGAAAAAGAAATTACTGATATCTTCAGTATTATCCATGATAGAAAAAACAAATTTTATCATGTTTTAGGACTATCATGGATATTTAAATAACTGAACATGTTAGAAAATGATTTTCTTAACATGGTTAATCAAAAACAACGTGACATTCCACAAAGATAGCCATACTAGAAAGGGAATTGTCTAAAATGACAAGTAACTATAATCGTCACATCAATAACACATTCACCATAGCCATGTTAAAATGAACTTATCTAACACAGTTATTTAACATAATCTTACTAATCTATCAATTCAGCTATTCACCAAATTACATATAACCTTGTTAGAAGGGAACTAATCTAACATGGTTATTTGAGCAATACCTATCCAAACAACAAATACAGACATAACAGTCATCAATGCTACTATCTTTGTGAACATGACCCTAATTTTGCATATTGACTGATTTCCAGAATGAACCCTAGCAATTATGGTTTAACATTTAAGATACAGTTATCCCAAATCAAGATGCATAGAATTGCGGAAATGAAGTATAATGTAATCTAAATTTTGCAATATACAATTTCCAATTACAGTAAACGCCGCTAACTAACAAGTGGTGCGGTTCAACTATCCATTCTCATCAAATGCTTTCTACGATGTATAATCACCTGCAAAAATGCAACCAGTAATAGGGTGAGACAAATTGTCTCAATAACACTTATACTTATTATAATGTAAAACTCAAGCACACATGTGCAAAAGTTTAGTTATGTAATCCTATCATAATAATAATTAACAAATAGTTGAAAATTAATAAGAATAATAATGTCATCGCATATTCATTCCTATCACAAGACATGGATACTAACGTATTTGATTTTATATTAGTTTATATCGGACATGCAGTCCAGACGCCTCCAAAGAGACAGATTGTTTACAATTTGATCAAAACATCTCCAAAGAGGTAGATCACGTGTGATCCAAATGTCCAAGGGGATCGGACATATCACTAGGTCCAAATGCCTCCACAAAAGCATATCATTACAATTTGATACAATCGTCTACCAGGAAACAGATCACATGGGATCCAGACATCCCAGATGGTAAGAGAGCCAATCAAAGGACAGAACCACACAACACCGGTCTAGATATAGCCCAAAAGGTTCCCTAAATGGCCATTGGTGAACCTCAACACATGAAGGTTGTTGAGCCACAGTTCCAAGGTACCAAAGCAATCAACAAATACATCAATGAAATCGTAAATATAAAGAATCATATTTTCGCAGGTTAATTATCAAAGCAATACTTGAGCATGATCACATACTGAAGGACACCGAATTTACGGGTCGGTGTAGTGCCTCAAGACCACTCCTTCAAGAAATTTATGGACCTCGGGGTAAGCGGAAGTTACCCCCGGGTATCATTCTCTTAGAGGAGCCTAAAAACGTAATTAATTACCCTAGAAACTAGACGAAAAACTTGTTGAAATCAGGGAAAGTCCTTTTTAATTAAAATTGGGAAATGTTTTGTATGATTAATATTAGAATAAAAGAAAGTTTAGGTTAGATGAATTATAATATTCTTGATGGATGGGAGTTTAAGAAATCATCACTTCAAAATATTTTCCGGGGAGTATTAATATTGTTGGCTTTCAAATTGAACCATAGAGGAACCCCTCTAGGCTAGACTTAGACTAATTTAATTAATGCTGGAACCCCAAACATTAATTAAATAAATCTAAGCTGATTAAGCTCTAAACCTAAGGACTGATTAATTATGAAGGACTTATGATCCACAATCTGGGCCACCCCACAATTGCTCTAAATTAATCTTGCAGCTTCAATTTATTAATGGCCACCCAAATAATAAATTGAAGCTAATCAAGATTGACGTCTAATGCCACAAAATAATTAATAAATCCTAATGTCATTTCATGCATGCAGATAAATTTGATCCACAATCCACTAGTCAAGACACCTTGTACTAGCACATAATTTTCACCAAAAGAAAAACAAAATCATGAACCCATAAAATTTATAAATCTCAAAGCTAAAACGCATCAAATCAAATAATTCAACAAGAATGAAATAACATAAACAATATAAATGTAGTTTCAATCCCTAATAAAAATATCACAAATACACTCCTAGAACCCTAGAAAAGCATAAATGTAAGAAAGGAAGAGGGATTAGAACTACAACTCCCCTAGAGAAGATTCAAGCTCCTTCCTTCGCTTCCATCATCAAGAACGAGAGAGGTTTAGTTTAATAGGTGGATGGTGGAAAAGATATAAGGGTTATGGGAAATTAGGGTTGTGAGAGGTTAGGAGACGCTATGATAAGTTATGAGAGGTTAGAGTTTTCTAAAATTCATGAGCATATATATAGTTATTTGCTCTTCCTCATTTTTAGATTAAGTTGTTATGTTGCTTCTTTAATTTCTCCTCATTTGAATTCAAAATAATTGTATCATAAGAGCTGCCTCTTTGACTTCTTCCAAGCTTTTTATGCATGTAGTTTGACTCCTTCGATTTCTCCTCTTTTTGAATGAACATGTGTGCACATAGTCATACCTGCCAAGTTGATTATATAATTTAATAATATCTAACAAACAAGGCAAATATTATATCTATTAATTAAATAATGTTTCATAAAATCCCTTTTTAATCTCTCATCTGTTTCTAACCAATAATTAAAATGGCTAATAATATAATATAGTTTTATTAATTCAAATCAGCCTAGATTAATGCCTAAATTGTAGGGATAATGTGAAATATCAAATATAAAATTATTGACTTTATTAGGAGCATTTATAAACTAATATTTCATCTAAATATATTAAAACCACAAATTAACCTATAAAAAATATATAAATATTAAGGTCTGTCACATACACACAAACATCAATAAACATTATCGAACATAAAGAAATATGTGACATTATCCAACAAACTCTTGCTGGATTCATCCTCAGATTGTCCTATTTATAGTAGTTTTGTAGGCTGGATCATTTATTACTTGTTTATATGTGAGAGGCTTTTTCCAGTTCAGACCAATGTACCATTTTCTATCTTCTTCTACGAGTTAGTCAAGTTACTCCCCCTTTCTATATTCTAATACTCCTTCCGGTCCTAAATATAAGACCTATTTCTAGCTTTTATCAACTTTTTCCCAAAATATTCTGATCAATGCTCCCTAATACTACCTCTGGTCCCTAATGTAATAGTCCAAAATTTGAATGGTTTTGGTCCCTAATGTAAGAGCTCACCCCATATTCTCTCCTCATTTAATGCATTTTTTCCTACTTTACCCCTAACTCTCTTTCATATTTATTAATACTTATGTATTTCTCTCTCTTAAAAGTACCATAATAAATATGGGCAATTTTGGAAAAGAAGCATTAACTCCAGACACCCAACTAACATTCACATGTTTTCTTAAGAAACGTTTTTTTGACGGCTAGCTCTTACATTAGGGACCGGAGGGAGTAATAGACAAGAAGAGAGGGAGGATGAAGTCAATGCTCCCTAATAATAGACAAGAAGAGAGGGAGAGTGGAGTCAATGCTCCCTAATCATAGACAAGAAGAGAGGGAGAGGGTGGAGGTGAAAGTGGATAGTTAGGGTATATTAGTAATATAATGTCATTTTAACTAACTAACTTAACTAATCAAATTAGGTAAATAAGTCTTATATTTAGAACCGGAGGGAGTATAACTAAACTCATTAGCTAGTCCCCTTTCTTTCCTCATTTATCATCCACACTAATTAATTAATGCCCCTTTCTATTTTCTAATTTCTTAACCATACTAGTTAAATCCCCTTGCTATTTTAGAATTTCTATTTTCTATACATCTCATCTCTCTCTCTTTTCAGTTAATCTCTTCTTTCCATTTCCAGAATTTTATCTCTCCTCGCTTTTCTACTAGTTACTCCTATCTTTTTTTCGTTCTACAATAATAATGTCTAAATTAAATTACTTTTTACACCTCATTTATTCTACTTCCTTTCCAACTATAAATAGTTTTTATTTATATAAATGCACACACACACACAAACACATATATATTATTTTTTTATTCATGATCAAGGTATCCCTCACTCGACAAGTGAGAGACTAATCCTCCGCTGATTTATAGGCACCTCAATGGGTAGGACAGCTGACATGTGAGATTTAATGTTTCTCCATACCCAACGTCAAGGATCGAACCTCAGACAATTAATTAAGGGTGAATGAGTCTTTGCCACTCAACCACACAATCCAGGTTTATATATATTATTTACTATAACTGTTATTGTTATTAGAATGTTAATGATAACAATTTTTAACAACCTCTTAAGGTTACTAGAACCCAGAATAAATTCACACAGCGAATCAACCTCTCAGCAGCGTCGCTATAACAGGGAGACCCCTATTATAGTGATAAGAGCGTCGCTATGAAAGGTAGAATGTCACCGTCATAATTGACCCTCATTAATGCATCAATCAACAATAATGACTAATTTGATTTCCTAATCAAATCAATCAACATTAAACACGTATTAATGCTATTTTGCAACCCTCTTAATTATTTAGCTATCCCTAGTGTCTTAATTGCCCTATACATTTATTGATTGGGAAAAGAAAAGGGGCAATATTTTGTAGATTAGGTTTAGGTTGAACTTTGAAGATATGGATAACATAATTCCTAAATGGGCTACTGTTTGTTTGTGAAAATAGAATATACTAAGTTAGTAGTATAATATTAATTTAATATATATTTGCTATGTCGTCTATTCAAGTTTGTGCTGGAAGCATTCACAAGGCTACTTTATCATTTTTTTTATGATATCTTTATATCAAAGGACAAGACGACCATATTATATTATAACCAAACCCCATATCTAAAAGTAAAATGTGATTATTTTTTCCAAAAAAAATAATAATAAGACCAGATTAAGAATTATTTACGAGTCTTATTTCCTTATGTATAAAAAAAATTAATTACGAGCCTTGCAAATCCACTGGTATGAGTCATGAAGAAGGGCCCCTTTTTGTATTGTTTTTTCTCCTGATTGATGATGATGGCTTGCAGGATATTGATATTGATAGATATTGATATTGATAATTGATAATATTAATATTAATATTAATAATAATAATCTGAGGATGCCTAGTCTCCCAATGGCTGAGATTTTTGGACCGGTCAACGAATCTCGAGAACCATACATACGGAAATCTGATCTGTCAGAGGTATGGTGGTGATGGAGGCGGAAGGATGAAATGGTTTTTTAATTTAGAAAAATGTTTTGAATATTTTTAAATAATCTATTAGCTAAAATGAGACTTCTTTTTAGGGAAAATGCCAAAAAAATCTCTCCGAATACCCAAAAGGACAATTCAGGAACCTAAACTTCCAAAAGGACTATGAAGGAACTAATACTCACTTGACATTTTCAAATGTTGTGAAAAGACTAGATTGCCCTTAAGTCTTTTTTTTCTTCAACCTTCATCCCCACCCTCCCTCCTCCTTCCCCAGCCTCCCTCCTCCTTCCCTCAGCCTCCCTCCTCCGACCCCCTCCCCACTCCAGCCCCCAACCCACCCCACCCCCTCTCCCACATCGGCCCCACCCCCCCCACCCCACCCCCTCCCCACATCGGCCCCCTCCCCCCACCCCACCCCCCCTCCCCACATCGGCCCCCACCCCCCACCCCACCCCCACTCCCACATCGGCCCCACCCCTCCCACCCCACCCCCTCCCCACATCGGCCCCCTCCCCCCACCCCACCCCCCTCCCCACATCGGCCCCACCCCCCCCACCCCACCCCCTCCCCACATCGGCCCCCTCCCCCCACCCCACCCCCCTCCCCACATCGGCCCCCTCCCCCCACCCCACCCCCTCTGTGGGGGGCCGATGTGGGGTGGGGGGTGGGGTGGGGGGGTGGGGCCGATGTGGGAGAGGGGGTGGGGTGGGGTGGGGAAGGAGGAGGGAGGCTGGGGAAGGAGGAGGGAGGCTGAGGGAAGGAGGAGGGAGGGTGGGGATGAAGGTTGAAGAAAAAAAAGACTTAAGGGCAATCTAGTCTTTTCACAACATTTGAAAATGTCAAGTGAGTGTTAGTTCCTTCATAGTCCTTTTGGAAGTTTAGGTTCCTGAATTGTCCTTTTGGGTATTCGGAGAGATTTTTTTGGCATTTTCCCTTCTTTTTATATATGGCTAAAATAAGACTTCGTAAGTTTGCGAGGAATAATATTAACCCCACCTGTTTTTTCCAAATCATCTCATTATCCAGAAGACTAGAGTTTAGAAACGATGAAGAAAATGTTGGTATAATAAAAAGGAAATTAAACAATGAAGAAAAGAGAGTTGAACAAGTCGACAAGCCCCCACCATTACTCCCTATAGACCCATGATGCTCCCTATACTCCTCCATAACAATCTTCCTCCGTGGGGATGAAATACATGTGCTGGAGAAATGCGAGGAAGAAGGGAAAAGCTGCACACGTGGGGGGGAGGCTGTTTGTTATTTTTATATCCATAACCATACGCTGATATATAGCGCATAGTTGTTCATTTCTTTGATAAGGGATTAATGAATCGATGAAATGAAATGCTTCATCAATCTGATATAATTATATATGAGATACATATGAATATGTAGTCTATTTGGCTTCATCAATATGAATAAAGATAGTTAAAGTGGTCTTGTATTTAGGATCAAGGGGAGTATAAGATTTACTATTTGTTTGATTATAATCTAATCCTCTAACCCTTGACCCACAGTCTCGAATGAATGGGGATCACATTCCAAGCTCATTAATAAGATGAGAAATTGGTTTCTCATCACTAAAATAAAATCTGAGCCATTGATGGAAACAAATATGGTCATTAAATCAAACAAATCCAAACCTCACTTCAAACCTCTCCATCCCACCATGCTCAACCTCCCACAATCTCAACCCAACCCTCAGCGCCGGCGACAGTGACAATGGCGGCGGCGGCGTAGAGCTCTATCATATTACTCACTCTCTCTCATGTGCCCACACCTCCCCACCATGCCTCACTCGCACAATCTCAACCCAACCAACCCTCTTGCCCAGCAGCCTTAATGGGCTTCGCTGCCGCAGTTGTTGTCACTAACTAAGTAAAAAATTTAATTTTAAAGAGGTACAAAGATGTTATTGATGAACACTATTAACAACTAAAATAGCTTCATTAACAAGTGAATGAATAGTCAATTAACCTAACTGATATTAAATCTATTATTTAGACGTAGATGTAATTGTCGCTTTATTTCTTTTATTGTTGAAGGATTTATGTGGCTTATGTGTAACATTTAAAAATATATCCACTGACCACTATCCAAATACGTACATATTCACGTGTTTATAAAAAGTCTCTAACCTCGTCTAAAGCGCGTAGTCCTTGAATTCATTATCATGGGAAAAAGCAACGTGCTGATATGTTAATTACTTTAATTGTTTTTCATGCTCGTCAATATAACTCTATATATACAAGCCTAACATTACTTCTCCCAGTCAACCGTAAACATCAAATTCAAAAGGCCACAAAATCTGAAAGTTCAACCCCAGAAACTTTTTCATCACCATGCTCTTCAACTTCCTCAAGATGGTTTTCTACCATATCAAATGTGTTGTGGAGTTTCTTCTTTACCACCCATTTCAAAGCCTTCGTCTCCATCATCATCAGCCTCTTCAAGAGTTTCATCAGATCCTCACAAATGAAGGGGTCAAAACATGGAATCCTTGTGAAGGAGAAGTGGATTGTGCAGTATGTCTAAACAATATTGATGAAGGGGATGAAGTTAGAGTGTTGAGATGTGAACATGTGTTTCATAGAGATTGTTTGAATCAATGGGTTGCTCTCAGGAACTTTACTTGTCCTCTTTGTAGAGATTTTCTGGGTTCAGTGGTTAGGCATATCAATTGTGATGAGAGAGGAGATAACCTACATGTGCTTTTCTTTAAGTTTTGTTCTTTCTCTGATGATTCCGGCGAGCGTGATAACTGGTGGCTACGGTGAGTCAATAATAATTATATATACTCCCGACGGAATACCTGTAGCTGTATTTATATGTTACCTGATCCTACATAGGATTTATGTTAAATATATGAATGAATGTTTTTGCTTGTCCACAATATGTAATACACTTCATTTTGATTTTACGTCCAATTATTGCATATCTCTTTCTTCTTTCTTTCCTACACTAATTATTTATCCACTCTTTTGTTACTCATTTTTTCAAATAGTGAGCGCGTTAAATAGTCAAGAATTATCATTCTCAATAAATTATACCTAAATATTATGGCATTTTTGTGATATAGCTCAACATAAAATTTTCATATATGCGTGTCATTCTAAGTTACGCTAATATCATGTAAAAGATGGAAAAGAACCAAGGAAGGAATTAAGCTGTCTGCCCAATTTTGTTTTGGAAAATCTATATATCACTAATGGGAATTCTCTGTCAAAATATATGTTAGCGGCACAAGTGGAAGGGAAGTAGTGAACGCAATTTTTGTTAATACTCCCTCCGGTCCCTAATGTAAGAGCCCAAAATTTGAATGGTTTTGGTCCCTAATGTAAGAGCTCACCACATATTCTCTCCTCATTTAATGCATTTTTTCCTACTTTACCCCTAACTCTCTTTCATATTTATTAATGTTTATGTATTTCTCTCTCTTAAAAGTACCATAATATATAAATATGGGCAATTTTGGAAAAGAAGTATCAACTCCAGACACCCAACTAACATTCACATGTTTTCTTAAGAATAGCGTTTTTTTTACGGCTAGCTCTTACATTAGGGACCGGAGGGAGTAGTATATATATAAAAAAAGTATATGTATTAATTATTACACACATGACAAATGCTTGGATTTGTAGATTTTTAACATAATAAATTGAGGTTATTAACACATTGAAATGCAATATTGGTTCAACGTACGTAGCGTGGAATTATATAGTGATCGTTCTAGAAAGGCACAATGGAGCTCATGTTAGTTCAAGAGATTCAAGAATCGCAGAGGATCCAAGGTTGTGTCATGCATTAGTATAACAATGGCTTCCATGGGGAGTATCACTTTTCGACTTCCAGCTCACCCCCTCATTCCGTTTTTTTAAGGAGATTGTGCCAGAGATTTGTTCTCTTTGATATTTCTTTTTTTTTATCCATGATCAAGGTATCCCCTCACTCGATAAGTGAGAGACTAATCCCCCGCTGATTTGTAGGCACCTCAAAGGGTAGGACAGCTGGCCTAGGAGATTTAATGCTTCTCCATACCCAACGCCAATGATCGAACCCCAGACAATTGGTTAAGGGTGAATGAGTCCTTGCCACTCAACCACACACCCCAGGATATTTCTGTGTTAGTGTTTGGGTGATTTTTGAACTGAAATTATTATTATTATTAATAACTTTAATGACAAAGGGGAGCGAGGGAATCATGGGCCTCGTGTGGATGAGAGAGGGAGTAGTTTCTGAAAAATGGTGGGCTACCATGTGCTTTATTGTCCTTTTCAATCAGGGGTATGGGAATCTTTTCACAAATGCATTTTATTGCTCCTAAATCATTTGGGAGACATGGTGATAATTTGACGACTTTTAGGGACTTTCTAGAGGCCAAAAAAAAAGTAGTAAAATATCTACCTTGTGATGATTATGCAAGTTTCCGTAAAGTGAACCCCTTTTAGTATAATTACAGTCCAATGGTTTCATTAGTAAATGAAAGCTGATCTCATTATTAAGTTGACGAAATTGGATGGGCTAAAAGGAAGCTAAATAAACTACTTTAAAATATCTTTTCATCTTTTTTATGAAATTAATTTTCCTCATTTGTAAACAAATATATAATATGATTATACACAGAAATATTTCAAAGAAATTATACAAAATTTAGTTTACTTAAATAACTTATTTAGCTATATTTATCTCTTTAAGTTAGTTAATTATATTGGGTCTTGTATTTAGCACTGATTATGCTATCTTTTAAATTTTTTGTAACTCTCCTATATATCTTTAACTTTCAAATAGTGTTTTGCTATACATATTTTAGGGCTTGTGTTATTGGTTGGCTATAGTTGAAAACTAGATTCACAATACATGGAGAAAGGGACCTCTCCAATTCACCTACTCTTCTTCCTTCCACCACCCAAAAGAAATTATTTTTGAGTTCAATTATTTGTTTGACTTTACCTTTAGATTATTCTACATAATATTACTGACATTATGATATATTTTTTGACAAAAATGGTTTTGTTTTCAATTTTATATAGTTTTTCAAAGATTCATTACTTAATATTTTGTAGTTATTTTGAAGTTAAATTATCGAATCTTTGAAAAATTATATAAAATTGAAAATAGAACCATTTTTTATTTATCATATATCAAAATATCGCTAATATTGTGTAAAATTTACATGAAAGATTTTAGATAAGCTATATTATGTAGCCTAACTAAAATCTCTTACGACTTGTTTGGTTGGACGGAAAGTGGATGATGGAAATGGAAATGGAAATAGAAATGAATGTAAAGGGTTAAAGATGGAAAGTAGAGGTAAATTTGGTAATGATAAAGAAGTAAAGTTTGTGGAGCCCAGAAAAAGTGTGAGATGGAGAAAGAAAACTTGTGAGCCCCAGCATATATGAAAATTACCACATCCATTTCTCATTCTTAATTCCATTAAACCAAAACGGCCCTTAAGTTTAATTGTGTACATAGATGAAACTAAATTAATCAAGAACTTCATTTATTCGGTTTTATTAAACACAAAATCACTATTCAAATTGTTGGAAATATTTAATCAGATCCGCCCTCGATGGACTGATCGTTCAATTACTAAATCCGGCAGCCTTTAGGAAAGCAGATTAATCAGCATTAATATGTGATTGATGCTGATTGATTTGATTAGAATCAAATCTGTTGACAATTAAGCATTAATATGTGATTGATACTGATTGATTTTATTAGAGAATCAAATCAGTTATTATTGTTGATTGGTGTCATAATGACTGTAATAATGACGGTGATATTTCTACCTTTCTTAGTGGCACTCCTGTCACTATAAATAGAGGTGTCCCGTTCATTTGTCAGTAACCAAGAGTGTGTACTTAGACACCTCAGCACTCTGGCTTTCCTTCTCACGGTTTTTCCTGAGAGGGTGATTCGTTGTGCGAATCAAACCCAGGTTCTAGTAACATGTTTATGCGTGAGCTGAATCCTTCGGGATTCTTGGCTCCGAGTTCAAGTTTGTTATCACGGCTTTTGTTTGTTCTTGTTGTTAATTACAGGAACTCTGTCCGAGTTCGAGTTCGGGTTCGGGTTGAAGCTTTGGGATCCGGGAAAGCTCGTGGGCCGGGTACACAAAATTTCCTTCACAAATAAAACCCAGTTTTAATAAAAACTTCAATCAAAATATAAAAAGAAAGCCCTGTTTAGCACAATAACAATAAACTACATAAAAAGATACTACCTCCGGTCCTAAATATAGGACTTAATTGACTTTTTTTTGGAGAGATTAAGTTTGCGAAATATGTTATTAAATATGACATATTTGATATATTTTTAGATAATCCATTAGTTTATAGGTAAAATAAACTAGTCTAAGGGAAAAAATTAGGTAAATCAATTTATAATTAACTTATTTTTGTTTTTTTAGGATTTTCCAAAAGAGTCAACTAGGTCTTATACCGGAGGGAGTATTATTTATGTAGTTTCATTTTCAGAATATAGAAATCAATTCTCCTTATGGTTTTATTTCAACGATACAAGTATGAATATTTTTCAAACAAAAAATTACATAGCAAGAATATTGCTTGAAATTTAAATCCAGATAATTTGTTTACCAAAAATTTAGATTTTCTTGTACCAAAAACTTAGTTTTAGGGTTAAATGTCAATCAGGTTTAAATTTGGATTTTGAAGTTTGCTCTAGTTTTGAAATTCATGAATTCCCCTTCTCACACAAATATCTCCTCTAAGACATGAATTCAAAACCTCACATCTAATGGGACCTTAATTAATTCTTGAACAACATTTACTTGATAACAAAAGGACAGGAACAGAGTGTCCATCAATAATGATCATACGAAAATGTTGTTGAAGAATGAATGGACGGAACAGCCGCCATAATGGAATTTCTCAATAACATATACTATATATCTTACTTCGCTTTCTATAATATCAAAGTAGATTGAGTTGGTTGCTACTCTATTCTTTTGTCAAGAAGAAAACAAAAATGTGGTTGATAAATTGATATTTGAGTGAGAGGTTCCATACATTTACATTTGTAACCATGTAAAAATTATTCTTCATGTTTGTTTCGAAAAATCAGAAATAATATTAGGTCATAATACAATGCGTGCCCACAGTCCGTAGCAACATTCAACATCCATGAGTCCACTAAATGCTACAAGATAATATAAGGATGAATGATTTCCGTAACCAATCGAGAGGAAGGTACAAGAAGATATAGAATTCACACTTTAAGATGAACCATTACAAGTACAACCACTCGATATTTATTTTTGGGGAATATGGAAGAAACGTCCCACATATAAGAAGAATTTGAATCAAAATATTTATTATTCTTTGCATACAAAATCTAAAGAATACTACTTTTTTTTTGGCCATAAAAGAATACTACTTCGTTGTAGAAAAAGTTTTTCAATCATTCTCTTCAACAAACTTTGATAGGAACGTTTTTTCCAATGATCTCTATTTTATAATCAAATAATGGTTCGTTATGTGATAAAGCATTAAATGATGATCCTCTAAATTTAAGTTATGATTTGAACCAAATTTATAGAGTGCATTTTTTATCTCTTAATATTAGCACCATTTGTCTAGTTAATAAATAAATGTTAACTCGATGAATTTTGAATATAAATATATTGACTATAAAATTATGGTTGTCAAACCATTTAATGTAGAATTTTTATATATATTTTATTGATGTTGAAAGTTTGCATCAAATTTTATTGTTGATGTTGAAAGTTTGCATCAAAAACATGTTTATGTTTTATTTCCAATGTGGCCTATCATGTGGAAGGAAAAGTCCAAGAAGAGAAAGAGGATTGCGACGAGGATATGGATTGCAGCCTCTCGATTGATCAAACTGCCTATTTTAAAATACTAGATACTCTTAAGATTGGAATTTCCGAATTAAAAGTTAAGCTTTTCGTCAATATTGGTTAATTTCAGTTTACAATATTAGCATTTAATTGCAAGGGTGATGCTTAAATCCGTGAAGCCAGTATATTGATATTGAGGACTAAAAATAAATTTATAAATTTATGGATTCAAATAAAAACTTGAAGTGATTAAAAAAACTAAAATTTAATGAAAATTTAAAGAGTCAATAAACGTATAAATTAGGAAACAAATTAGAGAAAATCTATTTGCTGGGTAGTTTATTTTTATTTAATTTTTACTTTGGTATATGTATATTGTTTTTTTTTCTCCGAACCAATTAATTAAAATTTCCCTAATATCATAGTTAACCTCTGCAACTTTATTTTGTTGGTAGTATTAATCCCTTTATAAAAGTTAACATAGAGAATTTAATTAGAAAAATATACACAGGCCAAAAATTAAAGGTAGAAGCTAAAAAAGTATAGGCATGGTATACATATGGTGTTTTCCGAAAACAATTTTAATAAAATCTTATTTTTCTTATTCAGCATGTCTGATGAAGGTGTCATGAGTCATGACCAGTGTAAAATACCAAAATATCATACTCTAATTTGATTTGGATTCCATATTTTAGTTTGGGTTTGTTCCATAAATTAGTTTGTTTCTAATTGAAGGTACTGATATTCGTGGCACTAATAATGAACATTTAATGTGAGACACTGATACGTCTCAATCCTAGGAGCAATTTGCACCACATTAGCGGGTTTATTTAGTAGAAGTACTTATAGTTTTAGATTGTTTATGTTAATACTTTTTTTTCCAATATTTTCTATATTTATTATGATACTTTTAAGAGAGAAAAATAAATAAGTATTAATAAATATGAAAAAAAGTTAGAGGTAAATTAGGAAAAATGCATTAAATGAGGAGAGACCAAAACCATTCAAATTTCGGCTCTTATATTAGGGACCGGAGAGAGTATCATTGTAACGGTTCATGGTCCGGTACAAAGCTTTGTGTTTTTCATGTATAATTTTCCTTATGTTTGAATAATATTATTGTTCTGGTAAAAAAAATAATATTTGGTTGATGCAAACATTTGAGAAAGCAAAATGTAATTGAAAATTATGCAGTATTTTATTCTCGAAATAATTACAGAAAAAAAATCCTCTGTTTTCAGTGTGATATGGGAGTAACGATGAACGAATATGGAATGCTACGCGCGTTGTGCCCGTTTTCCAAAATTGTTTATGTTAATATTATGAAATGTTTTCATTTTCTTTTCTGAAAGTTTCTCCCCGCTTCCACTCATCTTTGCCGCCTAAGTAATCCAATACTTCACATTTCTCTCACACCCCACATCCCACTCACACCATATAATTCCCCCCTCCCCCATAATTTCCTCCTCATCAACCCCCAAATCTCTATTTCTTTTGGTGAGAAATATCTCTATTTTAAATCATAAGAAATTTAATAAAATTAAAAAAGTCAATAATATTATATTTTTTTAATCATAAAAAACTCCTATGATTTATGTCTAAGACTTTCAGAGTAGATGATTGAATTTGTAAGTGTATATTATATGAAATGCCTGGAAGCTCATGATGTTTCATGTAATGAACATTATATACATCGATATCCAAAAATGGTTTTTCATCTATCTGAATTTTGAGCTTGGTCGTATTTTAAAAATCATTCATCATTAATATTTATGACTCATCAATATTTACTGATAGTCAATTTTATTTTTTTGTAATGCAACCATTTTATTCATACTTCCTCATATGAAGATATATACAAAATTATCAAGTGATAATTAAGTTTTTTTAGCCACTATAATGCAAATAAGTAATGCAACCATTTGTTTTTTTAACAAGTAATTTTATGATTAAATTCTTGAAAGGTACATATAATATTGATATTCATACATATCAATATTATACTATCAATTTTATCAATTTGTGTCTTTATTAATTTATATTATCAATTAATTTATCAATCAATGTCTGTTTATTAATTTATACTATCAATTTTATTCTTGCATTATAGCTGGATGGGGCAACATTGATAATTTTTTTGATGAAATTCTTGAAAAGTATGTTTATTCTATAAATTAAGGCAATACATTCCAAAAAAGGCTACTATATCATATATTATTATTTAAAATAAAGTTTGTTTTTAATGCTAGAGATTTGGGGGTTGATGAGGAGGAAATCATGGGGGAGGGGGAATTATATGGTGTGAGTGGGATGTGGGGTGTGAGAGAGGTGTGAAGCATTGGATTACTTGGACGGCAGAGATGAGGGGAAGCGGGGAGAAACGTAGAGAAAAGAAAAGGAGGGGTCCCGAACCGCCTCTCTTCCATCCTCTCTAACTTTTTGGATGTTGGTGATCTTTTCTCTCGTCGTTGTAGTAGTTTTTTCATCGGCATCTCCTTCCCCATTTCATGCCGGGAAAGAGACGTCTGTAACTGTCATTGGTCTGTTTTTACATTTCCTTCGATTTTAAATGATTTGGCCTGGTGACATGTCTATGCTAAAATAAATTGGTCTGCGAGTTTCAAAGACAATAGGAACTTTTTCTACCCAATCTTCATCTTATGTATTAGTTTCGTGGGTATGTTTGTTTCTGTGAGATCTACTAATGAAAGTTTTTCAAAAACCAAATTTATTGGTTCATTGCCGATAAAGAGTTGTGAATCCTTTAGAATGACTCTACTAACATTCACTACTCAATGACTATTTTACTGGTGACGGCTTTTTTCTACCCACAAATTCTCGTGAATAAAGGAGATGGTATAGGGCTTTTGCGACAGTGGCGGCTCACTCCTACCCATATTTACCTTTTTAGGGTTTTTATGTATTATTATTTCAATTTTTTCAGACTTATTTTGTATTCCAATTTTTAGTTTAATAAAATCGTCTTAAAAAAATCTAGGCGTAATTATGAATCTACATTTATCTTAATCAAAAAGAAAGAAAGAAAGGAAGCTCCTATTCCATAGTTTGGCTGCAATAAAATAGTAAAATGATAGGCATCTTACTTTTACCACCAAAACATAGGAAACTAAAAATATGTGGCAATTAAGCCGTACGAACAAGGAGCAAGCTCATCTGCATTGTTTCTGTTCCACCACATACTTTCAGACGAGAGGAGACAGAGAAGTAACAAAATTTTTCTAATTTTCTCTTCAAATATGAGGGTAAACATATATAGGACGGATAAGATGGGATGAGTCCCACACTCCATTTCTCTCACTTTCTTCCTCCAACTTATTATTACTCATCCAAATGAAAAACCTTTATTATTATTCTTCATTCGTTGAGAATAATACGTTCAGATCCTAAGAAAGACAAATCAATACTGCAAGATACATTAAAATATCAAAATTATGTACAAGTCTCGAGGGACATATAAGAGTAATATAATGCACTTGTGAAATTATAGTTTTTTTTAGTACAACTTTCCCTACTTTTTATGTTCTTATAATAGTTAATTAGTTATATAAAATTGTTTTTGAAAACAGGTTCTATGTAGAAAAAAGTAAAAATAGTTGATTGGATGATTGGTTTCTAAAATTTATATTTTAGAAATATCAAAACTTATTTAAAATAATTATCAAACTCTATAATTAGAGAAAAAAAAAAGAAAAAAGGTCTAAAAAGTGAAAAACATTATCAAAGTTGTTCTGATTTTTGTATTTTTTACGGCACTACTTTATTATTGATAAAAAAGAAAACAAACAGATGTTTGATAACTTGGTATTTGATCAAATGTTTCTGAATGCTTGTCTTTTAAAAGTATAAAGAGTAACGGTTCAAACATTAAGTTTACAGTGTGAGAATTAGCGAGCTTTCCCCCATTGTGAGCCTATACATTCCCACAAATCAGATTAGTTGGTTGCTAGTAGCGCCGAATATTGATGGATAAATAAAAAATATTACTTTAAATTTTGATGCAATAAATTATTGATGTATGAATATTTTTGCAAACAAGAAACTGCAGATAAAATACGGTTAATATGCAAAAATACCCATATGATTATGTCTAAAGCGTAAAAATACTCATGTGATTTTTTTAGAGCAAAAGTAACCGTAACATTTCAAAACGGAACAAAAGCACTCATCACCCATAGTTTGTCTAACTCAAATACAGATTTGTTGCTAAAAAAAATCTTGAATCTAGATTTTTTACGCCAACAACTTAAATTTTTGAGTTAGCCATCAACCAGCGTGCTTAATTTTTATTGGCTGATGAATTCAAGAACAATGTTGAATTAATAAAGGATAAGAACATAGTGATGATACATAAATAAATGCTGCTGCAAGATGACTGGAACTTGGGAGCAATAGCCGCCTTATAATATAAGTTATTGTTGTTGAAAAGTCATAAATGCCAAACTAAACTAAATTTGAGAGGGTGCATGCAACTCTTATTTAATTTATGTGTATTATTTAGGAGGCCTGAGATGGAATTTTACCATAAAAAAGATCAAACGGAATTTAACAAGAATTACCCGCGGATTTTTTCCATCATAAATTCTGTCTCAAATTTTACTTGTCTGACGAACTTTGAGACGGCCACTATTGATAGAATATGAGATGGTCAAATTCTGCCACAAAATGCTTAACATAGTAAGTGTTTCTATAATTAATTGATAATTTATATGTTAAATAATAATTTATTATATAATATCGTTTTAAAAATGTAGTTCTATAATTATAATGATAATTATTAATTAGTTATATATATATATATATATATATATGTATAATATGATAAATTATTAATATAAATAGTCTTTTTGAATGAAAATAAATTTAAATTTGTAATATATATGAATTTATATGTGCTTAAGATTTTCACTAATATAAGTTTTAAAAATGAAGTTCTATAATTATATGATAACCATTATATGATACTCCCTTCCATTCTAAATATAACATTGATGACTCCCCATATTTAGTGGTTTTAGGAAATATTTTGTTGTATTTGGGGAGTCATTAATTAAGTAATTAAGAGATTTTGGTGTGAATTAGAAATATATTATTTGGGAATTGAAATAGGAAACTTGAAATAATAAAAGAAATATTTTAATGGGAAGTTTCCTATTATTGAGATTATGTGATTGAGTTATTGTGATTATTTCCTATTTCTTTCTCTTCATGAATGCAGATTTAATGAAAAAGGAAATAAAGAGAAAAGGCTGATTTGATTATGTGCAAGAAAAGGAAAGAAAAGAAACTTAACATGCAAGACAAAGACAATATGGTGTTGGGTTATACTATTATATATACACATGCAACTCATGAGAAGAGGAGGCTGGTCATAATTCTTCCCATTCGGCTAGAGATATTCACGCCAAAAAGAAAGAAGGAAGTTAAGCACGCGAGCTGGAGACGCACACGAGGCAAAGAAGAGAAGAGAATTGAACGCAAGGAGAGAAATTACAAAACACACAAGGCTGCACGCTGAACGAGAGGGAGGAATTGTGTTGATTCAATCATTCATATAGCAGGACCCACAACACCTCCATTCACAATCAGTTTGCACGCACATTCACTGAAGAAGAAAAGGAAGAAATCCATTGGGATCAAGTTGTAATGTTTGGTATTTTGATTTGATTTGAACTTTATGTGTGACTCATTTCCTTTTAAAATCTAGAGTACTATGAACTCTTGTTTGTAACTTAGTATTTTATTTCCCACTATTTAGTCATGGTTAATTTGATCTAGTTTATTTAATCTTGCTATTATTGATTAACTTGTTTAGTGCTTGATCACCATTAGACATGTTTAGGGAATTTAGAATTGGACTCGAAAGAGGGAATTTTAAATAGACCATGGGATTAAATAGTGTAGGATTAGATTTTTTATCTGATTTTGCGACTAGGATAGATATATACCTAGAAGCCTTACATAGTCACATTAGAGCGGTACCGGTATTAATTGGCTTAGTAAATTAGTGCAAGACATTGTGTAATTAAGCTAGGCAAGGATATATGTGGAAACCGAAAGACATTTATAGACACTAGTACTCTAGATTAGCTAGTTGGATTAATTCATAATTAATTTAGTGGGAATAAAATCTAAGAAGCAGATAAGGGATTGGTGGCTCTAGGTTTTTCTTTTGACTCGTGAATTTCTTTTGTGTGAATATTTGATTTATTTATTTTCTTAGATCATAGATAATTAAAATCAATTTTCTTGTATTTACTCAACTTGAATGAAAATAGGAGATCTAATGCCTAGTTATTAATTGTCTGAGTCTCTGTGGGATCGACCTTGATTTACCACTTTACTAAAATACGATCCGTACACTTGCGGAATTTTTATCAAAATTTTGGTAGCATCAAACATCGATCTAGTTGAATGTTTTTAGAAAATCCTAAGAAAGTAAAATATAAGTCACTTATAAATTGTTTTACTTAATTTTTTCCCTTAAACTAGTTTAGTTGACCTATAAACTAATAGGTAATCTAAAAATATATCAAATATGTGATAATTGAATAAAGTCAACTAGGTCTTATATTTAGGATCAGAGGAATAAATGATTAATATGATGAATTATTAATATAAAAAGTCTTTTTCAATGAAAATAAATTTATATTATATATATATACAAATTCAGGACCTTACTTAGGTCAAGTTCTTCAATCCAGGTTCTCCATTTCTCCAATTAAAAAGGGATAGCTGGTCATTAGATTGAATGGATGGTTGTTATAAAAGGACACGTGTCATTCCTATATTAAAAGAACTTGAGAACCCGGAGAAAAGAACTTGATGTAAGTTTTTCCCATAAATTCACATGTGTTTAAGAATCTCAATAATATATAATAGTATATGATAAAAAAATTAATAACACAATGTTCAACTAAAATATAAAATAAAAACACCAATTTTAAATTTTTGAATAAGAAATATATTAATCATTAAAAATGTACATAAATAATAAAGATGTAAAAATAATTAATATTAAATTAATTCATTCATAAATATACAAATATTTTGTATTTAAAACTTAAAAAAATATTTTATATTTTTTCTTTAAAATGTTATATATATAAACACACATATGCATTAAGGGTTAAAAATCATATTTGCCCTGAAAGTTTTAGGCAATAATCAATTTTGCCTTGTAAGTTTTTGGAAAAAACTTACTTGACCTCAATTACATCCATTACCCAATAAGAATTTGACACATGTCCAACTTACCCCATACACAACTAACACATGGAGGAGAGAGAAAAGAAGGAGAAAGTGGTGTGGGGTAGTTAGACATGTGTCAAATTCTTATTAGCTTAATGGATGTAATTGAGGTCAAGTATTTGAGGTAAGTTTTTTCCTAAGTTTTTTTGATCAAATTTACCCCCTAGAGTATACAAAATGGATCAATTTAACTTCCACATCCCACAAATAATGACACCTCATCCTCCACATCCCACAAATAATGACACCTCATCCTCCACATCGAGCGTTCATACATCTCTTCATCATCTTCTTCATCCCTCCCTCTCCCACCACCACCCCCTCTTTCCCTCCTCAACACCCCCCCCCCCCCAAATTCCATACTAAATAAAAATGAGAACACATTAAAAGGATCACTCTAATGAAGGAAGAATTTCCTCCCAAACTTGCTAAGGCAGCTTAAATTAAAAAAGAGGGCGTCTGAAATTTCCTCCCAAACTTGCTGCTCAACTCTCATACACATCAAAACGTGAAAGCCATTCCGAGGAATGAATTCATGTAAAGATAAAGAATAATATTTTGGAATCCTGTTATAGTGATGGGGATGATTGGATTTGAATATTTCCAGGATTCATGAATATTTTCATCCCCACAATGGTAATGTCTTCTTTGGCCATGGGTTTCTTGGAGAAGATGTTCATGGCCAGAAGAAAGATCACTCTTGGAAGGTTTCATTACAATTACAAATTACTCACAGAGAAGCCCCAGAAACTGTTGGAGAATGAGATGAAAATTGGAAATAAAATAAAGAATGAGTGCAGCAAAAGTTATGGCATAAGCAATGGAAGCCAAGAAAATCCTTCTCGTTATTCAGCAACATTGAAAACGTGGAGTACATAGCACATGATATATCACCATCATGTTCCTAAATACATGGAAACAGATAAAAGCAAAAAACTGCCAAAGAAATAAAAAGAGCAAATCATATAACTAATCCTAAATAAGTGCCAAGGAAATCTAACCAAATGGCCGGCCACCTTCCTAATTTATTAAACAAATAATTAAAAAACTAATGTAGCTTGAATTACTCTTCAACACTCCCCCTTAATTCAAGACTGCAAACTCCAAGTAATCCTTTAAAATGGTAGAACTTTTCTTTGGATAAGGCCTTTTGTTAGAACATCTGCTAAGTTCTCATGTGTGCTGCAATATTCCAGTGAAATAAACTCTTTCGCTACTAAGTCTCTGATGAAATGGTAGCGAATGTCAATGTGCTTGGTTCGGCTATGGAATGTTGGATTCTTAGTCATGGAGATTGTTGCCTTATTGTCGCAAAAAATCTCTGTTGCTCCATCTTGTTTTAACTGCAAATCGGCTAACATCCTCCTTAGCCAAACCGCCTGACAAGCTGCTGAGGTGGCTGCAATAAACTCAGCTTCAGAGGTAGACAATGCTACAGTAGCTTGTTTTTTTGAACTCCAAGAGATCACTCCTGAACCTAGAGTGAAAACATTTGCTGAAATACTCTTTCTGTCATTCAATGAACTAGCCCAATCACTATCAGTAAATCCATATAGCTTGACATTAGGAACTTTAGAGTACCAAATACCATACTCCATAGTCCCAACAATATAGCGTAGGATTCTTTTTGCTGCTCCATAATGCACCTTTGAAGGTTTTTGCATAAACCTGGAAATAACACTAACTTGAAATGCTATATCAGGTCTAGAATGAGTCAAATAAATTAAACCTCCAACCAAGCTTCTAAACCTTCTTGCATCTGCCAAATCTTCTCCATCTTCTTGCTGCAATTTTTCATTTATATTCATGGGAGTAGCTGCTGGTTTGCAATTAAGCAAGCCAAACTTATTGAGAAGATCTCTAGCATATTTCTTTTGTGAAAGAAATATTCCATCCTTGTCTTGATGAACTTCAAGACCAAGAAAATATTGTAATAAGCCCATATCAGACATCTCAAACTCACTCATCATTTGAGACTTAAATTCATCCACAAGAATAACAGAGGAACTAGTGAAAATGATATCATCAACATAGAGACAAACAATGATGAAATCATTACCTTCCTTTCTCACGTACATGGTGGGCTCATTTTCACTTCTCATGTATCCCTTTTCTTGTAAATATCCATCAATTTTGCTGTACCAAGCACGAGGAGCATGCTTCAAACCATACAATGCCTTTTTCAACGTATACACCTTTGCTTCATTGCCCCTTTTTATAAAACCTTCTGGCTGTGCCACATAAACTTCTTCATGAAAGTCTCCATTAAGAAAAGCTGATTTGACATCAAATTGATAAACTTGCCACTGTGATTGTGCAGCCAATGCTAAAATCAATCTTATAGTTTCAAATCGGGCTACTGGAGAAAATGTTTCTTCAAAATCAACACCATATTTCTGTGCATAGCCTTTTGCCACAAGCCTAGCCTTGTGCTTCTGCAAACTCCCATCTGCAGCAAACTTACTTTTGAACACCCACTTAAGGCCAATTGCATTTTTGCCTTCTGGTAGGTCTACCATCTCCCATGTTTCATTCTTCTCAATGGATTTCATCTCCTCCTCCATTGCTCTTTGCATTCTTTCTTTCCAGCTACTTCTTCAAAGCAAAATGGATCTGAAACAGTAAGAGCAAACTCACAGGTATATATGTCATTGTAATACATAGGATTAGGCTTTGAGATCCTTGTTGATCTCCTCAATGACATGGAGGTGGAAGGGGGCTCCTCAAAATCTGTAGATGCATCTGCAATAGGTAGTTCTTGTCCTTCTTCTTGAGGACCTTCAATAGGAATTTCAGGTTGCACCTGCTTATCACTCCAATCCCAACTAGCAGATTCATTAAACATAACATCTCTACTTATGGTAATTTTGCCACTTACAGGATCATATAGCTTATATGCTTTAGATTCATGACTATAGCCAATAAAAATATTCTATCATCAAACTTTCTAGAATAAGTTTTAATCAAAGCATAAGCTATACAACCAAAGACTTTTAAGTGGCTTACCGTTGGTTTTCTACTTGTCCAAGCTTCATATGGTGTCTGGTCACGAACAGCTTTTGTGGGAGATAGATTTAGAAGGTAGACTGAAGTTGCTATTGCTTCTGCCCAGAATTCAACAGGAAGGCTTTTCTCTTGCATCATGCTTCTAGCCATTTCCACCACCGTACGATTTTTCCTTTCAGCAACACCATTCTGCTCTGGCGTATATGGTGCTGTAAGTTCTCTGGAAATCCCATTCTCCTCACAAAAATCATTAAATTCAGCAGAAACAAATTCACCTCCTCTATCTGTTCTAAGTGTCTTAATCATAAGACCACTCTTTCTTTCTACAACAGCTCTAAACTTCTTGAATTTCTCAAAAACTTCAGACTTGGATTCTATGAAGTAAACCCAAGACATGCGACTGCAATCATCAGTGAACAATAAAAAATATCGACTACCACCAAGAGACTCACGGCTCATAGGCCCACATAAATCAGCATGAACCAATTCAAGACATTCAGAGGCTCTCCAAGCCTTACCAATAGGAAAAGAGTTTCTACTCTGCTTTCCATAAACACATCCTTCACAAAATTCAAAAGAATCAGGTTTTGGCAAACCAAGAACCATCTCTTTATGATGCAACAACTTCAAGGCATTTAAATTAAGATGCCCAAAACGTAAATGCCACAACTTTGTATCATCATCACTTCTAGCAGACAAAGCATATCTCTCAAGCATAGAAACATTCAAAGGAAACATCCTATTTTTAGCCATAGGAATTTTAGCAATAACTTGCCCAGATTTCTTATCTGTGATGGTGCAGCAACCATCATCAAATAGAATCGAATGATTATTAATCATCAATTGCCCAACACTAAGCAAATTATGAGATAGACTAGGAACATGCATAACATCATGTACATTTTTAGCATTACCTTGACTGGTTTTAATGCTAATAGTACCTCTACCTTTAACTTGAATATGCTTATTGTCACCAAGAGTTACTTCTGACTGATGTGAATCATCAAGCTCCTTAAACAAGGATATTGTTCCTGTCATATGATTAGAACAACCACTATCAACAAACCAAACATCATCGGTTTTCTCCTTTTCACAAAATAAAGCCATGAATAGCTTATTTTCATCATCAACATTATCTGCAAAATTTGTTTGATTGTTCTCATCATCCTCCTGTTTCTTCTAGCAGTAAGCCTGTTTGTGACCAGGCTTTTTACAATAATGACATGTGATGATTGACTCTTCATTAGAATGTCCTCTGCCTTGGCCTCTTCCACCTCTGCCACGACCTCTACCACGACTTGCACGACCCCGACCGCGACCCCGACCAGTAAAGTTTTCACCTGACTTTACTTGAAAAGCTTTCTCCTCTTCCTTTTCCTTTGATCGCACCAATCGTTCTTCATGGGCTTGCAAGGAACTCATCAACTCATCAAATGAGTATTCGGATAGGTCATGGGCTTCCTCAATTGCAGCAACTATGTGATCAAATTTTCCAGTTAAAGTTCTCAAAACTTTACCAACAACAATTTCATCAGACATAGTTTCTCCATAAGACTTCATCTTAATAACAAGAGAGGAAACTCTAGAGAGATAAGTTTGAACAGATTCATCACTTTTCATCTGCAAATTTTCGAATTCACGACGTAAAGTTTGTAACTTTACCGTCATTACTCTTGAGGAACCTTGAAACTCCTTCTTCAAGGTCTGTCAAGCCTCAAAAGATGTCGTTGCTGCTGCAATTCTTGAGAAAATCGTCTCATCAACAGCTTGTTGAATTAAGAATAATGCTCTAGCATCCTTCTTCTTAATTTCTTTAAGTCGTTCTGCTTCATCCTCGGTTGGATCAATAAGATCCACAAACTCATCGCTCACCAAGTCCCAAAGATCTTGAGACATGAAGAGGGTCTTCATTTTTATACTCCAAAATTCATACTTTTCTCCAGAAAAGATGGGTAGGAAGGGATGTGAAGAGAAAGAACCGGTGTTCAAGTTAATGGTCATTCTTACTCTCTCACTCAAGTGTTTCTCGTTTCTCATCCACTCAAAAAAGCAAAGAAAATATTTGCTTTAAACCCCAGAAATTGTTTCTCACAAATTCCCAATGGACCCAACTCACTTGGCCAAAGGATCAAGATGGCTCTTATGCCAATTTGTTGGAGAATGAGATGAAAATTGGAAATAAAATAAAGAATGAGTGCAGCAAAAGTTATCGCATAAGCAACGGAAGCCAAGAAAATCCTTCTTGTTATTCAGCAATATTGAAAACGTGGAGTACATAGCACATGATATATCACCATCATGTTCCTAAATACATGGAAACAGATAAAAGCAAAAAACTGCCAAAGAAATAAAAAGAGCAAATCATATAACTAATAAGTGTCAAGGAAATCTAACCAAATGGCCACATTCCTAATTTATTAAACAAATAATTAAAAAACTAATGTAGCTTGAATTACTCTTCAACAGAAACAGATGAAGGCAAAGGTAGGTTCGAATAAATAATCTCTTTGATTTAAATAATTTATCTAGCACCTTTACTTTAGCTGAAAAGTTGGATTTTTATTTTTTTGAAATAATTTAGATCCAGATGCGGAGGCGATTGTACTGCTAAGAAGAGGAGGAGGGGGCGGGGTGAAGAGGGAGAGAGGTGGTAGTGGAGGGAGAGAGAGATGGAGAAGATGATGAACTGACATGACGTTTGATATAGAGGATGATATAGTATTACATGTAAGGATAAAATTGATCAATTTAACATACGTCTGGAGCAAATTTGATCAAAAAAAAACTTTTACGGCTAAATTGGTCCTTATTACCTGAAACTTAGAGGGTAAATATGATCTTTAACCCTATGCATTAAAGAATATGAGGATTATTTTAGGTCAACCGGTATAAGGCGCTGGCATGCACAGACTTTACACTGGGTCCCAAAATTAATAAAATTTGTGATGTGGATATGTCGCCACATAGTGACGTGGCACGGACAATTGGAGTCATCGGGCAGTGATGTTGAATTGTTTGTATAATAAGAAAATATATAAACTTCATGATGAAGACAGAAATTCGGTCTCAAAATTTGAGGAATTGTATTTGACACGAAAGTCGTTCCTTCTGAAATTCTGTTCCATTTTAACTCCATTTTCGGTGAAAAATAAATTGTAATGTCTTCTACATTTACTACTCTTGTTCAATTTCTTTCATCAACTTTCCATTCCCAGATTCCATCCCACAATATTAATTGTACCTATATCATAGATTCATAGCTTGAAAAAAGAAATTATTCTGGGTGTCTGAATGTTAGTGATAAATTAATATGCTTCCTTGTTTAACTTTTTCATCTATTTCAAAAAAGAGATTAAAACTAATAAATTTTGGATTTTGTATAAATTTCTAAGTTAATTTCAAATGAATGGTCTCGATATCCATTTAATATAACAGGGAATTGCGTATAATATGTTAGTTTTATCAATTTAGTATATGTATAAAAGTAATATAAATCCAAGGACTTATAATGTTTCATTAACTTATGCATACATATAATTTTCATTTTCATATTTGAAAAGTATAAAAGTACAGTATCTATAACTTTTATTTGAAATGTTATATGTGTGTGTGGGCGCGCGCTTGTTAATAAAGAATTTAAGGATTATTATAACTCAACAGGTAAAGGCTCATGCGGTTAAGGTCAAGACTTTGAATCTTCAGTTAGTCTCAGGATACATCCGATAGTGATGTGGCTGTTTTTGTTATCACGAAAACTAGATGGTATACCCCGGGCAATGCCCAGGTAGCATTGATTCTTAGGAGGTAAACTGTACTTAATCTAAAAAAGGGAGACATTAGTTATAGTTAATTTATTCATGGTCAGAAAGAGTAGTGAAGTTGCAAATTTCTTTTTTTTGATCAAATTTCTAAGGTAAAGGAATGCACATATAATTGGAAGGCAGGTGGTTAATAAGCATATAAAAGGAAAACACAACCTATACATTGATATGCTAAAGGAAAGAAAAAGTACAATGGAAAATGGTAGATTAATTGCTAACATTCCAAAAAATTTCTATGAAAGCGAGTTTGAGACAAAGTAAAAAAATACATCAAATGATGAAAGAATGTAAGGGTGAATTCTTATATTTCGAAAAAATTAATTTTAATTTTGGGCTCTTATATTACGGATCAGAGGGAGTATTATTCTTTGATGATAACGATAACAATAATAAACTCCTTATCTTTAATTATAATATGAAAACAACCACTTTGTTTTATTCATATAAACTATAAAAAAATAAAATTATTTAATGTGTCTCAAATATATTTTATTTTCCAACTTTATCTCTACTGATAAGATAGGATGTATAAGCAAAATAAGGATAGAGTTTGTAGCAAAGAAGATCAAGAACAAAAACCTAATTGCATATGTAAAGTCAACAAAGGACAAAATTGTAAAAAACATATTAAATTGTGATGGATACAAAAACATAATTTTTTTTTTAAAAAAAGACTATTTTCTAAAAAAATATTATAATTAATTTAGAATTTATATTTGAAATTTCCTATATATATTATATAATATATATAATATAAATATAATATATAAATATAATAATAATAAATATATAAATATAAAAGGGAGTGGATGGGGAGAACACTGTTAATCTCCCCACTCCCTTTATATATATACTTCCTCCGTTCCTAAATATAAGATCACTTTAGGGAGTAGAACTTATTTCTAAATATAATATCACTTTATAATTTTACTCAAGTTTTCCCCAAATTACCCTTATACTCTCTTCACCCAAAAAATAGTGTTTTGAAGGTGAGAGCATATTTTTAAAACTTAGGTGAGGGGTATTTTGGAAATTTCATGTAATCTTAACTCATTGGAATATCTTCCATAATCTCTCCTAATTTACTAAAGTGATCTTATATTTAGGAACGGAGGGAGTATATGATAATTCTTTTGGCTAAAATCTTATTATTATTTATTAACTAATAATAAGCCTTCAGAATTACTTAAATACTTATAAATATATAAATATTTGGACATACACACCATCTTATGTCTTTCTCCCATATATATTTTTGGACCGAACGATATATACACACACACAATATAAGGGAACCAACCACACCATCTACGAATAAAACCGATGGTTTTTGCAATTATCTCCTGCACACATCCAGAACAAAATAACAAATATATCTTCCCAATAAAGCAACCCAGTGAACGGCAGACACGCAACTAATTTCAGAGGTTGTAAAATAAGAAACCACAATATGTTCAGAAAATTATAATATTTTAAATTTTCAATTATAATATTTTAAATCAAAAGGTGATGCGACAGTCGCTACAATAGTAAACCAAAGAAAACGACGCTTTCAAGTTGCGTTTAGAGTAGTTTAGTGGAAGAGTTTTATAAGATAGGGAATATATATAAACTTTACGATGAAATTTGAGACAGAAGTTTGCATTGGTCTCAAAATTTGAGGCAGTATTTGAGATAAAAAGTACTTCTAAAATCTTGTTACGTTATGAATCCATCACAAGTCCCGTGAGCATTAAATAAAATTATATCAAAATTCTATGTTAAATAAACTGTTATTTTGACTGGCCAAAAAAAATAAATATAAACTGTCATTTTGTATAGTATTCGTCCTTTATCAACCTCATATTTCTTTCATCAAATTTCATCCACCAATTCCTTCCCACAATATTTTAACTGTGCCTAATATAAATTATAGATTCATTGCTTGTAATTATGAATCATTTAGGGTGTCTGAATGTTAGTGATAATTCAGACCTATCCTTTAATGCTTTCTTATTTTACATTTTCATCTATTTTAAAAAGATTAGAAAACATATAAATTTTGTATGCTTTAGAATTCTTTCATCAAGTTCATCATATCTCTGACGTGGAAATGAATATCCTTTAATTTCTTATTAAAACTGATTCCCACTATCCTATCCCATAACAAAGTCACTTCCAAAAGGCGACATCAATGTGTCTATATAAACAAGCCCTACCATGAATTCCAAACACTCTTGAATACACAAAAGCTGCAAAGTAAGTAGCTTGAAAACAACTAATATGAATACTAGAGTTGAAGTCATCATGAGATTTTCTATTCGACTAATCAGCCTTGTCTTCAAATTTTTCAAGCTAGCTTTTCACAATTTCATATGGGTCTTAGAATTCCTCAGCTACCACCCATTTTACAACCTTCGTGTTCATCATCACCACCATCACGATCAACTTCTTCTTGAGCAAGAATTTCATATGGTGTCAGAAGAAGAAGAACGAGTCGAAACATGGCGTTCTCATCATGAAGGAGAAGAAAGAGAAGAAGTGGATTGTGCGGTGTGTTTGAACAACATTAGTGAGGGAGAAGAAATTAGAGTGTTGAGATGTGAGCATGTTTTTCATAGAGATTGTTTGAATCAATGGGTTAGCCATAGGAATTTCACTTGTCCTCTTTGCAGGGATTTTATGGGTTCTGGGATTAGCTCTATTTTTAATGATGTGGGAGGAACAAGAGATGTGATTTTATTTAGGTTTCCTGGTTCTGATTATGGTGATCCTGACAACTGGTGGCTTCGCTAAGTTTATAGGATAGATAAGAGCAATAAGAGCATCACCTTCGATATGTGTATGTATATATACCATGTATGATGGGTTTGTTGTAAAATCTAATCAGGATGCTCATCTCATGGCTCTGAAATATGTTAGATTCAAGAGTACACATACACTGTACAACTCCAAGTGAATAATATATTTGATTTTCCTTGTGAGATATATATCATAAATCAAATTTATTCAATTAATTTATGGCAAAGGTAGGTAAAAGTTACCCCATGGAAAATCTTTTCGAGAGTTATTTGACTCAGAATATCGGTTATGGTCAAAAACAAAAATCAGAATATCGGTGCAAACGTTTGTTATAAAATGAAAAAGAATAAAGGTATGCTCTGTGTATATGAAATTCGTAAAGTACCTGTATTTTTTTGTGCATTAAAGTTTATCAGATCGAAAACTTTGGATGGTTTAAATTAAATGAATTTAGTTGAACAAGTTAAAGTTTGAGATTTAGTTTCAAAATTATATGAATGAGTTGCACGGAGTTAAAATCCAATAACAAATGATTAATTTTGCCCTTGTTTGTTCGCCTGACCTCATTGTTTTTAATATTTGTTGTCATTATATTCCACTCTAGTAAATTAAACCCCCTTATCAACTTCATGGTTTATGATTTGTATGATCGTTGTGGTATCTGTCAATTTATTATTATTATTATTATTATTATTATTATTATTATTATTATTATTATTATTTACATACACAAACACACAACAACAACAACAACAAAGTCTTATCCCATTTAGGTGGGATTGACCACATGGATCGACACCATTATGCTACATTAGTAGTTTTGTTTGGCAATAAATGATTGACTAAAATATCTCGTTAAATAATTTCACTAAAAGTTTTCTTCGGGCACTCTCTCTTTTGGGAGCACTTCACACCAATTGATCAATTATCATCACTAGTGTCTCGAGCAATGATGTAACAACTCTTACTCACTTCTCATTGTACTTGAGCAATACAGTGTGTTGTTATCAAGTTATGACATAATGTTAGCCGAAATTCGTTGATTCATGTTCAAAAGATTTGATAAAATTTTTCGTTGGTTGTCGAGACCTAACACAACTCTATTTTATCTAGGCTTGGGGTAGACTATAAATTTAGGTGGAGTATTGCTCAAAAAATATCATATAAAAATAAGTTTCAAATTTTTAGCACAAAATATTATAATCACACAAATATGCAAATGATGCATAGGGGTGACAAAACAATGAATATATCAATATAAGAATAAAAATTTTTTAGACAAAATTAAAGTAAGAATTATTCTAGATATGCTTAGTAAAATAATAATAGGTTGGAATAAAAAAACTTAAATGCAAACCAATTGATAAACAAGAGAAGCACAATAAAATCTAGAGAAACTAACAACTCTAGAACTCGTTCAAAATAAAATAGTAGTTGGTTAATGAATGAAATAATAAGTATAAACAATAATATGAATAAATAAATTAATAAATTAAAAGATGAATTAAAATAATAGTTAAACTAAGAGAGTAGAAGTAGTGTTGAAAAGTTGCCAAAGGAAAGGAAGAAAGACACCTTATTATTAGTTATAAAAGCAAGGAGATTTTAAAAATTATAATGATGATACTAATAGATAATTAATTGATAAAAAGATAAGATAAATCATGATATGTGTTTTAATATATATACCGATATAAATTTATATTATATATATAAATTTTTTTCTGACCACACATATACACTCACAAATAAATCAGGCCTAACAATTCCACTTGACTCAGATTCATGCACGTAAAAGAATATGTATCTTTGTCACCAAACAAAAAATATGTATCATTTATATTTTTCCTTATTTCGATCTTCTTCCTTTGATGATCTTCCTCCAATATCCTGCCTAATCTTTCATTGACGGATCTAGTTTAGATTAACTACATCTAATTAAAGATCTTTTAGGGGGACCTGAATCTAGTTACAGATTGAGACCTCAAAATGCATATATTTAAATTTTACCTATTTCAGAAAGATATGAAAACTAAATTTGTGATCTCATTAATGCCACAGATTCTTCTCTATAGTTTATCAGGGATAGATTTATATGTTTCTTTTCCTTTAATTTGGTAATCTTGTTGTATTTCCTTACCCTTTTTAGTTTTTTTCGTTGTTTTTATACATATCTACTCCTAAAGGTATAAAAAAGTCTGTCAAGACTAGAGTTGGGCTATGTAGCCCTTAAAATATTTTAGGATTGGGCCTTCCCCTAAAGGCTATGGGATTTACATTTTCGATCCTTTTCTAAAAAATCTGCAACTCTATATACATTCATATTTCAGGCAAATTGAATATATTCAAAGTCTAAAAGTACAGCCGCTCATGATTTATGTCAACTTTAATTTAGTGTGCAATGTAATTATTCATTGTCAATCTAATCATACGTACGAGCTGCATCACCAAGGATGGTGAGACTCATGAGGGAATAGCTGACAATTAAATGCAACTAATACATGTAAAACAGATATATTTTATTTATCCGTTCATGTTAAAAGAAAATTTGATCATACAAATATTTCATAATCTTAGCCTACGATTGGGCACTGAGTAGCCAACTAGCCACTACTCATTATCTACTTCAAATGTGCTATATACAATATATATGATGGATTTAAGTCATCAATTTCGCTCTATTTTAACCCTCCTTTTTTCTATTCTTAGTTTCTCTATATATTGAAATAATGGAGACACTTCTCTTCATACATTGGCTTGTTTAAATTGTTTCGCAAGGAGGCTTGTCACTTATTGTAACAGTCTGAATATAAAGTTACATTTATTGTAGTAGTCTGAACAAATAGAGTGCTCTAAACATGCTTTAATACATACCATCCCTATCTTATTTGATTTCTCAAATATCTTGACTTACTTTAATTTCCTTGTCAAAATTTACCTTGCAAAACAATTATAACCAATAATGATTAAATATGCTCAAATGAACAACATCATGCATTACTTCCTATATTTGATTTTGAGTCATCACATATTTGCTTTTAATTTTCATTGTAAGCTATTTTATTAATGATCAACCAAATAATAAAACGAGGCTGACCAAGGCAAATGCCCAATGTCACAACACACTCACTTAGTTCTTTTGCTATTTCATCCAAGCAAATACATTGACACACAAAATCCACTAGCTCAGCTACCTTGAGTTAGCACCAAAAATTCACACATAGAAGAACAAAACTACAAACCCATAATAAACTTCATTAATGTCAAAGCTAATATAGCATCATGTCAACTATTCAACAAGAAAAACGACATACACAAATTAAATATTTTTTCTAAACCTAATACAACATATAAAATATGAAGCACTCAACCATATATTTCAAATATACTTCTAGAACCCCTAGAAAAGCACAAATGTAACATAAAGAGGAAGAGTTAAACCTAAAAATCTCTCAATGATGCTCCACGCTAAGCCAATTGCTCCTACCACAAGAATGTGGAGAATTAGTTGTTGCAACCCATGAAAGGAGCACCAAGAACGGTGGAAACTGAAGGAATTATGGAGTCTTTGGTGGAATGAGGTGAAGAAATGGAAATAGAGTAGATGAGAGAATTTGCGAGAAATTAAATGATGTTAGGAATTTGGGTGTGCAATGGGATCCAAAATATTATTAAATGAGCTTCATTTTTTACCTATAATCCTCTGCAAAGTTGGGTCAAGTGGTAAAACTGGTTTTGAGCTCAGGTTCAGCCCGAATTTCACAGCTACACAATGCTAATATCGAGCCTTTTGCCGCGGATGATTGGTTTTGCTAGTAGTTCTTGGCGGTGGTTTGTCGTGCTTTGCCACTGCAAGGGGGCTATTCTTCGTTCTCTAATTATTCCAAATCTAAGATAATTTACAATGAAAGATCTTAATGTTTAATTGAGTGTAATGGGACCAATTTTCATCTTTATCATGTTAATTATCGCAAATTAGTATATGAAATCATTACAATTTAAGGATTTTTCACTAATATAAAGTGCAGATTTGTCCATCATTTCATGCACTTTTTTTTATCACATAGAATTAATTAAGGAATTTAAAGGATTTAACGTTCTTAGAATTTTAGAGATATTTCGTAATGTATATATGTGAATCATTTTGTAATGTATAATGTATATTTGAACCACTTTTAATATGATGTCATGTTGACTTTTTATAAATGTACTCCCTCCGCTCCCTAATGTAAGAGCCCAAAATTTGAATGGTTTTGGTCCCTAATGTAAGAGCTCACCCCATATTCTCTCCTCATTTAATGCATTTTTTCCTACTTTACCCCTAACTCTCTTTCATATTTATTAATGTTTATGTATTTCTCTCTTTTAAAAGTACCATAATAAATATGGGCAATTTTGGAAAAGAAGCATTAACTCTAGACACCAAACTAACATTCACATGTTTTCTTAAGAAGCGTTTTTTTTACGGCTAGCTCTTACATTAGGACCGGAGGGAGTAGTATATTTAATTTGACCCTTGGCCCCTTTTTTTACTGGAAAGTGCATCCATATTCAATTAATGTAAAAAAAAAATATTCAATTAATGTCAAAGTGGGTGAGAAAAATAGTCTATACTATCTCTCACTTCCTTCCAATAAAATTTTAAAAAAAGGTTTGGAAAAAGAAAGTGACATTCTAAAAGATCAAAATATGTTAACTGTGAAATGCCTCTGTTGTCAAATGGCACGAAAGCATTTTCGTTAAGAGAAGATAGTCGTTTCTACTTGTATCTTTTATTTTAACAATATACTCTTTTACTTTTCATTCAAAAATTATTTACTAGTTTTACTATATTTGATGTTTTTGAATCATGAGATTCAATGAAGAATATTTATATATATATTTAGGATAATAAGTAGTATGTTGATGAATGATTTTTCAAATAATAAAATAAAGGAGTATTTACTTTTGGCTGGCAAACAATTTATTCAAGTATGAATTTAGACCATGAACAACAATATATGGTTTCAAATTAATTTGACCAATGAACAAAAAAAATATCTTATTAACCAGAGCCTTTTCTTTATTAACACCGTATGTGAAGGTGCCATTTTGATTTTGGTTTGCTACGTGAATTCATGTGTCAGCCTACATGTCAGACTCTCCTCTCTTCCCATTCGACATCACAGAGACGAGCATCACTTCTATTTGATGTTAGGGTTTAAAGTAAGAGAAAGAATGAAGATGAAGAAGATAAGCGTATACAAAACGCTTTCTTGATTTCATTATGCTTTGAGATTACATATTTATATTGTTGTTACATCACAAAACTGAATGCTAACTACTCTGTAACTAACTAACAGATGTTACCAGCTCTGAAAATACCGAAGCCCAATACTAATAGACTAGGCCCAATACTAAAGGTTCAATACTAACAGCCCAATACATCTAATATCCCCTCTGCTAGTCTTTCTCAGAAAAAAAAATTCAACCATTACATTTGATTTTCCCAAAGACAATTAATAAGGTCTTCTTGACTCATTACACTGAGTCGTGTCCTAAAGTATTCAAACCATCCAGCTCCTAAAGGCTTGGTGAAAATATCCGCAACTTGTTCCGTAGCTGGAACATATCCCACTTGAACCAAACCAGCTGCAACTTTCTCCCTTACAAAGTGAAGGTCAAGTTCAACATGCTTGGTTTTAGTATGAAGTACAGGATTTGCAGCCAATGATACTGTTCCAGAATTATCACACCACACTAGTGGAGGTCCAGCAGATGTAACATTCATTTCTTTTAGGAGTGCTACAACCCACATTACTTCTGTGATAGCATCTGCAACACTTCTATACTCAGCTTCAGTGGTTCCTCTAGATACAACACCTTGCTTTCTTGAAACCCATGTAATAGGATTTGGTCCAAGAAAAGTACAGAACCCACTAATGGATTTACGATCTTCTCTATTAGTGCCCCAATCTGCATCTGCAAATGACTGAACCCGTAATTGATTGGCAGGTTTGAGGAGAATGCCAAAATGAGGAGTTCCAGCAATATAGCGTAGCAATCTCTTTACACACTTCCAATGACTCACGCGTGGTTCATGAAGGTATTGACTTAGTCTGTTAACAGTAAAGACTATGTCAGGTCTTGTATAACACAAGTATTGAAGCTTTCCCAGTAGGCTACGGTAAGGTCTTGGATCAGCAAGATGACTGCCTTCAGTAGAAGTAAGTTGAAGATTTTGAGCCATCGGTGTACGAGACAAATTTGCTGCAATCAAGTGTGTCTCGGTCAATAGTTGAAGAGCATATTTTCTTTGACTCAGGAACATACCAGATGATGACCTGTTAAATTCAATTCCCAAAAAATAGGACAGTTCACCAAGGATCTTAAGAGAGAACATGTGACTCATATGACTAAGAAGTCTATGTATCTCAAGTGAATTAGATCCAGTGATAACTAGATCATCAACATAGATGAGTAAGTACATGATCCCTGTAGGGTCAGAACGAATAAAAAGACACGGATCAGCCTTAGAAGCCTGAAAACCCAATGTGCACAAAAAATTTTGTAGCTTGTGAAACCAAGCCCGTGGAGCTTGCTTAAGTCCATATAGTGCCTTTTTGAGACGACATACAAGAGATTGACCAGTGGTAGAATCAACAAAATGTTCCTCAAATCCATGAGGAGGTTCCATAAAAATCTCTTCATTTAAATCACCATTGAGAAAAGCATTGTTAAAATCAACTTGCTCAATTTTCCAGCCATTGGTGATAGCCACAGTGATGAGAATACACACAGTGGCTGCTTTCACAACTGGACTAAATGTTTCAGTATAATCAGATCCAGCTTCTTGAGAATATCCTTTTGCAACAAGCCTTGCTTTCCTTCTTGCCAAATTGCCCTGGGCATCAGTTTTTACCTTGAAGATCCATTTACAACCAATTGCTCTTCTATCAGATGGCAAAGGTGTCATTTCCCATGTACCAAATTTTACCAAAGCATCATACTCTTCTTGAGCAGCTTGCTTCCACAAAGGATCATTTAAGGCAACAACAATATTTTTGGGGCAGTCAACTTGCTCAAGTGCCATAAAAACCCGTGGTTTAAAAACTCCATCTTTGGCTCTAGTAATCATAGGATGTGAGTTAACTGGTTTTGTATGGAAGGAGGGTAAAGGTTGTGAGTGAGGAGAAATAGTTTGTGTAGATGGTTGTTGAATGGAATTTTGGACTGGTGAGGGGTGATTTGTGTTTGGTGAGCAGGAACTTGAGATGGGTGAGGAAAAATTTGTATTCGATGGATTTGTGTTTGGTGAGTTTGTGTTTGATGAAGGAGACATAGGTTCTGGAATTAAATGTGAAGGTGGTGAAATAGGATGTTGTTTAAATGTTGATGATGGTGGTATGGCAGTGGATTGAATGATTTTTGTCACACTATATTGATCACCTCCAGGAAAGACTAATTCATTGAATTTCACATGGCGAGAAATATAGACCTTACCTGATTTTAAGTCCAAGCACTTATAACCACAATGTTGACTACTGTATCCCAAAAATACACATGGTGCAGATCTGAAATCCAGCTTGTGAACATTAAAAGGACGTGTGTAAGGAAAGCATTCACACCCAAACACTTTCAGAATGGAGTAATTAGGCTTGGCATCATAAAGTTTCTCATATGGAGTCTGATTTCCAATAGGTTTAGAGGGCTGCCTGTTGATAAGAAATACAGCTGCAAGAAAAGCATCAGGCCAGTAATATAGAGATAAAGAGGCATGAGCAAGTAAAGTCAGACCTGTTTCAACAATGCTTCTATGCTTACGTTCTACTAATCCATTTTGTTCAGAGGTATATGGGCATGAAAATCTCTGTTCAATGCCGGACTGAACAAGAAAAGATTTGAACGCTAAGAATTCTCCACCATTGTCACTTTGAACAGCCTTGATTTTTGAGTTAAGTTTGATTTCAATCATCAACTTAAACTCTTTAAATTTAGTTATAGCTTCAGATTTATTAGAAAGCATATAAATCCATGTAAATCTGCTATAAGCATCAACAATAGCAAGATAATAGCTAAAACCATGTGATACAAGCGGTGCTGGTCCCCAAAGATCAAGTATTATTAGTTCCAAAGGTTTTGTGTACACTGTATTAGAAAGAGTAAAAGGAAGTTTATGACTCTTCCCTTGTTGGCAAGCTGTACACAACCTATTGGATGTAGAGGAGACAAAAGATATAGCATTTGTAGTGAGTACATGCTTAACAGTCTCAATTGAAGGATGACCTAAACGACAATGCCACAAGGTCAAATCAGCAGTTATGGTGGAAAATACTTCAGCATCAACCACAGGTCCGGTTGAGGATGAGTTGAAAGATCTCTGAAATGGAAAGCTAGCTGGATAAAGTCCTCCACATTCAGGTCCATGTGTAAGGATGCGTCGAGTCTGCAGATCCTTAACAATACTTCCATGAGGAAAAAATTCAACAGATACTGAATTTTCTTTTGTAAACCTAGCAATAGAAACTAGATTTTTCTTTATACGAGGAACACATAACACACGCTGCATGTTAAAAATACCAAGAGAAGACTCACCAATGTGGGTGATAGCTGCATGATCACCCGTACCAACTTGAACATTGCCATGATTAACATCAGGAGTGATGGTATTCAGCGATGTTGGATCATAGGTAATGTGTTGTGTAGCTCCAGAGTCAAAGTACCAGGTAGTATCGTTGATTGATGCTGGAGTGGCAATATATGCTTGAGCCAATGCAGGGGTTGCTGAAGTACCTTCAGGAATAGCATTCACAGGGGCAGATATCTCGGTTTGAGTGGAGGTATTTGTAGATACAGGGGTAACAAGATCACTGCTAACACTTGGAACAACATTGAAAGTTGGTGCAGCATAGTATTCAGATGGATTGTACATATTGTATGAAACATGTGGAACACCAGAGGTTGTAAGATAAGCACTGGATGGATCTTGGATATGAGAGTTGTCATATCGATAGTAACACTTGGTTGCTATGTGACCAACTCTTGCACAGATTTGACACTGAGGAGGACGGGTTGTGAAGCGACCACCAGAGAAACCACGACTATTGTAAGGTCCACTGTATGAGGCACGAACAGATCCACCACGAAAGGATGGAGTACCATTGAACAATGGCCGAGAGGGACCATTATTAAAGGGACGAGGATGTCCACGAACTCCAGAACTATAAGGTGCCTGAGAATAATAAGCAAAATGTTCACCTGCAGCTTCATCATCATCAGCATGTGTGTAATTCACCTGATTTGAGACACTATTATTTTTCTGACGAGCCTCAGAATCAATGAGCATATTAGTGACAGTATCCAAGTCATATTGTGACCTATTGGCATTTACAACAGTTATCACAGTCTCAAAATCACCACCCAAGCCATTCAGAATATAAGAAATCTGTTCATACTCACTAATTTTATTTCCAAGAGCAGCTAAATGATCACAAAATGATTTGATATTTGCCAGATATTCACGCATAGCAAGTTGCCCTTTCTGTTGACTACTAAGTTTATTCTTGTAGAGAAGAATCTTAGAGTCAGATTTACTTGAGTACAATTTGTTAATCTTTGCCCAAATTTGAGCCGCCGACTCAAGTCCAACTAACTCAGGTAAGATCGACGGAGCTACCGAGGCTAAAAGCCACGATGCTAGGGCAGAATCTAAAGACTCAAACTCTTCAAAGGCTGGATTACTCACCGATTGACCGGAGGCATCTGTTGTGGTGGTTGACGGAATATGAACAGTACCGTCAAGAAAGTGATGTAGCCGATGTTGCTTCACCATCAGATACACTTGTTGTTTCCAGAGCAAGAAGTTATTATCATCAAGGCGGATGCTAATCTTCTTGTTTGAAAAACCTCGTTGATTTGCAGCTGAAGGAGGAAAACTCACAATTGTACCAGATGAAGTTGCCGAAGATGATTGTGATGATTGCGAGCTCGCCATTGTTGTTCCGTCTCTGCTTAATGAAATCAATACACTGATCAAGCTTAATTCAAGTAATTAAGCTCTGATACCATATTTGATGTTAGGGTTTAAAGTAAGAGAAAGAATGAAGATGAAGAAGATAAGCGTATACAGAACGCTTTCTTGATTTCATTATGCTTTGAGATTACATATTTATATTGTTGTTACATCACAAAACTGAATGCTAACTACTCTGTAACTAACTAACAGATGTTACCAGCTCTGAAAATACCGAAGCCCAATACTAATAGACTAGGCCCAATACTAAAGGTTCAATACTAACAGCCCAATACATCTAATAACTTCCTCCTCCACCTGCGATGATGCTGAAGTTTAAACCAGTAAAGAAACTGAAAGAATGGGTGAAAGAAAAAGGACACTGTTGTCATTTGGCAGGCTCCCAATGGAAGAGAAAGAAAGACGCAAAGGTTCAAACTTTGTAGCACAATTCTTGATAATGGATTCAATCTTGATGGGATCAATGATTTTTTTTTTTGGACGAAGATGGGATCAATGAATTGGTTTGAGAAAATAGTGATGTGTGGGCGAGACTCAATTTTAATGAGCCGGGTACTGATTTTAATAATTGAAGTATCACAATATCTTACCTTCCTATAAGTCTACAATGATAAAAAAATCAGAGTTTAAATCAACCTCCTTTGAGTAATAATATTTTAATAGGCTAATATTTTTTTTATCAGGTATAGGCTAATATTCATTATACACCTTTTAGGCCTTCCTTTTGCTCATATATATTCATAATAAATTAATGAGTTAAATATGATTCTAACCAATAAACTATTTCAAAAGTATTAATTTGGCTAATGAACAATAAAAGGTCTTATTCTTGTCAATGAAAAAAATGAACTATATTGGCCAATGAACTACTGGAAAATACTAAAATACCCTTAGGATTAAATATAAATTAAATATGATTGATTATTGAACTATTTTCAAAGTATCAGTTTGACTAACGAACAATAAAAGATCTCATTCTAGTCAATGAGAAAAAAAGATGGTCCATTTAATCTATTTACTATTGGAAAATATTAAAATAATGTTCCTTTTAAAATGAAAAACGTTCATTTCTCCATCATCTTCCTCCTACCTCTCCTCTCTCTTTCCGGATATCTTTTGAACAAAAGTTTGAAGGAGAAGCAAGAGTTTGAGACTTGATAGTCAGCATAAACTTGAGAAGATCCTTGATTGTAACCAACAGAGTTTCACTCATGTCTCATATAATGGCAAATTATATATTTGATTTCTATATAGCACATTGTATCACCAAAACATTGAACCACCTCATTACGCTCTAACGAACTAAGACTATATATGTATTGCTGCAGTATAATTGTTAGCTGTGTACATCAATGCTTCCATGGAAAAATCTGTAATCCCACCTACCAAACCAAGAATGGTCATAGCTACTCCATGAAGTAGACGAAGATCCATTAAACGCTTCTTTGAAGGATCTTCAACAGCAATTTTCCTGCCATTTAAACAAACCCCAAAAGTTTAGTCACTCAAAATGTTTAAGAATTATCCATGGTTTGCATGATCTTTTCAATCAATACCTTGTTCGAAGAATTGTACATATTCTGTCCTAGAGATCCATGATTTTTATGCCACTGAGAAATTTAGAACAACCTTCAAAGCCATTAATAAAGAGCAAATTACCATATCCATTACAGTGAATCATTCCGGAATAGAGAGAGGAGAGCTAGGAGGAAGGAATGGTTTTTTTAAAAGATATTTTAGTATTTTATAATAGTCTATTTTCCAAGATGGACCATTCTATTCATTGGCTAGAATAAAACATTTTATTATTTATTAGCTAAATTTATATTTCGAAAATAGTTCATTGGCTAAAATGATATTTAACTCATACCCTTAACTTTCTTCCTTCTTCTCACAAGTCTCTCTACCTCCACCATCTAACCTAATGTCGGCCACCCCATCCTCACCGACGGCAGTTTCCTCCTCCGTCCCCTCACCCAATCCACTCTCCCCCTCCCCGACCACCATAGCATTTCATGAAATGAAGTGGCGGATGCATAATTATGGTTTCTCATGTTAATGGCTATTGTATATTCTGGATCTATGATCTTTGAGAGTTAAAGTGTTCCTTAACGAATGAATATTTGGAAGAGGGATAGATGAGGGGGAACAAGCGAGAGATCAAATGCACAAAAATTGTTTCCATTCATTTACTATACAAGAGACTACGCACTAACACAATCCATCATCATAAATTTGGGAATGAGGGACATTCCCACAGACTAGCTAAACCCAGAAAGACAAATGAGACTCAACTTCATCTAACAACTTCTGCTAGTTTATGTAGGATCAAATGTTGTTACTGACCACCAGTGATGGTGATATATCTAGAGTCTCACGCACTCGCCAATCCTCATCATTTTGGTGCGGCCGTTTCACCAAAGGAGAAATCAATTCGACAAATTTTCTGGAAACAAATCAAATAGGAAATTCTATCAATGAAGCAATTACATGCAGAGATTTAGCTGAATCCATCTCTCATAGTAGTGTCGCATACTGTATTTCATAGTTACAAAACTAGTATGTTCAATCTCATATTTTCTGGATTCCGACCCATTGAGCATAGTCAACCCACCTATTCATAGAATATATGTAATATTAATTATTTTTAGAAAAGAGAGGGTGAAGAATATTATATTGTTAAGATAATGAGTCCAGTCAAGAACTTACAACAAGGAGCCCAAGAAAGTATTGTCGCCACGAGAGGGACAAGGGAGGGAGGTGTGGGTGACTGGGCAGAGGAGGAAGCCACTGCCGGTAAGGATGGAGTGGCCAACGTTGGGCTGGATGGTGGAGGTGGAGAGACTTATGAGGAGAAGAAAGGAAGTTAAGAGTAATTTAATATTTTTCAATAAATAAGTCATTTTTTTTTTCATGGTCAAAATGAGATCTTATATTTTTTTTATACTTTTAAAATAGTCTGAGAATGATATTTAACCCTAAATTAAATAAAAAAGAATAGCTATTGACATCACACACATTGAGTTTTTTGGACTGGCATCACACATTGATTTTTTGTTGTCAAACATCATCACACATTGATGAACACACGTTGATGAACACACGTTTTACTTACGCAATGTGTCGTCATGTTTCTTTTAAGTCTTGATAATTGATACTCTTATTTTGCACGCATTTCCCAAAGTGAATTTGTGTTCCATGAATAAATTAAATTAAATTGGCATATGTACTGGCAAGATATATATTTTATGGAAGATATAAAATAACTTATTGAAACTTAAGTCAAATAAGATATTCAGAATCTGCATTCTTACATTTTAAAATTTAGAAAGTTCACTTAAATCCTCTCTGATGAATTTAATTATTAGTTTTTATTTAAATAATCATATTTAATATTTTAAATTTTTAAATATATCCATAAAAAATTTAGTTTTATTTATTTTAAATTTATGAAAAAATGTTATTCATGTTTTAATTCATAGTGAAGTAAAATTTTTAAAAACAAATTTGAGATTTTATAATTCATTTTTAGGTAAATAATTCAAATGATATAATAGATATTTTTTCTGAACGTAAAATATATTTTTTAAAATTAAATTTTAACCAAGAAAACATTTATTAAAAGGAAAATTTTAAAATGTTTAATTACATTTGAATTTTTATTTCATATTTTAACCTATAATGAAACTGTTAAAACCAAATAAAGAAAATCTAATACTCCTATTATTTGGGGATTTATTATAATGAAAGTTAAACTAGTAAATAAAAGTTAAAAATTATATTCTTAAAATCTTTCTAGAATATTTCTAATGGTGTTAAAAGCATTAGAAATATTCTAGAATGAGCTGAGCACCTCAATAATTTTGACTATTATTTCGTTGTATTTTATGTATCTAAATTATTGATGATTATTTAGGTAAACGTTACCATGCAAAACATAGAAAATTGAAGCCAAACAAAACAAGGTAAACGTTAACATCATTTATATCCGTCGGATGTGTGGCCACTACGCCACAAACACCATCGTCCTCAAGCCTCAACTTTTAACTAGTACTTCAAAAAGTCCAACATCATACTCTGATTCAATTCTTTGAGCGAACTTGAGACAAGCATTCTAAGTTGAATGGCGCCTTTCCAACATCAGATATTTTGATTAAGGGCTAAAATGCAAAAATGCCCATTAATCATCACAAAAGTGCAAAAATACCCATGCAAATTTTTTGGAGCAAAAGTACCCATCAAATTTTAAATTTGGGGCAAAAATGTCCATCACAGTTAAGTTTTTTACTTTTTGATACATCATCCTCTGTCAATTCATCTCTCACCAAAACATATGCAAGCTTATGTATTATTTGCCCTTTTATGATGATGAAATGGAGAGGAATGATGAGTGAAAATTCAAAAAATTTGATAGGTAATTTTGCTCAAAAAATTTTTACATGGATATTGTTGCACCTTCGCGACAATTACATGGACATTTTTTAACTTTAACCCTTTGATTAATCAAGACCTATATATGTAACATTTTGGTTGAATAGAGACGTAGAATGGTAAAGTCAAAATGTTACAACACTGGTATTATAACATATCTGTTTTTGAGAAATGCACATTTACGATGGTTGGGTTCTAGAGAGAGAGTCTCTGCCTTCTCTCTAGAATCATCCTCTTCTGTAGTTCGTCTCTGGTGAGACTAACAAAGAGAAAAAAAAAACAAAAAAAAAACAGAGAAAGAGGGAAAAAATTCTGTGGTGAAACTTACGAAAATTGTGGTCCAATTTTCCATATAACATCAAAATCAAGGGCTTCATAATATCTGGTGGTGTAGTTTTTCCTTTTATGGTTCGATTTGGGAGATTAGGTTAATGGGTTCTTCAATAGAGTTTGTGGAGGAGGAGCTGTCGTCAACCGCTATGGACGTCGGCCTCCGCTTTAATCGCAGCAGGTGCTGTTTTCATATTAAAAAATATACTTCATCGGTGTTTTCTTTTTCTTCAGTTAATCCTATTTCACAAAAAAGACAAAGATCAATAGACGGTGATGAAGATGATTTGCGGAAGGAAAAAAGGATGAAGAAATCAAGTAGAATCAGTCAGCGAAGAGTTCGAAGAAGACTCAAGATGAGTTTAGTTGACTGGTTTGAAGATTGTTCAGAGATGAAGAATAAAGATTTACCAAGGTTTTTTCAGCACGAGGTTAGGAAAAGATCCAGATCATTGAGTCTTGAGGATGATGGGATTGAAAGACAAAATAAAAAATTGAAGAGGGTTGCTGCTCAAAAAAGGTCTTTTATTAGGATCTCACATATTTCATCATTTTTAAGAAGACCCTTTTCGAAAGTTGGGGATACTCAAAATCCATCTTCTTTGGGAGAGAAAAGAGCTAGGATGAGTGATTGGGAATTATTAGATCTCTTTGGTTGCAGGAAGAAGTTGAAGAGAACAATCCAGAGAAAATTTTGCTCAAGGGCCAGGTATGTTTTTTATGATTCTGAAATAATGGAGATGGAGTTAGATTTACTGTCATGTGTTGGTCCAATGAAATTAGGTTGCGTTGAAGGAAAAATTGAGGACGGCCAACCATTAAACCACAACAAATTTCAAGATGATGATATTGGAAGAGTAAATTGGGAAAAGGTAAATTTGGAAGATAGTGTTGAGTTTGATAGTGTACCAACTTCTCAATCACCAAAGATCAATATCTCTTTTGTGCGGCCTTTTGCTGATATGATTTTGTCTGTCAGTTGGAATCTAACAAGGAAGCCCAATTTGGGTTTCTTGGCTAATCTGAATCCATTGTTGCAATTGTGTGATGGTTTACCAAGTAGGAAGTATTGTTTGGCCAGTATAGAAAAGGATGCCTCACCTGATTGGTCTTCTGTTTATTTAGTCATATTAATGTCTTTCATGTTTGTTTGTGGATTCATCATTCCAAATAAAGATAAAGGATTAGAAGGAGTTCATGTTCAAGGACATTACATTGTCTACCGTATTGATGATTTTAGGATTCTTCCTATTCTCCCATTTTCATCAAACCAGGCTTTAGTACTGGCAAGTGCCGTTAGCCACCATATGAAGGACAGGCGCCAAGGCACAAATGTTTTCTGAAAGTTAATGCAACTTTGGGCATTATAGAGGAATCATCATCGGGAAGATATGTTATGGCTTGGAGTGGTTTCTTGCGTCCTTTATCTATGGTTTAGTTGTCCGTGCATATTGGTCAATCACAGGATTATATTGGTATCTACTGTGGTCTGTTTGGATGAAGCTGATCGGTGCACTGCTTGGAGTTGGTCTTCAACATGGATACTCAGCATAAATCCTTTCATGTTGATGGAGACTGTTTGTTGTATCATTTTCTTTATCAATCGCTTAGTGTTTATGCATTATGTCTTAGTATGCTTAGTTTTTGTTGATGGTTTTAAGATAGGTGAGGTAGTTTCTTATGTGATGTTTGAATATAATTATGTACTCATCTTTTTTCAGTAATAAAATTGTCTTTCATTCAAAAAAAAAAAACATATCTGTTTTTTCCATCATGCTATATCTTTCGAATCACTTTTTACTTTAGTTGAAGGCACACCATAAATGTGTTCAAGTTATACAAATTTAAATACTGTAAGAGGAGGAAAAACGACAAAAAACATTGAATCGACCTCAACGAACATATCTAGTTATATATTTGTTCCGATCTCGCATTCTGTAATAGATTGAGACCTGTAAATTGTTTTGTTGATCTTTTGTAAATATTTACAAGAAATATAGTAACTGGTTTTTGCCTTTGATCATCAATAACCTCCTTTTTTAATCCAAAAATCAAAGGACGTTGCGGTTGATTATAATCCGTTTTGACCGGCTTTAAAAAACTTTAATTATGCAGGTGAATTATTTTGTAAAGTGAATTAAATTGATTGTTTAGATAGATCAATAGCAGTTAGAATAATCACTTAGACACATTCTTCTGTGTTTTTCTATCTGGGCATACTAGGTTTAATTCCTTAAATAATGACTAGTTTATATTTTTGCAAGGCTTCTTTATACCAATATTACTATGTTGCCTCATCTTTTAACACACATAGTAGCTTTTTTTTTTCCTTTTTCAATTTAAATGGGTGAACTCTGATCTAACAACATTATGTTACAAATGAAACCAAACTTGAAGCCTCTCAAAGAGATATCATACCACAAGGCTTAATCATCACAAGTAGTGAAAATTATTAATTATTATTGAATATATAGAATTTCGAAAAACCACATCCTCCTTCAAATAAAAACCATCCTAATAATAGAGAGAATCAAGAAAAGGCTAACTGCTCTGATTCACTCACACCCCCAGATTATATGAGATATTGTTTAAATATATATGAACCACACAAATCCCATCCCTATCTCTAGCACACAAATATTAAAATTATATTATATTAAAGTCATATTCCATAAAGCGACCAACACAATGCTATTAGTTTGTTACATGTTTTGCATATGCCCAGAAATAGAGAAAATTCATCTATAAATAATGCACTGGTCTCTAACAGAAATTATTCACACAAAGCCAAAACACAATAATAAAAACAATTTGATGGCGATCATCACCACTCTTGACATTATTTTCAGATCGTCTATCCTATTGTTCAGCATGCTATTCAACTACATTTATCTATTTTTCTCCCATTTCAAATGGTTTTTAGACTTCCTTCTCTACCACCCATTTTACAGCCTTCGTCTTCATCAGCATCATCATCTTCAACCTCTTCAAGAGTTTCACCCGATCCTTACAGAAGGAGTCAAAACATGGAGTCCTCATGATGAAGGAGAAGGAGAAGAAGTGAATTGTGCAGTGTGTTTGAACAAGATTGGTGAAGGAGAAGAAGTTAGAGTGTTGAGATGGAAGCACGTTTTTCATAGATATTGTTTGGATCAATGGATTGCTCGGAGCAACTTTACTTGTCCTCTTTGTAGGGACTTTATGGGTTCTCATAATAGGTCTGTTATTGATGGTGATGTGGCAGGAGAAGCACTTCATGTGCTTTTCTTTAAGTTTTGTTCTTTCTCTGATGATACCGAGCGTGATAACTGGTGGGTGCGGTGAGTTATATGACAAAGTAAGCATCTGCAACATGAACACATGTATTTATTTGCGTTAACACATGTATCACATGCATGTATTTGCGTTATAATTAACATGTGTACATTATTAATGTTACTATGCCTCGAACCCGAAACACCGTAAGAACGTCAACACAGAACATACTACAAAGCTATGACAACATATGTACATTATTGATATGCTATTCATGGCTGAAAGAATACTTCATCTTCGTCTGTTTTTTTACCTTCGTCTGTTAATATAAATATAAGAGCTAGTTAAAATTTTTTTAAAAAAGAGTAAGAAAGTCAAATAAAATTTATAAACTAATTTATTAACTGAATTTTCCACCAAACTACTAGCTTGTTTGACTTTTACAAGCTAACATCTAATAAAACACAATATATGCTAATAACACAACATATTTTGGCAAAAAAAAAAACACACACACACACAATATATGTTATAATGATTAATTGACTTTCTTAGTTACTATAATCTCTCTAAAAAAAAGTCACATAGGCCTTATATAAAGAGAGGATGGAGAGTGTACACTGCACATATTTCAATGGATTCATATACAGATGTTATCAGCAATCAACTTGTCTACTTGTTCGCAAAACATAGAGTCATAATGCAGGAACCTTGCAACCTGTAAGTGATACACATGTAAATATATTAATGAGGTTTTGATTAACTCTGTAAGTTAATCATGACTAATATTTTTGAATTTATATGTTTATTATATATTTTGAACTTAATTCTCTAATCTTTATTATAAGATTTATTTATCTGCTTTGGCTAAATTAAGAAAACTAAATTATTCAATTAATTATAACATATGTGACAAGATCTCTCTGAATAGTACTTCTATGTAACATTATATTCTATACACTAGCCAAAAAAAATCTATTGTATACCATTATATTCTAAAATAGTACTTCTATGTAACATTATATTCTATCATATAAGTCATCTAGATGAATTAATTTTAAAAAGGGTATATGGAGTATAATGGGAAAAGGTCATAGATATATAAGACCAAAATCTATACCATGTGTTGGCAAAAAAATCTACCTCATATTGTATAAAAAAACAAATCTACCCCAAAACTGATCCTACATTATTTGAGCGGAGGGAGTAACATCATTTTTTGTAGATGGAATCTTACAAAACCCATGGATGTCCAATGGTAGTTGTTAGATCTATCGTGAAGTAAGAAATTGATATTTTCTTTCTAGGTAATATGAAACTAATCTTTTAGAACGCGCTCTCTTTATGCTTATAAGTTATAACACTGTTGCTCCTAAATGTCGTAAAAGTTAACTAGCGACAAAAGGTACCAGCAAGAAGAAGGCAAAGTAAATTGTCAAAGAGTGAAAACATCGGGATATGGACTATTACACGGGGAACATTTATATAAGTTTTGAGGTGGCTGTGTCACAACCTGCTAGTCTTTTAGGATAAACTTTCCTTTCAAAATTGTACATGTTGAACTTCCTTTTTGAATTTATAGTGTTTTAGGAAAACGTGATATATTAACTCACTTAACTAAGATTTTTAAGTTAACCAAACTATGTATGTATGTATGTATGTTATACATTAAGATTCGAGAGACTCTTAGAAATAATATTAACCACATAAAATGATAACTAAATATCTCATGTTAAACTTACATTTAATAGAGTACTTCACAAGATGAGAATTATATGGCTATAATTGTCCGAGCACACAGCTGGGGGTCCTGGGGACACCCAAGTGTTTTTAGATGTTTGGCATTGACGAAGAAGTCCTAGGCAATATTGACATAAATAATTATATTTATTTATGTTTGGCCTGGAAAAAATGAGATATATATAATTGCACATGCCACTTTGAAAGTACTGGAAATGGAGAGACAGATAAACGAGATTTATATTATCCCACACCCACATGCCACCTAGTCGTAGGCAATATTGACATGAATGAAGTCTGATCTCTTTTTCTTTTCTTCTCTACTTGTACTCCAAACATTTAACATTATTTTTTATGAATAAAAATTTAACATCAATATTAATGGGGATTCTCGACAAAATGGCATATTGTTGAATCGACGTAAAGCGCCATGTTATTTATTGTTTGCTCAATCTGAGTACACCAACTCATATATTTAACATAAACGAAAACAATTAATAGGAGAAAGAAGAGAATAAAATAATTTCATGATGAGAAAATTGTGGGACCAATTTGTTGAGTGCATGTAAGTTTGCATGCTGGATTAAATAATATGATTTGATATTTTTAAATTGAACAAATTATGAATGGCATATTACTTATGTTCAAGCAAAAACATTTCCTACCAAATACAAAGTCTCCAATTATAAAAGGCTAGAAATATTCACAGGTTGAATTCAGCATGACTTATTAGTGAGCTCATGTTGGATTTAAGTGATGTGAACAATCAGAAATGAATTAAAAGTCAAGAAATTTATTTATTCCCTTAATGAAAAATATAGTTGGCCTTCATCCAAAAAATACTTTTTTTATAAACTAAGTAATGATTTAAATAATTATACATTATTTTCAACTAATATCAAGTTGAGAAATACATTTAAGTTTTGATTTTAAATGAAAATTAAAAGATTAAAAATTGAAAAAGTTTTCATTATAATTATAAAATTTATATTTTGATATAAATAATTATAATATTACTAACATATGATATATCAAAAAACAAAAACATGTAACTTGAATCCTCATTCACGAAAAAGGTTAGGAAAAACTAATAAAATAAACGACATTTGTAAGAAAACAGGAACATGAAGAAACTTGCACACAAAAGAATTAAGTTATTTGACTTTGTGGAAGGAAAACCTCATTATTTGAGCTCGAATCTCTTGCTCATAATACTTTAGAATTTTTTTGTGCACGTGTTTGATGGTAAGCTGCTGGGGAGCTGAACAGATATATAAAATATCAACGCAGCAACATACAAAAAGAGAGAGGCTGAAGTTAAACTTCAGTTTGATGGGGAGAGATATTTTTTCTATGAGAAGGTATGGAGAAAGATGAAGAGAGAGAACCACGCGTGCTTGCGTGTTAACGAAGGCTCATGGTAGTGCCACTCATTGAACCATTTTAATTACATTAGGGGGTTCTCATTGCACCTATAAATATCCAAATTTAGGTCATGAAGTTGCAGCTTTAAAAATATATTAAAGTGTTGATTACATGCTCTTAATATAGAAATTATTTGCCACAGTTAGGTGTGAAAAAAGGTGAAGCCTAACCATTTTTTAGGCTTCAACTAGCCCTGTTGATTCACAAATGAAAGCCTAGGTTGAAGCCTTTGGAAAAGACTGTTATTATAAACATTGGTAAGGTATATTGCAACATCAAAAGAACACTAATCCAATAATACAAAGTAACAAAAATAAAAGACAACAAATACATAACAATAAAGCAAATATTCTGGTACAACCAACAAGAATAAATCAATAAAGATATCAATTTCATAATCATTCAACATTAATAGAATGTTTTGCATCTTAAGCCAAAAGGAGCTACAAGAGAAAGTGAAACGCAGAGTCGATGAAATGTTAGAACACACAAGTGAGACCGTAGTCATAGTAATTAAGAATGTTTTCTTAGATAGGCTTAGTTGCAGACTTTTAAATAGGCTTAAAACTTATAATTCCATATATTACCAGTTAAGCGCATGCCTCAGTTTTTATTGACATAAAACTAGAGAAGTTGATAATACTACCCCTAGTCCTAAATATAAGACCTAGTTGACTTTTTTGGAGTGATTAAAGTTGCGAAATAGGTTATTAAATTGACATATTTGATACTCCCTCCGGTCCTAAATATAAGACCTAATTGACTTTTTTAGAAAATCCTATAAAAAAGCAAAATAAGTTAATTATAAATTGATTTACCTAATGTTTTCCCTTAGATTAGTTTATTTTACCTATAAACTAATGTATAATCTAAAAGTATATCAAATATGTCATGATTTAATAGCTTATTTCGCAACCTTAACCTCTCCAAAAAAAAGTCAATTAGATCTTATATTCAGGACCGGAGGTAGTATATTTTTAGATTATCCATTAGTTTATAGATAAAATAAACTAGTCTAAAAGGAAAAATTAAGTAAGTCAATTTATAATTTACTTATTTTGTTTTTTTAGGATTTTCCAAAAAAATCAACTAGGTCTTATATTTAGGACATGAGGGAGTATTATAATTAATTTCAATAATTTATTTTATATTATAGGAGTATATTATAATATAAATAACAAAATAATTAAATATTCCAGGCCACATAGATGGGCCTATAGACTTGTAGACAAAACCATAAAAAAGTCTTAACCTATTTTACCAAAACAAGCCTAACAAGGTCTGATTATGAGCTTCACATTCATTGAATATTACCATCCTTAATATTCATGCAACATCAATAGCATTTTATAGGCCTGACCTGTTACCACTCGTGGCCCACAGCATGAAACTTCATGAGTTACAGTAGTTGGAAAATTGAGAGCCCACGTGAATTAAATTTTCAGCGCCAAAATGATATTGATTTGAGTATTTTCCGGTCAAAGTTAAAAATAAAGAAACGCCACTCAAACGTATTTTAATAATAAAAATAAGATGTAAAAAAACATATTTACGAAAGTAGAAATAAAACATGTTAACTTCGTCACCTCCATATATACGCATCATCATTCTAATAAAAAAAATATACGCATCATCATGCACATCCAATTGGAATTTAAAATATTTGAATAAAACAACATTTCAAAAGATCACATAAATTATCGCAACTGTTTAAATTACAAATTAAATGTTTCTGAGCACTAACATTGATCTTATAATGCTCAAAATAATAAAGAACTTTGATCCTATCATATACAGACAAGAAGGGAAACTATACCTTGGCAATGAGCATATAACCAATGTCAATGTAAAACTGCCAAATGAAAGAAGGGATATGGCCAAAATATATTACCCATCTCAAAGGCTCAAACATTTGAATAGTCCTAACTTCAAGCAAAAAAGACGCCTTGGAAAACACATCCAAAGGGCCCAGGTAGAAGAATAAATGAGAATGTAATGAATACATACAACTGATGGAAAATACATTTAAAAAATAACAAAAGAGCTCCAAAAAATTGCAAAAGGAAAGGAAAAAATTCAGAACCTGGACACAGCTTGTCAAATTACGCCTTTTCCACAATCTGTTTGTTGATTGCTAAAGAAATAACACACCTCTTGCTTCATACCCTGAAAAAACATACAGGTTTTTAGTCCATAACATCACACTTCATGAGGTTTCCAAACTAACTATGGAGATAAGTTTCTTTCAAGGAAAAAAAACAAAGCAGCAGCAAGCAGACAAACAAACAAAACAGCAATAAAACAAGAAAAGAGCTGAAATTCTAATAATGAACACCTTCAAAAGCTCATCTTTAAATAACCCGTCTCATTAGCTCACCCGTAGGAATTTGTTACATGTTAAAACTCATCTCTGCAGTACCGTTTGTATAGCATTTCGTTGAGCCTGAGTCAAGCTCTGCAGCGCAAGATCACATGGACTCAATAACATTTACTAAGAACATAATATCTATCTTACTATAAGTAATTCCAGGTGATTGATTAAGAAAACCTGGCAAACGTTATCAAACAACTGTCTGTCATTTTGGTACAAGTTACCAAAGAAATCCGTGAGGTAGTTCGCCAGATTTATCTGTCAGAAAAATCGAATTTGTTGGGGGGAAATAATCAAAATTCATGCAACCATGCAACATGTGAAATAATAAAAAAAATATTCTAGAGCAGAGACCTGATTAAGGGGATCAGCAATGCTTAAAAGGTTGTCTTCATATTGATCCTCTTGATCCTTGTGATTTTCAAGCAAGATTAATTAGTGATAAGAAATATGAATATAGTGGATGAAAAAGGAAAAATGATGAAAAGATGTAGTAATTTCATAGGCCAGACAAACCTCATTAAATGCTTTTGCTATTGCCTCAAGATGTTCATATGTGGGTTTACCAGAAGCAGCAGCAGACAAGGAAGATATAAATTCTTGATCATTTTCAACGTCATCCCTTTGAACTTCTTCCCAATCATCATCCTGAAAAAGCAACCAGTTTTTCCAATTGTGAGATTCAAAAACCAGCAAGGAATTAGCCCTCACCAACAAGTTAACTACCTCATCATCACCAGCAAACACTTGCTCTTGAATTTCGATTAATGTTTCAGCCAGCAGAGCCACTATCTGCAAAATATTGGGCAAAATCAGGGAAAGATTTTGCTAGCTTATAACCTAAATAAATTCAATTTTGATGATGTTTTTTGTTTTAAAGATGACCAGAATCTTTGATCATGAAGGTTGTAAAGGCTAAAGGCAGCACACACAAAGTACATCTTAGAGAAAATTTCCTGATTCTGACACATGTACGTCTCAAAAGTATACTACAGCTTCCAGAAGAAAAGTTATACATTCAATTAAATTTTATATGCTGATGCCTATATAACTTTGAAATATACTGTACAATATTTCAATAAGAAGAAACCATCAAAGTCTGACTAATAGGTCTCATGCGACCAGAGAATAATACAATGCAATTATAAAATTAACGAGTAATAGGTCTCATTAAGAAGTAATATCAACATGTTCAATGCACCTGTTATTGATAACTAAACAACATTAACAGCAATCACATGTATTAACAACTAACCAGTGAGGGTAACTTAATAATTTCCAGTTACACTATCTTACTCTAAATCCCAAAGCGATCTGCTAGTAATTTTGATATTTTCAGAAGTACTAATTTGTCTTCCTTAGGACCTAAAAGCAATTTTCCCGCTGCACTATTGGGCATTGAAATGGGTTGGTTCCCCATCTCAATAACTATTTTTGGAAGGGAACTCTCCACCACACTTTAATGTGCATCATTTACCAATGTCCAAGAGGAGACATTAAATCGTTCACATGATTCTGTCAATAAATAGTTATCTATACCATATTAAGTACTAATGATGATGCATAATACCTTTGTAGGAAGCGGCAACATTATCCATTGATCTGGAGCTGATTTTGCTTTTGACCTTGTGGTTATTCCCACACCGGACTTCATAATACAAATTCCAGAATGAGCAAGAAGAGTTAAAAGCATAAATGAATATATAATTGCATAACACCAAAAAACAACCTTAATCAGATGGCCTGGAACACTTAATTTTGCCAGTTCTGCGTGCGAGCAGCTTAGCAATAATGCTAGAGCACATGTAGTAACTTTTATTTGATAAGCACCCTGTATCTCACCTGCACTCAGTTAGCATTTGGAGTGGTCTCAGTTACATATGGCCAATGATTAGAGTTTTATAGTTCTTAAATAAACAAGAGCTTCTAACCAAAACATACAAGAAGGCCAAAAGCTATATAAACACGTATACCAGCAATGTTCTGAATTAATTTTAACATGAGCCTGGTATCCACAGAGAGGTCTGAATAGTCTTGTTAGAGAATAAGAAAAATGGGGAATATATCATTTGAATTATATGTCAATCCCTGTGATTAAGGGATACTGTTTATATGTAATTAATACCCCGATTTCCCTCCCCTTGTATAAATGTAATCTTCCAACACATGAATAGATGAACCCTTTTGTTATTTTGGCCCTCTTTCTCTCTCAAATCTAAAAAGTGTCTTTAGACATGAGACCTAAGTAGTAATTTGAACAATATTTCTCTCATCAGTAGATCTTTCCTACATAATAGATCTTTCCTACCTGCCATAAGTCATACGTCAAAGAAGAAAGTGATTGGCCAATAATATCATAAATAAACATCAGAAACAAGAAACTGATGGGACCCAAACCCTTGGAGAACCCATCCCCAAAAGCTAGCTGTTAGGGAGGGAGAGCCAAAGGCTTAAATACCACACCAAGCATCCCATTCTACTCAATGTGGGACTTCGCCCATACAAAGTCCTCATCAATACACCCTCCCCGGAAAGCCGACGTCCCGGCGGCTGCACTCTACGGCACTTCACTCGGTGCTTCACTCGGCCTCTTTGCCGGTCAGCCCCTCCGGTCAGAACCCTCCGTAGGTAGCCCTTTCCGATAGGTCGACAACCGGCTCTGATACCATTGATAAGAATATACCAATGTAGTATTATTCAAGAATCAAAGTATCACCTCAAAAGAGGATTACAGGGCCTAATGTGCAATTATAGAGGCACACACTCTCCTAATGTGCAATTCTAGAGGCACACACTCTCCAACTCTCAATACAAGCATATCTCTTCACACTACAACTCATCTATTTATACATTTCTCAACTCCTAACAAATATAACAAACTGTAACAAACTAACTATTTTGTTGTTGCCTTACTAATTACATTATTATTGTCATTTACTTCGGGCCTTCTTTTGTAATAGGCCCATGATGTCACATGACCCATCAATACCCACCCCAACAAGATGAACCTTGTCCTCAAGGTTGAAAGCTGGAAATGAGCCTAATGATTTGAAGAAGCTAGCAACAACGAATTCAAGAATGTGTTCTTTAGGATCGTCAAAAAATTCAGTAACAGTAAACCACCCCTTCTTCATTGCAAATGCATATGGAACAAAATCTAGAAACTCAGCAAGCATTTCGAGAATTCGAACAACATTAGACCATAGTTGATTAAGACCAGAAGCTCCAGTGAAACTTGAATGCTTAATCAGCCTCTGACATGTTTTTACAAAATTTGATATGTTCTTAATGAAATCATCATATAATACTGTCAACCCACTGTGAATGATGCTAGTTTGAACCCACTCTACCGCGAAAATTTCTAGAGTAACAATTAATTCCTTTTCAATGGAAGATTGTTCTTTCTCAACCACAGTCTCCAAAAAATATAATACTTCATGAAAAAACCTCAAGAAACATAAAAGTTTGAGGACACGAACAACAAGAGACCAAAGTTGAGTAAAATCAGAATACCCTTTAGGTAAGACCTTCCAATTCGCCTTTTTAGAAATCTTGAACCCTTGAGTTGCAAGAACCAAACCTCTCCAATTAAAAATAGGTCTTCTTCCCCAATGGGCCTTGTAAACCCTAATAATGATCCAATGGCTTTCAGATCTTTCTGCAACTTCATCCTTTAACGATTTGGAAAACAGAGATCGACACCTATGACTTGTCTCAGAAACAGGATCTTTCTGGAAAAATTTCTCCCATGCATTCTTAACGTTGATTTCTTCTTCTGATGGTAAATGAGTCATCCGCTCATCTGATTTAACTGCATACCATTTTGGAGCAAAATATTCAGTCTTGAACACAAGATCTGTATCCACCCTCCTCGTGACAATAAAATCAATTTCTGACTCTAATTGGATGCTATGAACATGAAATGTCTTCACGTCCGATGGTTCAACCAAAGCGCTAATTACATCATTATCTTCAACCTAAATTTTAGAATCAACTTCAACAATCTGTGAGATTGCGATTGAACTCTTCTGAGCCAAGAAATCACCACTTAGTTTCTTCAATCTCTCAGAACAATTCTTTGAACTTAAACCAGTAAGAAATTCCGCCATTAAGGATTTAAAGATAGTCATGTCACCCTTCATTATAGCCATCTCTTTGCTTAAACGCTCACATTTCTTCTCAACCTGAAGCATACGCGAATCCATGGCTTCGAGTCTTGAATCCATGAGTTTTCTTGGATGCTATTCCCTTGAATCGTTGTGCTCTGATACCTTTGATGGGACCCAAACCCTTGGAGAACCCATCCCCAAAAGCTAGCTGTTAGGGAGGGAGAGCCAAAGGCTTAAATACCACACCAAGCATCCCATTCTACTCAATGTGGGACTTCGCCCATACAAAGTCCCCATCAGAAACCTATAAGCCCACAAAAATCCCAAGATTATAATCTCAGTTTTTTTGGGAAGACCGAGTTCAATCAAGTGAAAAACTAAATTATGTCAATCAATTAATCAGAAATTAGAGTTATAAGCGACGAGATTATCCTGTATAGTTTGGTAAATTCTGATTACTATTTCAGCTATCCAAACAGGGGAACGACTAAGCTATTTCCAAGAATCATAGAAACATTAAAATCAATGCTATTAAATAACAAGTTTGTGATTTGCAGCAGACCCATAACATTGCAAAAATACATCTAAAAGGTGCTCACCTTGTTGCTTAGTCCATTCTGACATTACATAAGCAAAGGCATTATCGTGACCTTCAGCAGGAATTGAGATCAGCAAATCAATAAATTGTCCAACATTAGGTGCACTCATATGAACCTGCAGTTAATGAGGAATATTTAAAAAGTCTATACCAAGAGTTAGTGTCAACAGATTTTTTCCGAAACAACTAGATATGTGGGTAAAGGCACAACAAGCGTGTTAGATCTCTAAACCTATTTTGTTTAAGTTGGTCCCTTCATCTTCAATTTGTATCATAGTCATGACATTGTTCAGTGCTACAAAATTGTCTAACGTTTCAATGTGATCCCTTGCTTTTCATGAAGTTCCAGAATAGTTCTTGATGTTTGTTAAGACCCAAACAAATTAAAGATGGAAATTACACAGAAAATCAAGATTAGCAATTACATCCCATAACATTCATAGAAAACACACTACACTGTTACACTGATAAAGGGGGGATACGATTACAAACACAATACCAACAAAAGCTACAAAACACATACAGACTCTACTCAAAGCTGGACAGAAAACTTCAAAAACAACACACATAACAGGTTTGCCAAATTTCAAGAGAATGGAACACTCTCCACTCCCTAAACAGCCAACTTTAATTCAAATTCTTCTCTTCCCCTTCAGCCACAGCAACAACTTAAAAAGAGTCAACAGACTACTAACAATCCCCAACTTACCCCTATCCCTACATCAGCAACTCTTAAGAACGCTATTTCTCTATTCCTTCGACCAAACTAGTCAATCACAATGCTGACCAATAAGAGGTGCCTTTCACTTATCATGTATTGTCTAACATTTCAAAAGTGGTCTTAACAATATTACAAAACAGGACAACTGTGGTACAAATTGAGCATTAAAAAATCACAAATAAAGTGACCAACACAGTAGTTAATACGGGTAGCATCACATCGAATCCTACAAATTAATTTTAACTCTTCAAATTAGACATAGGTTACAACAGTACTATTACAAAGAGCAACTAATCATAATAAAACTGAAAGGGAGAATAGGATGATACAAAACAATAAATCCCCTTATTTCATTCACATATCAGTCTATTTGGACTCTTGACTCTTTCTATTTTTCATAAAAACAAATATTTTTAGGAAGAGAGAATAATATGATACATAAATCGAGAACCTCCCAAGATAGAAAAGACTGAACATGTTTAGCTTGGAAGATTTTTCTAATCCCATTAGAGTGATAGTCTAAGTTCTTTTACCATATCTTGGCCACTAATTGGTCACAAAGAATTTCAGAGATAAACTCGTTTTGATAATGTAAAGACAGGGCATTTAATGTTAAAAGTTTTCTTTTGCAGAGTAATGTGCAACAAAATTTAATGCTGACAGCTGAGGGAAAATGCTGAAGCATAAATATGAATTTTCACAAAATTGGGTGGAGATTATTCAGGAAGATAATCAGTATGATTTATCCTAAGAGCTACCTGCTGGGTAGGAGTAATCGTATGAAGATATTTTTCCATTAATGGCAGACAGGACGTATACATAATTTTCGTCACCAGTCCATAATAATTTGAAATATGGGTTACATTACCAGTCTGGCAAAAACAACCAGCAATGAACTTTTCAAAGCAGCAATTTGAGCAGACTGCATACGTCTGACAACAGCAGCAACAAGATCACGCATGTGTACTGCCATTTGAGACGGTAAATGTAATATAAGTTGAAGAATGTAACTCCCAGCAAAAAGAGATCCAGAGCTTTCCAAATTTGGATTAAGAAGCCTGCATCAAGAAACAGTATTTGAGATCGTCAGGATCCTACATAGAGAGAATCGAGAGTATAGTTTAATGGACAATGAAAGAAAAGATACAAGTAAAATAGCCCACTCGCAAAAACTATGAGAATCTAAGTGAAAACCACCAGGAAGACAATGCCTTATTAATTTCATTCCTTACATCAGAGGAAACCTTCCTTTTAATAATGGGGGACTATGTTTATTTAATTTCTACTAGGATGCATAAATGTAGATGCCATGAGATGGAAGGTTGAACGAAAAAGTACAGTAGAAATCTGATTGCCCTCGAAAGATATTATTTATTCATCATGACTAGGCTGATATCATACACTTGCAATGTGATGACATTTACCAAGCAATGTACAATAGTTGCTAATTACCTTGAAGCAATTTCAAGTAAACTTCTCATAGTTAATTCAGAATTAGATCCCCAAGCAAGAACGTGTTGTCTTCCCTCAGATACAAATGCAGCTAAACATTCTGTGGCATTCTGTTAAATGTTGAGTTGAGTTAATAAATGAAAATTAATTCTATATAGCAGGGTCCACCACGAGAAAATATATTAATTTCAACAAAACATGGCCTCCAAAATATTACAACTCAAGTCTTCAGATTTTCATGAATCTGTAGAAAACAGAATTACCTGAATTTCACTATGATCATCACTTTGAAGAACAACTCTGATTGTAGAATCAAAACAAACATCATATATTGCTTTCACTACATCACCAGGGGCATTCTGTAAAATGCCATGAGGAACCACAAATCAGCAAATCATAGATTATAGCACACCTCTCAGATCAAAGCTGATAAATTGACAAGAGATAAAAGAAATTATGCTTTCAAGCAAGTAAACTTGCCTTAAGTAGCATGGTTACCAGATCCAATGACCCAGCTACCAATCCATCAGCCTGCTCTTGAAGCTAAGAGGAAAATATATACTTCAGAAAGCAAACTTAGATATCTTATTTTACGCTAAAATTGAAACAACTTAAGTCAGCCATACATTACTTAAAATTGGTCCAACAAATGGCAAAATTCTGGAAACCAGTGGATGCAAACAACCAGGTATATTTTTGATGGCCTGGGCAAAATAATAAAATGATTAGTTGAATATCAAAACCATCTAGAATCACAATAAAGAATGTTGTTGAGGTCTGTAAATGTCAACCTCAAAGATACAGCATGCATGGGGCAGTTCAATTAATTGAATCATAGAAAATAACTAATATAGCATGCCAAAATCAATAAGCAAACACAGCAGATGAGAGCATCTAAAGATATGTGCAAAATAAGGGTAATAGTGCAAATTTACTATCCAACAATTGTGCAAATCATACCAAACATAAATAACAATTACAAGTTTTGCAGATTTTGTATTAATCAAATAAAAAAGGTGCACATATAGGGATACTGTCAACTAGTGTTAGAGACATTAAAAAGCACATGCCCTTTTGTGGGCTCCATTTTGCCGCAATTTTTATATGGTTCTAACGGCTAGTTGACGGAATTCCTATATTTTCACCTTTTTCTATTAATACTGAATCTGCATCTCGAAATTACTATCTATGTTGATGTGATTTGCACACTTGTGAGATACTAAATCTGCACCTTTGAACCCAAAACAATTACCTCAATAACCTCAAGTGCATCACTACTGATAAAAGGATCTGAAATGTGCAATGCCCATACATTGAGGATAACAGGAGAAATAATGGGCTCCAAAAGCGCTGATGATTCATGACCTATAATGAGAAAAATATAGGCATAAATGCAAAAATAGTAGCTGATAAATGAAATATGCATAAACCATAAGAAACTAGAAATATTTAGCATTTACTGCCAAGAAATATCTAAACTTACCCGCCTTAATTGTTGCTTGCAAAGTTTCAAGTACCATGTGCAGGGTTTCTTCTGATGCCTGAAACTAGCATTGAGATTACCATGTTCTCCCAAAAAAAAAAAGCTGAATATTAGTTAAAAGATATAATATTTTACATACTTGAGAAAGAAGCTCTGAGAGAGATGAAAATAAACCCAACATTTGTGGTTGGGTAATTTCATTCTTCGTTTCAGGAAGCAGCTGGCAAAGGGCACGGCAAGCACCGACTTTTATAGGAGGAGACCTATTAAAATTATAAAGTTAAAGTCAAGGAAAATATTAACAAAAGTATAAGCTAACAAAGGATAAATGTGCTCACACATCCATTGTAATGGCCTTCACTGCAGCATGAAGAAAATGCTCTAGAACACCACTGCTTAGCTGTAAAATAAAATAAATAAGAAGAGCATAAGAAAGAAATTGGACCACAAAAAGACAGTTAATCGTTACCATGGAGGAGAATTTAGCCACTGAAGTAAAAATACGAGCATAAAGAAAGGGGTATTCATGAGAATCTGTGAAAAGTATGAAAACAAAAGAAGAAATACATCAATAAAGGAAATATAAAGCAATTGCATATACTAAAAAATGGAAGCTCATGGCAGGTGAGAAAAGAATTAAGGAGGAACCTATTGGAGAGTCCTCAGTGATTATCTGCTCAACCAATTGCTGAAAGCCACTTGCTACTATACCTGAATCCTGTATAAACATCATAGAAAATATGAAAATTATACACCATCACAAAATAGATTTGCAGTTATTTAAAATAGAAGAGAAATTATTGAAGTTATAATATTCGTCATAATCCGGTACTCAAATATGAAAATGTCAAAACCTCTGCTTCTGACAGTTGCTCAGAGATAAATGATAAGGCAAAAAGAGTAGCCTCCCTAATCTGCAATAAATTACATGTTGTCACGGCTTAGAAAGTTTATACGAATTAAAAAAATGCAAAAATATAAAAAATCTTCAAGTGTTTGATGCATATGCATGATCTGCATCTTATATGAGAGAAAGATGGAGCAACATGAACAGAGAAAGAAAGCCAGCAAAAAAGAATGATGAAGATTGAGACATGGTAGAAAATTGAAGGAAAGTTACATCATGCCCTCGACATATTAGACAAAAGAAAAAAAATTAAACAAATAAAAATTCCCCATTTACTTTCCACCAGCTTGCATTGCCAACTGCTCTTCTGCTTTGAGATTCAGAATACTGTTGTTTTGCAGATTCTATGATGGCCAGAATTCCCTCACTGCCATAAGAATTAATTACTTCTTCCAACAAAAGTGCACCTACAAGAAACAACTTTCTCAATTTATTTGACAAATACCGCAACAGTCACCAACAACAACCCTTATTACACTAGGTGAGGTTAATTGCATAAATTGCACAACACCATTTTCCACAATCAACGACCAAATCTTTAGATAAAGGGTTCAACCCAAATACAATCATAGTAAATTCAATAAGCCTTCCTTGAATTGACATTTTTTTGGGAAACATAAAAGCATCTATTACTTTAAAAATACATATTGAAGTTTAATTTTAACTTAGCTACCCTATATTAACTTAATTATACATATCTTTCTTATATCTAAATATTGTAAAATAAAATTAAAAAAAAATCAAATGTGCACAAACTAAAATAAAATAAATATATTTTGTTTAATTGAAGTTTGTTAAGAGAACGTTTTATAATAAAAGAGGACATTTCAATGAAAAGATTTTAGACTAAAATGTAGTATAAGTTTTTGTCTCAATAGGAGGTTGTGTATATTTTGAAAATAGAAAAGAATATATTCATTTGAAATCTCAAAGGAGGTTTGTGTAATTTACACAAAACATTAGTGTTATTTAAAAGTTTTAAAATGAACTCCCAAAATATAGAAATAGAAACTTCTACGTCAAAATATAGAAATAAAAGTTTCAAATTTTTTCAAAATTTGAGTGGTAAAGATTTTTCTCACAAAATGATAAACTATTTTCAGACTAATTTGAAATGAACTCCCAAAATATAGAAATAGAAACTTCTACGTCAAATTTTTCAAGGGGGATTCTTTACCAGAAATACGGCAGCTGTAATTGGCATCATCTTCATCAGCAATAAATTGATTGGCATCAAATGACCACATATGAATCTAAAGAGTACAAAATTCCCAAATATGAATATGAAAACTATCCAGGGTATGAATTGCAGATATTGAACGCAGAGGCCTTGCACATAAACCGCAAAAATGCTATCAGTACATGCTTCCATAAATTATATTTATTGAATATTTAACTAAATATATATTCAAAATCAAACGTATGGTATAAAAAAATCACAGCAATGATTTATAATCTTTCCTTTAACTTCAGATCAGATGCGAACATTTATATGTAGGAGAAGTTTATTATCTTTTAGGAAACTTTTGTATTATAAATATGATATCATATCAATGAAATATTCATCGGACTATTCAGTCATCTTTATTTACACAAAATGCATAGCTGAAAAACACAGCCAATTTTCAACAAAGAAAAAAATTGGGCTAAAGTGCAAAAATGTCCATGTAATTGTCACAAACATGCAAAAATACCAATGTAAAACTTTTTGGAGCAAAACTACCCATCAAATTTCAAAACTTGGGCAAAAATGCCCATAAGCATTAATATTTTTACTTTTTCACTCATCATCTTTTGTCACATCATCACTCACCAAAACACGTGACAAGCTTATGTATTTATTTGCCCTTATATGTTGATGAAGCGGCATAGGATGATGGGTGAAAAAAAGAAATTAATGGTGATAGGCACTTTTGCCCCGGTTTTGAAATTTGATGGGTAGTTTTGCTTCAAAATATTTTACATAGGTATCTTTGCGCCTTCATGACAATTACATGAATATTTTTGCACTTTAGCCCAAAATATTTACAACTTAGGACCCAACAGAATGGTCAGGGTACAAAATTCACTATTTTGGTTACTTAAAAGGTTTCATGAAATTCTGAATTTTACGCCACATGATATGTGCAGTGGATTAGAATGAAACTTAACACTACAGCAATAAATCTCTCTTATTTACAATCAGTGACAGTAAGCTCTATTATTGCAGAGAAAGAGGCCAGATATGATTATGCAAATAATGAATGAAGGAAAAAGAACTAATCAATTTTGAATAATTTAAACTGATGAATACAATATTTATGATAATCTGGGATGACTAACAATTGACTTTGCTAAAGAAACAAGCACATTATAGTGTATTTGACAAGAAATGTGTTGCAAAGACAAGTTTAAAGGAATAAAATATAAATCCTCGTTGATATTGTGAAATACACTAAATCAGAATTATAAAACTATATAGAATACTTGAAGTAAAAATTCTTCTGATATGTCAAGATTTGAGAGTGTCCACATATGCAAATGTTTACATAATAAAACCATGGGTCCCCAAAATATTAACTCTGAATAAATTCAGGTTCGGAAGAAAACAAAAGGCTGCAATGTGCAATGTAAATAACTTATTGCATTTGCATACATCAAATCAAGATAAGGCTATAGTATAAATTATGTTAAGGACATTTTTTGAATTCGGCATATGGTTAGAAGGACTAAAGACATTTTTTAAAGTTACGGGACCAAAATGAGATATTGTGTAGAGTCAAAGGACTAAATGTATACTTTAAACTCAAGACAATGAAAGATGTTAGCCTGCATTGCACTAAATAACTGTTAGACACTGATATTTAACAATATTCTGCTATTTCATTTATGATTTTTGTAGGATCATATTATGCAGATATTGTTAGGATAGAGATCCTTGATTTTTAGGAATATTGTGAGTTACCTTGTGGGTACTAACCAAGGAACTTGTCTATATAAAGTGTAATCTCATTGTTCAGAAATATACACACAATTTCAGATCTCTAACTTGCTTTCCAGCTTTTCTCTCTTGTTATCTAACATGGTATCGGAGCCTTAGAGTTCAGATCCTTTTCTATTTTCTGACGATGTATATATAGAGAAAGAGAGGTCTAAGTTTAAAGGTTCCAAGTCTGGACCGAGTTCCATTACATGTGCTGGTGTGAAGGGGAATCGTTGATCAGCCTTCTGTGGACCAAAATTTTGGGGCCGGGTTTCATTACAAATTTTCCTCGGTTTGGTTAGAGGCAACAATACTGTTGTGATTTTATGTCTTAAGGACTTTCTTAATTCCCATTTTTGGAGAAAGGATTTAGGTTCACTAAAGTATTTTTCGGGAATCAAATTTAAAAGAAGTCAGAAGGGTATCATTCTGACTCCGAAAACATGTCCTAGATTTGTTAAAGGAAACAGGAAAGTTAAGAGCTACACCAAGTAGTCTTCACATGGTTCCTAATCCTTTTCCGAAAATTGATGACAAAATACCATGGAGCTAACTGAAGATGCAAAGATTGACCCAAAGAAGATCAACCCATTTACTTGATCCCATCTTTGTTAGAATAGACTATTGAGTTCCTTGAGATATCGTAAACTGATCCAAAAATTAAATTACATCACGGTGACTCGTCTTAATGTGACACTTCCAGTAAGTGTGCATATTCAATTCTTGGAAACACCCACTGTGAGCTAGAGGGAAGCCTTAAAGCATGTCCTACATTATCGCAAGGGATAGGTTGTGGTATTTTGTATAAGAATTATGGCCAAACAGATACTGAATGCCTTTATTATGCTAATCATGTAGGATCTAAAGTAACCAAAAGGTCCATTACAGGATATTGTGTCTTTGTAAGGGGAAATTTGGTATATTGGAAGAGAGAGAGAAACAAAAGTGGTATCTCAATCTAGTCTAGAGGCAGAGTACAGAGCTATGGCATAGTCTGTGTGAGATTCTGTGGATATATCAGTTGTTAAAAGTTGTCCTTCAGAATTCGCTACTTGATAATCAAGTAGCTTTGCATATTCCTTCCAACTCGGTATTTCATGAACATACAAAACACATTGAGGATGATTCTCACTTTGTCCGAGACAAGCCAATAGCAAATTTTAATTCTACAGGACACATCAGATGAAGTGGTCAACTTGGTGTACTCACCAAAACTCTAAATGGGAATCAAGTTGATTATCTTTGTAACAAGTAAGGCATGATAAACATCTATGCTCCAATTTGAGGGGCTGTTAAGATATTAGTAGGATAATATTATGTAGATATTGCTACGATAAATATCCCTGGTTTTTTTGGGATATTGTTAGTTACCTTGTGGGGTATTGACCAAGTAATCTTGTCTATAAAATGTAATCACATTGTTCAGAAATATACACACAAGTTCAGATCTCTCTCATGCTTTCTAGCTTCTCTCTCTTGTTATCTAACATCATCATCAAACAAAACCAGTTATATCGCTGAATGTTATCTGACTACTCAAGGTAGCACCAAAGCCAATCATATACTGATGATCAAAGTGAAGGTCCAAATGGAAGTCATACCTGTTGTTCTGTCATTTGCAGAAAAGAAATAGTGTAGTATACTAATTCTTTAACATTAGCCACAACCACCTAAGAAACACAATCGCAAGCCATAAATCAAAGTAGCTTCAAATGAGAAAAAGAAATGAAACAAGTGTTTTAAGAAGTTCAAACTCAAACCTTTCCCAATCTTGTATTACCCACAATAGTCAGTAGGAGTTCAAACATCTGTTTATAAAAACATTGATGTTAGAAACAAAGTTAAATCAAAGTTAAGAAAAGACAAACATAAAACCATTTGGAGCTGATGGACACTAGTTTAGACCCACTACATCCAGTTGATTACTTAAAACATCAGAAATTGAAATATTTTATGTATGTAGAATGATCTACAAGGTTACTCCGAAGTACAATTGACGAATTCACAAATCTAAAGCCATTGCCTATGCCCTATACAAATAAAGGGATAAAGAGAGAAGGCTACATCTTTTGATGAGCATAAAACATGATAACAAGCCATATTCAGATACATTCACATGCCTGACAAACATCATCAGGTAGGCCCTCCACCTAATAAATCAAACAGATATGAAATGTTTCATGAATAATAAAGATGTCCCATGTAATAGCTAAAATCAGCTATTTAACTGCACCAACTTAACATCATCAGCAGTAGAGTGCCTTTTTCCTCCTTAATTAATGTGATACAATTAAAAAGGTTAAGCCATAATACCTGAATAACAAAGGAATCAAGGCTTTTCTCTGCACCATCGGAATCATATCTTCCATCATATGAATCTTCTGTACCATCAATAGATGATCGTTCATACACTCTCAAGGATGAGATAAATGTACTCCACAGTGATCGCAATACTTCTACAGTGGAAAACATGATGAAAAACAACAAATAAGAACAAACAACAAAGGGAAATTTAATTTGTACAAGTAAATCAACTAGACCGAAAAAAAGCAACAAATTTACCGTCAAATTCACTCCCAATGAGTATTGAGAAATTCTGGACAATTTTGTTCAAGCACTTCAAAACCTTCATGAAAAGAAAAACAGTCATGAGATTTCTTGAAAAAAACAGAACACACATTAAGACTTTAGAAAGTATAAGATCAACCTCCATTCTAATACCCCAATCATCAGGATTTTCAGATTGAACTGGATCTCCTAGAATAGAAGAGAATTGGGCCATCCATGGTTTAAGCATAGGCAATATCATGGTGCTTGTTTCTGTCTGGACAGAATATCTTCATCTGTTAATAATTGGGGGGAAGATAATACAACAGCAACCAGAACAGTACACTATCACTAAAACGAAAGAAATTACCTTATAGACACCACTCATTGTCCCCAACATGGATGTGCAAGAATATACTATTGAAAGGGCCTTACTTCGTATATATTCATCGTATATCTGTTCCCCAATGAAAAAATCATCAAAAGCAACAGATCATGCTAAGTTCACCATATAAATGGAACATTCATATCTATTTCTTTGTCCCATTTTTATTTTTAATACATTACTTTAGGAATCCATGAACACAATCAGAGAGACAGACTGGTGAGTGTGAGCATATGTGCGCACATGCACTTGTATAACAAAGTTCCTCCCAGTAATCATTAATCTTCATCTTAATTTTTTTTTTAAAAAAAAGAATTAAATGAAACAAAACTAAGTTATCATTAAAGGAAGTAAAACTATAGATCGACTTGAGATGACAGGGAATTATATGAAAAATTACCTGGGGAGAAGATACAATTGTAAGCAAACATGGAAATAAAGCAGGTATTAGTGTGGGAACTATTTTATCATCCAAGTCCGCTGAGAGAAGTGCCAAGCACCTCATGGCTCCATACACTAAAATATTAAAAACGATAAAGCAAATTAACACAAAGAAAACAAAAAACACAATAACAACAAAAACAGCAGAAGAAAGCATGACACAATCAATAAAAGGAACAGTTTCTGCTTAGTTTTATGAATAATTAAACTTTAGGCAGTCATCAACATCCAATTTGATTTTAATTAATCGATCATCAGGAATATGATCAAAGCGGTTTGCTAAGAAATGCTAAGAAAATTGTAGATCCTCAACAAAAGAACAGTATAAATCCAAGCGGTTTGCTAAGTCAAAGAGAAGATCCACCTACTATACAATGCTTCGGATTATATGAGCAAATGAAGCACAATTTTCAGGCACCTCAGGCCTTTATAAAAACATACAAATAAAAAAAACCTCAAATCACCTATCTCCTCAGAATTTCTTATCATTTGGTTAGCGATTTGGACCAGGGCATATCATATCACACATTCATTCTCATGCCTCTTATTGTCTTTAAAATGTAATCAGCAAATCTTCTGTGTTGTGGCAGATTTTGTCAGTGTGGTACCGGTTTTATTTTAAATTTTTTAGAAATATCTAACAAGCAGAAACAGGGGAGAAATGAAAAATAAGGAACCTCTGACAAAGAGATCATGATTTTATATTCGGAGACTACATTATTTCATTAATTATCATATCACCTGAATGCTAAAGTTTCAAAAAAAAAAATTAAAGCACCAACCTATCTATTAGACTGATAAGAGAAAAACTATATGCAGTTTGGATTCATTGACACTGTTGAGTATTGACATTAGATTCAAATAAGAATGATTATAAAAAATGCTTACCTCCATTCAAGTTGGCCTGATTGCTAATTAACCTCAGGAGGAATGGTAACAAGTCTGGCCAAAAGTCAGGCCAGTCATACTCTGCAATTGATGCCACAGCCATACTGATAGCTGTGCAGATTTTCTTGTGAGAGTCATCCAATGCCAATAAAAGAATTTCACGGATCACTGCCTGCAGATCAAACATAATGTAATTACATGTGTCGGGGGGGAAATAAAGGGCCAATAAAAAATCTATCTTCTCTCCACTGGCCAACAATTAACAATATATCAAAACAACAACAACAAAGTTTTATCCCACTATGTGGAGACGGCCACATGGATCATATGGAGCTATTGAGCTTTATCAGTAACCAACTCTTAAGATATATTATTCACTAATAGATCTTGTTCTATTTAACAATTTATCAAAACAACAACAACAACAAAGTCTTATCCTAGCTAGGTGGGAACAATTTATCAAAACATCAAGAAAAAAATAGCATCACAAATAATTATATGATCAACTTTTTGAAGTAAAATGGAGGAGTTCCTAATTAAGTTGGCCAAATAAATACACAATGAAGAATAACTTTTATAAGTTTATAGTGATGAATAAATTGTGAACTCATGAGAAAAGACAAGAAAAAAAAACCCTCTTGAATCTATCTAGCATCAACAGAGAACTTTTTCTTCACGTGTAGGAAGGATGCAGTAACTCTGCATATGTTTGTAGCCATTCCAAATACCGATGATGGAAGAGGGTTGAAAAACACTATCAAATCTTATGAACATTGAGTGATGAAGAAACTAAAGTATCAAATGTTTTTGTTAGAGCACAATGGCATCAAGCAATTCATGTTACCAACCCCACCTAGAGAACAAAAGTTTGTTGTTGTATTTATAGAAACAATGCAAGTCATACAATAAAATATTCTTGCTTTAAAAAATGAAAAATACATTGATATTGCAGACCTCAAATAAAACATAATCAAATCATTGTGAAAACCTGCTAGGTATAATAAGTTCATAAAGAAAGACAGGTTGAGGAATTTTAAAATTTACTGAGTTCATTTTTTCCACTTTCATTTAGTGTAATACAACAGCATGGAGTTGTAGAGCAGTGAGGAAATTTTTACTGCAACAACCTATTTGCTCCAATAATCAAGCATTAAAAATGTCTGCAATACTTTTATCAAAAAAAAAATGTCTGCAATACATGTTATTCCAAAGTTATTAAATCAATTCTGAAAGCAAATCAAACAATCTAAGTATTATAACTTGGGAAAATTTCATAAGTCCTAGGTAAGAAAACTGAATACTAACAGGATCCATGTAATTCAACTTTTTCAAGTTTCATTAGAAAATATGAAATTTTCGGAACCTGTCTATATTTTATTTTCTTACTTGGGACCTATGGTTAATTTCTATTTAAATGTATTTTCAACGCGATTGATCAAAATATATTCCAAAAACTGAAAATTAAAGCAGTGTAAATCATATGCTGATTAACTCATTTTATTTAGATAACAAGCAAATTGAAAAAATTTATAGCACCAAAAACAAGCACTATGAACTTCAAATGAATATAATTCAAATACCTTGGTGTGAATAACACTGGCAATTTTTTTTTAGAAGTCGTCACACATTAAGAGCTTTATTCCCTTTCTCAAATAGTGTTATATTACATCAATAAAGACAGAGTGAATTTGTATTTTTATTGTTAAGACCCAATCATAATCTCTTATGTGTGTCTGTGTGTGTGTGTGATGCTTTTTTATTTTTGGCCTGATTAGGCAGGCTTCTTGCGTATATTGTTTATTTAAACCCTAATGAAAAGTTTTTCCAGTGAGGCCAATATTTTCCAGAAGCAAGTAACAATTTAGCTAACAAAAAAAAAACCCAAAGTGAAGAGTATATCCAATGTGGCCAATATTTTCCATTAACAAAGCAACAATTTTATCAAGCACAATAACAACGGAATGTTTCTGTTATGTCGTTTGAATTGGTAAAGTGAATTATTTGTTTATTCCTCTTGATCAGGCGTGAATAGTCACAAAATGCCAAGTATTGACAAAAACTACCAAAGTTTTAACTTCAATCTGATTACAGTAATGGATAAGTATGAAGTAACTTGAGATTTTAGAAAAGATAGATAAAAAGCTAAGACGCAAAAACCCCTCCTTAACTGTAAATGCACGTCCATAGCATAAATGTTTATTACCTTTTCATGACTTGAAACAACAGGAGGTTCAAAAGTGTCTTCTCCCTCCTGCCAATGCTTTTTAACAAATTGCTTTAAAAGGACTGCAGCTAGGTAGAGATAGGTTAAGTCATCCAATTCTTATTAACCTCATGGAAAGTGGATACATTCTGGCACAAATGTAAACAATAGCCAAGCACGTAATCTTGTCATACCACAAAAAGAACAGCACATCTAGCGAAATATAAGGCAAACCCCAATTTATAGTTAACCTTAATAAATTTAAGATCAAGAAAAATTCAAGTTTTTCATGTCATTTCCGACATCAATAAACAATTACTTAATTATCAAAACACATATATTCCTTGTTTAATCTTTTTCATTTGCCAGTATTAGCTGTCTTTCTTGTCAATAGGTAAAAGCAGAAATTATTGTAGCCACAGGCACAGAAAATCAATTAAAAATAGTGTCACAGGCAGTATTCTTATCAAGGATGGGAAAAAATGAGAACAATATTGAAGTGATCAAATATGACTAGGATATTTGGCGCACACCCACTGCAAGCTCCTTATTTGCAGCAACTTTTGATATCGCAGAGCCAAAACCTTCAGGGTCATATATAATACAAGTTTAAGATCAGTGAAGCAATACAAGAAATTCATGATCACATGCATGGATAAAGGTGCAAAAATACCAATGGTAATATGTCAAAATTGTAGCTGGCACCATATTCAAATCTTGGGTGCAAAAATACCAATGGAAAATAAAAAGGGTATAATTTTAACGGGTGCGGTTAAAATGAGTTAAACCCTGTTAGCTACAAAGCCTACAAATGGTGTGGGGCCCACATCTCAAGTTAACAGAAGTTAACTCATTTTAACGGCACCCGTTAAAATTGCACCGATATTTAGCATTGATATTTTAATATGGTGCCAGCTACAATTTTGATATATTACCATTGATGTTTTTGCACCTTTACCCTTCATGCACATACCATATATCAGCACATTTCTGCATATCAATAGCAAGTATCAACAACATCTACAGATAACAATCCACTATACAAATAAAACGAGAACTATTTATTTACCAGACTCTCAACTTGAACCATAATTGCTCAAACTTAGTACCAGATCAAAAATTTTCTCTCTCTCCTACTCTTTCCAGTCAACAAAGCAACCAGGACTTTGTTTCCATATTCATACAGAATCAACATATACAGTCCAGAATCCACTCACTCAACAACTACAAGGACCATATCACCCAAATTAATTATCCATCATGGCTAGAATTTTTTCTCCATCCACACACCTTTGTATTCCCCTCCCAAGTCAAATCCAATATGTACATTCCTATGCAACTGTTCCTTATAGATCATCAGTTTTTTCAGGTCTGACTGTTTCCTTTGCCTATCCTCATTCCACTAGGTGGGGTCGACTACATTGATCGTACGACACCATTGTGTTCTATAGTAACCAAATATTTCGACATATTATTCACAAAAAGATATCGCTTTACACCTTCACTAAGTGTGGTTCGCTTTGATCTCCCTCTTCCCGGTTTATCCCATCTAATGGTCTTCTTTGTACATGTTCAAACCATCTCAAACTAATACACACACACACACATTCCCTCTATTACTAAATATAAATATAAGAGCTAGTTGACCTTTTTGGAGAATCCTAAGAAAGAAAAAACAAGTCATTTGAAAACTGAGTTTAATAATTTTTTTTTAAACTAGTTTATTTGACTTATAATCTAACATATGATCTAATAACATACAAAATATGTTATGATTAAGGGTTCATTTCGCTTCATTAATTTCTCCAAAAAAAAGTCAACTAGCTCTTATATTTAGAACAGAGCGAGTATATTTATATCATCTCTCCTCATCCTAATGAATTGCGCATCGTTCAAGCCATTGGTGAAGAGTATAAGACTGCTCAAAAGACAAAATTTTGCAGAACTATTCCAATGAAGCTTTCTAAACCACCATAAAGCTAGTCATCATCATCCATCAAAACAATAAGCTAAAACCACAATTTCCACATTTTTGTCAAGTGTTCCTCCAAAATGGACAAAATCACTTCACTTGAAAATCAATACCAAAAAAAAAACAAACACTGCACCAAAAACCAACTCAATTTCAAGCCTCTCCGCATTCATATTCGCAGAAAATTTCTCAAACAACCTAAACACAAACAATAAACTAAACAGAACTAGAAATTCAAAAGAGCTTTGATAATCACTTCAATTTCCACATTGTTTTTCAAATGTTCCTCCAAAATGGACAAAATCACTTCAATTGATAACCAATACCAAAAACTACAAACAATAAACTGAAAAGAGCTATAAATTAAAAAAGCTTTGAACCTGGTTGAAGAGAAGCTTGATTCAACGAAGCTTCGGCGAAACATCGAACTTCGTGGTTGGGATCAAGTGTGGCGGACAAACAATTGAGCAACCAATGCTGATCTTGATCAACCACGTTGGCCATTAATGGAAGCAGAGAAAATGAAATGAAATGAAACGAAACGAAACCCTAGAATTTATAAAGGTTGGATTCCTCAATTTGTATAGTTTGTTTTTTTTTTTTTTTGGTTTGATGCTTTTTTTCCCGCTTTGCTCTAAGAAGTGTCACTCACTGCAAGGCTACGGGGATTCAAGTTGGTGAGAGGTTTTATATAGGGGTGAGGGTTAAGAGAGAGTGAGGGGACTTCCATTATTGGGCAGTGGCAAAAATCAAAGGGGAATTTGCAGTGTAATCCTGGTAAGGGAAATTAATACTGGAAGGTCTCAATACATTCCAAAATAATTATAAAGTCTCAGGGGACCTTTCCTGCAATTGTTTGTTTATCTTCAATGACCATTTTGCCCTCATAAGATGAAAGTATAGTCCCCTGTAGGGACCAGTGAGATGACAAACATCTTTAATGAGGGCAAAATGGTCATTAAAGATGAGCAAACAATTGCAGGAAAGGGCCCCTGGGACTTTATAATTATTTTGGAATGTATTGAGACCTTCCAGTATTAATTTCCCTTACCAGGGACTAAAGTGCAAATTCCCCAAAATGAAATACTTGTTCCAGTCCTAAATATAAGACATACTCTGTATTTACCTAATTTGATTGGATTAAGAATGTTAGTTAAGTTAATTAAAATGACATGATATTACTAATATATCTTGAGTATCACCTTCCACACCACACTCAGTCTTCTCTTGTCTACCATTAGGGGCATTGACTCCACTCTCCCTCTCCTCTTGTCTATTACTCCCTCCGTTCCTAAATATAAGATCACTTTGCTAATTTGGAGAGATTAAGGAAGACCTTCCAATGAATTGGGATTATATGATCTTTCCAAAATACCCCTTACTTAAATTTAAAAGACAAATAGGGATTTGAGAGAGAAGTGAGGGAGCTAAGAAGTATAGGGGTAAATTGGACCAAAATTGAGACAAAATAGGAAATGATCTTGTATTTAGGAACTTATCCACTTCCCAAAGTGATCTTATATTTAGGAACGGAGGGAGTATTAAAAGGCTTTTGATAAGGATATTTTGGGAAAAGTTGGTAAAAGTTAAAAATAGGTCTTATATTTAGGACCAAACTCATCCTCTCAAATAAGTCTTATATTTAGGACCGGAGGGAGTATATCCTATATTGGGAGGGTCATTCCGGTAAAAGAAAGCATTGGGTAAAGGTCATTTAAGTAAAGGTCATTTAATTCAGGTAAAAAAAAGTTATATAATTCATTGGGAGAATTAATTAGAGGTCCTATTGAAAAAACATAATTAAGGCTAGATAGCACGAGTTGTAATCAACTGGTCAAAAGTTATTGTATATTATAAAACTTAAATGTTGTGATTTACAACCTGTGGGAACTCAATTTAATTTTCTTTCTTTTTTTTGATAACATTTTTAATTTTCTTTCTTCTATTGACCTCTAATTAATTTTCCCAATTAATTTATATTTTTCCTGGGTAAAAAGGACATTATAGTTTTTTCCATATTTAAGAGGAAAAATGATTTTGGTGGGAATGAATTGAAATTTTGATAGAAAGTGAAGAGAAAATTTAGAGGGTCTCACCCTTACTTTATAAAATAACCCCACTTCTCCCCTCCTTTACCGTACCCTCCCCACTCATCCAACTGAATAGAGCCTAAATGTACTACTACTTCCAGTCCTAAATATAGGATTTAATTGACTTTTTTTTGGAGAGATTATGATGACATATTTGATATGTTTTTAAATTATCCATTAGTTTATAGGTAACATAAACTAGTTTAAGGGAAAAAATTAGGTAAATCAATTTATAATTAACTTATTTTGCTTTTTTAAGGATTTTCTAGAAAAATTCAATTAGGTCTTATATTTAGGACCGGAGGGAGTATATTTTTACTTAATTTATTGAATTAAGGATGTTGGTTAAATTAGTTAAAATGACATTATATTATCTAGACATCATAGCTATCTACCTTTAACCCACATAAAGATGTTTATTCTTGTAAAAACAATCATGAAACTTTATTTCAACCTGTTGCCCAAATTGATATTTAGTTTTGGCAAGAAGACCAAAAAGCTTAATATTTTATTTTGCAATAATAATAAGATAAGGTTCAATCATCCCCTTCCCTAAGCTTAATATTTTATTTTGCAATAATAATAAGATAAGGTTCAATCATCCCCTTCCCTTCTGCCCTCTCCTTGCGAGAAAACTCTATATTTGTATGAGTTTAACTTTTATGTACTCATATGAAAGTTTTAATCTGTTTAATTGAAATGCTTTTTCGATCTAATATAAGCTTATATAATGTCACAAATCATTAAATAGATGTAACATAAAATAAAGGTAAACTTGTCAAAATTAGTGATTAACTGGAACAGTTAGTTTGACAAGACATTTGATTCATGTTTAGTTATTATATTTTTATTGCTGAATATTTAGAAGACAAGAAAGGTAGCAATTTGAACCTTGATATATGGCATTGATATTTTAATTTCAAATATCTTATATAGACTTTACTTCCAGACATCTTAGTTCAAGTGGCCTCTTCCAAATCCTATAAATACGTGTCTAGGATGAAAATATTCAAATTTTGGCAGCCACAAAGCCTAATTTCTCATCGACTTTCCTCATTCTGCTGTCTCCTGATAGTGTTTCCCTAAAGTAGTAGAAGAAGCTTGAGCTACGAGTTGAAAGTGAAGTTATTTTATCTAATCTCTTAATTCTTTGAATTGTTCATTGTAGATTCTAGGACTTGGCCTATATATTAAATACTTAGACTAGTCCTTAGAGATCTCTTTGATCTATGGAGACATGAGATATTTTCTAATTTGATTTATTCATTTGATTCCCATTTGTCATACATGACTTTAATTTGTATAATTAAATTGATCGACAGTTATTTCAATTTATGTTATGAGACATATTTAGATTGTAATTGAGGTCTCAATTATATTACTCTTTTAAATTAATTTGAATTAGAATATGTTAGTGCTTATTAATTAGGAGTTAGAAGAGATAGTATCTAACTTGGTTAGGGATACTAATTCATCTAACCCTAACAAATTCGTTGAGATCTCCCGAGCATTAGTACTGATGAACAATATTTTTTGAATGACTTAGTTATTTTAACAGATTATCCCATATGCATTTCTATTCTAAGTTAAATCATTGTTCACGCCTAAGTTATGCTCAATTATCATCAAAACTCATTGTTTTAAACGAGTAAATAATGTCTGGGAAGTGAAATTGTGAATTTTTTAATATCCGTAGCAATTATGTAACCACTAATATAAGTAATCATTCATATTAAAATGCTGATTCAAAAAATAATTTGAGCCACTTGATGATCGCCACCTTAACTGCAATTGATTTTAGTGGCATATTTTTTTTCCAAATGATGATGCCAATCATTTGTACGTACTTGAAAGTCTATGTAATATTTGAGATCATGCATATTAGAAGGAAAAACCCCTAAATAATAGTATAGCATACAATAACAATGCAACAAGAGTCACTCCCATTTGCATCTAACTTGGTGTGTGTGATTGAAATCACAAGTAATGACCAAGCTATTATCCTTTCTCTTCAAAACAAAACTCTCAACAAGCAAATAACATGAAAAGTTCTTCCAAGTGCCACTACCCTTAAATTCCTCCACTTTTACTAGCTTCTTAATTCCATTAGTTCCACTAACCCATCCAATGCTTTCTTGTTCCCATTTCATTCTCTCAGTAATCACCTTGCTTAACCCTACAACCTTTTCTTTCCTTTGATCAGGACTAACATACCAGACAAATCCAGAGGCCACAACATCACTTTCATCCCTAAAAGCAACCTTTCCCATTGCAATTTTCACCATTTCTGTTTCAACATCAACCTCAAAATTCACCCTTTTTTCCTTAGTATTGTTATCATTTTCCTTTGAATAAACCCTAACCCATTTTTGCTCCAGTGTCATCTCATAGAATGTTGTCTTCTTCCCTTCATCCTTCACGAACATGAAAGGACAATACCTGTAAGATGAGTTGATCGGATTATTTCAATATTAGACGCTATAGGGTTAACATAATCTTATATATGAATCAAATTGTAGAACATTATATAATCATAAAATCAAGGCTAAATTATAGTGAAAACCATGAATTTATGATCAGTTGCAGATAAACCCCCCACATTTCAAAGTTTAAACTGAACACCGTACGTCCGTACCCCTAACATTTTATGTTTTAGCGCTTAATCCCCCTACCATTAAAAATGCCATTCAAATTAATGGTTTTTGTCATTTACCGTATTTAATTTCTTTATATATATATACCTAATTATCGAACTTTTGCATATTTTTCATGTTCAAAACTGATTGGATTATTGCACGTTCTTAGGATAATTGTACCTAATTAGCACTAAATTCTAACTCTTGCATACTTTGTTGGGATTCATACTACTTAAGGGCAATTTGGGCACAAATTGCATGAATTTTCAATTAACCAATCATCAATGACATTTGAGTTACCAGAGCATCGTCAAACCCATTTCCTATCATTTGCTTTAAAACTAAACACTTCACACTTTTTCTATACAAGAAAGATTAAAATTTAAAAAAAAAAAAAAAAATAGTTCTAAATCTTCTCTAATAAAATAAATGTATCTAAAACCTTTAATTTACTACTATCCAATATTTCATCGCCTTTCCTTGATGCATCATGTTCTAAACTTACCATTTTCCAACAACGATTGGTTCAGAATGATCATGAGAGGATTCAAAGTTGAAATGAGGTAATTGAGCACGTAAGGAAGAATTAAGCCCAAAAGCTTCATGTAAAGGGTGGCGATTAGTATTCATTGCGATGTAAGGCTTCCATTGTTCTCTCAAGAATTTGGGAGGGATTCCATCTGGGGCTATGGACTTTGCTTCGAAGCGATCACGAGGCTTCTGAATTATCTCAAATTGTTGATAAGTGTTGTAAGGATTCAAAGGTTGAGGGTGAACATCTTGAATGCAACGTCCACCGCAACAAGGGACTACATCATCTTCTTTTGAGCTTGTAACTGAGAGCCTGCACAAAGCATAATATATTGATCAATCAGAGACACATGCACTCAGTTCAAAAAATGGGAACGGATTCTCTCAGAATCCGTTTCCTCAGAATCCCTCCTCATCCTCTCACATGGGTTCTCATGTGAGCCACTCAGATTCATTTAAGAGCTCATAATTTGTCACTTGTACCATTAAAAATAAAAAAAGATTGTATTATAATATAAAATATTTTTTAGTATAAAAAATTTCAACTTAATTTCAACTATCTGGACCTATTTCATTTCAACAGAAGGACCCATAAGACTTGTCCAGTTTTTAATTTACAGTTAACTGGACAAAAATTTACAGTTAACTGGACAAGTCTGTATCTCTTATGGGTCCTTCTGTTGAAATGAAATAGGTCCAGATAGTTGAAATTTTTTATGTCAAAAAGTTTTCAAAAGTAAAAAAAATAAAATTTCTTCATTTATTTTATATTATAATATAATTTGTTTTATTTTTAATGGTACATGTGTCAAATTATGAGCTCTTATATGAATTTCAAAACTGAATTATGACCTTATAAGGAAGAATCCCTCAGGGATTCTGAGGGATTCTGAGAGTCCGGATTCTGAGAGAATCCGAACCCTCAAAAAATAGAGACACGTGCACAAGCACCCCTATATATGATACAATGATTTTTTTTTTCATTTGTGTTATTCATACCAGTGTACTGGTAGTTATTATGCGATTAAAAATCGAGGTGTGTCTCCTAAAACGAGAATCACAAACTAATTTATGGAAGATTAAGAAAATAGAATAAATTATTTAATAATAAATGTGTTTTTTTACTCTCCCTAATATATTCATAAATCATAAATAAACTTGATTACATATTAGCTCATGAGTTAATAATTATATTTGGGAAAAGAAAAAGAATATTAGAGATGCTATCAATTTTGCTCTTATATTTTGGATCATCAAATCCAATCCCCTCATCTAGTTCTTATATTAAATATTAAGTACATTAGTTTAATAGTATTTGTATGCTCCAATTTTACCCACCATTTACTAAAATTGTAATTAAAGGCTCATTTCCAAACTAAAATAATTATTTTTAGCACTTTTCAAGAGGTTAAGTATAATAATAATCCTACTTTATATTACAAGACCCCTTATATATTTTGAAACGGCGGAATGATTATATATAGAAAACATCTTTTATACCCAAAAAAAAAACATTTTGGAATTTGTCATACACTTCAATGGCTTGAGGCATGTATTGCTCCAACTCTTAAATTAATAAATACCCCATATGGAAGTTACAGGATGTAACGCTCTTTCCAATTAGCTTATCATATAAATGAGAAACATTTTAGTATTTCATATCCCTCAAACATTCCAAAACATTTTGATAAAAAAAAAGGGCAAAGGTGCAAAAATAGCCACCGTAAATTTAAAAATGGGCAACTATAACTCTGATAAATTGAAGGAGGCAAAATTGTACACTGTAAACTAAAATGGGGCAAAACCATACATTGTAAACCAAAATGAGGCAAAAATAACCTCTCTGTTAGGCCGAGTTAAACAGGCATTTTTCAGACGTGAGCTCCATTATCAGTAAATGACATGTCAATTCCAAAATGTAATGTGAAAGCTAAAATGCATCCAGTTGCACCCTTAAATGTATGACACATCATTTACTGATGGTGGGGCCACGTCTGGAAAACGTACGTTTAAATTTACGATGACTATTTTTGCACATTTGCCTAATTTTGCCCCATTTTGATTTACAGTGTACAGTTTTCCCCCCTTCAATTTACCAGAGTTATAGTTGCACATTTTCAAATTTACGGTGGCTATTTTTACAACTTTGCCCTAAAAAAACAATTCAAAATAAAACACCCATAAAATTTATATATATTTTATTAAATTTAGCCTATATATGATAGTATTTCATAAAATATTTTCAGTAAAAAACATTGCAAAACAGTGTTTCTATAATATTATATATATATATATATATATATATATATATATATATATATATATATATATATATATTATTTTGAACAAAACAACCGTGAAATTGTCAGTTTATATTTTTTTTCTTTTTAAAAGTCATGGAAATTACAAAACTTAAGCATCATAAGTCATAACTAAAGCAAACTGTCAAAATATCTCTTATCTATAAACAAATAAAAAATAGAAAATTAAAGTATTACAAAGAGTATTAGAGACTTGATTACCATGATCATCATATTTGGAGACCATATCACTCAATTAGAAATTTCTAAAATAAATTCAAAGTTAAGCAGCGACACTGAATAAGGGAATTAATGAACCCGGTTTCATCAATTATATCAAACACAGAAAATAAATCAGATAATTGAGGAGATTTCATTACATTACCCTCTCTTCAACCAGTCTCTCAACATCACATAGTAGCTATTGTTAGACAATGGCTGATTCAAAACTGGAATGAAGAGGACTTGTTGGTGTTCATCATCAGAATAGGCATCAACAGTGAAGTCCTTGTTTTGAAAGAAAGGTAGACGTCTCATTCTGTATTTATCTCTACCCAAACGCAAGAGAGACTCAGCTTCTTCATCGTAGATTACAAGATAACCAGAGTTACGCTCTGGAGGTGGAAGAGTCAAGGCAAGTTCATCCTGTAAGTATAGAGAAAGAGGCCTTGTTACATACATGGTATCAATTGATAGGCCGATCAGTCTGTAAATCATTGGCTTTTATATATAGTAGATGACGGAGGGAATACTTGTCTGCAGATAGATAGATGATCACAATGCAAACCAAGTATGATTGGTTAACTCACTTCACCGCTTAAGATCTCGAGTTCGAGCTCTGGAAATGCAGTCTGCCCCTTAGCCAGCACTTTACCCTCAAGTGGAGGTCCCAGTGCAGATTTGAATTAATCTGAGCTCGTTGAGTTTCTCGTGACATTGGGGCTGGCCCAAGATACCGAATTAAAAAATAAAAAAATAGATGATTACAATGCCAACAATTGGCATATATCTGTGAAGACAACCACGCCGTAAGCATATTCCAAGAATAATAGAAAATATTCAATTATTTTGTGATAGAATATATAATATTGAAATGGCCTGCGTAAAGGTGAAGAAATACACGTGATAACATAAACTTTCCTAAAGTTTAAGAAATTCGATCCGCACTACTAGAAAAAATTGGTATTGTGCCGTTTTTTTATGCATAATTGTGCCATTTTCCAAACGTCGCAACAGCCAGTGTAACAATAGGTTTTGTGTCGTTTTTTAAACGGCACAATAGTATGTCACTAATGTAGCGTTTCCTATTGAAAACGCCACCATAGATTGAATATAAATAACGTTTCCTTGCAAAAACGGCACAATATCTAAACTTAATGTGACGTTTTCTCACTAACAACGACACATTATGTGTTTTTTAAAATATATATAATAAATTAAATGTGACGTTAATGAGATCTATCGTGACACTTTTATTTAAACAACGACACATTATATGTTTTTTCTGTGGTGTTTGTACAACTAAAGCCACAATAAGTAAACCTATTGTGACGTATCTCCTTAAAAATGTCACAATATAATTTTCTTCTTATGATCGAATCGACCAAACGTGTCATTAGTAGTATTTAAGAAAACGGCACAAGAAGTTATATATTTGAAAAATATCTATTTAATAAAAAGATGATATCTGCACAATGCAAAAAATACTAAAACAATTCCAATACATATACTACTAAAATTCTTATATCCAAAAAAATCAAATGCAATGAAAGCAAAAATTCAAATTTACAACTTAAAGACAGTAATAAGCAAAGCTAGCAAACATGTCTACTATCTATTTTTGTGACAAAAGTAGGTAAACATAGCCGCACCATTCTTCAATCAAAGCATTGATGGTTTGCTTTGACAACTGATCACAACAAACATCTTCATAATACTGCACAAAAAATTTACATTATTGTCAAGATAACATGAAATCAGATATAACACATTCAAACTCAATGATAATGAATATATAATATGCAAAACTCACAGTCAAAGGAACAAAGTTTTGATCATGAGTTACAACATCCTTCATGAACTGCATGATGTAATAACCACAATCGTTGCACTTTGTTTGGAAGGGGCACTGTAGCAAAAACATCAAATTTATATGAAAACATCAAATTTATATAAACTAGTTTAATTTGTTTTGAAACCTAAAATCAACCCATAAATTAAAAACCTTGACTTCTTGCCACTTATAAGCATTTATTGGGTCAGAAGGTTTGGTGAAACTCAACCCTTGGGATCGACGAAAAATAGTCAAAGCACTGGAAATAAAAAAACAAAGTTAATTATTTTATTAGGGTAATAAAATCAAAAATAATAATATTGTTGACAAGTACTTACTTATTGAAGACGTACAACAAATTCCGTTGCTCTAATAGTTGACCATGTCGAGAATCCAAATAGTGAATCATAGGACCTATTTGTGCAGTAGGATTAATCACAATCAAAACCCAATGATTCCCACAAAATTTTAAAAAGTTATGCAATGTGTATATATAATATTGTCTAAAAGCATAAAATGGAATCAACAATTAAATAATAAATTCTTATAAAATTATACCCTGTATTAACTAGTGCTAAGAATAACGTCTTCTTTGATGCTCTTTTTGAAAAGAATTCCCTGATATCTTTGGATTGAGTATAAACATTCATGTTTTCTTGTTGTGCTACCAAATAAGGGCTCATGAATACAAAATTTACTCGTTCACTATCAATCAGCACATCATGATATAAATGCCTGCATACAAAAGATACAAAATTTCTAGAAGTTCAATTTAAAACATGCATTGTGACATTAAATAAACAATACCACAAATCGAATTGCATACCTGATCCACATATTAAAGGCAGAAGCACTAAGCCATTTCTGATTAAGCACTTCTTCAATGACTTCTTCAATCACTTATCTAATGATGCATATTGGTTCCTGAATAAAATGCAATCATTTGAACATGCATGTATTTTCTCATAACTCAAACCGGTGGGGCGAAGAACTTTTTTTGCCTCATATGTACTTGAAGGAAGCACATTTTCTTCTGGAAGTATATCGTGTAGAATGGAAAGCAGTGCGGTGAAGCTTGCATCACTCCAACTATATCGCATTTTCAAGCTGTATAATTTTAACACTGCTAGCAATTTTGTGTATTTGGTGCATCCGGCATACAACGGTGTCTCAGCATCACTCTTTATGTTTTGAAATATTTCAGGGTTCTCTTTAGCTACCACATTCAACATTTCTACAAGTTCATCACTATCATCAGATGTGTCTGTGTCAAACACATTTAAAGGTCTACTTCTGTTGTGTTCTTGTTCGTCACATGCTTCTTCATAAGTCTCACCATATTTTGTCCATCGTGTATAGGATTGATCAATACCATAGCAAACTAAATGACCCAACAAGTCAAGAGGGCTAAAACTCTTTCCATAACAGCAAGACAAACAAGGACATATAATTTTGTTGGGATTTTTGGCATGATCTATTGCAAATCTAATGAACTCTTTTGCTCCATCCAAATATTCTATTGAGCATCGATTAGACAACATCCACTTTCTATCCATCCTTCTAGCCTTGTCACTAAATTAAAGGAAAGTGAACACATGATCCATGTATTAGGTGGCTACCTTAAAATTCTAACGAGTTTTTTTTAAAAAACGTCAGCAACAACCTAAATGTGAGTATTACCTAGCTAATCAAGGCCCCCCAATTTAAATAGAAAAATAATTAGGAATATAAAGAATCATCATCACTGAATAATTTTCTTAAGTCCACAGCAAAATAATTCAATCATAGATCATATATATATATAAACGATTAACTAGCAAAAAAACATCCCACGAGACAATAATTTTGTAAACATAGATCACTACAAAAAAATGGGCCATTACGGCGCAAGCTTACCGGCGTTTTGGTCCACAACGCCTATATGAGACGCATACCGGCGTTTTTGTTCAAAACGCCTATCGGAAAACGCCGCTTCGTTTGGCGCGCTCTTCCCGCCATATTTCCCGCGTTTCCATATCGGCGTTTTGGAGTATAGGAAACGCCGGTATGGTTTTTAAATATAAAAAAAAGCGGTTGGTTGTTTTTTTTTTCAAACAACCGCACGTCGGCGTTTTAAAAAACGCCTATGTGCGATTAAAAATATTTTTTACTCGCACATAGGCGTTTGGCAAAACGCCTATGTGCATAACGTGCATTAAAAATGCACTTAATGTGCGCAGACCGGCGTTTTGCAAAACGCCTATCTGCGCATTAAGTGCATTTTTAATGCACTTAATGCCAACAGGCGTTTTGACAAACGCCTATTTGCGATTAAACAATCATTTAATCGCAAATAGGCGTTTTAGAAAACGCCTATATGCGATTAAATTAATAATTTAATCGCACATAGGCGTTTTTCAAAACGCCTAAAGGGGTCCAAAAACGCCGATGTGGGAACGGCTATAAAAGAACCGCCGATGTTCATTTTGGCGTTTTCGAAAACGTGAAAACGTGTAAGGGTCCCACAGAAACTTTCTTTTTTCTTTATCTTTTCCTATAAATATTCCTCTTCGATAGATCATGTCTCGTCGTACCGGTAAAGCTCCAATAGACCCCGAAGAGGATCAGCGATTGCGAGATGAACAGCAGAAGCCAGGCGTATAGAAGAGCGCCGGTTACAGATTGAGCAGCAGCCTACTCCACCAGAGGTGTTGCAGTACGCCAGCCCCCCGCCTATTGACAGCCCTCTTCAGGCGCCACCTTGGACTCCTTACGGGTTTGGTGGTAACCCGGAAGTCACGCAGGACGACCTCTGGAGAGACTTGAACGTCCAGATCAGCTACGAAGAGATGCAGGACATTTTGAATGAGGATAGGGAGAGGGCAGAGAGTGAGAGGGAGAGGGTGGAGCGGGACATCCCGGTGCCGGAAATTATGATCAAAATGTCGCGCGGGAGGAAGTCTTCGAGTACTGGTCAATTGGTGGATGTCAGAGGTAGTTGAATTTGATATTAATTAATAGTTACAAATTTAATTTATACAATATATATAATCTAATATATTTTTCTTACCTACAGATACCACTGGCACTGTCACCAGGAGGAGGCTGACGGCGAAGCTGGCGCATGCGCTTCCGCCGAATGAGAAGATTGAGGTGCCATATTACAGCACCACCGGGCAGCCAACAACAGATGCTGCCATTCTATTCCGCCGCCATTGCCGACTCCTCGGCAAGGACTTCCGGCGCTTCCCGATCGACCCGACCAGCTGGAGGAAAGTTCCGCAGAGCCAGAAAGAGGAGGCTTGGGAGATTATTAAGGTAATACGTATTTCAAAATATTATAATACGTATATAATTGTTATTATACTTATTATTAAATAATATGAAAAAATTTCTTTTTGCAGAGCAAGTGGTGGGTCCCCGACAGCTTGAACCTCAAGAAATTCGCGATAGGGGTGGTCGGGGATAATTGGAAGGATGAGAGAAACAAGCTGTACCTGCTGAAGTCCCAGAAGGGTACTAGGCCTAGGGAGGCGGTGGAGGCAGACGTGCCCGATGGAGTGGACCCTGAGCAGTGGAGGAATTACCTCGCCTGGAGGATGGGCGACCTGGGGCGGGCCAGGGAAAGGCGCGGTCAGCAGGCTCGGGCACAGCAGGAGGTTGGTCACTCGACTGGGAGCGTACCGATGATCGTCCGCTACGATAAGATGGTATATAACTATCCACTAGTACTCTTTCTATATCTAATATCTTATGTTATAATAATACTGATCGTAGTTTAATTTAACGATTCACATATTTCAGCGGCGGGAGGCTAGGGCGAAGGGCATCAAGAAGGGCATCTTCAAAGATTTCCTCATTCAAGCGCGCACCCGCTCGGATGGGACACCTCTATCCCGGAAGGCTGCCGAGGAGATTAGGAGTGTTGCTCAGGCGCAGGCTGATATCGAGGCACAGGCGCCGGCCAGGGAGACCCCCGAGTCTCAGCAGGGGGAGAGCGGGAGCTCGTATGAGGAGGTCGTTGCTCTCCACACGCAGTTGGGGACACAGGAACGTGCGGGACGCGTTCCAGGCCTTGGCTTTGGAGCCCGACCTACTCAGCTCTTCCCTCCTTCCGGAAGTCGTGGGTATCAGGCTTCATCCTCTAGGGCGAGCCAATCATACGAGGCCCGGCAGCTAGATGAGAGGTTGCGGGAACGCGAGCAAGAGATTGCAGAGCGAGAGGCCCGCCTCAAGGCAGATGAGGAGCGGTTGATGAGCGATTTTCAGGCCCGGGTGAGGGCAGAAGAGGAGCGGCTGGCCCAGATAGCGCGCGATCATGAGGAGCGGTTGGCGGCAGAGTTCAGGCGCCGCCAAGAGGAGTTCTTCAGTGCTCAAGCCTCCGCATCACGATCTCGTCGCCCCCGACGACGCTCTCCAGGACCCGCCAGTGAGGAGGATGATGATGATGATGAGGATGAGGAGTATTAGGTTTTTAGTTGTTTAGAATTTTTACTTTTTATCTTTATTGTATTTTTTCTTATTTTCTTTGTACTTTTATGTTTTTGTTTTACTTATGTAAATTTCTGGAAAAAAAAATTATTGTTCTAGTTTTATTGTTCAGTTTGTTTACGTACTAATTAAATTATAAAAGAAAATTAATCTAAATTAAATTAAATAAAATCATTACATATTTATATATACAATAATCTTTTATTCGTCACCATCTTCACGCTCTCTAACAGTTGGTACTGGTTCATCCCCTTCCGGGATCAGATATTCCAAATTATTAGGAGCAACCAGTTGAGCTGTCTCAGTTGTGGCGTCATAATCCTCGTCGCCCATATCGTACACATCGCGAGGTTTCACCTGAATCACCATGTGCCAGTCTTTGTTTTTAGGATCAGGAACATAATAAACCTGTTGCGCTTCGTCAGCAACGATGTATGGCTCGTCGTCAGGTAATGTCCCTGTGTGGAAGAGTCTCGAGAAATTCACTGAGGTGATGCCGAGAACGTCAACGTTCTTGCCTCTTTTCCCTCTAGTGTCTGCCCAATCGCACTTGAAGAGCGGAACTGGGAATGCACCATTGTAGTTGAGCACAAGTATATCAACAAGTTTGCCATAATAATGAACCTCCCCTAAACGCGCTTGTGCATCATTTCGACTAGCATAACTCCTTGTTCCAAATGACCCAAACACACCCGAGTTTTGCGTTAGACGAGAGCCATCGCGCGCAACAGTGCGGAAGTGAAAGCCGTTGACATTGTAGGCAGAGTATCTCTGCGCATATTCAAAAGGTCCAGCAGCTAGATTCACCAGTGATGGTGACGGATTTGGTTCGTTGCGTATTATTTTTGTGAACCAATCGGCGAACCCCCGGTGGACCATAATATCAATCATAGCTGCAGTGATCCCCCGTCGTCCTCGATTCTCCCACTTGACATATCTCCTATAATCCCTGAAAGGTACAATGTAGACATATATATTAGATATAAATATATATTTTGAAGAACAATAAAGATATATTGTAATTTAATTTGAAGCTGTCCGCCGCCACATACTCTCGATAGGACTCCACAGCAGTGCAGCGTGTCAGGACATGTCTGTGTGTTTGTAACATCTCGACAGGACTCAAACGGTGGAATTGCGCTGCTCCTACTGGCTTTCCAATTGCGGGAAACAACGTGTTAGAGCTGATATGGTTTGAGTTATCGTCAACTCGAGGCAGACGCTCATTGCGCATGGTTTGACCATAATATCGTTCAACAAATGAAACAACCTCGTCCCCAACGTAACACTCAGCAATACAACCCTCTGACGCGGCTCTATTCTTAACGAACGACTTCATTTTTCCCAAATACCTGTGAAATTAGTACACGATGAAATTATGTATAAAATTAATTATATACTGAAGTACACGATGAAATTAGTTAGCGTACCTTTCTATGGGATACATCCAACGATAGTGCACCGGCCCACCCATCTTTGCTTCTTCAACAAGGTGGACAATGAGGTGGACCTGTGAGGTGAAAAATGATGGAGGGAATATCATCTCCATATGACATAGCATCAGAACAGCTTTGGCCTGTAGCTCGTCGAGCTCTTGTCTGTCCAACACCCTTGAACACAACTGTCTAAGTATAAAACTGAGGTCGGCCAACACCATACACACGTCTTCGGGAAGAGTGTATTTCACGGCTAGAGGGAGAAACTGTTGGAGCAAAACGTGATAGTCGTGACTTTTCAAACCAGAAATTTTTGGATCTCATATCGCATATCTGCTCAAAGATCTCAAATCCAGACATCTGTAGAGGGGGATCTCTCCGTTCCTGTGTCCCGTCGAATTTCTTTCTCTGCCGCCTGAAGGGATGATCCGGAGGAAGGAACCGTCGATGACCAATGAAACATGACTTCCTGCTGTGCGGCAGTCTGCGGGGCACCTGGTCCAAGTTGCAGAAGGGACATGCCATCGCTGTATACGTGTTCCAGCCAGATAACATGCCGAGTCCGGGAAAATCGCTAACAGTCCACATCACAGCGGCGCGCAGTGTGAACATCATCTTGCTTGCGGCGTCAAACGTCTCGACCCCATCGCTCCATAACTCGTTCAGCTCCTGTATCAGCGGCTGAAGGTACACATCGATATAGTTTCCAGGAGATGTCGGCCCTGGAATAATTGTTGATAGAATGAACGAGCTAGACTTCATGCACAACCACGGGGGGAGGTTATATGGCATCAAAACAACTGGCCACACGCTGTAATGTTGGTTGAATGAGCCGAATGAGTTGAAACCATCAGAAGCGAGGCCTAACCTGACATTTCTTGGCTCCGAGGCGAAATCAGGGAATGCGCCGTCAAAAGCTTTCCATGCATCACCGTCTCGAGGATGCCTCATCTTGCCGTCTGGGTTAGCTTCTGTCGCGTGCCACCGCATTTGCTCAGCCATCTTCGGGGACATGAATAGCCTTTGAAGCCTTGGACGGAGTGGAAAATATCTCATGCTCTTAATGGCACGTCGCCTCTTCTTCTTATTATGCCCTTCACCCTCCACCTTATATCGGGCAGTACCACATCGTCTGCATTTATCTAACGTTGCGTCAGGACCCCAAAACAACATACAGTCATACAGACACGCATCAATTTTAATGTAATCTAACCCCATCTTCCTGACTGTTTTCTTTGCCTCGTAGAACGACGACGGTAGCTCAGCTCCAATGTTATAAAAGGCGTCTGAAAGCAGCTCAATCACGTCCGACATGGTCGCATCAGATGCGCCACGTTTACACTTAATACTGTACAACTTGGTCAAAAACGACAGTTTAGAGTATCTTTCATTCCCTGTGCAAACACATCTTTTGTCATCGCACGTACAATACATACATATATAATAAACGGTTAGAATAGATTAAACATTTATACATACCTGGGTACAACGGTTTGTCACCTTCCGTCATGAGCTCAAAGAAATCTCTGGCCACCTCAGTGCGTAAGTACTCCGCGACTGGTCCGTCCACCACTTCATCCCCGCCAGCGTCTGCTGCTTCCTGCATACCAAATGCTTCCCTCACAGTGTTGTTACCCGGATTTGTTGGCTGGCCGCCTCCTTCACAGTCATCGTCACTGTCTTCGCCTTGCATTCGGCCAACGTGAGAACTCGAACCGACTTCTAGATCACCGGTAGTGTCGTGTAATCCATCCTCTCCATGAAACGCCCAGGTGACATAATATCTAGGAAACTGCTTATCTAGACAGTGAATAACTACCTCATCTCGAGTCTTCCATTTGTCGAACTTACACTTTTCACACGGACACCGTATCTTACCCCGAACACTACTGTGCATAAAAGCATAATCCAGAAATTGATTCATCCCCACCAAGTATTGCGGAGACGATCTGGGTAAAGAGATCCACGATTTATCCAACATTATTATTTTTGCTGTTTCACAACAAAACCACAGATATATATAAGAATGAGAGGTTTGAGAAAGAATGTGGCAACTGACTAATGCTCTAGACGCATATTTATAACCAATATATCTTACTTTTCCGCATTTAAGAAATGTAGGTTGTCGGAGGAGTTTTTTTTAAAAAAAAATGTCGTACCGGCGGTTTGCAACACGCCCATATGCATTTTAAGATTAAATAATTCATACCGGCGTTTTGATAAACGCCGAGATACATGTTTAATATTAAACTAATGCATATATGCATTATTTTAATATAAACATGCATATCGGCGTTTTGGGGAATACGCCGCTATGAAGTATTATATATAAAAATACTGCATATAGGCGTTTTCACAAACGCCTAGAGGCATTAGGACGCCTATCGGCGTTTTGGAAAACGCCGATATGCGTCCTAATGCCTCTAGGCGTTTGTGAAAACGCCTATATGCACCTCCGTTCCCTATAAATAGCACCTCCCTCCTTCAGCGAAATTGCTCATTTTCTCTCGTTCTCTTCTGTATTTTTCTTCGCTTCGTCTCTGTTTCATGTTCTGTTGCTTTGTTTATTTGGCTTGATTCTTTGTTTTTTTGCCTAGTATTGCTGATTTGGTTTTTTATGGTGATATTTGGTTATAATGTTATCATGCTTTTATTGCTTTTATTTCACATATTACTTGTTGTTTTGATTTTATATATTTGTGTATCTTGTTTTATGAATTACTCTTGTTATTTTATATATAATATTATATATGTGTATGTAAGTTTGGGATTATCATATTATTCTTTATATATGAACATTTTTCTTCCTGGTTCTAAACAATCAGGAAGAAAAATGTTTTTTATTTTTTTTTTCGAAATACTCATACCGGCGTTTCGTAAAGCGCCGGTTTGAAATATTATTTTATAATACCGCATATAGGCGTTTTGTAAAACGCCGATGTGCGGTATAATAAAAAATAATATTTTTGCGTACCGGCGTTTTGCAAAACGCCAAGGTGCATGAATTCTAAAAAGTGTGGTCATGTCGCACATAGGCGTTGGCCAAAACGCCGGCAGGCGTGTGAACAAAAAAAAAAAAAATAGTTCGCGTATAGGCGTTTCGGTATCCGCCTATATGAGATAATAATAAAATAATACGCGCATAGGCGTTTTGCCAAACGCCGGTACGAGGAAATATTATATTATTTATTTAACCCACATACCGGCGTTTGTACCCCTCGCATAGGCGTTGCTAAAAACGCCGATATGTAGCATTTCGACGGCACATTTTTAGGCGTTTTGCCAAAACGCCGTAGCGCGTTTTCGCCGGAAAATTCCGCCGATCTGAGGCCCTATAAAACGCCGATATGCGCCCCGTTTTTTGTAGTGGATTGACTTCACATTTTTGTCTTAATTAAAATAAAATATACCTGAATAACTTCTTTGAATCGTCTTTTCTATCTAGAGGATCAAAATGTGGCTAGGACAAATAAATGCTTGTTGGAATTCCTGCCACATCAAAACAAGTCAAAAGATAGAAATTAAAAAATTGCATCAGCAAGATATTAGACATATGGTAGCCACATCAAAAGAGGAGAAACATAAATCAACATACAATTTAAAATAGTATATATTGAATTTTTTATTGTATTTTTGGTGGATGGAAGAAATAAAAAAATATAATAATCATATAGGCAGAAAATGGAATTAATTTAAAGGATCAAAAGTTCATGATTTAAAGCATTGAAGATGAGAGAATACTTGTAAAGAAACTTAATAATATTGTGTACCAATACTAAAGAAATCTGAAATGAAGAAAGATTTGAAAAGAAAAATTGCTAACCTAAAAGAAATTTTCAGATTGAAAAGAAAATGGCTAAAGTATACTTTTGGTCCCTTATGTTTGCATCAAGTTTTAATTTAGTCCTTTATGTTTGGAAAGTACACTTTTAGTTCTTTTTTGTTAACACCGATAGTTTAATTTAACTTAACGGAAAATGCTAACTTAACAATTTTAAATGGTTATTAAATGCTGAAAAATGTTCAGATTAAAATATTTGAGTGTAAATATTCTTATATTTTCAAAATTTATCATTTTTTGTCCAATTTCATTATAAAATAATAATTTAAAATTGTTAAGTTAGCATTTTCGTACGGTGTTATCAAAAAAGGACTAAAAGTGTACTTTCCAAACATAAAGGACTAAATTGAAACTTGATGCAAACATAAGGGATCAAAAGTATGCTCTAGCCAAAGAAAATTAAAGATTACTAACCTAAACCTTTGGCCCACACGTTTGCTTTGCCCCACACTTCTCAGAATGCACAATAGCTATCCAAAAGCTTTCCCCCACTGCACGCACGCATTTCGGAATTGAAAAGAACAATTGCTAACATAAGGGAATTTTGAACGAGGGCGATAAGGGGCTTTTTTTTTAACAGATGGCAGTGTTTTGCTAATGCCTTGAATCAAGATTTTGTTGCGAGGTTTATTGAAATCTGAGCGGGATATCTGAGACTGAGAGGGAATAATTTTTTTAGAGTCCACGTGTTACTTCAAGAGAAACAAAAAATCTCTTTAGCATCTATCTATAATTTGTTGCAACAAACTGTAACAAATTAAATGGTAATATTCAATTTCTTGCAACAAACCCCAAAAACCAGAAATTTGATTTAATAAATAAATAAATGTTTTTAAGATGGATATATTTATTTTGATAAAAAGATTGATATATATTTAATTTCTTTGTTATTGTAAAGAAATCACTTTTTTGATAAAAAAAAGAAAAGAAATCACTTTGCTTTTAAGCATAACTCTTTTTCTAAAAACAAAGCATGATTCTATTTTTAAAAAAAGTTTTGTACCCATATTCCTAGTATTTTTGCAGTTTTGTTGAATCTGTTGGGGAAAACCTTGTGAAAAAACTTTTATTCATTTATTTTAATTAATAATCAAACCAAAGATTGTGCCGTTTTTCTGCAACAAATGGCACAACAGAATTTAATCATTGTTTATCTAAAATATTTTCATACACAACTAAAAACCTTAAATTTTTATCATAAAAAAACCTTAAATATATCTATGTAAAAATGTTTTTTGTTTAAATTAATTCATTTCCCTTGCTTGCTTTAGTGATCTAAGAACAAGAATAAAAGATGGTAAGCATTAATTTAACTGCATCTAAAGTGCTTCATAATAAAAAGACGAACTTTAATGCTTCATAATTTTGTAAATGTAAATAAAAAAAAATCAAAGTCTAAAGTGCCGTTTTGTTGAATAAATGTCACAATGAGGAAACATAAAACTTCTTGTGTCATTTGTTTTTATGAAGCGTCATAATAAATGAACTCCTTTTCATTTGAACTTTTAAAATAAATGATTTTTTTGTGCCATTCTAACAAAACAACGTCACAATAAATATGTGTTATACTTCTAGTGACACTTGTCAAAAACACGCGGCACGATAAATCTGTCATATTGTGTCGCTTTTTCAAAAACAAGTCACAATAAATCTATGTAGAACTTCTTGTGCCGTTTTACCAAAAAAACGTCACGAAAGTGACGTCACAATAGGCCATTTTTGTAGTAGTTTTTATCTTAAACTTTTCATTATGGGGATAAGAAGGCCATGATGAGGAAGACATGGACATCCCTATAAAGAGGGTAAAATTATCAAATTTAGCCTGAAATATTGAAATGAATTTTTAGGACAATTGAGACACTATATTTTGTTTTTATTGTAGGTTCCTCAAAAATCCCAGAATTTGCACATATTTCATATCATTTTTGGAGGTTTTAAATCATGTTATTTTGGTATTTTTGGATATCTACTAAAGAATTTAGGTTCTAGATTAATTATATGCACTTAGTGTTAAAAACTAAAGCATATTTTGGAATGTTGTTATGATTACTCCTGATTTAATTGATTATACTGAGCTGTTCATATTATTTGAGGTAATATTGTGGGAACTTGAAAACGGGTGAAATTTGGGCAAGAATATGAAAGTTCAATAAAAGTCAAACTAAAAGCCTTAAGATAAATTGTGAAAATTACATAAAAGGACCCATATCTTCCCAAATATTGCAGAAAGGCCCCTCATTTGTCGTCAAACGCACACAAAGTGAACCCAATTTCAAGTTCTCTGTGAGTTTGTCATGACTTTGGTAAAAGCTAAAACCTTCGTTTTTAATGTTTGTTACTTGAATTTGACCAAATCAACCCTATCTCTTAGCTTAGCTTGCACACTTGTTCTAAACTTAAATTAATCTAATCCTCCTAACCAATTCTATCTAGAGGTAAGCAAATCAAACTGAAATACGAAAAATCAAATTGAACCTAAGCAAGGTTTTTCTTCTTTCAGTCTCAATTAGGTTTTAAATTTCACTTTATTCAGTAATCGGTTTATGGTTCGGTGTTTATATAAAAAAATCGGTTAATTAACTGAAATTCACTATTTGATTTTTACATATTTTTATAAAAAAATCGGTCACACGGACAACCACAGAGACTAAGACATACTCACACACTGACATACTCACCTCTTCCCCTCCCATTTTCTATTCGATCGTTTTCTTCTTCATCTCCCCAAAACCTAAAAACCCAAATCAAATAATCATACACAGACCGACAGATTGATTAGCCGAAATCGATTTGACATATCAAAGGAGAGGAAACCCAAATCACTTTGATCTTCATCTCCTCTCAGCCCAAAACACACACAGCCGAGCAATTCGCCCAAATCACTTTCTGACAAACGGAATGGCAAGAACTGTGTTTTTTGAACAAGACCTCTTGAGTTCCAAGAAGCTATTTGCATTTTGTAGAGCAAGGGTTTGGTTTGTCTAGTGTCTCAACTTTTCGTTCGAATATATGTATGTGTTCATATGAAAAACTTTGTTCTATACGGTCTACATGCTCAATCTTTTATTTATCTAGCTCGAGAAGTGCTTTGATCTGTGGGGTACACACATTCACATATTCTATTCATTTTTTCTTTCTCGGTTTCTCGCATGGAGCCTTTGTCTTATATATAAACTAGCGAGATTCCCCCCGCACAAAGCGTGGGGAGCAAACACAACAAAAATGACATTGGTACAAGTTATTAATGACATTGGTACAAGTTATTAGGATGTCAATCAAGCGAATTATAACGCAAGCTACAATGTCAATATGCATTAGCGAGTTACTATGTCGATACACATTAGCACCGGTGTGGGCCCCATACACTCAGAAAAATAATTGTCACATAAGCACGCCACGTCACCAAAAAAATTTATTTCCCTCGCCACATCAGCTTTTAACGGTCAACGTCGGTCAAACTAAACGGCGTTCCCTATATTGCACTAATATTTATTCTTCAGTCCCAGAATTGAGCCGAAAATACTTGTTAATACTTGTTACCTCTACGTGCTCCTGGCGTAATAGTTTGAGCCCGTTTTTGCACACTTACCTGTTAATAAACATCTAATAATAAAAGGGAATATTTACAACAAATACATCTACTCCCTCAAAAGTTTAAAATTATTTTGATCTAGATAAAATTACTTGATTAATTAAATGAAAGGAACAAGCTTTCTAAAATCTCAACGACAATAACATAACAAGTTTATTATTCAAAGTGTCACGATAGCCAATTCTGGTTTAATTGACCGCACTATAATACTGTTGGTACCGTACGTCTCTTTTAAAAAGTTATTAAACATTATACATTGATCCTTACAACAAAACGTACTTCACAGGAATATGGGTTTGAAATCTGAATTTTAGAACTTATATAACAATATCAAAACTAAAATTATTAAAAGAAATCAGGGAGAAATAGGCAAGCTATCTGGGAATAGAAGCTGAAGAATAATGTAATTTTTCAGTCCCACTTGTACCTAATTTGGTGAGCGTGCTTGTAATCAAAAGTTATCACCAAGCTTGCCTCCATAGTCTTCAACACGAAACTCTCCACAAGCATATAACACTCAAATCTGCTCCACATCATGGCACAACTATTATGATCATCTTCAAGATCTTCCACTACTCGTTGTATCTTTTGATTCCCACCAACCCATCCAACTCTTTCTTGTTCCCATTTCATTCTCTCAATAATGGCCATGTTCAATCCTACTTTCTCTTGTTTATTCTTCTTCTTCTTCTTATTACTATCACTAGCTTCATCGTGACTCGTAAACCACATTATACCAGTTTCACTTACATCTTTGTCGCTACATGAAGCATCCTTTGTTCCTATGATCTTTGGAGATTCTGTTTTAACGATCTCAACTTCCATAGTTATTTTCTTTTTGGAAGTGTTTTCAACGTTTTCCTTGGTAAATACCTTCTCCCATCTTTGCTCAAGTGTCATCTCGTAGAACATTGATTTATTGCTCATGTTTTTTGACGATTTCTTTATTCCGTATTCTTCCACCAACATTGCAGGACAGTACCTGTAATTCAAAAGGAACTAAATAAATTGATGTATCAAATGATGAATTTAGAACACCGGCATTAAACCTATTTTGGTGAAAGCCGAGAGCTATATATATATATATATATATATATATATATATATATATATATATATATATATATATATAAGAATACACCACTCTATTCATATTCATAGGTCCTTTTTAACTACTTTGATCACATATCAATGAGTGATAGTTATCCCATTAAATAAGTACAAATTTGATGAATCTTTCCTATTTACCCTTCAGTAAAATTGAATGTTAAAATAGTTCTATTTTATAAACTCTCTTTACACAATAATCACCATTATTCTTCTCTTTCATCTTTTCTATTCCCAACACATCGCGGTGAATTGGAAAAGTAACATTAATTTCTCCCAAAGTATACTGATAAAATATGGAACAAAAGTTTTGCCCAAAGTAGACTTATAAATAAAATTGGACTGATAAAAAGGACACGTTACAGTCATGGAACTCTCAAAATATGGGTTCGGTCTCATTGCAAAAATAACTATTTACAAGCCACATGCAACAACATATTAAAAGTCACCTATATTGTATCACTGTATAATTTTCAAAACATAATTAATTCTAGAAATATATGATGTTTAACAGCATACCATTTTCCAACAATTAGTTGCTGAGAACGATCAAGATGTGAGGAAAAATCAAAGTCTGGTAACTGAGATCGTAAGGAAGAATCAATGCCAACAGCTTCTTCACTCAAATGGTGATGAGGAATATTGTTGCATAGCCTCCATTCACCTCTAAGGAATATGGGAGGGAATCCATCTGCAGCAACAGACTGGGCTTCAAACCTATCACGAGGCTTCTTTATCATCTCAAATTGCTGATAAACATTGAAAGGATCTAAAGCACATGGTATTGCATCTTGAATAAAACTTCTCCAACAACATGTTATCTTATCATTTTCCTTCGAGCTCGTCGCTGCTTTCCTACAAATTATTATCAACATCTTAATTAATCATAACTTCGTACTATATATCCTTGATACTTTTTAATTCCAGCACGTAAATGTGTGTGTAGATTATATGATAGATCCAGCTCAAGGGTATTTTGGTAATTTCATAATATACATAAAATATATGAATATTAAGTTAAGCAATAAAATTCACAGGCTAGTTAATTGTGATCGGATTCAAGACCACTGCTAAAGCTAGTTTATATGAGCAATTTGATTAGGCAATGAAATTCCATGTATGCCCCAAAATCAATTGAAGTCATTAGGCATACATGACTCTTTAGCACTAAATATATTCTGTGTTTATGCATATATTTTGTTGTTGATGTAATCACATAAAGCACTAAATGCACAATTAATAATAAGAATAGTGTCTTATCAAATATATACATAGTTTAAAAATTTTAACACATAACTAAATCAAATCACTGTTTAAAATGTAAATAATGAATAAACTATTGTTTACAAGGAAATAAATCAAATCATCTTATGAAATAGAATATTTAAAAGTTAAAAGTACTTAAAGATTTGCAACATATCATTAACCATTAATGTGGAAAAATGGCTAATATAAAGCTATATCCGGCTCACCCTCGCCTCGCCCCTACAAGGCTAGTCCTTTTCGTCCTTGCCCATTCACAGGCTTCTATTTTAGACCTAAATGGTGGGCTCAACAAGTTTGGTCCGCTTTAAAGGCTTTATCTATCATATCGTCTCTAGCCCAAAATATAAAAGTTAGACAAACTAAAGGCTTTATATTTTGACACTAAATATAATAATATCTCAATTCACTCTCAATTCAAATATTTATTTTTCCCATAAACTACTATTCCTATTGATTATGCAAATTGAGGATTTTTTTTTCTGAAAAAGGAATAGTTTTTAATGCAAATAATTAGAAAAAATACTTTAAATAAACCAATTACACCTTCTTATATAATAATTAACTTAAATTATTTTGATATATATTAAAGTTAATTATATGCCATCATCATATATTTAGGACACACGAAGAATGACTTAATATATATTCTAGCTACCGAAACATCCAAAATCAATTTCACCACCACAATTCAATATATAGAGAGGGAGGGAGAGAAATGGTTGGTTCATTCGTACCCTTCTTCCCATCCTTGTGTGAAGATGACATAGTAGCGATTGGCACTCAATGGTTGGTTCAGAACAGGGATGAACATGACTCGGTTGGTGGATTCATCAGAAGCGAAAACAGTCAAGTCCTTATTCTGAGGCAAAGGAAGGTTCCTTATTCTGTCGTCTCTTCGTAAACCAAAACCATTCTCTGCTTCTTCATCGGAGATCACCAGAATGCCTGAGTTTGGACCCTCCGATGGTTTAACAGATAAAGCTTCATTATCTTTCAAGTACTCAGAAAGACGCCTTGTCACGTACATATTTCTATATTTACGAACATTTAGTTCCTCAGTTTTGAATTTTTATTTAGGAATATATATATATAAATATAATCATCGCGAGTGACATTAAGTTGTTGAAAAGTATATGTAGTTCAACTGGATTAGTCATAATTTGAATATTCTAAATAGATAAAATACTCCTGTAATAAATATAAGACATAATTGACTTTTTTTTTTGGAAAATCCTAAAAAAGAAAAATAAGTTAATTATAAATTGATTTAACTAATTGTTTCACTTAGACTAGTTTATTTTATATATAAACTAATGGATAATCTAAAAATATATCAAGTATGTCGTAATTTAAGAACTTATTTCGTAACCTTAATCTCTCCAAAAAAAAGTCAACTAAGTCTTATATTTAGGAACGGAAGTAGTAGGAAATATATGTGTATATATGCACTCTGATCTAAACATAAATATATCATGATAATTCAACGCCAATGCCAGGTGGTTCGGAAAATTAGGATTTCTGGTTGTAATTAATGACTAGAATGTCAATTTGACTCAAAATTACGTTGATTGCATGTAAGTTTCGTCGAACGTAACTCTCCTAATGTGATTACACGAAATATGACATTTCTCAATTTAGGTGGATTTCTGAGCTTTGACTGTTTTTAGGTAGATGTGTGTGTGTCATTTATAAAGCTTTTATTTATTGGGTTAAGGTGCATTTCTAGTACTCCACAATATGGCAAAGTGCACTTACAGTAATACACAATTTCGGGGTGCATTTGTGGTAAGCAAGAATAAATATCGTTGCCCCTATAATAACTCCGTTAAATAAGTCATCTTTGACCGTTAGGAGTAACATTTGACTGTTAAAAGGTGACATGGGGAGGAATTATTAATGACGTGGCAATGACTGGACGGACATGTGGCAATGCATGCTGACTGGATTAAGTTGTCAGGCCAAATTAAATTGAAAAAAAAGGGAAAATTAATTAGAGGTCCCCCACAAGGGAGTTAATACTGGAAAAGTCCCAAAAGTTGAAAATATTAATGTAGGGTCCCTCCTCCCCCCACCCCCACCCTTCTCCCCACCCTCCTCCCTCACCTGCCCCCCCTCCAGCGCCACCCTCCCCTCCACCCTCCCCCTCCCGCCCCACCCTCCCCCTCCAGCGCCCCCCACCCCGCCACCCTCCCCCTCCAGCCCCACCCTCCCCCTCCACCCTCCCCCTCCCCCGCCACCCTACCCCTCCAGCGCCCCCCACCCCCACTCCTCCTCGCGATCTGATGAGAGAGAGAGAAAGAGAGATCCGATGAACTCGCGAGGAGGAGTGGGGGTGGGGGGCGTGGAGGGAGGAGGGTGGGGGTGGGGGGTCGAGCTGGAGGGGGAGGGAGGCGGTGGGGGTGCGCTAGAGGGGGAGGGTGGGGGTGGTGGGGGGGCGCTGGAGGGGGAGGGTGTGGGTGGTGGGGGGCGCTGGAGGGGGAGGGTGGGGGTGGGGGGCGCTGGAGGGGGAGGGTAGCGGGGGAGGGGGAGGGTTGGGGTGGTGGGCGCTGGAGGGGGAGGGTGGGGCTGGAGGGGGAGGGTGGCGCTGGAGGGGGGGCAGGTGAGGGAGGAGGGTGGGGGTGGGGGGGGAGGAGGGACCCTACATTAATATTTTCAACTTTTGGGACTTTTCCAGTATTAATTTAATCCAGTCAACATGCATTGCCACATGTCCGTCCAGTCATTGCCACGTCATTAATAATTCCTCCCCATGTCACCTTTTAACAGTCAAATGTTACTCCTAACGGTCAAAAATGACTTATTTAACGGAGTTATTATAGGGGCAACGATATTTATTCTTGCTTACCACAAATGCACCCCGAAATTGTGTATTACTGTAAGTGCACTTTGCCATATTGTGGAGTACTAGAAATGCACCTTAACCCTTATTTATTTAATGAAAAGTTTTAGCAGTTTAACTAATCATAAAAGAATATTCAAATAAGATTTGCGTGTAAGAAAATCTGTGTGTACGTGTACACGTATATAAGCTATGTGTCAGCGTATTATAATATTCAACGCCACTGAGGTGGTCAGAAAGTTAGAAGTTGGTCATAACTAGAATGCTAATTTGACATGACAACGTTTATGGCAATTGTCAGTTTGCTCGAACCCTTCAAACGTGTTCAGACTAGATATGATATGTGTTTGTGTGAGTGTGTGTGTCTTATTTTTATTTATTTTTTTTTGAATGGAAGGAATTTGTATTGATCAAAACATATACAAATATGTCAGTGTGACAAGCTTACATGCGGAACAAATGGAAAGAAACAAAACCTAGTCTTTCACTAAGTAAGACATTTCCTAAGAAAGGTAGAAAAGGTGTTAAGGGAGTGCAACACTATAGCTCTAATTTGGGCTAGTATGCCATCAACTGTAAATGTATCATCTGAAAAAATGCTCAGGTTTCTAACTTTCCATAGTTGCCAACACGTAATAAGAACTCCAATCTTCCAAGAGGTCGACCAGTTATCACCTGAAAGGATGGATCTGATCCAAGGAATTATCGGGGTATGGACAAAAGAGGCATACAAGGTGGGAGGGAGGAGGTGTCTCCAGATGGCTGCGGCAGTCAGGCATCTTTTGAAGACATGATCAAGGTCCTCGTGAGCCTGAGTACAAATAGAGCATGTCTGGTCAGCTGTCAAGTGACGCCTGTGTCTCTCCTTATTGGTAAGGAGTCTCTCTTTAAGAAGTAGCCATGCAAAGGAACGGATTCGTTGTGCCATGGGGAGTTTCCATATTAAGCTCCAAATTTTGTCAGAGTTGTTCCAATGTAATGATTCCCAAGACTGATATGTGGATTTTACTGTGAAGGCACCATTCGCAGTAAGGTCCCAATGTACTTTCATAGAAACAGGGGAAAGGGGAATGCGCATGGCAGCTATAGCATCGAGAATGGGTGAAGGAAGTAGGTCTCTAAACGAGTTCCATTTCCAGTTGCCATTGCAGTCAAGATAATCTCTTACCGTCTTGCTCATGTCGCTCTTAGAAATAGGAGAGAAAGCTAAATTCTTGAGGGGGCCTTGCTCCCCCACCCAATAATCTTCCCAAAATAAAGTATTGGAACCATCACCAGGGTTCTGTTTGACGTGAAAGCTAGTTTCCTGCCAAAGGCCCTTAATGTTTCTCCAAAAAGGGGAAGTTGATTTCAATGGGCGTGTGTCCCCACCCAACCCATATTTCCTTCTCAAAATGCGAACCCAAAAGGCGCCTTGCTGTGAATGCAGCTGGAATATAAGTTTAGCAATGAAAGCTTTATTCTGGGTTTCCAAGTTCAAAAGCCCGCAACCGCCATATTTCAATGGTTGGCACATGTCTTTCCATTTGATCAAGCTAATACCTTGTGAGCCATCCGGTTTGCCCCAAATAAAGTTCCGGATTATCTTCTCAATTTCTTTGCAGCATGAGATCGGTAGGAGAATGGTCTGCATAGTGTAGAAAGGAATGGTGGTGAGTACGGATTTGGCCAATGTGATCCGTCCTGCCAGGGATAAAGAGTTTCTTTTCCAACCAGCAAGCTTGCCCTTGATTCTTTCGAGGATGTATTTGTAGGTGTTAGAAGAGGGGCGAGATGAGAGCAGAGGAACTCCCAAGTAGTGGCCAAAAGAATCCGTCTGCTGGAATCCAAGGAGAGTATTTAATGCAGATGTCTCCACTCTGGGAGTATTTTTAGAGAAGAGGACAACGGTCTTGCTCTGATTAACTTTCTGCCCAGAGGCCTTGCTAAAGGTTGTCAGAATCAGCTTAATAACCTGTACCTGCTGTGAATTTGCCTGACTAAAAACAATGAGATCATCAGCAAAAAATAAATGAGATAAAGGAACACCTCGCCGGCCCATTTTAATTGGCTTCCAATCCCCCTTGCTGACGGCCTCTGTTATCATATGGGAAAGTCTTTCCATGCACAAGACAAAAATATAGGGGGATAAAGGATCACCTTGCTTAATTCCCCGTTGGGGCTTGAAAGTGGAAGAAGGCTTACCATTCCAAAGCACTTGCATGGAGGAAGAAGTGAGGCATTGCATAATTAAATTAATCATAGGTTGTGGCAGCCCAATGTCAAGCAGTGTATCTTCAATGAATTCCCATCTCAGTCTGTCAAAAGCTTTTTCAAGGTCTATTTTGATGGCCATCCAACCACCCTTGCCGCGTTTGTGTTTCATGGAGTGAACAGCCTCCTGAGCAATAATGATGTTATCAAGAATACTACGCCCCTGGACGAAACTTGTTTGGTGATGGCTGACTAACGAGGGAAGAGCTTCTTTTAACCTGTTGGCTAGAACTTTGGTGACGGTCTTATATGCGACCGAGCAGAGGCTTATGGGTCTGAATTCAGTGATTCTGATTGGCCGGTCAGTTTTAGGGATGAGAGCAATCAGCGTTTGGTTGAGGGAGGGATCAAGACGCTCGCCCCTCCAGAGGCCCTGGGCAAGGCAATAAGGGAACTCCCAACAATACTCCACTGAGATTGGTAAAAGGCAGCATGGAGACCATCGGGACCTGGAGCTTTAAAGGCCTTCATTTCAAATAGAGCTGATTTAACCTCATCTGCGGAAATGTCTCTCGCGAGGCCATCAAGGGTGGCTTGATTAAGGGTGGGGAAGGCACCCCGAATGGCTAGATGAGGAGCAACAGGTTCAGAGGAGGAAAATAATTCTTCAAAATACCTTGTAGCATGGCACTAGAGGTCAGCTTCATCATTAAGCCAAGTGCCATCATCATTCTGGAGTTGGGAGATACGGTTCCTGCTCTTCCTGATTAAAGCTTTAGTTTGGTAGTAGGAGGTATTCCTGTCACCCAGACAAACCCAATCGGAGGACGATTTTTGAATCCAAAGAAGTTCCTCCTGAAAGCAAGTTTCCTCAAGGTCCTCTTGCAAAGAGCGCTCCAGGTTAAGGAGAAAAGGAGAGAACAGTTGAGTGTCCAGTTTTTTCTGAGTACCCTGGAGGCGGCGAAGAAGCTGACGTTTCTTCCTGCCAATGTGACCAAAAATATCTTTGTTCCAGGAATCAGCAGCCTGGGAGAAGGCTGAGATGTTAGCAGATATAGGGGCAGTCTGGTTCCAATGAGCCTTAACAAGAGCTTCAAAAGAGGGGTGCGTAAGCCAGCTAGCCAGAAATCTGAAATGCTGTGTGGAACTATTGCTGCCAGCCAAGTGACTCAGAACTGTGTGGATTGGGCTATGGTCAGACTTAGCTCGTGGCAAAGTAGAAACCAGGCAGTGGGGGAAGGTGGCGAGCCAAGACTGATTGCAAAGAGCCCTGTCTAGGCGGGCTAGGGAGGTACCACGACGCCAGGTAAATCGGGGCCCATTAGAGCCCAGGTCAATAAGGCCCAAGTGATCAATGAAAGATGTAAAGGAGCGGCAACCCATATTTCTATGATTGGAACAACCAAAACGTTCAGAGCTATTAGTAGTAGCATTGAAGTCACCCGATAACAACCAGGGGGTAGTAGGATCAGGAGCAAACGGTTGTAGGTCTTGCCAGAGGAAACAGCGGTAGGTAGGATGAGGAAAACCATAGACCACCGTGAGGATGAAAGGAGGGGCATTGATGGAGTTGAGCCTAACCTCAGAGTGAATGAACTGGGAATGGTTGGCAATAACAGTGACCTGGACCGAGTCTCGCCATAAGAGCCAAATACCCCCTGAAAAACCATTAGCCTCCACTCTATGAGAGTTATGGAAGCCAAGACGCCGAATTACTCTGTCAGCACTAGTACCTGAAACTCTTGGTTCTAACAAAGCAACAATAATTGGCTTGTAAGTAGCAACATAAGATTTAAATATAGAGGGAAACTTCTTATCAGAAGCACCCTGGCAGTTCCACGTAAAGACAGACATAAATCATAAAGAAGGGGAAGAGGAATCAAAATTAACTCCCTCTAATAATTGATCGATATCTTCCCTCGTCATCTCCGAAGTCCTATCCCGAGCCAGATTCCTGATGGACTTGATTGAAGTATGATGGGAGGAGGCATTGGGCCTCGCATCAACATTAAGGATTTGGAGACGGCTTGATACCCGAACCCCGTTAAGAGAAGCTGCCTGATCAGGAGGCTTAGAGCGGAGCTTAGCGGACCCCTTTTCTTGAGGTAGTCCCAAAGGGGGAAAATGCTCCAAGCCGAGGGGAGGGCATGAGGGGGTAGGTGGGGGCCTATGAGGAAGCATGGGGTCCTCAATTCTGATGGCGGTGTGGCGGGAACTGGAAAGTGAAGTGGCATGGACGGTGGAATGGTGGGGCTGGGCGGCAGACGTGCTTGGCTCAGCCTGTGCTTTCCCTTTAGGTCGCGGAGCATGGTCAGCTTGAAGCGGGGTTTTGGGCGCTTTGTTCTTCCTTTTCACAGCAGCATTATCACAAGGAAGTATAGGCTGGTCAGGCTCAGGGCTCGGAATCTGATCCTCAATAGCCGCCTCCGTATCCTGCAAGACAGAGAAGCGAGAGGAGGTGGCAAGGATATCTTTTTTGCCTTCCTCCCTCCGACCAAGTCTATCAGGAATCCGTCGGCGCTGTTGAACTTGCATCCATTCACCAAACTCAAGAGTTTCCCTGTTATCCAAAGCAGACCCTTCCGATGCGCAAGCAGCACCGGTCAGAGGGCAAGCATCCAATAAATGCCCATACATACCGCAACTAAAGCAAATTGAAGGTAAGCCTTCATATTCCACATATAATGTCTGGCCATCAACTTGGATTTTTGAGGTGAGCGGTTTTGTCAGGTCCAGGACCGTGGCAAACCTAGCAAATCTGGCTCGTTCTCCAGAATCAGTATTGAAGTCAACTTTTAGGATCTCACCAAAAACACTGCTAACAATGGAGCGGATCACCTTCTTATGGTAATAGCGAATAGGGAGTCTTGGAAGTCTAATCCAGGCAACAATCTCACTAATCTTATGATCTTGAGGGTTGAAAGATGGACTCCATGGCTGAACCGAGAGATAATGCCCAAAAATAACCCATGGACCCCCATAGAGAGCATTGTGAAAGTCCAAATCATCTTTGAATTTGACAAGGAAGCAGTCATCATGAAGATCAGTAAGTTGGAATCTGCCCTTGGGCTTCCACATGGAGAGGATCCTGGAGCGAAGAGCACCGTACCCAATAGATCGACCCAGAAGTTTGACAACCACTGCAAGCCCCATGCGTTTGTTGAGAGCATCCAAAATGTGAGGGGCAAAATCAACAGTAGGAATGTTGCCATTCAAACCAATTACAACATCATCCTGGTTAAGAACTAAATCATCAGCATCATCCTCCAAGGGACCAAGGCCAGACCGGAGCTTGTCCTTGAAGGAGGGTTGGCCACACGGTTGTTCACGGCTGGGTTCAGTGGTAGGAGCAATGGGGTTGAGGGGCGGAGGGAGCTGGGTTTCAGGGACGAACTCAAAGCCATGGTGGGAATCTTGGGCGACGAGCTCAGCTTGGGTGGCTTGGGATGGCGGTGGGTCGGCTTGAGGTGGCGGCGGGTTGTGGTTGTTCAGAGGTTTTTGGTGAGCTTGAGGGAGATCTGAGGGAGAGTGGGGCTTGGTGGGAGGGGGGACGGTGAGAGGGTTGTCGGTGGGGTGAGATGGGTGAGGAGGGGAGGGGTTCAGTAAGCTGACAGAGGAGGTGGAGGGCGGCGGAGTCATGGTGGAGGGCGGCGGAGTCAAGGCGGGGCTCAGCTGATAGTGGGAAGGGAAGGGGGAAGGCTTTCACACCGGGAAGGGACGGAGGGGGCCTCGCCGGCGAGAGCCGCTGGTGGCACGGCGGAGCGGCACGGCGGCTGTGGTGTGAGGAGTGGTCACTAAGCTCGAGGTGGGGGTAGGGTGGGTTTCGCCATCCGAGTCAAAAAAGTACTCTTATTTTTATTTATTCAGTTTATACTCCCTCCATCCTTCCTATCCTACTTATATATACATCTTTGCAATAATTAACCTAGAAGTTGAACAACTATTCATTGGAGATGGAAAATGTGTATTAGATTAATCCTATCTGGTTCATTTAAAGTGACCTTAGGTTAAGTTTAATTTAACTCATAAATATTCTAGTGACCTTAGGATAAAAAAAAATTAAAATAAAAGGTAGAAGTGACCTTTACATATTAAAATTACACGCCATCAACATAACTGACAAATTGACTTTTATTTATTTATTTTTTGCCACTTACTTTTAAGCTAAAGGAACTTGTTTTTCTTTTTGCCGACTGTGAAATGAAGTGGATTGAATATTTTGCTCTGTATTCTTTTTTTTTTTGCTTCATATTTATAATTTTGCTCTGTATTCTTACATTACAAGGAAAAATCACCATTGTTGTGGATGGAAATCATGTATTGTCACGGGCTTAACCACGACATCTAGGTGTGTATTGCGTGTTGATGAACAACAATATAAATGGCTAAAACAAACACTTTTGTCGCCCCATTGAAAAATGCGACACTAGCATTATAGAGCTCGACATGCAAAGCCGTTTTTTATTAAATAAATTCTATCACACTTATGTCGCGCTAAGAACCGCGACATATAGTTCAATTTTTTTAAAAAAAAAGACATTCTTATGTCGCGCCACAATGACACGATGTAGTAAATTTTAAAAAAATAATATAAAACTTATGTTGCATAAACTAGTACGAAAATTATTATGAGGTAAGGTGTAACACCCTAGAAATTTCAAATAGTGAATATAAATAATTCAATAGGAAGGAAGAGTGTCATTATTAAGTTATTATTTTTACAGAAGAAATTAAGGGAAATTGTGTTAGCAAGTTAGTTTTGGGTGAAGAAAATAATTAGAAAAAAAAATTATAGAGAGGGGTGAAATTATCATTTAAAGTTATATGAGAGCAGAATGATCATATAACAAAAGGATAATGATCCAAATACCCCTCTCTTCCTTAAACACACGCATGCTCACTCTTTTACTCTTCTCTCTCTTGTTCTCATTTGAGTGATCTGATTGGGTTCATGGGTTGAGTACGTGAAAACTCTATGGAATTGAGTTCAAGGTTTAGATTTGAGCAGAGTATATTTGATGTATGTTGATTCTCTGAAATTCTGAAGTTTCCTTCCTATCTTTCTATGTGGTTAAAATTTCCGCATTTGTTGGGTTACGGAGGAAGGTTGAGGAAGTATAAGATTGCTTTGCATGTGGACTTTGAATAAAGTTTGTGAATTTCATGTTGTTATTTTTCTTTTGTGAGTTCTGTTTGGGGGTGAATGAAGTTTTTTGATGGTTTGTTGGGTGTTCTGTTTAAGTTGATTGAAATGGCACATATAGTTTCTTAAATGTTCAGCTAGCCACTCGAGAATAATAGGGAACATTTCTGTGATTTCAAATGTATTATAATTAATTTACCTTTTCACTGCAATAGCTGTGATAGTGTATGTTTTAACATTTGCATGTTAATTTGGAGATTTTTGTTTCTACCTCTGTTTTAACTGATTTGTTTAATGGGGTGGAACTGTTTGCTTTCATTGGATGTTGATATAATTGTTAATGACTGCTGGTACATTTTTTTTATTACATTGACTGGTACATTTTAATGGAGCAATTCAGATGCTTGTATGTGAACTTGGAAATTAATCATTACTCTTAGTTGCAATAAGACGAATGGGGCTTGGAAGGGGAATAATTCCAATTGTAACTAAAATATGATACATTAATGCAAAAGATCTATTGTTGGTTCAATGCATGTTTGTAATAAAGAAACTCTTGTGCTATTTTATCTGCATTTGGCCGAAATAATGGCGTGAGGATTTGAGTGTTTGAATTATAATTAAGGTAAGGCTGGAATCAAAGTTTGAAGAGATGATAGATTGGCTGCTAGATTTTCGATGTAGGAATAATAATCTCTACATTATAGTGTGTTTCCATTGTGCAGTAAAAAAGTTCAGTTTTGACAGATTAGTGTATGTGTTTGATCGAACTTGAGCTGCAGGATTGTGTAGTTTTGGGGCTTCTTTATGTTTATAGTTGTATTGAAATACAAACACTTGAGTAATTAAAAATTAGGATTCTAGACTTTAAAGGGAAGCTATAAATCTTTTAAATTGATTGATTCCTACTGTGCAGCCAGTATTTATTTGACAACATCTTTTGATTCTCTGACTCTCACTATTTCATTAATTTTGTGGGTTCTTATTTAATTCTGATTTTAAGAAGCATCCAGTAGAATAAAATGCTATTTAACATTGTTAGAGTAGTATGAATAGTTTCTACATAGTTCGGCAAAAAAAAAAATGTTTCTACATAGAAGTTACAGTAATTCCTATTCTCCTTTAGTTTCACAGCCGAACATGTGTTTTAGTTATAAATTCTGCTTGTGGAGTCATTTAAAACGTGTTTGGAAGGGAAAGAATTCTGATTTGGATTTGCCATAATTTAGTGGTAAAACTTGAGAAACTAAGTTGAACATAGAAATGAGGTTCTTCTGTTTTCACTGATTGGCTGAATGAGGTAGAATAAAGTATGGTTAAATGTATGTGAGCTATTACTAATAGGGCATGCTTATTGAAGTGTGAATTAATTAATAAGAGTAAAGTTTAATATCATTTAAAAATGACATCTTGGATTGTTGTAAATAGAAGTGTAACTTGTGAAGTTAAAGAGGCAGATCTGGAATTACAAAATTAAACCTATATCAACCACACTTAATCCCTTATTTCCCCACTTAAGTGCACATATGTAATCAATCAGTCCATAATGAAATTTTGTACACAATTATTCCACTAGTTTCAACCCAAAATATGCACTTCAAGTTGTTCAATTCATGAATTATCAATCAACATTGCAATGGCAGCTATAAAATTTGGCTTGCATGTTTCCTTATTTAGTTGGTGATTTTTAGTTTGACGAAATAAACTTTTGACAACAAAATTTGACCCAAGTGTGTGGTGTGATAAAAACTTCCTGTTTAGATGAACAGGAAATATTTTTGGGTCGTTTTTTTAGTAGTCAATGTTAGAGGTTTTATACGAATCAATGAGGGAAAATCAAGTTTTCTTCATCATTTGTGAATTTTAATGATAATAAAAAAAATTAGTTAAGTTTAGCATCAAAATAATTATATTTTTATGTACTGGCTAGATATAATTATATTTTTAAACAAAAATGTTTGTAATTTTCTTCAACACACAACATTTTATAACAAAATTAATGAACACATATCACATAAGGCGACTTGGGAAAAAATTCAAATAATCACTTCCATATACATTCTACATGATTTGTGTGCCTGAAATCATAAGTTAACATCACACTTCTATCCATCCTCCTCAACAAAAAACTTTCAACCATAACATAAAACTCAAAATTTTCCCACTCATCACTCTTTCCAATAAAACTTTCCACTCTTTCAAATGTCTTCTCATTCCTTCCCACCCAACCAGCCCTCTCTTCCTCCCATCTCATTCTCTCCATTGTGGCCATACTCAACCCTACTTTCCTCTCTCCTGTCTCCAAGCTCTTAAACCACATCACATACTCTTCACCAACTTTTCCTTCTTCCCAATAAGCCTCTCTCCCATCACCCAAACTTGCAACTTGAGTTTTCACCACAACATTCACAAACACTTCAACACTATTTCCATCATTTTTCTTAGAGAAAATTTTGTCCCACCTTCTTTCAAGTGTTACTTCATAGAAAACTGACCTCTTCATTTGCACTTTCAAACTCACCCCTTCTTCCTTTACAAACATAAAAGGGCAATACCATTTTCCAACCACCACTGGCTCAGAGGAGCAATCCAAGGCTGATGAGAATGTGAAAGGCGGTACTTTGGCTCGCAAGGCAGGGTTTACACCTTGGGCTTCAGTGAGACAATAATGGTGGGGTGTTCTAGTGCACAGTGTCCAACCTGGTCTCCTCAAAAAGAGAGGAGGAAACCCATCTGATGCAACAGATTTGGCTCGGAATGCACGACGTTTTTTCTTAATCTCGAATAGTTGATATTCACTAAAGGATTTAGAGGTCTTGGTTTGATGTCTTGAACATAATTTAAGCACAAAAATGAGCGCAAGTCTTCTTCCTTTGAAGAATTGCATGCTTCACTGCACATGATGAGAATCACAAAAAGAATTAGGGAGTTTCCCAATAAATTTGAAGATTATGTTATTGGAATCAGTTTTTATTGTAATTTTCTATTAATTTCTAAAGGGCAAAAACGCTGATCTAACAGCTAACTATTTTACTTTGGGCAAAAATAATAAATGACTGTTTAGCAGTGCAAAAATAATAAATAACGTTGTGACCTGGTGCAAATGTAACGAAACCAGTGACGGTGGGCTTAACGCCGTTTAAATTTGCCTCACAAAAATCGAACGGAAGATAGCCCACCGTCACCGGTTTTGTTACATTTGCACCGAGTCACAAAATTAGTTATTATTTTTGCACCGCGAAACAATCATTTATTATTTTTGCCCAAAGTAAAATAGTTAGTTGTTACATCAGCTCTTTTGCCCATTTCTAAAATGCCCTAGTTTTATTGTGATTCGATTTCCAGAATATTAACGTTTATTTTTATTGCCATTTAATTTTTCTATTGAAGTTAGCATGATTTACATATCTAGAATGTTCTATATTCAACTAATAAGTTTAGGCTTAGATTTATATATAACTTCTCAACTATTTACCTTGACACTTATGATTTAAATAATATAATATTAAGTTTCTATATGTTTACTCTCTCTTCTCTTCTAAATTCTCTTCTCTCTCCCTTCTATTCTTTTATCTCTAATTCTCATATATCCTCTTTTATTCCCTTACCCTTCTGCATTATGATTTAACTCTTTTTCGTCGCCTAAAAAGGTTAATCAAAACAATTCAATACTCAATGTTCACTAATGTATAGTGATGAGTATAGGTCTTTTCCACAATCTAGGTAAAATCTTGCAAGTTCAAGGATGAAAAGTCACGCAAATTAACACGGAAGTTTGAGATTGATGTTAAACTACAAACTACAGTTAATATGCTAAAGAAAATAAAAGTGACCGAATAGAAAATGTGAAGAGATTAGTTAGGAAGTCACCTCCTTCTCCAAGTACTTAGTGCTTTGATGAATTAGACTTCATACACTTGTTTCACTTAATATAAACTAGTTAAATCCTTGAGACCTCTTTAATCAAAGAAATCTACAAGAGTTTAACTAATTTAATTAAGCCTAAAGCTCTTTCAAGCCAAGAACATACCTACAACAACATTAAGCACTAGATCTAGTACTTAAGAAACAAATTCATTCCATAAATGCAAGAGGAGCTAATCGCACACACATACATGTATGAAACTAAAAGAATTAAGCCTCAGTTTTCATGTCATTAACCTAAAAGAGAGATTTCAAGCTAAAATGAAGTAAAACACCTAATTCAAGGTGTTCTAACCTATACAAGCCTAAATCAAGGTCATTACATAGGCAAAAATATACATCTAGCTCGAAACCTAAAAGAGCAAATTACAAGCATATGAAGCCAAATGTTGAGTTCTTCAAGCACTTTTCCTTGGAGAAGAAGGAGAGGCGATCTAGCCGCTGCTCATGGAGGTGAAGATGAGGAGAAGGCGTGAGGTTATGGAAGCCATGGAGGTAAAGAATGAAGGTGGAAATGGAGAGGAAATTTCGGCCAAGAAGTGAAGTGTGTGGAAAGAAGAGAGAAAATGGAGAGGAAGAAGATGAAGTTGAGATGGAAAGTGAAGGAATGTGTCAAATGAAGTTAGTTGGGGATTAAGTAAGTGAGTTAGTTAGATGATGAGTTGGCTTAGGGAGTTAATGAGCTGTCAAGTGGAGGTTATGAGCTGTCAAAAGATATTTTTGATGGTGGTTTAAGGGTAAAGGCCGAAAGTTGTGAGGTTAATGGAAGGAGGGGTATTTTCGGAATTGTGCGGCAAATGTGGATGAATGTGGACTTGATGTGGGCTAAGTGCATTCCCAAAGGTCTCTCCTTTTTCTCCAATTGACTGTGCTCCCAAAAATGCCCTTAATGAGGCCTCCAAATTTGAATTTGAAGTTGGAGCCAATTTTGCCTCATTTGGAAAGATGCTCCAAAATCTTGTCCTTTTTACCAAAAATGGTAATTGTTGCTTTATGTCATTTTCCTTGCCAACTAGCCTTCCTCCTTGCCAACTAAGCTCCACCAAAGCTCCACCAAGGATGTGTGGGGCCCACGTGGGACCCCCCTACATTAAAATATCATCAAATAGTCAAAATGACCAAAATACCCTTGGTTTCTTAAAATGCAAGTAAAAAGACTAATATTCTCCAAATAATTCCAATAAACATGCGCAATAAAATATGCCAATAATGATCAAATTAAATATATCAATTAATTCCCACTAATTAAGCTCAAATGCACATGCTTAAAGGTATGAAATTTGGTCCAATCACATTATAACATCAAAATCTTTGAGATATAAATGATGTTATAATTAAGAGGAAATGAGACATAAATACCTTTTGAATTTAAAACTCTTAGATGGCTGATTCACAGTTTGGAATATTGTTACTCACGGGTGAAAACTTCTAATATAGAATTTGAAGATTTTTATCTATACCATTTTCCCAATAATGAATTGCCAAAATGAAAACTAAATATGAAAAAGTAATTTAAACATACCCTTGATGCTTCCCTTTCCTTCGTATGACATAGTAGAGATTAGAAGACAAAGGCTGATTAAGAACAGGAATGAACATAATTCGATCTATTAAAACCATATAAACAGGTTCAGCGTGCACTTCATAACAAATAGTTAAGTTCTTGTTCTGTGGGAATGGCAAGTTGCTGATGCCCTTCTTCCACCAACCAAAACAACCATATGACTCTGACTCTTCATCTTGGAGTACTAAAAACCCTAAATTTGGTCCCTCTGGGTGTTGTGAAAGAGCTTCAGGATCCCTTTTGAACAGGGATCGAGGTCTTGTCACATACATTTTCTCTCTTTCTCAGTTCTCACACACTAATTATTACTTTGTTTATGTAGTGTGAGCCTCATTGTTGTGTTCTGTGATTTGTATTCACTATTGTTTATTGATGGGTTGAGTGTATGATCTGATCGTCATCGTAGTACTATTATAGATTTTATGTCCATTTCTTTTATAATGTTTGATATTAGAAAATTTAGTAAATAGCTAAGCATAAAACCTGAAGATCCTTTGATTCTGCATATAATAATTGCTTTTACATATGGGGCGGGATTTTTTCAATCATGTTGTTTTTTTTTTTTGACCTTTTCCAATCATGTTGTTTGAATACGTTATATAAAACTCTCTGTCCAAAAAAAATTCGTTATATAAAACTAGAGGAGGTAGGTATTTAAGAAGAATTATTAACATAGGAAGAAGCAACGTGGAAGCTTCAAGTACTCTGTAGGTTTTGACAATTGAAAGTCAAAATCAGATTAGAACTCAATCAATTCGTATTTTAAATTTGGCGACAAGACAAGCAAGGGATCATTTAATACTCCCTCCACTCTTAAATATAATACCTAAATGATTTTTTTGAAAAATCCTAAAAAAGCAAAAAATAAGTTAATTATAAATTGATTTACCTAATTTTCCTTTAAACTAGTTTATTTTACCTATAAACTAATGAATTATCTAAAAATATATTAAATATGTCATCATTTAATAACATATTTCATAACCTTAATCTCTCCAAAAAAAAGTCATCTAGGTCCTATATTTAGGACCGGAGGTAGTATAATAGAAGGTAGCTACTATAATATAATAATGATGTACGTAATATAATATTTTGAAAGCATTAAATAATTGCATCTTCCTCAAGATATCATCTAATAATTTGCAGGGAGGTAATACATATGTATTATATGATAAACAAAAGGTTAAAGTTCAAATCTAACACTCAATTATTAACAAAAGTTCATGTGATATAAAAATGAATTTCGAGTCCCAAATCTGGTTAATTACAAAATTGTTCAAATATAATAAGTCTATCAATTTTGATAAGTTTGACCGTTAAATTTGATCAAGTAGGCCATGTCACCCGATTTCTGCCACGTAACCGCCACATCATCACCATATTCCCCACCACCCCTGAAACTCAAATTCTCCCTCTCATCCCTCATCCTCTCCAATAACTCCTTCATCTAATTAATACTTATTTTTCATCATCTATTATAATTTCAACTATATAATTTTATCATCTACTTTTTCATTATTTTTCCATCTGCAATTCCTAATAACTTTCTACCCATACTCCCTTATCTTTTTAACGTCTCCGTCATATTTTAGCAGTTTATGACCTAAGCCGCAACAATTTCTTTTTTAAAAAATTCTTATTATTTTTGCCCCGCCAAAGTGGCGTGACAAAATAACAATATAATATAGATGCCGCTGCATCTTGTGCCACTGTGACGTGACATGTGTTTGTCATTGAAAAAAAAAAGAGCGTCAACCTAAACCACGACCAACATCACTTGTCGCGGTTTTAACGCGATTATATATAGCATTTTCATGTGTGACTAGACCTATTTTTTCTTGTAGTGAACCACCATTACACAAATGCTCTCTCCATTCCTAAAATATACAATTACTTTCCCTAATTGATTAGATTAAGGATGCTAGTAAAGTTAGTTATTAGCACTTGATATTATTACTAATCTACCCTAACAAAGTACCTTTATTCTCACCCTCCCTCTTTATTTGTTTATTATAGATATAGATAAATATATTATTAAGGTTTATTTGGAAAAGTTAAAAAGTTTCTTATAGTTAGGAATAAATTGAAATTTGAAAATGATCTTATATTTAAGAACAGAGGGATTAAGGATTTGTTTGCTTGCATGGAAATGTGTTGAGGGAAATGGAAATGAAAATGTATTTTGGTAATTTATATATATCACTAGGCCACAAGTTTTCTCTCTCATTCTCGCACTTTTCTTGAGCCTCACAAACTTAGTCTCTCATTATTACCTCTACTTTCCATACTTTACTCTTAACACTAATTTCCAATTCTATTTCCATCGTCTCAATTCCATCCATGACACTAGCTAGATATAAGTTAGCCCATACATCGAACGAAAATAATCCACACGGAATTGCAAGTATTGAAGAAAGATGCACGTTGCGAAATTACACAACAAATAAAGGCCTGGGACAAAGAGAAACCATCCAAGGCTGAAATGCAAATACTCTCATGTATTATTTGTTTTGGGGTGTTTTGAAGTATAAAGTATGATCGTAGTTATTTCTGTTTGCATTAAGTTTTTCAGTCCATTAATTTTTTAAAAAATTAATTTTAGTTTCTTTATAACAAAATTATTTTCATTTGACTTGGTGAAATAAAATATGGTTATTTAATTAAAAGGTATAGGTGCAAAAATAGGTCCAAACTATTACGCCATGAGCACATATGAGTAACAAGTATTTTCGAGCTCAATTTTGGGACTGAAGAATAAATATAGGTGCAATATAGGGAACACCGTTTATGTTGACCGACGTTGACCGCTAAATGCTGATGTGGCGGGGGAAATGATTTTTTTTGCTAACGTGGCACACTTATGTGACAATTTTTGCTGACGTGGCGTTCTCATGTGGCATTTTTTTTGCTGACGTGACGCGCTTATGTAGCATTTTTTGCACGTCAGCAAAAAAACATTTCCCCCGCCACGTCAGTCTTTAATGGTCAACGTCGGTCAACATAAACGGTGTTCCCTATATTGCACCAATATTTATTCTTCAGTCCTAGAATTGAGCCCGGAAATACTTGTTACCCCTATGTGCTCCTGGCGTAATAGTTTAGACCCATTTTTGCACCTTTACCTTAATTAAATAAGGATTAAATGGATATTTCTTGACTGTAAACTTTATTATATTAAAAATTAAATTTAAATATATTTTATGAACATTTATTCATAAAATCAAAGTTGTTATAATAATTTGTTGAATAATCATTTTCCATAAATTAATGATAATGGTTTTCAAAATTAAAGAATTAAAATAATACCTGATATAAAAATAAAAAATCATTGTTATGTTTTAGCCAAAGTGAATTAGTAATTACTACTGCAGATCATGTCAAAGTTTTGAAGTGAAATATATTAATTGGGCTAAATATCATTTTGACCAATGAACTGTTTTGAAAGTATAAATTTGACTAATAAATAATAAAAATGTCTCATTCTAGCTAATAAACAAAAAATACCCATTTTGGCCAATAAACTTCTGAAAATATTAAAATACCATTCTCCCCAATTGAGAATTCCACACACAAACACGAGAAGAGAATAATATTTTAGTATTTTCCAATAGTTCATTGGTTAAAATGGACATTTTTTTCTTTATTAACTTAAATAAGACATTTTATTGTTTGTTGGTAAAATTGATACTTTCAAAATAGTTTATTAGCTAGCTAGAATGATATTTAACCAATATTAATTTATGATTAATATTAACAAATATATCATAAGGCCGGGTACGCATCCAATCAATCAAATATTTTAAATTCGCACACGCCATGACTCATTAGGGGCAAATTAACGATATGAAACAAGTTTTTTCCTTTTGCCGACTTTGAGATTAATTATATTGATTATTTGGGTCTGTACTATGATAATAAACTTCATCCGCAGAGAATAAAAGAAATTGGTTAATTATGCGTGAAGTCATCACTGGGACTTGTTAAATTTACACAGTTTATTACGAACCACATCTATATATTTTAAAACATTTTGTTGACGTTAAGATATATAGCGAAGGAACCAATACTGAATTCTTATGATAGTAATGATATAATACAATATGGTAAACATACTTATAATTTTCTTCAACACAAAACATAATATAAACTAGATGAAAAAAAATCACAAAGGAAGATTTAAATTAAAGTGAGCCTATTACACACACACACACATTCAAAAGAGAAATCAAAGGCTTGATCCTACATATAATTATCTTATATCACTGATAGGAATTAAAGTAATCACTTTCACTTCCATTTACCCTGAACATGATTTGTGTGCCTGAAATCATAAGTTAACACCACACTTCCATCCATTCTCTTCAATATAAAACTTTCCACCATCACATAAAACTCAAACTTTTTCCACTCATCACTCTTTCCATCAAATTTCTCCATTCTTTCAAACCCCACTTGCTTCTTCTCATTCATTCCCACCCAATGAGCCCTCTCTTCCTCCCATCTCATTCTCTCCATAGTAGCCATGCTCAACCCTACTTTTCTCTCTCCACTCTCCAAACACTTAAACCACATCACAAACTCTTCACCAACTTTTCCTTCTTCCCAAACAGCTTCTCTCCCATCACCCAATCCTGCAACTTGAGTTTTCACCACAGCATTCACAAACACTTCAACACTCTTTCCATCATTTTCCTCAGAGAAAACTTTGTCCCACCTTCTTTCAAGTGTCATTTCATAGAAAACTGACCTTTTCATCTGCTCCTTCACAGTCACTCCCTCTTCCTTCACAAACATGAAAGGGCAGTACCATTTTCCCACAACCACTGGCTCAGCGGAGCGATCAGATGATGATGAAAAGGTGAATGGTGGTAACTTGGCCCGCAAGGTAGTGTTGACACCAAGAGCTTCACTCAGATGATAGTGGTGGGGTGTGCTAGTGCAAAGAGTCCAACCTCTTCTCCTTAAAAAGAGAGGAGCAAAGCCATCTGATGAGTTAGACCTGGCTTGGAATCCATAACCTATCTTCAATATCTCAAATTGTTGATATTCATCAGATGGATTAAGAACCATTGGCTTAAGGTCTTTGATGAAGTTGCAGCAAAGACATGTGCCCATGTCTTCTTCCTTTGAACATGTGCTTGCTTTACTGCACATCAAAAAAGACGAGGTAAAAAAATATGAAAAAAGTAATTTAAACACAACACTCCCTCTTGTCCTATAGAACCTAGTTGACTTGTTTTTAGAATATCATGAAAAAGCTAAAAAAGTCATTTATATATTAATTTCTCTAAATTTTCACCAAGCTATTTTTTTTAGTTATAAAATAATGCATGACTTAGTAATATTATTACACATATGTAATAATATAATTATTTTGTATTTTATGAAACCTTCTTCAGAAAAAAGTCAACTAGTACATATATTTGCAACCAGAGAGAGCTATCATATTTCAAATATATTGCACAAAAATTAAGGTATCTATACCCTTGATGCTTCCCTTTCCTTAATATAACGTAGTAAAGATTTGAAGACAAAGGCTGGTTAAGCGCTGGAATAAACATGACTCCGTCTTCATAAGTTGTGCCGGAAATTCCAGAGCTTTCGGTGTAAGTAATAGTTAAGTTCCTGTTCTGTGGGAATGGAAGGTGGCTGATGCCCTTCTTCCACCAACCAAAACAACAGTATGATTCAGCTTCATCATCTTGGAGGACTAGGTGCCCTAAATTTGGTCCTTCTGGTGGTTGTGAAACAGCTTCAGGGTCCTTTCTCAACAGAGATCGAGGTCTTGTTACGTACATTTTCTCTTATACGTGTTGGCGTTTGCTACCAAATCATCAAACAATTCAATGGATATCTTCTAACTCCTCTCCAATGCTAATATATCCAGTCAACAACTATACCTGCAAACATTGCAAACGGAGTGCGTAAAAATAAACTATTGATATGAGTGTTCGCTAAATTGCAACCACAAGAGTACGAGTCAAGTTTAGTAGTATAGTAAAAAGTAAGAGAGTCGTTCCAACAGAGACAAGTTTAATAGTATAGTAAAAAGTAAGAGAGTCGTTCCAACAGAGACTATGTTTAACCAAGTTCATTGAGTAAATTATGATTAAAATTATCTTTGGGTAAAAATTAAGTGAAAGGATTGCAAAATAAGAAAGTATATTTTTAAAGTTTAAGAAAAAAACAAATAGGAAAGATCTAGGTTAATTTATCCACTTTGTACTTCATGATGCTCTATTAACCCTCCTCTAATGTCAATTAATGAATACTAAGTTGATGTTTGAAGTCTCAAGTATTTGAATAACTCTTCCGAGCTTACTCAAACCTCAGCTAACATTAACATGCATATTTCCATACTACATATTATGCCAACTAGCTTTATAGTCAACCCACTTCAATTTCGCAAAACTCGGTTATGAATATTCCTATCTCATTAACAAACTCTCCATTCCTCTTTGGAATTTCAAGACAAGCTTAAATTAGTTCTTTGTTTAGTTATGCTCTTCCAAGCCATAATAAACAAACAAGTAAAATTCAATACAAGTGTTGTGCATCACTTAGTAAAAATAAAGAACAAGTAAAATTCACAACAATCATAAACATTAATCAACAAGAGAGTAGAAGCAATCCATACAAAGTTCTAAATAAACCTAGAATATAAACAAACTAAGACTAACACCACGATCCAGAAATCCAAGAGTTCATACAAGAGGAAATAAGAAGGGAAAAGAGAAGAAGACCAATTAATTGTGAAATCTTGGAGCATTTTTTTCTTCTCCAAACCCCAAATCCAACCTTCAATATCTCCTCTTGCTCTCTCTTTAATTCTCAGCCTGCAGTGAGGCAACCAGCCGAAAAAAACCCAAGACCCGACCCGCCTCTGCTTCTTTCACTTCTCTCGCCCCTGGTGTGTGTCCTCAATGCAATGCTAGGTCTCCCCTCTTTTCATTTCATTTTGGGTTTCGCTCAATGGACCCAAGGCCCACCATTTGTTAAAACGCACAACTCATGCTCCTGGAGAATGGAGATGACAAAACAATTCCTTGTAATAATCTTACCACAATCTTACTATTAATAATTAATAATAATAATAATAATAATAATATTAAAATAAACCACCTACACTATTCTAATATATTCTTTTGGGAAAATTAAATACAAGTCCTTGGTAAGGGACATAATACTGGAAAAGTCCCAAAAAATGAAAAAATTAAAGTAGAGTCCCTTAGGACCTCACTTTAATTATTTCTGAATGTGTGGGCCCACGTTTAATAATAAAAAAATCTACCCATCTTTTCTCTCCTCTCTCTTCTTCTCTCCTTCTTCCCCATTCTCCTTTTTTATTATTAAACGTGGGGCCCACACATTCAGAAATAATTAAAGTGAGGTCTCAAGGGACTCTACTTTAATTTTTTCAATTTTTAGGACTTTTCCAGTATTATGTCCCTTACCAGGGACTTGTATTTAATTTTCCCTATTCTTTTCTTACTTTCTTTTTTTTAAGGCTCAAGTGTACTTTTGGTGCTTATGTTTGCATCAAGTTTTAATTTAGTCCTTTATGTTTGGAAAGTACACTTTTAGTCCATATTTGTTAACACCGTTAGTTTAACTTAACGGAAAATGCTAACAATTTTAAATGACTATTTTATAATTAAATTGGGACAAAAATGATAAATTTTGTAAATATAATAATAATTACACTCAAATATTTTAATCTAAATTTTTTTTTCAGTATTTAATAATCATTTAAAATTTTTAAGTTAGCATTTTCCGTTAAGTTAAATTAACGGTGTTAATAAAAAAGGACTAAAAGTGTACTTTCCAAACATGAAGGGCTAAATTAAAACTTGATGCAAACATAAGGGATCAAAAGTATATTTTAGCCTTTTTTTAACATAAATTTAAATTTCTGATAAAAAAAAAACATAAATTTAAATATTTCAATCCTAACATAAACCACAATATTTATTTAAGTGCCCCAAATGACATATCAAATTGATTTCTTGTTAAGATCTTAACAAACCTTGTTTATTTTAACATCAATGACTCCCCAAATAAATTAAAATGTATATCAAATCTATATAAAATTGGGGAGTCATCAATGAGTCGCTTCCCTCATGGGATTATGTCTTTTAGAAGTATTCCGCGGCAACCTGCAAAATAGAACACTTCTCTTCACAAGATTAAATAGACTTTTCTTGCTAAAGTAAATCAGAGAATGTTTTCTGGGAGAAGGAAGAATTATGCTCTAAAACTCAAGAGTCTTATAAGACATCTACCAATACACTACTTTATAGTCATATCAAAATATATGATTTTTTTTAACACATTTTTCGGACCAAACACAACAGCAAAACCAACTTATGCGGTTGACAAGCTGAAGTGCGAATGTCCTACTTATATACTCACACACACACACAGACATTCTTGAGTTTATTTATATGACGGCTAAATACTATTCCCTCCAGTCCTAAATATAAGATCTAATTGACTTTTTCTAGAAAATCTTTAAAAAATCAAAATAAGTTAATTATAAATTGATTTACCTAATTGTTTCCCTTAAACTAGTTTATTTTACCTATAAACTAATGAATAATCTAAAAATATATCAAATATGTCTTCATTTAATAACATATTTCGCAACCTTAATCTCTAAAAAAAGGTCAATTAGGTCCTATATTTAGGACTGGAGGTAGTACGAAAGAAGAAAAGAATACATGTGAACAAAGCAATGAAAATAGAGTCAGGTACATGGTGAGAATAGTATTTAGTTAATTGTTTTTTTTTCAAATAACTATAGAAGTCAACATACCAATGAGTAGTTGGTTGGGTTCATAAGTGGGTTATAACCTCAGTAAGGATGAGAACACATGTTCGATTCTCGAGAAGACCTGTCATTGGGAGATGAGATAAATTTGGCTATGTGTGGGCAACACTCCTACCCATCAAGTCCAGATTAAACCGGCGATTAAAAAAAATCAATATGCCCAAAGTGGTTGCCATGAATGCCATCTTAATGAAATCCCAATAGCATTTAGCTAATAAATGTACGCCTCAGAACATATGACAATCATTAAATACAAATGAAATCTGATCATGAAATTTCAAATGTGAGTATTAAATGCAGTTTACCTTATATAATTTTCAGTAAACCCTCCCATTCATGATCATAATGATTCTATATATGCTATTCCAAAATGAGCTTGAATGTTCAAATTATTTCCCTCACCCCAGCCAAAATTGCAGCAACGCCCTAATATATATTTATAATTTTTGGAAGAAAAGATGTCAATTTAAGAAAGTGTAGCAAAAATATCCTGAACTTTGTTTTTTAAGGTTAATTTTTTTATCAGGATTTTTTAAGGTTAATTTTAATATATGTGTCGAAAGCGGAAATAAGAGCCAAGAAATAATTAGGAAAGTTTTCAAATGGTAATAAGTTTGAAATAAATAGGAAAGGGAGTAGAAGAATTTTATTATAATTCTTGAAATTGATAGCATAGATATTTAATTTGGATAATTAAATAAGGTTTCTGGGAATTTTGAAATCGGGATTGTTTCAAATAGGGGGAAATATGTAGGAAAGTTTACAAATAGTAATAAGGATGTGGGGGATGTGGTCATGTGGGGACTGTGGGGACTGACGAGTTAATGTAATTCTCCTAAAAGGAAGTTTTTTAACTCAGCAGTGAAGTGGAAGTAATAGCTAGGAAATAAATAAGAAAGTTTTGAAATTGTAATAACTTTGAAACAAATAAAAATAAAAGAGGAGCCAAAATTTGAATTTGATTTCTAAAATGAGTAGCATAAATATGTGATTTGGAGAATAACAATAGGATATTATGAAATGTTCAAGTCACGATTTTTTTAAAATAGGAAATAATAAATAAGAAAGTTTTCAACCAATAGTAAGGAGTAAGGATGTTGGGACTGGCCGGTTAATTGAACTCTTCAAAAAAGAAAGTTTTCATTCTGATGTGTTTTTTTTTTGTGTTTTTTTAAAAAACACAATAAATTCAAAACTTTCTTTAATGGAAGAGTTAAGAATCACCGAAATTTTCTCTAGACATTGGTTTGAGATTTACTAAATCGTGTATAGGCATTTCATAAATATACAACTGATTAAAACCCATTAAAACTGCAAATGATTCCTTCATTTCACAAGTCACTCATAGGTTTTTCAAAAAGCTATACGTGTTTGTCAACTCTACAATTACATCTGATTTCAATCTACAACATAAAGCTGTAGTTACATTTTTCATTAAGGTTTTAGTAATAAATCAAATATCATACAACCATTCTATGAATTCATTATATCAGGCTCCATGATTTGATAAAAAAAATATTAGGCTCCTTGAATTTTGGCAAAAACAAACCTGTAACTTCAAACTTTTATTTTGTATGGTTCATGTGGTATATTGTAATTATTTTAAATATTAGGAAATAAGTAAGATAAATGTAGTCCTGATATGGAGATTGGCACCGTCAATTAAGTATATTTCTATTTCTTTTCTCTGATTCCCTTTTAAATACATTTCACTTTTTTTATCCTCTTATCTTTTGTGTAGTTCTTAAATATTTTAATATTTTAAGTTTGCCATAATGATCATTTTGATTTTTAAATAAAGTTAGATATTTGGGAAGGAGTTATTGGATAAGTATCTTAGAAGTTGTGTATGAATAATCAAATGAAGTAATAGTGTGATAACAACATATAACCATAAATGTTGAAATTCTTTAAAGATAATGCAAGATGAAAGTATCCATAATTTTGGGGAGACTTAACAAAACAAAAGTTAATTGTTGATATTATTCTTAAAGATTTTTGTATAAAAAATTTTTGAGGAAGTTGTATTAATTAAAAATAGAATTGAAATTTCAATTTCCAATTAAAATGATGAGTAACAATGCAATGGAGAATATCATTAATACCGCATGTATAAAATATATGCCCATATATTGCTTAAACAAAAAGTCATCTTTGACCAAAAAAAAAAAAAAACAAAAAGTCATCAATTCTGACCATAAATGCTCATTTGTAGTGGGTATTTCTTTCAAACTTTCAAATCATACTTATGTTGGGGTATATGCAGAAAGGGAAATCAAATTAAATGGTGAAAGGCTAGAATCACGCATGGAACAATGTCTCTATTACATTGAGTACTTCAAACCATAAATGCTCAATCAATAATAATGAGCATTTTTTTTCAATGTTTCAAATTATGCTAATATCAATACATTAAATAAATGTCTCAATTGAAGGGACGACTTAACTCAACGGTAAGCTCACTTGCCGTGTGGGTATGAGGTCACAGATTCGAATCAGCCACTATACAAAAAGCATAGGTTAGGTTGCCTAGTATATTCTCTTCCCCAGTATCCTCACCAAGTAGGGACGAGAATTGGGTTGACCAGTTTTTTTAAATGTCTCAATTACGTTGAAGAATTTCCCATTGATATTTGCATTCATTATTTTCAATAGAAAATTTTGAGAAAATTGTATTAATTCAAAAAAAACTGAAATTTCAATTTTCAATTAAAATGGGTAATAATCAATGGAGAATATCATTAATACCACATGTATAAAATATATTCCCATGCTTAAACAAAAAAGTCATCAATTCTCACCATAAATACTCATATATGTAATGAGTATTTATTTCAAACTTTCTAATCATATTTATATTAATGCATTAAATATCTCCATTACATTGATTACAGTTTTATCAATTCAAACCATAAATGCTCAATGGAAATGAATATTTTTTTTCAAAGTTTCAAATTATACCTATATTAAAAAAAATTTATACCTATATTAATACATTAAATGTCTCAATTACGTGGAAATCATTGAGATTTGTATTAAATCTCGGTTTTTTTATCAGAAGTTTTGTATTAAATCTCTCATTTGTTATTTCTATGAGAGCGATATCTGAGCAACATATAATATAAAAATAAAAAATCATAGTTATGTTTTAGCCAAAGGGAATTAGTACTGCATATCATGTCAAAGTTTTGAAGTGTACTATATTAATTGAGCTAAATATCTTTTTGACCAATAAACTTGTTTCGAAAGTACTCCCTCCGGTCCTATTTATAAGTCGCCAACCGCCCATATTGTACAAACCAAGGAATGACGGTTAGTGGTGGTTACATCATTAAATTGGTCTTGTTTTATTTTTCATTTCCATATTTGTCCCTCCCACAACTATTAAATGAGTCATAATGAGGCAAGCAAAAGTAAATGTAGGGATCTCTTTTTTCAAGGACATGGGCATATTTAGAAAACTTTAATTAATGAGTTAGTTAGTGGTAGTTGGCGACTTATATTAAGGACCAAAATATAGTGGCGGTTGACGACTTATAAATAGGACCAGAGGGAGTATCAATTTGGCTAAATAATAAAAATGTCTCATTCTGACTAATAAACAAAAAAGGCCCATTTTGGCCAATTAATTACTGAAGATATAAAATACCATTCTCCCCACTTGAGAAATCCACACAAAAATACAAGAGAAGGGAATAATATTTTAGTATTTTCCAGTAGTTTAATGGCTAAAATGAGCATTTTTTGTTGGACAAATGTACAAAAATAGCCACCGTAAATTTAAAAATGAGCACTTATAACTCTGGTAAATTTAAGGGGGCAAAACCGTACATTGTAAACCAAAATGGGGCAAAAGTAACCTCTCTGTTATGCAGAGTTAAATAGACGTTTTTCAGACGTGACCCCACCATCAGTAAATGACGTGTCATACATTTAAGGGTGCAATATGTTGATGAGACTTTATTTTTTCAGATGAAGCTTTATTTTTTCCAGATGATTATAAAGAAGTAAGGTGAATTTCACATTATTTGGAGTTCTATTTAGTTTCTTATTGAAATGATTTGAGGGTTTATGGTTCGTTTCAACACGTCATTTACCGATGGTGGAGCCCATGTCTGGAAAACGTCTGTTTAACTCGATCTAACAGAGAGGTTACTTTTGCCCCATTTTGGTTTACAATATACGGTTATGCCCCATTTTAGTTTACAATGTACGCTTTTGCCCCCTTAAATTTACCAGAGTTATATATGCCGATTTTTAAATTTACGATTACTATTTTTGCACCTTTGCCTTTTTTTGTTTATTGACTTAAATGAGATATTTTATTGTTAGTTAGCCAAATTGATATTTTCGAAATAGTTTATTAGCTAGAATGATATTTAACCAATATTAATTTATGATTAATACTACATGTGTCCGCGCGAATACACCGAAAGCTCAGAACAAATTAAATGGAGTATATCATGAGGCTGGGGTACGCATCCAATCAAATATTATATTGGTATTGATGTTTAGTTATTAGGCTCTTAAGCATATGTTATAGGTGAATCAGTTTAAAAGACTTGGAAAGTGTTGTTACCTATTATAAATCTTTTTCAATGAAAACTAAAATGTATTCTCTATTGGTTTAGGATCCTTATTTCACAACTTGATTTCAATCTTCAACTCCTTTAGTCCTTTCGTATTGATTTTGGACTTTTAAGCGAGTACAAATGTCTTGCATTTTGAAATGTTTTCATCCCCGGAAGCAGGCTCAACAAGTCTATGAAATGTTCTGTATCAGGTTCAGTAATCATATAATTAAGTTTTGTTGGTCCAATACGTATATTGCTTTGAAGATTTGTATAATGAAGTTGTGATTTCTCGTCCCTTGTAGATTATGTGTTTGGTGATCTTAAATTTGGTGGAAATGCTCAATCTATAATCAAGCATAGGTGGGTTCACCACACATCTTTCTTATGGGATTATGAGGTCAAGAACATGGCCTACCTCAAGATACCATCAAAGGCTCCCAATTACCGACTTGTAAGATTGTGTTTTTACTGCTGATGCTTTCTAATTTTTTTTAAATTTTGAAATGAAAATGTTCTTGGTTCTAGTTTGATGGAATGTGCTGGGGCTAATTCCTGTTGTAACATAATTAAAAAATTTTGGTTTGAATAATTATTACTTCTCTAAATATTGAAGCCAGATATTTCTTATTATTATTTCGACATAATGAGAAAGAGGAATGAAATACTATCCTGCATTATGCTGGTTAAGACTTCAAAAAAATTCATACTGAAGGCTGTATGTCAAGGAAGCATCCAGAGCCTCTGTCATTGTTCTTATGTGTTATTAGTGGTTTCAAACATGATAAAGGAAACTTTATATCGCATGATGGCATGTTGGACTTAAAGGAATTCCTAAATAACAGTCAGTTTAGATCTCATAAGATATCATTTTGAGTCAGCCAATCTTTAAATCTGAGAATTGAGAAATGAATGAGTTCTCTCTGAAACATGTTGTACTTATAAGAGTAATTTCTCATAAAAAAATTAATTTGGTTTATCAGATTTCTGCCCAAGATTCAGTACACCTTTAAAGACTAAATATATAAATGCTCATTGATAATACAATGGGTTCTTATCTTATGGATTTTTAATGGCTTTTTCTTTCAGAAGCCAATGCTAAGTGCTACCAGAAGAATGATATCTTAAAATTTCAACACTTTCTTCCTTAAATATAAAGGGCCAACCCAGTTCTAGTCCCTATTTTTGGTGAGAGTGCTGGGGAAGGGAATATGCTAGGCAACCTTACCCCTGATTTATGGAAAGATGCTGATTCGAACTTCTTCCTTGAACATGTATTAGTTAAATGCAAATGATGCCAACTGCAATTAATTTTATTTTGGATAATATCAAATAAATTTGATTTGCTAGCTTAATCAATTTATTCAATGTGCCATATCACAAATAAATCATCTGACACTTTTATTTCAGTTAAGCAAATAGAACATTTAATAGTGATTTCCAGTTTGCTAGTTGTATAACTGGTAGACTATCATTAAACTGGAAAAGATGGAGTTCAAAGAAAATAGAATGTAGCAAGAATCTCTTTAGACTGATTTTCAAGAACCTTTGAACTGAGCGGTACAAAGAATAAGTACTTATATCAAGTGCCTATTCTCTGTTCTGCTGTATTTTATCCTGTGTTGTAGCATCTGTGCCTATTAGGTGTATTTTCTGTTGCTCTTTTGGCTTTTTCATATTTTCTTTAGAATGTAGGATTTGTCCACCATTATAGTGGGCTTCATGGTTTATCATTGTTTTCAACCAGTTATCTTCATGCAGGCTAGGGATCACAATGATTTCGTATGTCGAATGAAACAATTTATGCCTCGATCAGAATTTGTTCAAGGAACAATTAATGCAATCAGATCTCGTTTCTCTCTGGAACCTGTAGCTGATAGTATTGTGGACATTGATATTCCTTCTGTGACAGATTTTTCTCCAAGCACTAGGCTTCTCACTGATCATGGGATGAAGGAAGTATGTGCTGCTTCACTTTAAAATACCAGTCACGAAAATATCTTTCAGTGATGGGGTGACTGGCAGGGCATGACAAGGTCATAAGTTAAAGAAGACGTGGTTGTCTATGTTTCATTGTTTCTCTTGAGATTCTTTAGGGAACCCTCCTTTAAATATATGTAGAGTGAACTGATAATGAAAAAGCAGGTCAGGCTTGACTAGAGTTTGTTTGGATAGCATATTTATTTTTTTTAATAATGAATTTATTGATGAAGCAGAATGGCAATTTTTGCAAAACCTACTATTCTTTAATGGAAGAAAAAGGGTTGGTGGAAATGACACTTATGTGCTTATTTTTCCATCTTATCTTTGGTTAAGAAGTATGATGTCAAGTGTCAACTCTCAAGTTTGCATCAGCTTGCAGTTCAAAAATTGCAGGTGGTAACAAACTTCATTTAGCTCATTGTCACTAATGTTATGCCTCTGTTCATTTTATCAGTTGGTAGGAACTAGGAAGTAGAAAACTAGCAATACACCTGAAAAAGATGTCCTTTAATTGCTTGCATGTTTGGTCTAGCATTTGTATTGCTGGTTTTTTTTTTTTGCCTGGTTTAGTATAATTTGGTCTTTAAAGCCCAAAGAGTGTGTAGTTCCAAATTGACAGTCAAGAAGCATAATATATGCTTCACTTTTGGGAGGCGTGTCCCATAATATAAGTTTCATTTCCTTTTTATCTTAGCATTTATTTTACTTTTTTGCAGTTTTACCTTTATTGATAAGATCTCATCTTCCCAATACATACTCTCATTTTCTAATCCAATCACCATCTTACTTGTCCCCTTAATAAAAATGGGTACAATTGAGAAAATAAGTTTTTAATATATTAATTGTTTTTAACTACTTTTAACCGTATTTTCAAGTATGACGAAGTGGTTATTTGATGCTTAAATTATGGGATGCGGGAGTAATGTATTTTGTTTTGTATAACTATTATTATTATATTACACTTAACTGCATATGAACATTAGAATTCAGGATTAGCTTTTGTTTGAATTTTCTTGAAAATCTTGATTCCAATTTTATGTTTCTTGTAAAGCATGTGACCCATTTTTATAGTTTTTTGGGCAAAGTAACACCAAGTATCTTACGGCCCAAAAGAACACCCAAGTATCTTGATGTTTTTTTTCTTTAAGTCATCAGGCATCCTAATTTTTTTTAGTAGGCAATATCACAATGTTTTAAATATGGTTTTACATATGGTGGAATTTCATCCCACCCTAACTAACTCACCACTAACTTCTATTAAGAGGGGAAACGCGGACACATTTTTTTAAAAAAAAAAATCCATGGGTTAAACTATCAACTTTGTAAGCTATAATATTAAGTCTAATTAATATAAAATTTACATTTAAATTTTGCAATTCTAGTTATCATTTTGCTTTTCTTTGAGATCTATTATGTATACTAAAAATAGTTACAACATTTTTTTATTACTGGTTGCAATATTGCTATTAGACTACTTGCCGCAATATGATTGAACTATATAATTACTTAATTATTCAAAATTTTAAAACAATTCCTTTTTCAATCCAATGATTAAACGAAATAATCTTTTTTTAATAATTACTTTCTGTGCATCACACTAGTTTAGTTTTGCTACTACCGTGGGAAATGAGATGTTTTCCCAATCCCAAACCTCAATGTCTCAGACTCTCCTCCTTAACCTTAGTCTCTTCATCATCATCCCCTCCCCTCAATCTCAGCCCCAAAATCCCCCCCCCCCCCCCCCCACCCAAACTCCAACCTTTTCCCTTATTACTTCTGCCCCACTTTTCTTTGCCGCCTTACAGAACCGTCCCTCTGGATCTCTGTGACCCTTATTTGAACTTGTTTAGGAATATAATTCCTCATGTTCTTTATTTTTTTGGTTCAATCCGGACTCGAGAGGTAGGAATGTTGTTCACATAGACATGGTCATCCCATCTCCCAATGAGAACACTTCTTGGGATTCGAACACGTGTTCTCATTCCTAAGGGAATGTAGCCCACATACTAGCTCAACCAACTATCCTTGGTATTCCTCCTATTCTTTATGTTAGCCCTCTTCTTGCTTTCGCTATTTTAGCTACCCTCGCCACTATTCTCCCTCGCTGATTTGTTATCAAGGCATGGAGGAGTATCATGTATAAGGGATACATGTGTTAAAATAGTTTTATCAAGTTTTAATTGTATAGATTTTGATGGGTTTTGGCATTTTTGGATTTTCATGTATTCTAATTCTTTTTTTTATAACATGATGTATTGTAATTCTTTTTTCTTTGCCAACGATCAAGGTATATCCCACTCGACAAGTGAGAGATTAATCATCCGCTGATTTGTAGGCACCTCAAAGGGTGAAACAATTGGCTTGAGAGATTTAGTGCTTCTCCATACCCAACGCTAAGGATTAAACCCCAAACAATTTTTTTTTGCCAAGAACCCCAAACAATTGGTTAAGAGTAAATGAGTCCTTACCCCAAATATGTTATAACTTATAACTACAAGCAAATATGTTATACTTCCTCCGGTCCTAAATATAAAACCTAATTGACTTTTTTAGAAAATCCTATAAAAAAGCAAAATAAGTTAATTATAAATTGATTTACTTAATTTTTGCCCTTAAATTAGTTTATTTTACCTATAAACTAATGTATAATCTAAGTTTATTTTACCTATAAACTAATGTATAATCTAAAAATATGTCATGATTTAATAGCCTATTTTGCAATCTTAACCTCTTCAAAGAAAAGTCAATTAGATCTTATATTTAGGACCAGAGGAGGTAGTAACTTATAACTACAAGCAGATGTATTGTAATTCTGTTATAACTATTCTGATAAAAAGAAATCTGTTATACTTATAAGTTATAAGTTATAACCATAAGCACTCCGAAATCTGAATAACTGATAGTTGGATATTTGTCCAAACCCCCTTGGTCCAAACCGGGCCCACTGCTGACCGATTCAGCATATGCCACGTCATCTGAGCACGTGGACACAATCCTCACCACTCAAAAGGATTCAATCTCCACCGTCCACGTACAACACAATAAATACCTATTACATTTACATGAAACCATCCTTTCTTTGCGTTCGTAATTGCTTTTGCTGCTTGCTGGAGCCACTTCCTTGTGATTCACTGTAATTTAATTTCCATGTTTTAGTGCTTTCAATTCACACTTTTCTTTGCATGTCTATTATAATGCAGTATGGTATCACATCATATGTTTTGATATTAACTACATTACATTTTTGTGAAATGATTTGGTGTAGAGAATGATGCAGAGGTGTGGTAAGGCCATTTTTAATGTTTGTAAGATTGGATCACAGAGTAATTTGAAATTTGGGAAACACTTTTGTGGCTTCACACCACGAAATTATGCCAAGGTTTCTGCTGTATCATCCTCACCAAATTCAGCTGATTTTAATGGCACAAATTCTACAAATGAACCCAAGGTATGGAAATGGGCTCACTCTCTGTGGTATTGTTTATAATTGAATATCTATTTGTGAGGATTTACCTCTGTGTGTGTCTATGCGTATGTGTGTTTTTTTTTGGTAACTAATTATAGAAATGAGCTCACTCTCTGGTTATTGTTTATAATTTAATATCTATTTATGAGGGTTTGCCTCTGTCTGTGTGTGTGTGTTTTGTTTAAAATAAGTTATGAAATTTTGCTCTTACAGCTTATTCAATGCAATGAATAATATAAGGAGTTTTTTTCCTTTTTAAGGGGAAGGGTTCTTTTTTGCGATGGAAGTAACTATCTAGGAGCATTGGATGTTCTAAACTAATAAGGGGAGTATATTTACCTTGGAATTAACTTATGTTTAGGTTTTTGAGCTTCTGGTAAATGTAATGTTGGCACGTGGGTGACGCCCATTTGTGGGTCTGTTCATTCAGGAGAAAATTGACCCACATGTACCAATGAATAGTTGTTTGAGCTGCTAAGTGGCTACAACCCTTATAAGGATGGGAACACATGTTTGAATCCCAGGGAACGCTCTCATTGGGAGAGAGGACAACCTTACCTACGGGAACGCTCCTACCCTGTAGTCCGGATTAGTCAGTTGTCAATTAGCGCCGGATTACCAGGCCGTGATTAACAAAAAAAAAAACAAAGAAAATTCGACCACATGTGATACCGAAATCACACGAGTTGTTAGTTAAGGACACCCAATACTTCTAGGTGGTTATTTTCGGGGAAAAAAAGAGCAAGGGCCTTTGCCCTTATTTTAATAATGTTCCCACATTTTTACGACTGGTTAAGCTCTATATCTGCCTCCTGAATTCTTGGAATCAAGTTCTTGTTCATTTTTTGGTGTAATTCTTGTTTTATGAGTGTTCATGTAGGCAATGGTATTTGCTTGATTTGATGTGGATGGGTATCTCCTTGGGTGTTTCAGGTTAACTTGGATAAAATGTTCTGGTCAAAGCCATGCTCATTGGCTTTGTCTGAAAATTCCCCACTAAAAGCTCAAGAACCACATTTTGAGGGCATTAAGCGATTCTTTCTGAAAATGTTGCTGTTCTATAGTAAACAGAGCAAGTCGATTCGAGGAGCTAATGTGGTATATCAGAGAATCCTTTCACAGGTTGATAAGCCTCCTATCTATGAAGGTGACACCTCTGCTTTGTGGCTATTATATTGATTAAATTGATTGATAGGAGTACAGGAAAGGAAGGGGGATTTTCTTTTGTCATTGTTGATTGTCCATCCATACCTTGACTATTTGACCTGCCCCCATAGGAGTGAATTTGGCTTAATAAGATTTAATGCTCTGCATGATAAAACAATGTGCTGGTTTATTTTGGACACCTCAATTGCAATGATGCGGACTAGTGCTGAGTAGTATAGTTCTGTCTTCCAAAATTGATGGACTTGAGGGATTTCAATGTTTCTAGCTTTTAAATTTAAATCACTTTTCTTTGCATATGTTTCTGACATGTGTGATTTGCATCTTATTGACTTATCCAAGGACCCCTTCTCTTCTTAAAAGCATTTGATTTTTTAATGACAGTTTGTGCAAGATTAAAATCTCCTAAAAGTTAGCCCATTGCAAGATGATGATGATGATAATAATATCTATGAACCTGACCAGCAAGCGGTATTTAAGAAACTTTGCATATTTGCGATGGAACAAAAGTGTGCCAGATCTAAACATGTGGACATTAATGCAAATACACACAGGTACTTGCATCCACATGCAAGTTAATTCAATGGACCTTCTAATTATTCTTTAGACTTTGAAATTGTATAACTATCCAATGAGAAGTTTTTCAAAATGTAGCTCTGTAGTTTGGAGGCCATCCATTTAATCTGGATTGCATGATTTTGGAAGAGGTGGTGTAGCTTGTTGCCCATTAAAAAGGATGTAGGGGGGTTTGCCTCCACGTTGATTTCTATGTTATTAGACTGTTAGGTTCTTGTTATACGGAGGAAGTTAAAGTTTACTAGATAATTGCTTTGTGAGGTGTATGGACTGAGTTTCAAGTCTTAAAATAGATTTCACCAATGTGGGGCATATTGTTTAATTGGCCTCCCTTTGATGTTTGGCTCATCTTTTTGTTGGGCTGTTCCTCTTATATTGAGGGTGCTGGAATTTAAAGGCCATTTGTGTTATTGTGTGTATCACTAAGTGTGCTTTAACTTTCCTTTACTTTATTGATGAAAGAGAAAAACCTTTGACAGCTAACTTTGACAGCTTTTGGTTTTGATGACTTATTTTGGTTATTAATGTTGAGTAATATGGGCTGAGAGGATTACAATTTGAATTGAATCTCATTAAGAATAGAAATTCTTTGAACTTATCTTAACTGTGTTCCCCCTTGCCTGCAGTATTTAACTTGGAGAAAACTTTTAAAACGACATTTTCTTTACTAGTACTTCACATGTGGCTATGTTTGCGTCGCTTGAAGCAAGAGGGAAAGGAGGGGGTTGAATTTGGGCAATACCTTTATGAGATATACAATCATGATGTGGAGGTTAGAGTGTCTAAAGCTGGAGTAAGTGGTCCATTCTCATTACCTTAATTCAATCTTTTTCTTCCCCTTTGTTTGTTTATTTACATCCCACCCCAAGAACATGTTCTGCCATGTTTTTCACTTAAAATAATACGCACATGCCAATCTCCTGATTTTTATTAAGTAACAACATTAATCTAGGTCAAAGGGTCGGTTTGGCTCAACGGTAAGCTCACTTGCCTTCGGGTCTGAGGTTGTGGGTTCGAATCAGCTACTTTGTAAAATGCAGAGGTTAAGCTGTCACTATATTCCCTTCCCAAGCACTCTCACCTAGTGGGGATTAGAGCTGGGTTGACCCTTAACAACATTAATCTATTGAAAATTGTGTTTCCTTTTGGGACTCAATAGTCAACATTTTTGTTATAGAAATATAATATCAACATGATCTTTGGGAAAGGCTTACATTTCTGCTGCTTGCTTAATTTTTATGTTTAAATATGTTCAACAAGAAATTTCTATTGTTTAATAAAAATATTATTTAAAAAAACCACCTTATTAGGTTACATGATTGCATCTGATTATTTCGTGTCTCATTTTTCATGATGGTGAGAATGTGTAAAAATATGTAAATGTGTGTTCCTTTTCCAAACTTGTATATTTGAATGCATAAATAAGAATGGGTTGTAAGAGGCATTGACATTGCATGTGAGTATATAAACAGACATAAAGGTTAATTTAACTCTATAGTTATATATGATTAAATTACTTTTACATGACAGGTTAACCTCTTGTTGACTAAGTGGATGAAGGATCTAGAAAAAATCTTCTATGGAAATATTGTTGCTTATGATACAGCGTTGCTTCCAGAAGCTAAACCGAATGATTTTTCTGATGTAATATGGAGGTAGCTTTTTATATTCTCTACCTCTACTTTTTCGGATGTATTCCCCTGACAGTGCATTTCCTCATGGCACAATGTGTGTTTTTTTTATTGGTACCAGGAATATATTTTCTGATGACGGTTCAGCAACACCAGATGCCGTAGCATTGCGGCCAGTGCAGGTATTTCTTCATCTGAACTATAATCTTTATTTGTGTTATAGATAAGATAATGTGTGGGGACTTCTCATGTTGAGACCTTTTAAACTGACCTTTTATAAGTATCATCTTCATGCTAAAGTTTCTTTACCTGACTTGCATGTAGTGATAAATTTGACGAAATTGATTAAGACATAATGAGGGAGGGGCTCATTTTATTTTACTATGAACTTTTCATAAACATATGTATTTATCTATTCAACATGTGGAAGACAGTCATCAGTAGGCCAATTCATAAATTTTGAACATAATCATTTATGTTTGCTCCACCTATGTCTAAAAAGAGTGTGGTAATTGACCTTGAGAAAGGAGCATCTATCCTTTAAAATTTTTCCATATATCTGCACATTCAGCTTGCCTAGACTGGAGTGGATTAAGACGTTGAAGTCTTTCTGGGCAAAATATATCTGCAATGGGAAAATTTTGCGCAATTGGCTAGTCCTTAATCCATATCCATAGTGAACCAAAGACAAGGGTTTTTTTTATTCCAACCTCTTAGCATTTCATATATGATTCCTCATCTCTTTTATGTTGAAATGAGTTGTTGGTTCTATCTTCATTGTTAAAAGAGTAATGATTAGAAAATGAGCCCCCTCCTGCTTTTCAGATTGCCTCCCATCTTTTGTCTAGATATTTTCGACGAACCTCTCGGACTAAGTTTGTTCTACAAATTTAATTTTTCAGTGTATAATACTATTGCCACATTCGTTTTCTTATTCCTTTGCATTCAATTATTGAAACTTGCCTAATTGTTTTAGTTATGTGTGTGTGTATTATATTTTCATTTATCTGGATAATATACATTTTTGTCTATCAGGCGATGACCAGATATGTTCGTCGGGAAGTAAGTTGTCTCTCCATGACAGGTAAATGTTGTCTATTATTCCAAAACTTTGTTTCCAATAACTGTATTTGTCTGCTGCATTATATAGAAGGGAATTGAGTGTTTGATCTGTACATTTCTCATGTATAAGATTAGAATCTATTCCTGAATTCTCTGTTCTTACTATGTTGCCAAATACCAATGATCATTTGGTTGAGAAATATGTAAAATACTTTTACATGCTTTTTGATCCCTGATGGCACTTGTGAGTTGACTTACCCAATTTTTTTTTTTTTTTTAAAAAATGATTTCAGTTCATCAAGCTATGCTTCATGTGTGTCATATATGCTGCTTTAAAATACAATAGAATATGTGGTTATGAAAAACCAGCAAATATGTTTGGGGATATGTTTTTATTGTTGTGATTTCTTTTTCTTGCTCTTTTATGAGTTTTTCTGTTGCATCTGTTTTGCTTATTTTAATATGCTGTGTTTTGGTATTTGGATGGCAGATAAAGAAGCTATATACTCAGGGAATTTTACGTTTACCTCAATGAAGAGCGAGATCACAAGTGCAAAGGGGCATCGATAGTTAATCGTTGCTTGAGCTAAATCTTAGTATTTGCACGGTATAAGTGGTTTTGTTTATAGCGTACAAAAATGCTAGTTTATGTTCAACTTTGTTTCTTTACCATACATCAGATAGACGAGAGAATGCAGAACAAATGTTAGCTTGGAATAATTCGGACAAATGTTAGCTTAGAATAATTCGGTTGGTGATTCTATGATTTGAATCCCCTTAATTGCTCAACTACTTTAGTTGATTAGAAATTAGAACTAGACTTTCATGTGGCACATGCCAATTAGATTGATGTGATCTATTGGGGGGAGGGGGCAGTGAATTCGAATGTGTCAATTCTTCATTCCTGTTTTATGATTTGATCATCATAAATATGACTTGGTTTTTATTTTTTAAAAAAACCACTAATAATTATTCTTAATTTCTTTTCTCTTTCTCATACTTAATGATGAAGAAGATTTTAATAGTGGTAATTTAGAAAATGATGTAAGTTATAAGTATGTCTCATATATGATCAATATCTACTTGTCGAATTAGTCTTATATTAAGGATATGATGGAGTATCATTCTACACTTGGGGATTTTGCAAAATATTTCATGTTTTCCTTTTATACATAAAGAAGGAAAATACTCCTTAACATAATCTATAAGAAGACCTGTAGCTATTGCAGTCTTTATATAAAGGGTCCCCTTTTATATGAGGAAAAACAACAAAAAATACATGGGATAATTAATTAGAGGTCCCTCACAAGGGAGTTAATACTGGAAAAATCCCAAAAGTTGAAAATATTAATGTAGGGTCCCAAGGGACCTCACATTAATATATTTGAAAAGTGAAAAGACAGTTTTGCCCCTAACCTTAAAATAAATTTACCTCCTCTCCCCCCACCTCCTCCCTCACCCACCCCCTCCCCCACCCTCCCTCTCCAGCCGCCCCCACCCCCACCCTCCCCCTCCAGCCGCCCTCTACCCCACCCTGCCCCCTCCAGCAGCCCACCCACCCCCTCCCACCTCCAGCCGCCACCCCACCCCCACCCCCTCCCCCTCTCAACCTCCCCCTCCCACTCACGCCCCCTCCCCCTCCCATCCCCCCTCCACCCACCCCCCTCCCACCTCCATCGCCCCCCACCCCCTCCCTCCATCGCCCCCCACCCCCACCCCCTTCCCTCCCTCGGCCCCCACCCCCACCCCCACCCTCCATCGCCCCCCCAGCCCACCCCCTCCCTCCAACGCCCCCACCCCCCACCCACTCCCTCCATCGGCCCCCACGCTCTAGATATTTGGGAAAAGTATCATTCTAACTTTTGGGATTTTTCCAGTATTAACTCCCTTGTGAGGGATCTCTAATTAAATTTCCCAAAATACATTATGGGTCAATTTGTTTCGCAAGATAACATCTAGATATTTTGGGTACATATGCATTTTCACAATAAGGTGAAATTTTATAGTCATGAGTCTAAAGTGTCATTTTCTTGATTGTGTGTGGGCCTCAATGACAATCTCCTTAACTCAAACATGTGCGTGTATGCGTGTGTATATAAATTAAATAATCAAACAATATTTTAGAATTCAAATAATACATCACCAGTATGTATTTACTCAATGTATGAATAAAATTAAAAATTACAAGTACATGTATATGGAAAAACAAATCACCCAAAGAAACGGAAAAAAAAAGAACAAATCACTCAATAAACATACAATAATAAAATTCATCATCAATATGTCTTTACTCCCAAGTGCACTTGACATGATTTGAGTGTCTGAAATCATAAGTCAGCACAGTACTTCCATCCATTCTCCTCAACACAAAGCTTTCCACCAACACATAGAATCCAAAATTCCGCCACATTCCATTCATACCTTCAAACTTCTCCACTCTTTCAATTCTAACCTCCTTCTCATTCTTTCCCTCCCAAAATCCAATTCTTTCTTCCTCCCATTTCATCCTCTCCATTGTGGCCATGTTCAGCCCTAATTTTCTCTCTCCTCTCTCCAAACCCCTAAACCACATCACATCTTCTTCACCAAAATTTCCTTCTTCCCAAACAGCTTCTCTCCCATTACCCAACTTTGCAACTTCAGTTTTCAACATAAAATTCACAAAGACTTCATTACTTTTCCCTTTATTTTCCTTTGAGAAAACTCTTTCCCACTTTCTCTCAAGAGTCATTTCATAGAAAACTGACCTCTTCATTTGGTCCTTCACATTCACTCCTTCTTCCTTCACAAACATGAATGGGCAGTACCATTTTCCGACAACCAATAGATCCAACGAGCGATTAGATGATGACGAGTGGGAGGTGAAAGGAGGTAACTTGGATCGCAAGCTAGGGTTGACACCAAGGGCTTCACCTAATTGGTAATCATGTGGTGTCTTAGTGGAGAGACTCCAACCTTCTCTCCTCAAGAATTCTGGAGGATGCCCATTAGACACAATAGACTTGCCCTTGAATCCCCACTTAGTTTTCTTTAACTCAAATTGTTGATACTCATCAAAGGGATTTAGTGGTCTTGGTTTGATATCTTTGATGTATTTGATGAATAGAAGTTTTTCTTGTCCTCTTCTTTTGAACATATGCTTGCTTCCCTGTTTAAAGTAGTGGTAAGGTGCTTTATTAGGCTTGCTCAAGTTGTTTTAATTTGATAAAGATAAACTTAATGTATGTGTAAATCTCAAAAATCTAATATATGGTATGTCATTTGGTCATTTGATCTAGATCAAAACAAAAAAACAAAAAAGACTGTAGGATAAATATACTACATTCAATTCTTAAAATATATATATATATATATATATATATATATATATATATATATATATATATATGTGAACAAGTTGACTAATTTAGGAGATTAATGAAATTGAATACATTAGTTAGTTATAGCATTTTATATATGGTCTTCATTAGTGCTTATGTGCATCATTAGATTTATTATATATAATCAGTTTATAAGTTAGAGAAATTAATTTGGAGAAAAGGAGAAGAGATAAAATAAAAAATCCTACATGGAACTAAAATTGATTATAAACTAGTTTTTATTTCATTTAGGATAAGGAGGTAGTATATGTATACATCCAAAAATCTAGTTGGCTGTACAAATTAAGAGATAAACTACTATGAACTTAATGAGAGTTAAAAAAATTTCAGAGCACATATATGATGCGAGAAATTGATGAGGCATACATACCCTTGATGCTTTCCTTTTCTGTGAATGACATAGTAGCGATTAGAAGACAAAGGTTGATTGAGAACCGGAATGAAGATAACTTCATCTTGTAAGACCACAGATGATGCTCCTGAGCTCACTACATAATCAATAGTCAAATTCCTGTTCTGAGGAAAGGGCAGATTTCCGATTCCGTTTTTCCATAGACCAAACCATCCATAAGATTCAGCTTCTTCATCTTGAAGTACTAAGTATCCTGTATTTGGCCCCACTGGTTCATTCCTAAGTGTTTCAGGATCATTTTTGTACACAGATCGAGGTCTTGTGACATACATTCTCTCTTTCTAGCTATCCGTTCTTTGTTTATTTATGAACTTATGATCTTTATATTTGTGTTTCAATTCTGTGATCTTTGATTGATTTATATAGTTGGGGGTTGTGGGTACAATGGTAATTTTTAAGAGAATGGATTACGTGTTGCCTTTTCCCTTCTTTTGTTTTTTGATGACTTCAAAACTCAATGATATCGGAACTTGCATGGAGGTTTCATGGATTTGTGGAATCTTCTTGTTAGTACTATTTTATGAATCCGTGTCCTAGGTAGTCTGTTCAAACTGTTGAAATTTATACATGGAAGCTTCACCCAGCTGACTTGGGTGCGGGTCAAATATGATGGTCATTAGCTTTCACATCAAACAGTTTTCGATCTATATCGATTAGCTGCATGTCATTAATTTTATAAAAGCGCGAATGTACAAAAATGATACTAAATTTTACCCAAAATTGCGTTTCTAATACTTAAAGTTTCGTGAGGTGCAAAAAGAGTACCCAACTTAGGTTCAAGTGCAAATATAGTCTTTTCACTTTAGGGAAATAAAATTTAGATATAAAAAGACTCTTATGCCCCCGTTCCACCCTTTAATGAGGGGCATAGGAGTATTTTCATATCTAAATTTTATTTCCCTTAAATGAAAATATTATATTTGCATCTAGACCCCAAGTTGGTACTATTTTTGCATCTCGCGAAACTTAAGTATTAGAAACACAATTTTGGGTAAAGTTTATCATTATTGCACATTCACCCTTTTATAAAAGTTAAACTTTTTCCATTCCTAAAAATAAGAGTAGGCGGTTAACATGTTTTTAAATATAAAATCATTTTAATATTTCTTAAATTATTCATATTGATGTTTTTCAATAATAAACAAGATATGAAGAGTGAAAATAAAGATAACTGAAAATAATATCTTAATTATTTTACGAATTAACTTTGTTAACATTTTTACTATAAATAAATTAGGTAAATATATTTATATTTAGGAATAAAAGAATTATTTTATAAATATTTTTCTTAATATATAACAAAAAATCAAATATATAAACTGTTGAGATGATATTTGTATGGTTTAGAGATGTTAACCTCTTCTAGGTATTTTTTTTTTTTTGTTATGACAACGAATCGGAGATTATACTGGTTCTACCATGCAGTCCCAACCCCCTTATACTAAATAATGATAATTATATAAAAACTATTCAAATCATATCAGAAAAGGCTTAATATTATGATAGGTTGGGCCCTCCCAACCTCAACCCCCAAGTGCCACTCTTTTGTTTAGGATAATAAAAGTCAACATGTCTTTGATAGACATGAATAATCAACACGTGTCATACTTTTCAACATATGATAGGGGTTTTAATTTTATGCTCATCTCATTAGCTTGTAATCAATATGTTGTATGTACTTAGTTGGTTAAAGGTAATAATTTACGTGATTGTCTAGTTTTATTTATAAGTTAAGTTATTTCAGAATTTTTTCACATTAATTAAGAAAATTTTAAACCTCGTTAAACACAGAGGTGGGACACCCTTGAAGAACAAAAAACTTGTAAGGGTCTGTTTGGATAACATTCAGAATAGTTTTTCTGAAACAAAACCTAAGTTTTACACACTTTTTCCCAAAAACTCAAAAAATTTGGAAAAGCTATTTTTCATTCAAAACCTCAGTTTTGAACCCAAAAGCTAAAAGCTATCTTTTCTTACTTTTTAGATCTCACCCGAAATTACCCTCACTTTCCTCACTCTTCTCAATGTCTCCTTCATTATTATCGGAGCATATGTGTTTAATACTACATGTTTTCTTTTTTTAATTACAAAATACTACATATTTTCTAATTGTGCGTGTGTCAAGATGCAGGAACTTCTTTTAAGTATTAAATTCGATTGATATTCAAGTTGTTATTTCTTTGGTTAGTTCAATTCTGATTTGGTTGATATTCAGTTAGTTATTTCTTTGATTGTTTCATTTCTGATTGAGTTCCTTTTCACTTATCTTTTGTTAGGCTTGAAAAATTTTCACTGAGTTCTTTTTTTGTTTTTATTGTAATTTTTGTAGTATTTTTTAATCTTTTTACTAACAATGATAAAATTTGATCATTTAAATCTTTGAAATAAATTTTTGGTCAAAAGTGTCCTTTTTGGTAATTTGACATTCAAAAAACTATTCTACTGACACTTTATCCAAACACTCTCATTTTATTAAAAGCTATTTTACAGAAAAGTTATTCTACTAAAAAACTATTTTCAAAAAGCTATTTTGCCAGAAGCTATTTTCCAAAAGTCAAATCCAAACAGGCCCGGTCTTTCTCCGAACTAGCTTATTTCAACAATTAAGTTAATTCATTAATACATTAAGTACTCATACCTCTTAGGGAGTTTTTTTGCACCGACTCTCATCAACCTTTGATTCCAATTGTTAACAATAACAATTGATCTAGTATACTGTACTCTCGCCGTTCCTAATTAAAAAATTCCTTTGATGTTTTTGGAGAAATTAATGATGTAAAATTAATCACTTTAAAATGTTTATTGTTAGAATCTTAAGTTTTGATGAAGACTAAAATATGAAAGAACATAATGAACACTTAGGAAGAATTAGATAAAAGTTAGAAATCCTAAGTTAGAACACAATCGGATGTAAAATCACAACCGGATGACTTAGAGCAAAAACAACGTGACTAGCGCTTGCGGATGTAGCATGCGTCCGGTAGCGGAAGTGAATTTAAAACTAAGTCTGATCCTATATAACCTAGTCTAAGTAGGATTGCTTCCCATAGCAAAAATGCTTCCCATTGCACTTGATTATATATTACTCTGTTGGACTAACATTTGTGTGCAGAACTTAGTTTTGCTTCATATAGCAAATGAGCTTCCGATAGTGAATGCTCTTTGCACTGGGATCCTTAGACTAACACTTGCAGATCGAAGCACTCACTTCCGATAGCGAAAGTGCATCCGATAGTGAACACTCTTGTATTACACACTTGCACTAAAGCGTGCAGAACGAAGCTTTGTCTACCGGTAGCCAAGATCCATCCGATAGCAAGTACAAGAGTCAGAGACCGTACAAGTGCTCAGATGTCAGAGTTGCTTTTTGTCAAAACATAGATGTTAGAGTTACTTTTCAGAAGTCCTCTGTGCAGAATTAATTAAAAGCAAAGTCAACCCTGCTAAGCATTAATGAAGATGTACTTAACAAGGGATCAACGGCGGCGGCTATATTCAAACGGACATATTCCATATTGCCGCCCAAGCCAGTGAGTGTTGGTAGCTGAGTATAAAAGAAATATCTTCAGCATTCATAAAAGGAGAGACGAAGAACTGCAAGCTTATTGTCTGAGATATTGTAGTCTACATTCTTCTTATCTTCTACTCTCTGATCTTAGAGTTGTAATATTCTTAGAGAGAATTATTGAGAGAATTATTTGTACTTAAGTGCTTATCATAATCAGTTCATAGAGTGAACATATTATCAAATCCTCTAATTGATAGAGGCTGTTCTAAAGCTTGATGCTTGAAGAACAGTGTTGTAACTTTACAAAAGTAAGAGGGAGTATTTAGAGGTTCTCTAAATCTCCAAAGTTTGCAGGTAAGCCCGTTGCAAAACCTGTGGGTTGTTAGGTGAACCCGTGTTCGTAAAACCTAAGGTGTAAGGACTCTCTTGTGCCTAGATTAAACAAGAACTTTAGTGGATTGAAAATCTCAGGTGAAACTTGGGGACTGGATGTAGGTCAGGAAGTGACCGAACCAGGATAAATCTGTGTGTGCTTATTCTGTCTTTTCCAGCACCACACCATCATACACTTATTTGTGCATAGCATGATTCATCGTCATTTTCATCAAGCACAAGAAGTCATGTTTTAAAAGTGCATATTAAGTTTTATTCCACCACCCAATTCACCCCCTCCCCTCTTGGGTGACAGCCACATTTTTCATTTATAATTGTCTTTTTCCTCAAAACTAATTTATTCTATTTATAAACTAACCTATAATTTAACTATATATGTTGTGTTATAATTTAGTGCTTTAATTTGATTAATCAATTTCCAAAAAATTCAAAGGGTTCCTAAGTATTTAGGACTGGAGGTAGTATATGATCAAAAGTAAATGTGTTACTTTATGTCATTCATTGATATATGCATTAATGTGTTACTTTATGTCATTCATGTTTCCTAATTGAATTCAAAAGAGTCAGTCGATTCCATGTTTCCTAATTGAATTCAAAGGAGAGGGATCACTTGTTTAATTACAATCTCCCTCCCTCCCTCCCTCCCTCCCTCCCTCTCTCTCTCCCTCCCTCCCTCCCCCTCTCTCCCTCTCTCCCTCCCTCCCTCCCTCAATTTATTCTCAAATTACTCAAATAACTGGTCAAACTACCTAATTTAAAGTTTGCACTACTACAGATCTTGGCTTTAACCAATAAAATTACTCAAATAACTGGTCAATGGAAATGAACTTGAAAAATATAGTCTTGGAATATACCTTTCTATATTCGATCTTTTCTTATTTTAAATATAACAGCTGTTAATCCTTGTATGTCCCGTGTTATTTCTATCTTATTTTGTTTGTCCTTTAATATTGCCTTTGTGATGCTATTTATTTTTTGTTAGTAATATCATTTGACTTTTTATAAATATAAATGCTTAAATTCTTGACAAATCAAATGGGTGACATTTTTTCTATAAACATTATATTTATGCAAAATATGAGTTTAAAATTTACTTGTATTAAAAGTTTAATTATTGATGTTAGACAAGAGATGGTTGAGATTGTACCAGTGCTACGCCTTCCCTTACTTCCCGTCCCATCTTTTATCCTTGTTTTGGCTTTTTATTGATTCAACATACACGCCAACGGATATGAAACTGAAACTCATCAAGAAACAAATAAATAAAAACTAAACAATAAATCCTCCAGAGAAAAGATACGTCTAAAAATAAATAATTCGTGATGTATGTCTTAAGAAAAGAAATTGAAATTACGATTAAATAGGTTATGACTTACAAATTAACTCCCATTTTGCACTTTACATATGAGTGTCTAAAATCACGTGTTAGATAAAGAAAGATAGTAAAAGACCACGTATCTCTTGGACTTTTTTTCAACAAATATGTTATACTATTTGTAATCCTAAATACAGACATATTATACCTAACTTAATAAGATTTAGTAAGTTTGATAAGTTAGGTAAAACAAATGGTACTACTAAAGATCTTAACCATCTATCTTCATCCACATCCTCCCTCTTTACTTGTTTTTTTATTTAGGAACTACAAAGATAATTTAAAAAAAATTGAGAAAAAATAGGAAAATAACTTATATTAATTTAGGACCAAAATCAAGTCTCTAAATAAATCCTTTATCTAGGACAGTAGAGAGTAGTATTAATTGATGCATGACTGGATATTTTTAAATTTACCGATTAAATGGTAATCTTTGGAACCGTTCAGTTAGTAAGAGTACAACACAGTCAACACTATAAGATGATAATGAAACCATCAAATTCTTCGATCATGAGTACAAAAATGAAAAATAGTTTAGGGTTAAATTGCATCTAGTAGGTGGAAATTTTTTTCCCAAGTTCATCTAGCAACTCAAAATTTTTGTAGTGCAATTTTACCCCTAAAATATTTAAAATATGTCAATTTCACCCTTACTTGCTATAACGCCTTCCAAATGTGCCAGCATTCTAGTCACCAACCTTCTTCACTCACAGGCCTCTTCATCACCAACGTCATGGCCACCATCCTCATCCTTACTATAAGTCTTTCATATGAGACTATTTGAGGGGCATTAATGCAAGGGTGAAATCGATCTATATTCAAAATATTTTGGGGTGCGGGATACCGAAAAAATGTTTTGAGATGCTAGATGCACCTTAACCCATTTTCTTTTATAAGAGTCTATATGTGACTTGTTAAATTTGTGGTCTAGTTATGCTGGTTTCTTTTCGAAAAATTCAGGAGAAGGGAACCTGACGAGCAATTCATTTTTGAATGTTTGGTGTGGTTATGCATAATTGTTCAGCTTTGGTTTGAAAATGAAAAGAAAAAACTTCGGCATTGTTTTCGTTGGCTGACTTAAGTATAAATGGTTTGAGTTCCTCAGGCTTATTTGATAAGTTCTTTCTTATCCCATTTTGTCTTTTAGTTCGGCCTATATTGTTGTTTTTTTGCTTTGTGAGACTTTTATTTAATATGCTTTCTGTACTCTATATTGGGCTTTCCTTCTCTACTCATGTTCATATTCCCAGAAAGCCCAATTACCTTGTTGTTTTCATTTTGCTTAAATAAGTTGGTCTTTATATCATTATATGTATAGATGATTACTAAGAACAATGGACAAAACTGCATTAATTTAAGTTCGGATAATACTTCCATTAAGTTCCTATATTCATCATGCCATGTTCTTGATATAAAGATAGAATGTATGTTCACATTTTATTTGACACCTTGATATAGAAAAACTTGACTTAATTATTTTTCAATAAATTACTCTAAAGCAATTCAAATGGAATATAGAATCTGAAACCACTGATAACAGAAGATACAATTAAAACTTAATCATTTTAAATTGGGTTAAATTATAAGTTTGGTCATGGAAGTTTATAACAACTTTTATTTCAATCTTTTAAATACATATATAGTTTTATTCCCGCATTACTCTTATGAATCAACAAATTTAACCAATGATTTTGCATTAAATCCACTCAAAGCTCACCTTAGGTGATGTTATTTGAGAACATTTATTTTTTTAGGTTTGACTCATTGACTGGTGTTAACCTATAACTTCATATGAGAAGGTTTATTTCAAATGGTTCGTAAAAAAAAATGAACATTTATTTAAAAATGTCTATATATTTGGGTTGAATATCAATTTTACTCCGAAAGTATATGCAGCGATTTTAATTTGGAGGTTTGTTTAGGATGTTGCTTGGAAGTATATGAAAAGTGTGTCAACATCGCCCTAAATAAATTAGCATAGGCTTAACTTACATCATGTCATGGTCCACCTCGAAAAATAAACATGAACGACTATTTTTACCCCGGACATGGAAAAACATTTCAAGGCAACAAATGTTTATCTTTGCTCTAAGGTGGATCATGACATTATATCCCATGAATGCCTCTGTAAGTTCATGGCAACATTGCAACATATTTCATACTACAATATTGTCAAAAAAAAAATACTGCAATATTGGTCCCGAAAAAATTTCCAAGCCAAAATCCCTGCACAAAAAAATACTTTATCGGCAAACTTTTGTAGTTAACCCCATAAAATTTCCCTCCTATATGATTTGTTCAGAACTTATATCGAAACAATTATTTTCTTCTTATATGAATTCATCGGTAACACCTAATATTCTATTAGATAAAATGTATATTGGGCCATTCTAATTAAAAAGAACAAAAATGAAGAAATAGATCTTAATGGGGGATTAGCCCATTGAGATTATACAAAGAACACAAAAAATCTAGGGAAAATAACATATAAAGCCTGCCCAATTGGAAAAAGGACAATTGAGGTGGGTAAATTGTGGAAATGACAAATTGGGTCATTTGAACTTAAAACAAATTACCACATTTGGGGAAAAGACTAAAGTGCCATTTACTAATCTAATATATTACAACACAACCAAACATGAATCCCACACTAAACAAAAAGAAAAAACACGATGCTTACACCCACTAGAAAGCAAAAATGAAACAGAGAATGAACATAAAACCCTAACGGTGACGGTGACGGTGATGGTGACGGTGACGGAGCTAACTGCGGCGGACGTTGGGTGACGGAGCTAAGGTATTTATCCTTCTTGGGTGGAGGTTAGGAGGTATTTACACATCAACAACTTTGTTTACTTCTTCCTTTTTGGGTTGAATATTGTTGAGGAGTATAATAATTCATAATCAAAAGAAAAGCTAATACAAGATGAAGATTGAAAACCTACTCTCTTCAAGTTTGTTTAGTCATTGTGTCTTTTAGGGTATGAAATAGAAAAATTATGTATATGTATTGTATAACCCTAAAATCTTGGTGGAAGAAGAAGTTCAGGTGGACTTAGATGTAATGAAGATGATGAAGTAGATGTTCATTCATTGTTGCATTGATTTGGTTTTGGAAATAAAAATGCATGTTTCTATGGTTACAATGCATGCGACAGTGGTTAATACGCATGTTACTGTGGTTATTCGGCATGTTACAGGGAAGCAAAAATGACACATCAAGTTAAAAAACTATGTTGTTATTTCCATATTGAGGGACTTAAGCAAAAATGACACATCAAGTTAAAAAACTATGTTATGACTATTGACATGCCGGACTTAAACAATTACATGTTGTTGGAGGACGTCACGTCTCTTCCATTGTTGTATTCACCTAAAACCAGCTGAGCTTCTGGGTGGCCTAAAAGTAAGAGGCGTGAGTCGCAATTTCAAGACAAGAAAATTTATCATTGTGGAAGATGCAATGAGGTTGGTCACACCCGAAGGTCTTGCCGGAATCCAAACCCAAGCTGAAGTTTCATGCAATTTGTGGTGATTTTTTGGAGAAGCAACATTGGTTGTAGCAAATTACCCCATATATGTATTTTTGGGAAAGTAATTATGTCTATTTTTTGGAGTTACAACATTGGTTGTAACTTATTACACCATACATGTCTGAACTGCATGTCTTTTATGTATTTTTGGGTTACATATTTTTGAAAATTTTGATGTGACAACTTCAGTGACGTTGTTGTGGTTAAATGGGATGATAATATAGTTAATATGTATATTTACGTGGTAAATACCGATGAGAAAGACAGGGATGCCGATGATGGGTGGGGGTGGGCTAGCTAGGGTTTGATGTTTGATGGTTGTTTTGAGGATAAAGAGAGATGAGGATAGGGAGGCCGATGAAGAGAGATGAGCCGATGAAGAGGAAGACAGGGCTTGTTAGGGTTTGATTGTTGTTTTGAGAGGGAGGATGAGTAAGTGAGATTTTAAGGGTAATTTAGTCTTTTCACCAAATGTGTTAATTTGTTTTAGGTTCAAATGACCCAATTTGTCATTTCCACAATTTACCCACCTCAATTGTCCTTTTACCAATTAGGCAGGCTTTATTTATCATTTTCCCAAAAATCTATAGTATCAAATAAAGCAGATTTCCGAATCGAGCATATTTATTTGTGAACAAATAGACAACAAAAATCTTTATTTATGTTCTTTTTCTGCATTCCCTTATTGTATATATAATGGAAAATAATATTATAGTTAGTTGAAAGAAAGTCCAGTAACACGTACCAAACAGAAACGTGTCTGTATTATCTATTGAACGACAAAGGCAGATTAAGAACAGGTACGAAAGAGGCATAAAAGTGATAAACATCATTAGTTCCCGTTGAGTAACAAAGCGTGAAGTCCTTGTTCAGTCGGCCACAGCATTGTTTCTGTTTTCTCTCCAGAATTTAGAATTTCTGGGGTAGCATTGGCATGACACATGGTTGATTTCTGCTTTTTATTGGCATCACAACTTTATTTTTCTTTCTTTATCTTCTACCTTGGAAATTTAAATTTTCCCATGTTATATGATCTTTATGAGTATGAAAAATCACCTCAAGGAAGACAATTTAGTTTGGGAAAGTAACCCATTTCTTCTGTTCTGTACTGCTCTGACTAGTCAATGTGTCAAACATAAGCTAATAATAATGTTACTGAATATATTATACTAGCTGTAGACAAAAAACATTATCAAGAAACAGAGACTAGGTCAAAGTTCTATTCTGCAAATGCGAATGAAAATAAAATTATTAAGAAACTGAAAGTGAATTTATGTTTTTTTTCTCTAGGAACAAAGAAAATGACTTGGTAAAAAATAAAGAACTTTTCGTTTCAAAGATTAGTTCGCATGGCTTGAGTTTCCATAGAGAAAACAAAGATCGGTGCATTAATGGTCAATACGCAATCTTGGTAATGCGTGGAGTGTAGATTATTTTTTAAAAATTAAATGTAATATAGCATCTCATTTATATTGCTATGTCATTAGAGTTATGTGTGGACAATAATAAGAAGGACTATACTCCTTTTTAGTCTCAACAGCATAGGCCATTTCAACTATTTCATCAGAACTAAGGACAGGTAACACATTGCATCATTATTTACTTGAATATTTCCAATTTTACCTAATATGAATCAATGCTTTTGAAAAATTGATAAAAATTTAAGCTCAATAGCATGGTTAGAATTTACAAATAAGCATGAATTACTCATTAAGTGACTTATATTATGTATCAAAGAATCATTCTAGAAGTGACTTATATCATGGATCAAAGAATCCTTTTAAAAGTGGCTTATATTTTGGACTGAAGTATTGAGCATCAAGCCCATTCAATAAATGGTCCTTTTGTCATTAGCTTTTGAGCAAATATCCTTGTTCAAAGTCAAAAGATTTCCTTATTCAATATCCTGATATCAAAATATCATGAAGCAAAAATTCAGAAAGAAAGAATTGTTCTCAATCAGTTTATCCTTGAACTTTTCATGAATATTAAAAAACGAATACATTACAAAACAGAATGAATAAACAAACAAAAAAACCCTCCACTTCATCAAAAACAATAACACAAACAAAACTGAATACTTAGTTTCCAACACTAGGCCTTGTTGTCAATATACACTTGAAAGTAAGACAGAAGTATCTGGATTTGTCTGGTCTTAAAAAATCAATGGCAGAAACAGAATTCTTTCAGTCCTTCATTCCCATTTACTTCTAATCTGATGATGGTGTTTGAAATCATAGGTAAGTACTAAGCTTCCATCCAATCTTTTCAGCACAAAACTTTCAACAAGAGCATAACATCCAAATCTCTTCCATTCACCTATCCCTTTGAATTCTTCTGTTTTCTGAATCCGAACTTGCTTTTCCTTCCCTTCAATCCACCCAAATCTCACCTCTTCCCATTTCATTCTCTCAATTATTGCTGTGCTCAATCCCACACTTGTCTCTACTCCAAAGTTATTACAACTCCTAAACCACTTAAAACCTTCAACTTCCTTTTCATCACTTAAAACTTCCCTTTCTCCAACTACAACCTTCTCTTTCTGAACCACAACATCCACAAACACCTTCTTGTTTTCGGTTCCGTGATCATTTTCACACGAAAAAACCCGTTCCCATCTTTGTTCCAAAGTCATCTCATAGAACAATGATCTCCTCATTTCATCTCTCAATGTTCTATATGTTCCTTCTTTGATGAACATCAAAGGGCAATACCATTTCCCCACAACAACACCTTCTGAACACATGTTCACTAAGGGGAAGTCGAATTCTGGCAGGCGAGCACGAAGAGTGTTATCGACTCCGGCTGCTTCTCCTAGGCTCGAATCAACCGAATTTGAGGCTCCTACCCTCCATCTTGCACTCAGAAACTTTGGAGAAAATGTGTTTTCAGCTATAGGTTTAGCTGAGAAACCCTTCCTGAAAGTAATCTTGCTTCTCCTAGGAAAGACCTCAAAGACTTGGTGTTCATTACTTATATCTAATTGACAATGAGGTTCCACTGGTACAGAATTGTAGAAACAGAATGTTTCCAAATTTTCCTCATCAATGCTAGTATATGCCTCCCTGCAAAACCAAATGCAAATTAGATACAGTACTTCAATATACATGTCTATAAGAAACAAAAAAGAGAGAAATTTACTTGAGAATGGTCCGTTTTGCGCTTTAACTAAACCACCTGGACAACTGAGCACCCTAAATTAACACCGGGTACAAATTCACTTTTGAAGTAACAAAGTGGTCCAATTTCAACCTCTGGTGAATGTAATGCTAACACGTGGACAACGTCTATTGATAGGTCTATCTAAGGGAAAATTGGACTAATTTAGTTAATTCAAGAGTGAAATTGTAACCAGTGTTAATTTAGGGTGCCCAGTGGTCCAATGTGGTTACTTAAATAGTAAAATAGGGTCTTTTGGCCAATGCAGGACACAATAAGGACCAATAAAAAAAATCATATTTTAAAAAAATATCAAATTCTGCAAAACCATGTTGGGATTGAGATTGATGAGAAAGGAGCTTACCCTCTATGCCTCTCATTGAGTTGTATGACGTAGTAGAGATTGGAGGACAGAGGGTGATCAAGGGCAGGGATGAATGCCACGTGGCGGTAATGGGTAGCTCTGTTGAGGGAAATCCCTGATCTATAAAACAGCTCAATGTTCTTGTTCTGAGGAAAGGGAAGCTGTTTGAGCTGATGGAACAATTCTCCAAAGCAAAATGGAAAAGATGGTTTGTCTTGTTCATCTTGAATCACCAGAATCCCAGAATTGGGACCTTCTGGGGGCTTTTGAGACAGATGTTCTGGATTTTTTTTGTAAAGTGAAAGAGGCCTAGTCACATACATGACTTGATTCTGATTCTCTCTTCCGGGTTTTTCACTAGTACTCTAAAATTTTAATTACTGATAACTCTGTTTCTTGCTCTCTCTGGTTTATGAGTTGGTTGGAAAGCACTTAGTTATATATATACAAGTTTAAAGTTGGACTGAGTCAGCTATGGAGGTGTTGAACTGTTGGTAATAAAGTGGTTTGACTTGTTTTTTTGCGTAATATTATTAATGTTTAATGATTGCTTGGAATTGACCCCAGCCAGTCAATTCTTATGTGCAATTGCTAGTTCATGGGAAAGAATTTAAAAATAAAGGTAGGAGTTAAAAGTCACTCCTTGTTTCTAAATATAAGATCACTTTTCCTAATTTGAGTTAGATTAACGAAGTTAGTTAAGTTAGTTATTTACACATAATATTACCAATTTATCCCAACTATATACTTTTATCCTCACTCTCCCTCTTTTGTTTGTTATTATAGATAAACATTATAGTGTTAATTTTGGAAAAAATTGGGAAAAGTTAGAAAGTGATCTTATAATTAGTAACCAGTTGAATTTCAAAAGTGATATTAGATTTAGGAACGGAGGGAGTAATAATTTTTTTTGTATACAAGGATCATTGACATATTTATATTAATAAAGGTAAAAAACTATCTATCATGTTGATACAGTCTGATGCTTAAACTTGACATTGAAATATGCTATATGTTTTGTTTGTTATTTATCACAGTGTAGTAACTAATATTTGAATTTTTTAACTGAGATGCACTCACTTGGAAATGTCAGAAAAGTACCTTTTATATTCAGCTGTGCATTTGGGAAAATAATTATCTCTTATGGAAGTATATCTACATGTAATTAATAAAAAGTGCGTTCCCTTCTTCAAACTTAATGCATGTAGTTTTTACTTTTTTTTTCTTGTCCAAATATGTCTAGTTAACAATTTGAAATGTGTTAAAAAAAAGTTCATAATAAAAAATACATATAGAGGAAAGATTTTTTAAACAATTTCACAATCAAGTCTTGAAATAGGGGATTAATTACAATTAAATTCATGACAATTCAAATTACCCCTTTTAAAAACCTGAATAGCTGGGTTAATAATTCATGACCTAACTTTTATTAGTATCCATGTTTGAGATAAAGTTGCGCTTTTCCTTTTTTTCTTTTCTTTCCCTAATGATGATGAGTATGTCATAGTCAATTTGCATTTCTTGGAAACCCCAAGCTTGTCAAGTGGTAGCATTTTCTTCTTCTTTTTATTCCCACATGGTAACGTGAATTGTCCAATTCTTTATTCATGCATTTTCGAAGAGATCAAAGTTTTAGCGTTTCAAAATTCCTAATCCAAGTAAGACTTTCTTGTGTTGAATACATCAGATGTCTGAATTGTGGTCGCTTCCATACTTTGCACTGATTATTGTATCATGCACGGATTGGATTCAATTATATTGCAGGATTCATAATGACTACTATAAGAGAAACAAATGGGCAGCAAGATCACACATATAATAAAGTCAATCATAAAAAATGTATTATCTTACAAAAAATAGGATCTCTTTGATCCTTATCAAACTCACTTGGTGAATATATGAATTTAACGCACCTAATTTCTTCTCATCGCTTTTAAACCAATAGTAACTATACTTAGTTAAACTTATAAGTTTAGACGTTGAATGTACTGAGTTTATGTTTCTATTTCATAAAATCATACTCCCTCAGGTCCTAAATATAAAACCTAATTAACTTTTTCTAAAAAATCCTTAAAAAAACAAAATAAGTTAATTATAAATTGATTTACCTAATTTTTTCCCTTAAACTAGTTTATTTTACCAATAAACTAATGGATAATCTAAAAATATATCAAATATGTCATCATTTAATAACTTATTTCACAACCTTAATCTCTCCAAAAAAAGTCAATTAGATCCTATATTTAGGACCGGAGGTAGTACTAATCTATATATACCTAATTCCATTCAATTTTTCCATTCAATCATGCTAAGTGAATTTACATCTGAACTTTATAAAACTTTTTTGTTGAGTGCGATACATTGCGAATGTCGATGCTTCAAATTCGAAATCTTTCATATTTAAAATAAATTTTATTTATTTCATTTTATACTTTTAATACATTTTTATTATTAAAAATAAATTCTTACGACTTCATGGGTCAAGTACTCAACTTCATAATACAAGTTCATGATACGACTCTATATGAAACTATTTTGTGTTGTATATCTAGAGTAAAACAATATTCATGTACAGTAAAAAAAACAATAATAGACACCTCATCTTTAAAAAAATACCAGCTTTTGCGTAAATTTCCAAATTAAAACACACTTTGAAAAGCAGCTACAGTATACTTTCTAAATTATTATAATAATATTTTCAAAATATGAATATTAATCGATTTCTAACTTATTATAGAAAACCATTTTCAGAATTATTAATTAATTTCGAACGAGTCAGCCAATATTATCTCCCGTAAATTCACTCACAAAGAAGAATCGAATTAGGAGACTTGTTCTTGTGGATAATTCACATGAGAATTGGGAACAATACAAACAAGAGCGTTATTACTTATTACTACTTGGTCGCCGCCATAAAATACCACCAAAACGTCAAGTGAGTAAAATATTAAGTACGCAACATGGCACCAACTCTTTCTTTCCAATAATGAAGCTTGTTTTTATGATGGGGTCCAAATCCAATTTTATCCCTGTGGATATGATCAGGTCAATTGTCAAATCTGGCAACCACTTTTTGAGAGTTTGGCATGCTCGAAAACTTTTTTACACTATCATAAAATTGCAATTTTCACATGTTATTTATCTCATTCAGGAAAACCATTTTGAATAACAACTCCAACCATTGACACCATCTCTGAAGCCTCAAGGCTTTGATTGGTTCCATGTTTTCAAAATAATTAGTCAAAACAAAAAATGGTTATTAATAAAAAAAATTCAGTTAAAAAAATAAAATATCGTGTTTTCTTAGACTGAATAAAAGAAAGTGCATGATAAATACTTTTTAGTTAATATTTTAATAAATTTAAAAAGTGATACTTTTTAAATAGTACTTCTTCCCGTCCTTAATATAAAAGCTCAAAATTTTTGTTTTATAGTGGGTGTGTGCATCATGTTTTTTCTTTTTGTTTAGTGTGAGATTCATGTTTGGTTGTGTTGTAATATATTAGATTAGTAAAGGGCACTTTAGTATTTTCCCTAAATGTGGTAATTTGTTTTAAGTTCAAGTGACCCAACTTGTCATTTCCACAATTTACCCACCTCAATTGTCCTTTTTCCAATTGGGCAAACTTTATATGTTATTTTTTTGCATTGACATAACAACTATGGGCAATATTGGGAAAATAACATTGACTTCAAACACTCAACTAACTTTTACATGTTTTTCTTAAGAAACATTTATTTGCGGTTGAACTCTTATATTACGGAGTAGAGGGAGTACTAAACAATTTTATGTGTTTTTTGAATTTTGTTAAATCGTTTTTTGTTATGTAAAATTGGACAAAAAAGCTTATTACACCGAACTACCTTAGTCAATGATTTGAGTTCGCTCGTCTCACGAAGCTTCGTCATTCTCCAATTTCGATATGCTCGTTGTCTTCACTCTCCAGCATGCTCACAGTACTTGGCAGCTGTCTTGTCAAACCTAATGTTTCTTTAAAGAATAATCACTTTAAACAAGTTTTCAATTCGCTGCAAGTGTTTTAGGTATTAGGTATATTATATAGTGTTTTGAAAACACTACAAAAACAGGCACAATTCATTATCATTTACTTGAGAAAACACTATAAAAGTTCTTTTCAGAAAATAAATAAATCAAGTAAACGTTTTCCTGGAAAATATTACAATTTTGTTTTAGAAATTCAAGCATTATTATAGAAATTGCTATACAACTTGCGCGATTCATTTAAATTTTTGTACTAGTGTTTTTTTGAAAAAAATAACAATTTTAGAAAAATTTATTCAGAAATATTTTTTCTTCCTAAAAGTTGTTTTGAACAAAAATTATTTTAAGAACTAAATTAATTCACAATCAATAAGAACAAAAATTATTATTTGTTTTCTCCAGATAATTAAATCGGAATAGTCAAAAATGCATAAAGGTCTTTGAGATCCAGGTACGTGCCCATCAATTTTTGCTAATTGTTTAGTATTTATGGAATGCCGAATTTCTAGCAATATTATGATTTGTGGGTTCAATCAAACTTAATGAGATTTATCACTTAAAGGCCTGTTTGGATTCAGCTTCTCGAGAATAGCTTATGGGAAAATAGCCTTTTAATAATAATAGCTTTTAAGTAAAATAGTTTTACTGAAAAATAGCTTTTGATGAAATGAGAGTGTTTGAATTAAACTTTTTGAGAATAGGTTTTAAGAATAATTTTTTAGTAGAATAGCTTTTTTTTAAAAAAATAGTTTTGATGAATAACTTTTCATGTTTCTTTTATTTGAAATAAGTGTTTTCCTAAATGAGAGATCGAACCTTTCAGCTGGAAAAGGAGAAAAATGTAATTTTTCTCAAAATAGCTTTTGGAACCTCAACCAAGTTTTTCTTCTCAAAATAGCTTATCCAAAAAAATTGAGTGTTTGGGTGTCTTTGTGTGAAAGTTAGGTTTTAGAGTCAGAATAACTTTTGGAAACGTATCCAAACAGACCCTTAATCGACTATGACTACTATTTATGGTTTAATTTTGGGTTTAACTTTGCACTCACGTTGTTGAGGTAAATATAGAAGCTAATGAAGGTATAACGTTTCCATTATTGATTAATGTGGAACATAAAGGAAATTATACCGTTTTCAAATTGGTCACACTGGAAATTAAGAGCATCAAAATTGTTACTAGCACTTATTTAGAAGAAATATCTCAACAACAATAGGCATTTCAAAATTCATAGGTTATTCTCATATTATGCAAAAATTGAATCTATCAATTGATTGTGTTAAGAACAATGGAAATTAAATTTTGACATTACCTTATTACTACTTATTGAATAGAAAATAAATATTAAGAGTGATATTATTTGACATCACAATAAAGAAAATAATTTCAAATACAAGCATTATCACATGATAGATACCTGAGATCCAATAACAAGTAACAATTTGATATACTCGTGAAGTTGCTAGTATGCAACATTATTGCAAAAGAAAAATTTGTTGTTATAGTTTCTTTATTAAGAAGGAATTTAATAAACTATATTCTCCTACTTTGAGGAATAATTTTCTTTTACGTCTTCATGATGCTTAATGTTTACATTAAGGTACAATATAATTGATATATTTCATTTGGACATGAGGAAAAGTACATGTGAATTAATGGTATGGATCATTTGAAAAATAAAGAGGATTTCAATTAGTAAAATTAAAAAGTTTTCTTCATGAGCAAATCTCACAATGGTGTTAAAGTAAAGGTACCATAATGCAATCACATATATGGTCAAGTGGAAAACACCATGACCTAGTCTATATCACTATATATGGATCTCTTATTTTCTTCCTTTGATGGAAGAAGTATTAGAGTTAGTATAGTCTCACATCGGTAAAATTGAATTTGGATTAAGAGTATATAATAATGAGTTGAGTTGCAGAGTTTCATAACGAAGTTCTCCTCATCCAAATCTGGTGGTCACCATAATTAATAATTCAAGGTTCTGATGGCTAAAAATAGCGAAGACATTGATAATATTCAAGGTTCAACCACCCTCTCAGTTGACTCTATTTATGTAACTGGCATGGTTTTTTTTAAAAAGAGCATGGTTGTAAATATTTGATGTTGGTACTAAGGAAGTTAATTGTATTGATAAAAGCAAGTTATGGTAATCACATTGTGATGTATTATTCAGACATACATATTTCAGTTTATCACTTTATCAAAAAGAAATACTCACTTTATCTGAAATCTTCTTATACAAAAATGTAGCTGTGATTATTTTAAGGAAAGCCTCTTATGTTACTAGAACATAAGATGAATGTGAACTTCTACTAATCTATATCAAACATTAGTTATAGAGTCTACTCATTTAGTCCTATTTATCTGTCACTTTTAGTACGTTTGACACATACCAATGAAAGCATTAAACATAATTAACTTCTCACTATAATCCAAAAAAATTTCTATTTTACCCATATTTAACAATCACTATACTACATGAAAACAAAGTTAACATATAATAAATAAAAGGGCTAAAGTGCAAAAATACTAGTGTAATTGTCATGAAAGTGCAAAAATACCCATGTTAAATTTTTTGGAGCAAAATTGTCCATCAATTTAAAAAATGGGGCAAAAGTGCTAATCACCGTTAATTTTTTTACTTTTTCACTCATCATCCTCTGCTGCTTGAAAAGTCAAAAAAATTGAGGGCAAAAGTACAAAAATGACCATGTAACTATCACGAATGCGCAAATTTCCAAATTAAAACGCAGGGGAGGAGGCTGGGGGTGGGGGGGAGAGGAGGGAGGAGGGTGGGGTGGGGGGGCGGAGGGTGGGGGGAGAGGAGGGAGGAAGAAGGGGTGGGGGTAGGGGGAGGAGGGAGGGGTAATTTTTTTTAGGCTAGGGGTAAAACTGTCTTTTCACTTTTCAATATATTAATGTGAGATCCCTTGGGACCCTACATTAATATTTTCAACTTTTGGGATTTTTCCAGTATTAACTCCCTTGTGGGGACCTCTAATTAATTATCCCTTACATTTATACGTAAGATACATTAAAATTGAGTGGTTTATTAGGCTTCCTTGAAAAAAATAAAAATAATCTTATATTTAGGATAAGACGAAGTATAAGACTTAAAGTTATTTCGATAAATAAATTGGATAGGCAGCAGTATTGGAGAACAGTTCAGATGAAAAATTTGTTCAACCTCTTATGTTTAGAATAGGTTAGAATGATTTATCAAAAAAAAAAAAAAGAAAAGGTTAGAATGAGGGTATGCTGAATACATCCAAACCAAACATTCTCAAGGCAATGTATAAGATATGTATAAGAAATTGTTATGAAGATATATATATATTCACAAAATTTTTATGCTTAAGAATCTGCACTACAACTTAATGTTCATGCCACTAAAAACAATTAAAAGTACATATGATTCAGAACTTTCACGAGTTTTCAAAATTTTCATTTTCAATATATCAAAAGTAAGTTGACCATATCCTTGACGCTTTTGCTTCCCTATTCACCTGAAACATCAGAATCAGAAGTATATCTAAGAAAGCGAATTAAAAAAAAAATATATCTAAGAACAAGGCTGATTAGAATATACAAAGCTCAAAAATATTAGAGGAGTCATAGTGGTATAGATAAAATAGTAGCTTAGAGGGCTGAGATTTAGTCATTTTCAAATAAAATAGTTATTTTTAGCTCCATGTGTTTCACTCTTAAAATAAAACAACATCACATTGTACATTAACAAAAAAGGTGAAGAAGACGAAGGCACATACCTAGTGTAAAATAGTACATAAGCTTTAAGCTTCTTTTCTAGTTATCCTGCAATAGAGAAGAAGGTGACAATTAAGTCATCAAACATGATAATGGTTTTTCTGAATCAATTCACAAAGAAAGTGAGGTTGGACAAGTAGAAATGAATTCAAGAATGAAAGAAAATAATAATCCATTGATGAGAAGTTACCTGAAGCAGCATATCCCTAAGGCAGTTGTGATTTCATGAATGACAGACGTAGCAAAGTGCATATAAACGGTCACTGAAAAAAAAAAAATCATTTTAGGCTCGATGACATTTAGTCCCTCTACTCAAAAAATTTGGCCATTCTAGTATTGAGTGCTTTCTTTTAAAAACAAGGCTTTTCAGAGTTATTGCAATCACAAGCAAGATAAGATAATTACCTGAATATGCACAAAAACCAAGAAGAACTAATCCCTCATTTACCAAAGGAACCCTGGAAAAAGGAAAAGGAAGATATAAATGGTTAAATACCATGTCTATTAACACCAAAATCACCAAAAAATTCCCCCAAAGCCCCAATAAGTGAGTAGCATACAATGACAAGTTCCGGAGCATAAGATGACAATAGGCCTAATGATGCTCACTTATTATTTGGATTTTACGGTGATTATATTCTTGACCTGGGACCTCAGTAGTTTTCCCAAAATCTAGGATTATAGAACTACATACCCATATTGTCCAAAAAAAGAAAAAAGAAAACTACATACCCATCATTCAGCCTTGATGATAGTGCATTAGCAATGGCCAATGGGAGATAACGCAATGACTGCACAGCAGAGCACAAAATCCCCATCAATTTTTTTAAGCAAAACTTTGCAAATGATATATGTAAAATGGGAGAAATATTTTGATTTCCAATTGAGAGAAGGATAGAAAAGATCTCAATACCAAGCACATTCCAGTCTTTAAGCCCTTGGGTTCATCACACAAGTGGGACAAAATCATCCTTCCCTGCAAATTTAAGCCCTCTTTAATAACTAGAATATCAAGAATTAGATCGAGCAGAGTGGAACGACAACTGAGAGAAACAATCTCACAAGGAAAAAACACAAAAGCTGAGACATTTATAGATGTTCTTTCATATCCAAAGTAGTTTTTATAGAACCTGAAAACTACCTTAGAAATGTTGTAGGCTTGAGGTATTTCAAAAGTATTGATATTTTAGTAGAATTGATATTTTAAAATACAGTTCTCTTACCACAAGAAACCCAAAAGCAAGTCCTGCTCCTATTATAACTAAATGTGGGTATTCCGCTAGGATATCAGATGGTGACAAATAATTCCTGCACAAAACAACCACCTTAGCATCTTAAATGTATAAATCAGAAAAGAAGACAATAGTATTCAGGAAAATTGGGTATTTTTAAAGGGGGGAGGAAGGAAGAAAAATTGCAGGTCGTACCACAAAAGAACTCCTCCCACGAGTAAAACAAATGGGTAAAGCTGCAAAGAAACAAGTACATTAACAAAACAATCAATATATGTAATGCAAGCATCTGATGAGAAAATCAATTACCATTGCCAATGCAACCCGCATTCTTTGTTTTTTTGCTCGAACAATATTATAAACATTTTGAATACTGCATAAACAAGAACATGTAATTGACACTAATCACATAATTGGTTTGGTATATATAAAGTATACAGACATAGTTTTTTATCCTTTCATGAACTGCTGAAAATGCATAAAAAAGCTTAAAGCCTTTAACCTCAAAGTTCTGGGAGTGAGAAATACATACTTGAACAAGACTGTTGGTATAACACCAAAAATTATCACAAAATACATGACAGCTCTGTATGTTGGAATTCCTGAAACCCAAGAGCAACAACAAATAACCAAGTTATAACTTATAAGTCATATGATAAAAATCTGAAACAACTTGCAAGATGCAGATTTTTTTGAAGCTTATTTAATGAGTGCAAAAATTAAAAACCAAAAGACCATTATCATCTTTATATAGTACACACGATATTATTAGTGTACATGCCAACTATTATTGATATATTATTGCCGACCCCAACTAGTGTTATAAGGGTTTGTTTTTCTTTGTAGATATAGTAGTATACATGTTATTAGTGGCTTTTTCACATAGCAACAGACAAATTCCCATTCATAATGAAGAAAATATATGTTAAACTAAATTTGCAGAACCAAACTATGCAAGAGTAAAATGCTAACTAAGTAAAAGAATATAAGAAAAAGTAGGCACTCAAGAGTCAAGGTGATGTTGGTTTAGTAGTATGGGATACCAAGTCCCACACTGAGTAATGAGATGCTTGATATAAAAAATCTCTCCAAGAAAGGGATATAAAAAATTCCAACAGCTAGCAGCTGATATCAGAGTCATTCAAAGACTTATCACAAATAAAATAAAGTTACTTACCCCCTAAGAAGGGTACCCAGCTTAAAAAGGGCATGGACTTTCCCAATTGTTGAGCCCACCACTGAGCACCTGTAAATTTTTCACATTATCATAATTAGTCAAAATCATCAAGTGAGAACTCGAACTGAGTTGACCCTTTTTTATCGTAATAAACCAAAAGCAACTGTCAACATTAAAATAAAATCATAACAACAATAATGCACTTGATTCTTCAGAAAGTGCAAAAAGAAACTCAGAGAAAGACCATACCAACAACAGCAGTAAAAAAATGGAGGAGGTATATTATCATAAGACCCTCTGTGGGACCATTGACAACCGGCAAGATAAGGCAATTTGTGAAATAGCTGCATCCAAAACACCATAATCAAATTGATACCATTGTAAGCTTAGAAGTAGAAAAAGACAATTTTGCGATGAAAATGTGATAAGCTGTTATATTATATACTCATCAAGTAGAGTGGTTTTTACAGTAAGACAGACGCATTATTATGATACACAAGAATAAAAAAATAATTATTTTACAGAATCATTTAGAAAATAATGCTTGCAAACTCAAGGAGAGGCAAATTTTCTGATTGAGACCACTAAAATAATATTGTACTACTCCATAGCAGCATAATATTTTAACACACAAGTCGCCATATTAATGAAAAATGACATCATAGTACAGCTCCAGAATAGCAACATAAAATAAGAAACTTACTGTTCCCATGTCGCACCATAAAATGGAATTGCAGATATTAACCACCACCAGAACGTATCTCTTCCACACATGACAGTGCTCCCAAAAGCCAATGCTTCAAACTGAAGTCTTTCTTACAGATGATCATCAATATTGCTTTTTAAGGTTAGAAGAAAATAGAAACTACAAAATGAGAAAACATACTGTGCAAGCAAGTGCATCACATCCTGCAACATAGTTGAAAAATTTATATCACCTTCTAATTGTTAACCATCAAGTTATGAAATATCATGAAATACACAGTTCAGGAAGTCACCATGATCAAATAATTCACCCAATGGACTTGAAGAGTTAGTTCGTCGAGCTTGTTTTCCATCAACAGCATCAAATGTCTAGCATACATCAATAAGAAAATCAGCAAAAGAGTTGATCATAGAAAAGAATCGATATATAATATATTGGCATCAAAGGGTAAGTCTACCCCACGTACATAAACCCACAACAGAATAGCCCAATTTCAATTAAATGACAAAAAAAGGGCCAACCCAGTCCGAGTCCCCACTTGGTGGGGGGGTGCTGGGGAAGGGAATATGCTAAGCAGCCTTAACACTACTTTTTATGTAGAGAGGCTGATTTAAGACCACAAGCTCAGGCCCTACAGAAAACGAGCTTACCACTGAGCCAAGCCAACCCTTCAATTTTACTAAATATGACAAAGCATGGTTAATTAGTAGTACATGAATCTTGAGATGGCCTTTTAGAGAATGATGGGTTAATACAAATAACCGCAGACCGTTTTAACAGCAGAACTATTTGTGAATCTAAAATTCTTAGATGTTAATTTCTCTGTAACCGAATCCTTAATATTGATGTTCATTTTAAGACAGCAGTAAAATTACACACATGATAATCAGGAGGAGAATATTAGCATGATATATATAATATATAAAGGGAAATTGGCATGCCAGCTGTGTAAATTTCATCTGGTTTGTCAACCTTCAAAGTAAGACAAAAAATGTAAAATCTTAACAAAGCGGACAAGGGAGCAATATATGAACTGCATCTTGAGATTTTATGCAGACCTGATATAGAAACAGAAGCAATCCATGAGCAAAGTGAACCCATCTGGGGGGAGGTGAGTCCAAATGAGGTGAGTACATCTACAATCAAATGAATAAATCAGAATAATGTAAATTAGTCAATGTAATAAAAAAGACAATCACAGAGTAATTGTATTGTCTTTCTGACTATGTTCATGAGTCAAGACACAATCAAGCACTAATGATAATATGGCTCTGTATGAGAAGGCATCAATGAGACATGGAATTTATAAATTTGAATGAAAACATGTATACCTAATTCAATTGTTATTACAAACTTGATATCAATTGACAGTGATATGAATTTAAACAGTAAGATGCTTTAACAAACTCATGTCATACTCACATAGCCAAGAAGAGCAGAGAGGATTAAGAACATGAATCCCATAAGAGTAATCTACAACCAATAAATTATTCTTCATCAGTGCCAAGGAAATAAGCTTATGATAACCAAAGTAAAACATTGATACAGAAAGGAGGGAAAAAATCTATACCATATTCGGACTGCAAAAGAATTCCAAAATGCCAAGATTCCAACAAATGGAAAGATAAAAGTAAAGAAGTTAGTGCAATTCAGAAATAATAACCAAACTTGTACGATAAAAAACCATAGACAATAAATTGAATGACATCATCTCCTACTACATTAATGCAAAAGTGTGAAGATGCAGCTGAAAGTTCAGAAACTCAATATGTTAAAATTATTCTTCTCATGAGATACTGCATATTTGGCATAATGACACCATTTCTTTTATACATCTAGGGGAAGGAGGTGTTATTTTGTTCAACCTAGCTGCCACAAAGGCCGAGGGAAGCACTTTCAAGCGCAAGGCATTTTACCAAGTGCTCCTAGCATGTAACATAGTCAAATCTCTAAACTATCATTGACAACTAAGTGAAGCCTAAATGTTCTCCCAAGACAAGTTGAGGGCACAAACAACACAATCAATCTGGATAATGATCATTGAACAAAAATTGGTCATAAACTAAAACTGACAACACTAAAAGCTAAACATTACCATCTTGTCAAAAATCAACCACTCCCCATGATGTTCATATGATATAATTTAGCAATGAAATGAAAAAAGGTAATATCAAAGAATAGAAAGGAAAGCACTCACGGCATCCATAGAGGGAAAACCTTAACAAAGCGAGTCCAAAAGGGTTGAAGAACATATTTGGCTACATAAGAATGATCAACACCACTATATTTGTATTTATGCAGAGCAGCTATACCATGAGACCCAATATAACCCATTCTCTCAACTAAATCAAACGTTGTCACAACCTACTGAAGAAGAAAAAAGACACCAATTTGCATCATACCCTGTTAACAAAATGAACAAAGATTGTAACTTTCATGCTCAAAAAATCAAAATATAACACACACCCACATGGTAAAATCACAAGAAAAGACGAAAAATCAATGCTTTTTGCGTTGAAAGTGAGTATTTTGAAAAGGGTATGATGGAACGAGTGAATAAAAACGTAAAATGGAGGTGTGATGTTACAAAATGTGTTTTTTTTTATCATAACAAAATGAATATATGGGAATGGTGAAAGAAAAGAAGAACCTGAAAAGGGAATGAGAATGAAGAGAAGAGTTATTGAAGGAAAGAGGTTCTTGTTGTTGTAAACTTGTAATAGAAATAGAAATAGAAAGGAAAGGGAAAGGAAAAGGGAAAGGGTGAATTAGATTTTGTTCCCTCCCGTTCTTAACGCGTAGGCTCTCGCCAATTAGACAGCCAATAATTTAGGGGACGATTCATTATCAGTGATTGTTTTGTTTTAATTAATTAATTAAATTAATTAAAAAAATCAAGATTCTCATATGAGGACTTCATTTTGGTCCAGACATACTAGCTCAACCATAATTGTAGGTAAATAAGATACTACTCTCTCTAATCTGTAATATAAAAATTTAATCGTCAAAAAATGTTTGTTATGAAAACAAGTAAAATTTAGTTGAGTGTATGAAATTAATGTTCTTTTTCTAATATTACACATATTTATTATGATACTTTTAGGAGAGAAATACATAAACATTAATAAATATGAAAGAGAGTTATGAGTAAAGTAGGGAAAAAATGAATTAAATAACGAAAGAATGTGAGATAAACTTTTATATTTTGTACCAAAATCATTCAAATTTTGGGTTTTTATGTTATGTACAGGAGGGGAGTATTAACATGATTAATTTCAATAATTTAATTATATTAGGTAAAAATGTTTTTTCCCATTAGAAAATTATGGGATGGAATAATCAGTTTTGTTAGAAATTAGAGGGTGGAAATAGATCAAGCTAAACTAGAATTTTGCTTAATAGACTCGATCTGAAATGTGGGTTTTTTTTAAAGGTCTATTAAGGTAGGAAATCGTTTTTAGACATATTTACAATGTATATCTTTGAAAATGTTCCAACTTCCAAATTTCAAGTTGTAAGGCTATAAGTTTGTTTTGAACATACTATAGTTTACATTTAATAGAATGAAATCTGATTCAATATAGAATTTAATATTATAATAAAAGGTGTGTAAAAAAGCATATTATTATAAGTAATTATATTAAAAAAGTTATAAAACTCAAGTGTCCAAAAAAATTAGTCCATTAAAATATTTGATATAATGTATTCCCTCCGTTCCTAAATATAAGATCACTTTGGGGAAGTTAATATAAGTTCCTAAATATAAGATCATTTCCTCTTTTATCTCAAGTTTTGCCCAAACTACCCTTATACTTCCTCTTTTCATTGAAAACCCCTCCTCCTTTTAAAGTTAAGTAATTGAGGGGATTTTGGGAAGATCATGTCATTTTATTGTCTTCCTTAATCTCCCCAAATTAACCAAAATGATCTTATATTTAGGAACGAAGGGAGTATTATATATGTATGTACTCCCTCCGTTCCTAAATATAAGATCACTTTGGTTAATTTGAGGAGATTAAGGAAGACAATAAAATTACATGATCTTCCATAATCCCCTCAATTACTTAACTTTAAAAGGAAGAGGGGTTTTCAACGAAAAGAGGGAGTATAAGGGTAGTTTGGGCAAAAGTTGAGATAAAATAGGAAGTGATCTTATATTTAGGAATTTATCCATTTCCCCAAAGTGATCTTATATTTAGGAACGGAGGGAGTATGTATGTATGTATAAGTTGGAATAGGGTGATTACCATGTATTATGATAAAAATGGCTATATATTTTTCAATTAATAAAAATTTTTAATTAAATTTGCATACTCAATATTTTTACCTTTTAATGTATATTTATTCGGGAATGTCTTAAATAAGGTACTCCAAATATGCAAAAGGACAATGAATTACTCAAATTTGTAAAAGGGCAAATCAGGTATTAAGACCTAAATTGGGATTATAAATTTTACATAAAAACATAATTACTCAAACACTCTTCTCCTTATAACCCACTTCCTTTTAACAACAGTATCAAAGGGATTGATAAATCGATGATACACATTAACAACTTTATCTTAGTCATAAATATATGAGAATATATTATATTGTAAACATATTATATTTTGATAGACATATTATATTTTTCTTATTTCATAAAATTCAAGTGTACTATTATATATAGCCATAAAACTTAATAATGTAAGAGACACTTTTGAGAAAATAATATAGGGTTAATTTGCACCATACCTTTAAAGAAATGTTAAAATCTAAACAAAGGCTAACAAGTTTTTTTTTTTTGCCAATCAAAGGCTAACAAGTTGACACAAAAGATTCCACATTCCAAGGAGTATGTATAAATATTATACGTTGTATCATGTATGTATAAATATTATACGTTAGTGTGTGTGAACATGTTGACAAAAGAAAATATGGCGGTGGAACCTCGACCCTACTCGGGGACATGAAAGCATGTTTACCAAGATGCCTGTGATTTATATTTGGCCAAAAAAAATGCCTGTGATATTATTGTGTATTTTTAGCGACATGTTTTTCTATGACATAAGTAAATTGTATATATAAGTTCCTCCCGTTTTGTAAACCTTTTTAGAAGTCACTTCTATAGTCTATACTATATAGATTGACATTCGACATATAGCTCATTCATAACTTATTTTTATTTTGAGAAGAGAGGAATGATAAGCGCGGCATTTATTCATATGTTTTGTTATGAGAATATATTCTTCTTTTTGATAAAGGAAAAAATATTCTTCATTTATTTATGAAAAAGCTATTTTGGGTTCGATTAGCACTTTCTTCACTCGCGGCTTTCCTCTTATCATGCAAAAACAATCCACATTAATTAATTAAGGCAAATAAAAACGACAAAAAAAGATAAAAGAGAAATTGAGTGGCTCTGAATGTCATCGAAGAAATAGCATATTCCCTTTGCAAGAGCCAAGAGGTTACGAAGAAATCATGAAAGATCGAATAAAAAGAAATGTTATACTCCCTCCAATCCTAAATATAGGACCTAATTGATTTTTTTGAAAAATCCTAAAAAAAAGCAAAATAAGTTAATTATAAATTGATATACTTAATTTTTTCTCTTACACTAGTTTATTTTACCTATAAGTTAATGGATAATCTAAAAAGATGTCAAATATGTTATGATTTAATAACCTATTTTGCAACCTTAATCTCTCCAAAAAAACGTTAATTAGGTCTTGTATTTAGGACCGAAGGTAGTATAATAAAGACAGACGTAAGTCCGATAAAAAGTAAAGACCTTATAAGAATAATCTTTTCTAATTTTTGAAATCAACGAACAAAATTATCTTTGGAAAATTTAGGCATATTTTATTTTACGCATATTCGATCCTTGTATACCGTCAACTTTTCATCTTGGCCCCATATTTTACAACCCACAGTAGGAGGATGTGTATTGATTGATTTTTAGAAACCTTCACATAAATTCATGATTTGTCTAATAGTATAACATACAAATTAAATTATAGATTCATATTTGAATAACTGAAGTTTACCGTAGTCTTATTTAAGTTTTATATTAAAATTATAAATCAATAATTAACAATCATACAAAATTACCGTAGTCTTATTGGCCACAATCTGTGAATGAGAAGAGAGCTAAATATAGATAGACGAAAAAATATAGATAGACGAAAAAAAGCTTCGGTCGGTTTTTTGCGTATTTATATGCCATATCAATACATTTTTTCATAAATGTATAGTTTTATTATGTTTTTTATAAATATTTAGACCCAACTTCGTGCATTGTGCGGGAATTAAACATGACACATATGAATAATATCGTACTCATCAGTAATGGTTTAGCAATGCAATAAAACATTGCCCCACTTACTTAGGTAAAACTTGTGTGGGCCAATGGCGTGAAGGAACAACAAAATAGAGGCTAAAAGATCGAAAAGATTGGAAAAAACAATAAAGGAAATGATGTAGTGAGGTTACATATGTATTTATTGTCAGCAATATGTACAAAACCTAATTTTTTTTTCAGCAGTACAAACCCTGGCCTAAATTCTAGTAAATATGTTCTGGCAAAAAAATAATTTCTAGTAAATAAGATTATGACACATTTACAGGGAATGAACAGAGATTGAATTTCGGCCGAAAAAGAGCAGAGATTGAATTGAAGGCTCTGATGTGTGGGCAATAAATGTTGAGCTTTCGGGGTGGACTTTTCTTGTGGATCCAATATATTTTGTATTATGACCTCGAGTCTACGTATGAAGAATGAGCATTAAAACTCTATCGAAGCCATTGAAACCAAGCTTTAACAAGTGGTTTGGTAGATTTTAGCAACTTGATACTTTGAAGGCACCAGTGCAATTCTCAAGGTTTTGGCAGCTATACGTTCCCGAACAAAATAGTATCAACAGCAATATGTTTGACACGTGAATAAAAAACAAGATTTAGGAGCCGAGGGGGCTTGACGCACTGGTTGAAAAGGGAGAGCAAGACGCTGAATATCCGTTAGGTCTTGCGTTCGAATCCTGGGATGTCCCGAACCGAAGGGGCGACTCCGGATTAGTCTACATCCAAAGGGTGTGGGACACCAGGGCTCTAAGCAAAAAAAACAAAATTTAAGAGATCCACTATACAAAACTGCTATAACCCTATCTGCCTTTGCTAAATACTTCTTTAAGATGGATTTATACGATATTCTTTCAAGCAGAAAAATTTTCGTTGGAATAAATAAGTCCCTTGATTAATGACTTACCTTAATAATAACTACAAACATCAATATGAACAATAATTTAACGATAACAAAGTAGGAAACTAAAATAGTTGACACATCTTCTAGCAATCTCATAGATATAGTATGTCATATATGTTACTTATTTCTTATAAAACAGTGATTGAGGGAGTAAATAATATACTCCCTCTGGTCCTTAATATAAGAGCCAAAATTTGAATAGTTTTGGTCCCAAATATAAGAGTTCATTTCATGCACTTTCTCTCCTCATTTAATTAGTGTTTTTCTTTCCTACTTTACCTTCAACTCTCTTTCATATTTAATAATGCTTATGTATTTATCTCTCTTAAACGTATCATATATAATAAATATGTGGTCAATTTTGGAAAAGAAACATTAACTTCAAACACTCAACTAAAATTCACATTTTTTTGCGGCTAACTTTTATATGAGGGACAGGAGGGAGTAATAGATAAGAGCAAGCGATGCTCGGACAGTTAATGAGAGCTTTATAAGACAATGACACGTGTAATGCATTATCCCAACACGTACATAAGTTTTTGAGGACCCAAGCCAAGGTATTGTTGTAGGGCCATCGTTCCGTGTTATATGATGTTTGATTTCTCCAATAGCTATTGGAGACTTCAAATTTCTTATTCTTCCTATACTAATGGTTAGGACATTGGCCAGCTTTCATATCGTCTATCACATTCATCACAACCAATAAGTTCTTCCTGCTTGTCCCCAATTGAATTTTGGATACATCAAACTTCTATCAAAGACTCCATCTGATAGCAAATATGTTAGTTTGATGGGAAGTTTACTTTCCTCTTGTTAGATTTCAATCAACTTTTTTTTTTTTTTGCAAATTTATAATTCTCTTTATGAATACCACATATTGATTGTATAAATGTTATTTTAGAAAAACCAACATACATAAGTTACAAATAGATAATTTAACCATTTCTTCCGTTTGGTTGTAGGAAAGAAAGTGAAGAAATTGATAGAAGGGTGAAAATGGAAAGTAGAGGTAAATTAGGTAATGATGAGAAAGTAAAGTTTGTGAGACCCAGAAAAAGTGTGAGATTGAAAGAGAAAACTTGTGGGTCCCGAGATATATATAAATTACACAAAAAACCTCTATTTTCTACACTTTCTGATTCTTTGTCACTATCCTTAGGCAACCAAATAATCCAAATCTAAGGAATGCATATAAATTTAATGTATCATGATCCATGAACATAGGGTGATTTTTATTGAACATACTTTCTTTATGCCCCAACTCAAAGTACTTTTTCAGTTCAAAAAAAAAGTCAAAGTATTTTTGGATTCTATCTTGACCCAATTTATTTTTTATTTAAGAAAACTTAGATACTGATCTGGGCTGCACTTAAAAAAGATACTGATCTGGGCTGCACTTAAACTTGTGATCTGTGCCAGTTCCAAGTTTCTGGGTTGGGCCGTTGGGCTCCCACAATCAATCGCATTTCTCGTGCATTTAGTAGTAATACAGATTCTTGTAGAAAACGTATTTTGTAAAGCAAAAAGTATTCATATATAGCCATCCAGAATTTTAATGAGCTTTTGGTATATTCGTTCTGAGATTTTTTTTCTGGTCAACAAATAATATTTATTTAATTATTTAGATTAAATTAAAGACGTTAATTATATTAATTAACATGTTATGTGTTCTCCAAAACGCCACGATCACTTTACGGTATTCTTTCTCATATCTCTTGATATTGTTGAAGGAATACTGATTGAGGAAATATGAAATATTTTGATAAAAGATTAAATATAAATTCATTCGTTAAATTTCACTTAATAGTGATAGACCCAAGATTTTTAATAGTGGTTATAAATTGAATTGCATGATTTATAAGTTAAAGTCAACAATTTAATGTTTACCAGTGAAACTTATTCACAAATCAAACTAGTAAACATTAAACACCCTGAGATATATAAATATTAATTGAAACCCAAAACATCTGCAATTACTTAATTTCTTGGAATTTATGGATAATTGTTGAATTTTTTCTCCGAAGCACTCATTATTAATTTTCTAAACTATGCACCATTTTGTTCAGGTGAAAAAAGTTATTTAGGTAAGATTCTTTAATATTATTTTTGTTGATAATGGATTCGTGGATGCCTGCCTTTACGAGCAATACATGCAAGTAACTGCAAGTTGTGAAATATTGGAAATAGCCAAATATCATGTGGCATTGCTTGCGAATTAAGAATTTTCTTCCACTTGGACTGGATCTCAAATATTTTCTATAACTTTTCTTGCACAAACTTTGATTCCAGTCATGGGAAGTATCATGTGCTATATGTTTGACTTATTGGCTATATTTTACAATTTAATCTTCTGTCTTTTTACTCTTAAATGGCCAAATTTAGTTGATTTTACCTCTTTATGCATCATTTGGTATATCGTCAAATTCAGGAAGTCATGTAACTGGAATAATCACTCCTTTACTAAAAAGCCAAGCTAGGAGCAAGCTGTTCAAGTCCCAAGTATAATAGCAAATGACCAATCTAGTCAAGCATCATCATCAGCATGTCAACTAAGTTAAAAACGTAACCAAGCTCATCTTTTAACACTAGAAAAAAGTTTTATTGAATTAGAGATACAAAAGGAGACAATATAGAAAGAAATGATAACTTTATTTGACCAAGAAGTAGATAAAAGATTCATTGAAGATAGTCATGCATAAGATAATTTAGAAATAACACAAGATAGAAGGATCTATGACAAATATTGTTGCAAGATTCAATAAAAGAGATATAATTGACAAAAAATCATGGGTGAGATGCATGAAAAACAATTCATCAAAGAAACGGATGAAGATTCTCACAATAACTAAACCAAATTCTAGAAAAGATATGATTATGATTCTACATTTGTTTATCCTTTATAGAAATTCAGTATATAATTTTTTATGACATCACTGTATAGAATATTAAACTCAGTGCAAAAGTTCATTTAAGTGTTCTAACATTATACTACCTCCGGTCCTAAATATAGGACCTAGATAACTTTTTTTTTTTGAAGAAGTTAAGGTTGCAAAATAGTCTATTAAATCATGACATATTTGATATATTTTTAGATTATCCATTAGTTTATAAGTAAAATAAACTAGTTTAAAGGAAAAAATTAGGTAAATCAATTTATAATTAACTTAATTTGCTGTTTTTTATGATTTTTCAAAAAATTCAATTAGGTCTTATATTTAGGACCGGAGGGAGTATTAGGTTTCTCTTAAAAAATAAAGTTCATATTAAGTTTTTTTTTTTTTTTTTAATTTGGATTGCTCCAGATCCATTCAGTGCAATTGATGTTGGAGAAACCTTAGTCTCAAATCAAAGATGAACCTTTTCTTTTATAAATATATAGAATCTTGAACTTTTTGGCGGAAGAAGCAAACTCAAGGCACCCCAATTGCAATGACCAATTGATTTATCAAAATATTGATACCTTTGACTTATGAATATGGCAATAAGCTTAGTCTTCAACTAAGATAGCTACCATAGCATAAACTAAAAGCCTCAAACAATCATTATTCTCATTTGCCACTTTTCTTGTTTGATTTGATTTTTTTTGTCATTCTTCATTCTTCCCAGATTTTCCAAATGGGAAGGTCATGCCTTCCCAGATGCAGACTTACCAGAATAATGGGTTTTATGCAGATAATTTTGGGAGGTATGGTTATATTAGTAAGCATTTTAAGCCTCTTGAGATTCTACTATGCTGGTATTTTCTTCAGCAACTCAGATTTGTGCCACAATATCTTCAATTCCAAGGAGGCAGCTTTTGAAGGATTTGACACCAAATCACTAACTGAAAGAGTTGAAGAAGTGTTGGAAAAGTTGGAAGCCTTACAAGCCAAGCTTGAGACAAAATCACAGGAAATGGAAAGAGAAAAGGCCTTATTGGACAAGAAATACTTGGATGAAGAAATCCTTAATCCCCTTCACACTTCCAATGTTTTTCTCAGGCAGATCAGGCTTCCAAAATCTGAAGGAATCAGAAATGACTCTGCAATGAAAGAAGACCCTTTGATCAATTTCTTCATCACAGAGGAGGTCAGGAAGTATATAACCCCAAAGGAGAATAGAGAAGGAGTGAAGTTCAATGTGTATGGTTCAGAGAGGGTTTATAATACAATTGGTCATGCATGTGTACTACACAAGAAAGATCTTGAACAGTACATGGGTTATGACATTGGATCCTATTGTGATGATGATTGGAACTTAGCTCAGAAACTTATGCTCAATGGATGTGACCCTTTGCCTAGAAGAAGATGTTTAACAAGAGCTTCAAAGGTATACCAAAAGCCCTACCCCATAAATGAGTCACTTTGGAAGGTTCCAGATGATAGGAATGTGAGGTGGGGGAATTATCGGTGCAGAAACTTTCAATGCTTGTCAAGCAAAAACCCCAAAAGGGGATATTCCAAATGTGTAGGTTGTTTTGAGATGGAAAGGGAAAAGCTGAAATGGGTCACAAATAGTTCAGTTTTAGCAGATTTTCTGATAAAAGATGTTCTTAGTGTTAAGCCTGGGGAAATAAGAATAGGCCTAGATTTTGGGATAGGAACTGGGACTTTTGCTGCAAGAATGAGGGAACATAATGTGACTATTGTGACCACTGCTCTCAACTTAGGGGCACCTTTCAATGAGATGATAGCTTTAAGGGGTTTGATTCCTCTTTATGTCACTTTGAATCAGAGGCTTCCATTATTTGATAACACTATGGATTTGATTCACACAAGTGGATTTCTTGATGGTTGGATTGACCTTTTGCTCTTGGACTTTGTCCTTTATGATTGGGATAGAATCCTTAGACCTGGTGGGCTATTATGGATAGATAGATTCTTTTGTAGCAAAAAGGATTTGGATGACTATGTTTACATGTTTCTGCAACTTAGATACAAGAAGCACAAGTGGGCTATATCTCCAAAGTCAAAGGATGAGGTTTACCTCTCTGCATTATTAGAAAAGCCTCCAAGAGCTATCTAAATACACGCACATTTTTTACCTCTCTTTTTTAACATTACTGTATTAGTACTTATTCATCTACCAGCTTGATTTTGCTGGAATAAAGTGTTTAAATGTTATTTTTAGAAAGTTCCTTGTGTTATATTCATGGTACCATTTTATTTTAATGATTGCATTAACAGGGTTTGTGTTCACTATTATGATAAAGTGTTAAACATAGATGTAATGGTTTAGATGAATACATCTAGCTGAAAGAAATTTCAACGTGCCAGTAAAAAACTTGGCAATTATTAGTTTCTATTCTTTGGTTGTTTGCTACCACTAGAAAGCTGAAAGCTTTACACACATATAACAGCATAATCTTTTCTTTTTTTCTTTTTTGATTGATTACTTTGTTTATACGTACTTCGCTCACAAATTCTAAACAGGAGGGACTTACTCCTCTAACATGAAACATAAAAGGTGTGTGATTGTGAATTATTGTCATTAATTTGAGGTGTATTAAAAGAATTTATCTTCAAACTATGCAATAAGTAGTACCTGAATTCTTAATCAAATCTGTGGTTCCTAGGGTCCTTTACCACAATTTCCCAATATGTAAGAGATCAGGGCAAAAATTAGCATCTTTAGGGAAGAATATCACTGACTTAAAAGTTAGGATAACATAAAATACAAATAATTGCTCGTTCCTGTCAATTTATTCATAGCATCTTTAGGGAAGAATATCACTGACTTAAAAGTTAGGATAAATAGTTAATATCCCTATTTTTAAAAATGTTATTGGTGAGAATTATTGGAATAAGTGGAAGAAATCATGCAGAGTACCGATACTTTTTGAGTATAAAAATACATGAAATCTTTTGAGCATTAAAATTTTCAAACAAGGTTTGTTCACCAATTTTTCCTTTAAAATAATCATACTTTAATTACAGCTACATAAGAATTGACAGAGGATCCAATCCATAGCCTTCCATGATGTTCCAAAACTTCACTAACAAACTGAAGCTCATGACCTCCTTTTCCATCTAAAATCTCCAAAACATTTCTCTTCAAGTCTAACTTCACTCCCAGTTGGTCTTCCCCTTGTTTCTGAGTTTTAACTGTTGTTGTTCTATTACTATATAGTGCCACCCAAAAATCTCCATTCTTGTTTCTCTTGATGTTATCTGGTGGTCTTTCAAATTTTGCATAGAGTTCTGAAGTGTAATTCTTTGAGCCTTTGAGCCAAAATTTATGAACCTTTCTTGAAACTGTTTCTCCTACTAGAACGAATGAGCCATCTTTGTTCAAAGCCACCCCATTTGCAAAGTCCAAGCCTTTCAGCAATATCTCTACTTTCTTGCTACTTGGTTCATATTTCAACAATCTCCCTGTTTTATCTCCTTTTAGTTGTATCATTAACCCTTCCCTTTCACATAAATGAAATCCAAATGATTATCAAGTTTCTTTTGAAGCCTTTTCATTATGCACATAATCATGCACATTTGGTTTCTAAAGTGACTTTTTGTCATATAAGGTAGTTTGCTAAGGGTAAAAAAATTTATTTCAGTTTTTTATTAATGTTCCCAATGTTCCTTTTCTGTTCAAAATTAGAAAACAAGTACATGCTTTCAGACTGTACAGGATTTTATTTGTTTTTGCAAAATGCAAATAGCAATACGAAAATCTTTTCTGTAAAGGGAAATATGTAGCAATAACTCACTTTTTATCTCACTAAAATTTAGCAAATAAACTTCTGACATAGTTTTGTCAAACTGAACACCAAACTCATTTGTTTGTGCAAAAAAAAAAAAAGTTCGGAACATATATTTTACTTCAAAAAGTATACCAACCAAACATTTCACAGTGGAAAGAATCTTCGGAGAGGATTTTTGGCATTAAAAAAATGTTAACCAAACAACACACACACACTCATGAAATTTCAAGGCAAAAAGAGGAATAAGGTACCTTCTTTGATACACAGTGCTGCTTTCTGAGAAATAAATCACACCTGTTTGGTCATCAACATCTAAGCCATTCAAGAATTTAAAGGGAGCAGCATTATCACCAGCAGAAGTGGCCAGTACCTTGGCCACACCACCACTGGGTCCCACAACAAAGAGTCCAAAGTATGCATCTGCTATGTAAAGATTACATGTTTTCATGTTAAATTTGAGTCCCAGTGGCCTTCCACAAGTAGGTTCTTTCTTTGGATCTGTCGATCCATCACATAATTTCCTGTCCCTGTAATATATAATCAGACATTCGTAAACCCATATTCAATAACACCATCATATATTGGTACAATCACGTATATAATCATAAATAACTGAACCATCACAAAAATATTCCTTGTTTTCAAAGTATTAATCCTCATAATTGATGTGATATAGGACATTAAATCAAATTCCAATTTAATTTACATACTTAACCTGAATTAAAGTAATTTGGTCCATTAAGTCAGACCTGAAGTCAACCAGGAAGATATAAAGAGCTGTAAGATTTAAATCTCAACTCATGGGGAGAAGTTCTATAAAATTTAAACTAAAGAACACATACTTCAACTATACAAAGGATCCAAACCCAACATAGAGTTCTACATATTATTGAATTTTTAACTCAAAATTCATGAAAAGCTTAACTTATACTCCCTCCAATACTAAATATAAGACTTATTTGAGGGGATGCGTTTGGTCATAAATATAAGACCTATTTCTATTTTTTACCAATTTTTTCCCAAAATATCCTTATCATTGCCCCCTAATAATAGACAACAAGAGAGGGAGAGTGAAGTCAATGCTCCCTAATGGTAGACAAGAGGAGAGGGAGAGTTGAGTCAATGTTCATTAATGGTAGACAAGAGGAGAGGGAGTTAGGGCATATTGATAATATCATGTCATTTTAACTAACTTAACTAACATTCTTAATCTAATCAAATTAGGTAAATATGTATTACATTTAGGACCGTAGGGAGTATGAAAATTATTGAAATCTTACCTTTGTGATGAGGTGATAGCAAACTCAACCCAACCTATGTGAGTTCCTTTCCATTTGAGAATTCTACCATCTGATACACCAACATATGGCCCCTCCCCATTACAGTCAAAGGCTAAGCTTTCAGGACCTGTAACGTTGGGGAGTTTTATTTCATGGTAGTTTTTTAAGCCATCAATGAGAACTACTTCACTTGAAGCAAAGGTTAAGGTAGCTGAGAATGAGATAATCAGAGACAAGAAAAGTGGGGAAGAGTAAGAAGATGGCTTCATCATGAGTATAGTAGAAATGAGAGATATGATATGATCATCAAGATATGAAGCTTATTTGAACTGAAAAAAAAAACAAAATCAAGAAATGAAGCTTTACAGTTAATTAATTCACAAATAATTGCGCTTGTTCATTTAATTTGCAGAAAGGAATACTAATTCCTTACTAATACTTTTCAAGTCAATGAACATGCATGACTTGTATAATTGATCTCTTGACTATGTACAAGACAATTTTATTTTATGTTCTTCTTTACAAAGTTTCAACATTTTAATAATATATGTTTATTAGTTAGCCAATAAGAAAAATCTTCAATGTCCTTATTTTTTTAAAATAACACACACACACACACAATATATATATATATATATATATATATATATATATATATATTATTTTATTAAATTAGGGGAAAATGATAGACAAAACTAACATAAAGTAAAAAAGTTGCCAAAAAGAGATTTCAAATAACAATAGATAGCAACCTAAAGTTTACATAACCCAAAGTGTCCCAAAATAATCAGCGTATTAACCTGCTGTGTTTAAAGTGCAGGGGATCGATTGTTACGTTTCCCATATTTGAAGATGAAATATATAATGCAGTGTAGGTCAAAATATATATATTTGAAGATGAAATATATAGATTCATAAAATAAAAAATATAAATAGCGTATCATTCTAGATTTTCAACCATATATTTGTATTTTTTAGCATATTTAAAGCAGTGTAGGTCAAAATCGTACAGCTAAGTTTTCAAAATATATTTGTTAACTATTCGGTTTCAACACGGCATTAGACTGAGGGCGACATTGTATTTGTTAATATAATTTTTTTTATAAAAGTATTTGTTAATATAATTAAACTGGGTAAAGGTAAATTTCACTACACACCATATTAAAAAGAAATTAAAAAATGTGGTTTAAAAATGCCCCCCTCCACACACACACATTACAAAACAGTTTAAAATCCTAGAACTAATTTGTTCCTACTAATTTTGTTAACTATGAGTTGTGGGTCCCATTCAACATTAACTAGTCGAGAGGATGAATATTGTTTTATAACATTTTTTGCTATGATAAACCCTACAAAAGGATATTTCTAAAAGTTTTATTATTATTAAAATGGATAAAGTGCAAAAATGCCCATATAATTATCACAAAGGTGCAAAAATAGCCAAGTAAAATTTTTTGGAGCAAAACTACTAATCAAATTTCAAAACTGGGGTAAATGCCCATTAGAGTTAATTGTTTTTTACTTTTTAACGCATCATCGTCTGCCAATTCATTTCTCACTAAAACATGTGGCAAACTTATGTATCTATTTGTCCTTGTGTGATGATGACGCGACAGAGGATGATAAGTGAAAAAATAAAAAAATTAACTGTTATGAGCATTTGAACCCCAGTTTTCAAATTGGGCAAATTAAAGGTGCAAAAATAGTCACCGTAAATTTAAAAAAGAGCACATAAGACTTTGATAAATTTAAGGGGCAAAATCATACATTGTAAACCAAAATGGGGCAAATGTGACCTTCTAAAATAGAGATGTTAAGTTTGATCATAAAATGACTAAGAATTATGATGAGACTTATATACGTGACAGTATGTGACATTATGTGTCAATTTTTTTGACGTGACATATGCTGTCGGGGAATATTAAGATTTAAAACCATCACACACAACACACAACACACAACACATCGAACATTCGAACCCTTCAAAGATCAAATTAGCCCAATTTCAAACCTTAACCTTAGAACCCTCATCGAAATGATTTTGGGTTTAGGTTCAGATGATTTCGGGTGGATTATCATATGATCTCTGGGGAAGTATGAGTTCTTGTCAAAATGATTTAACGGTTTAGGGTTCATTTTATATGATATAGGGTTGAAATGGACGCATTTCAGCTTCCACTGTGGATTTTAGAATCGACACGTCATTTACTGATGGTGGGGCCCACTTCTGAGAGGCTACATTTGCCCCATTTTAGTTTACAGTGTACAGTTTTGCCCCTTAAATTTAACAGAGTCTTAAGTGCTCATTTTTAAACTTACCGTGACTATTTTTGCACATTCACCCTTTCAAATTTGATGACAGTTTTGCTCCAAAAATTTTACATGACTATTTTTTGCACCTTTGTGACAATTGCATTGGTATTTTTGCACTTTAACTCTATTTTATTAAAATGATCACTCCACAGCCTAAGGATACTTGGTTAAATTGATATTGGAGAGGGTTTATTATCCCATTGGATAAACTGTTGAACTAGAATCTCACCTTATTATCAAAAGCACATATTTAGTCATAAAACTAGGATGGAATTAGTCAATTATTAGTATACCTGGCTAAATAATTCAGATAAAATATGTCATCACTGGCTGATTCAAACGCTTATCGAAAGCAACGTTATTCAACAGATTGTCCACTGTGATCATGATTGTCCTCTTCCCTAATCCAATGCACATAGATAAGAATTTAGAAAACAAAGGAACAATGATGGAATGGAAACATAAATAATCATTTTATTCAACTTTTCAACACAAAACAAAGTTTGAAGGAAATGCAACTAAAATTACATAAATAAGATAAATACTGTAAATATAGTACAGCAAAGATACAACTATATAAGGGTCAACTCAGTTCTAGTCCCCACTTGGTGGGGATGCTAGACAAGAGAATATAGTAGGTAGCCTAACCCTGCTTTTTGCAAAGTGGTACAACTATATATATGTGTATGTATATATTTGAAAAGCTAGGCATTATTGACTATAGCAACATAATCTTTAACAGCAGACCCTATCCACAATCTCCCATTATATTCTTCCACTTCACTTACAGAGTTAAGCTCTTGGCCTCCTCCTCCATCCAAAACCTCCAAACGCTCTCCATTTTCATCAAACTTCACGGCAACAGGGTCTTCTTTCTTCCACCATGGCCTTTGATCACTCTCTTTCTGCATCACACTTGCAACATTTTGATCTGCATTATTTCCAAGCACTGCCCTATAACTGTTCAGTGCCACCCAGAAATCTCCATTGTCATTTGTCTTGATATTATCCGGGCTCCTTTCAACTGCTGCAAAAGGTTCTTTGGTGTAGGCTTTTGAGCCTTTTAGCCACACCTTGTGTATGATGTTAAAAGTTGATTCTGCTAGCAGAAGGAATGAACCATCCTTACTTAAAGCCACACCATTTGGGAATGCTAGACCTTGGACCAAGACTTGCACTTTCTTGCTATCTATGTCGTACTTGAGTAATCTTCCTGTTTTATCTCCTGTAAGGACTACCAATTGGTACTCCCTTTCATAAAGAAGAATTTAAAAAAAAATTGAACAATCTAATGGAAAAAATTTAGATTCATATTTTTTTATTACATTAGATTCATATTCTTATAACCATTAAATCCAATTATTGATTCGAATTTTCATAAAACCTTACCCAGCTACCAGGCTACCACCGCTAGGTGGCTTTGAAGTAAGTAGCATTAAAATACTACCAACGGAATAATTTAAGTGCTATCACTCCCCTTCTCTTTCCTAGTAGCTTCCAAAATTTTGTTGGACCAATATTAAAATCACAAAGTACACATGATTTTTAAGAATTTTAACGAACTTTAAAGCAACTATTTCAAATAGGTCTTTATATTTCTTGCCTCATAAATGGTTTTTCTTAAAATAATAATCTAAACAATTTTTCCCCCTCAAATCATGGTGTAAAAAACGATGTTATTAAATTATCCTAAAAAAATCAAACAAGGGTTTAAATGCTAAGCCGCAATTATATTGCTCTATAATAGCTTAGCTTAGCTTGCATTGTACCTATGACCAAAGTCGTTGGATCATTATTATTAATACACTCGATCTTGTCCTTAATAGAAGAGTCCACTAATTGTATAAAAAGAAGAAGAGTCCATTAATTACCAAATCACACATCTAAAAGAACTTTTTAAAGTAATTAAAAATTATAGGCATGTTTGAAATGATTTTTTCCCTAATAATGCCTTTGTTTAAGATGAGACTATTTAGAGAAATGGAGGATAAGTTTTAGTGAATATGGAAGAGAGTGAAAAGATAGAGATAATATATATAAGCACAAATAATCTACTTATTTAATGCAATACTACTACTTCAAATTGTAAGGGGTAAAATAAGAAAATAATAATTAAATTAAATTAAACGTAGAGAATGTAAGTACGTACTTTCTTTGGAACACAGTGCTGCTATCTGAGAAATAAACCACACCAGATTGGTCATCAACATCTAAGGCGTTGAGGAATTGGAAGGGAGTGGCGTCATTAGCAGAAGTGGCTAGTTGTTGAGCCAGACCACCGCTGGGTCCCACCCTTAAGAGGCCAAAGTATGCATCTGCTATGTAAAGATCACACGTTTTCTTGTGAAATTTGATTCCCAATGGCCTCCCACAGATTGGTTCGTTGTTTGAATCTGTTGTTCCATCACACAGTTTCCTATCCCTAAATAGAAAAACAATATGAAGAGAGAAATAAATTAGTTTTAGAAAATGTTACTCTTTCAAGAAGATGACATAATATAATCATTTAATGCAACCAGGTAAGAAACATAAGATTGAAAAGACATATTAATGAACTTTGCCTCATTGAGCTAATTAGGCAACTAAGATTTGAACCTAAAGAAAAGGCTATGTTGCTACATTTCAGAGAAAATATAAAATTTGTAACAACAACTTGTTGCTAATAACCAACAAGCGTGGAGCGAGTTTTGATCATTTAATTCCAAGTTCTAGAGTTTGACCAGCTTGTGTGAATGTAGAAGATATTTTTGACAGTTCTTTTAAATCATATATATATATGCGGTAAAGACTAGGTGAATCTTAACAAATTAATAGGTTAATTAGACAGCCATCCATGCATATAAAAAAAGATTAAATATTAGCAGTAACTATGTGTTGAGAGATAGGGATATGATGTTACATGCCTCTGTGGTGAGGTGATAGCAAATTCAAGCCATTTTTTTATGGTTGGATTCCATTTGAGAATCCGGCCATCAGATACACCGGCATAGGGGCCGCCGCCATTGCAGTCAAAGGCTAAGCTTTCCGGGCCAATCACTTTTGGTAGTCTAACCAGTTCAATGGAAGCTAAGCTATCAGCAGCAAGTGAAGACGTTGAGAAAAATAAAGATACTGATAGCATGAAGATCACTAGACAAGAAGAACAAGAATGTGCAGGTTTGATAGAGATATGAGCCACTAGCGATATCATTGGTGGATGAAGCATTTTTTTATTTAACACAACCAATTATCAACTTGAATTTTGCACAACGTAGTATCCGGCATATGCTCAATAAATAATGAATGAAAGATATGAAGTTTTCATTTCGGGCACATTTATGAGGGTTGTTAAGAAATAAATATTCTTGGACGCCACAACAACTAACTAGCCTGTAAGATACTACTCTAAAAACTTCAATATCCTATTGGTTGTTAACTCTTACATTTATGTAGTTAATTTTTTTGAAGTTTTTAGAGTCAGTAAAAGTGTATCCAAGCAATACCTGTAAGACTATGGGACCAAAAGTATGTTTAACCCAAATAAAATGGATATGCTCTCTTGATATGCTCTCTTGATTTCTTTCTTAGCAAGCATAATTCAAATTGTATAAGAGTCAAATATGATGATTAACCCAAATTGTGGTAAACTATGGGACCAAAAGTATGTTTAACCCAAATAAAATGGAAACAAATTATAATCACAATAATGTGGGTAGTCAATAGAAATTTGATTTGACTGTGATAAATATGAAAGTTTTGAAAGGAATAAGATAATGAAAGGAAATAATGATGCACTCATCAAATTTGATTGAATTATCATTATGGTAATTTGATTGATCACATAAATGAATTAAAGAGGCAAACCCTAGAGTGGTGGCCTATATAAGTTAGTGCAAGAGAGCATAGTGGGGATAATCATTTTTTTGAGAGGAAGCGTTAGAGAGAAAGAATAGGTTTTTAGAGAAAAGAAAAGAGACAGTGAGAGACTTAAGAGAGAAGAATATTAGAAAAGGCGCTACACGTGTGATGACACACATTTGTATGCATCTAAAGTATGAATTCTCCCTATCTCCTTTTTTTTCTGATTACACCCTATCCTTCTTCTACCATGAATATATGTTGATATTTGATCATTGTTTGGTACATTATTGTGAATAATTTCTTTTTCTCAAATAAATCAACCCAATAAAATTAAAACATTTGTCAAAAAATAATTAAATTATTTTCAAAATGGTGTTCATGTTGTGTGAAGGTTTTTACAACCTCCTCAATCATGAATGATTATTCTTCCGTGAGAGATATTAAATCTCCTCAGGAAGTTCAATCCAACACATTTCAAGAAATATATTTTCTAATAAATTATGGGTTTTTCTTGAATAAAAAACACAAACCAAATATAAAACTTTATTTCAAAAATTAAAAAATCACTTTCCTAAAAAACACCAACTAAGTGACACGCATTTCTATCCCGAACTACGTGGGCTTTGATCCCTTAAGGGTACGTAGGCCCTAGGTTAAATCCTAAGTCAAGTCCAAATATGTAAAAATTATTTTTTTTTCCTTGTTTTGTTTTATTGTTATTTTTTTATTTGTATATATTGATTTCTCTTGGTAATTTAAAATAAAATTAAAATTAAGGTTATATTTATTTTTAAATAATTAACTTTGGGTAACCTTTCTCTTGAACGGATGCTAAGGGGTGCCTAACACCTTCCCCACGCACAATCGACTCCCAAACCCTATTTCTACTTTTTATTATTTTAAAAGGTTTTCCAAAATATCCTTTTTAAAAATTTTGGTGGCGGCTCCATTTTTAATCTTAATCTAAGCTACAAGAGTCTTCTTCTTCATACTTACTCATCAAGTTTCAGTCCCAAATGAAAAAGGGCTATGGTGCAAAATAGGTATGGGAAATGTAGTAAAGGTATATTAAATATCATGTATTTTTTTTGACTAAAAGTAACAATTATATTTTAAAATTGGGGCAAAAAATTACCTATTTTCGAAATTCCCTTTTATTTTTGTCTCAATTTTTAAATGTTGTTGTTACCTTTGTCATAATTTTAAAATGTCATGATTACTTTTGTCAAAATAAAAAAACTACTGAGCCGTCAAGTTCTGTTTCCTTCCGTTTACTTACATAGTGACCCACTCTAATTAAGAACTGTGTAATACTAGGAAATGTGGTTGTTTGGAAGATGTACAAACATGCCTTTACATCACCATTCAATATGCTGAGCAGGAGTGCTATCCACCAACGCACCGTTTTTAACTAGAAGGAGGAATGAATTGCTTTGTTTAGTTGATAGATATTGACTTTTTTTTTTTATTCAAAGAGGCAAGTACTAACGGCTTGAGGTTATAAGCGGGATAAAACCCGCAACTTTCCACTAAAGGGGAGATGTCATACCACTGGGCTACAAGGCCCTTGGTATATTGACTTTTTCTACCCATACGAATATACGATAGATATTGACTCTGACGACACGGTTTTTAAGTCGACTCTATATTTTTTTTTGCCTAAGCTAAAAGAGTCTCTAATTTTCTGCCATCGAAGATTAAAGAAGGCGCTGAGCCGCTGACTGAAATTGCTTCCAGTCAGCGGAGGTTCTAATCAAGAATGCTTCAGCTTTCATCTTCAAGGTTCCAGCGGAGGAGGTTTATAAAAGTTTCAACTTTTCAATTATTAGATTGGGATTAATTGAGACTGTTTCTTTAATATATATATATATATATATATATATATATATATATATATATATATATATATATATATATAGTGCGTATTCTTGTGGTATTCGTTCCTTCCTGAACATACGTAGCTAATTTTTTTAAGAAAATTTTAATAAAACTAGATAAGTTATTTATCATAAATTGATTTGTTTTTCTTTTTCTGTATAGTTCATTTTAATTTATAAGTTAATATATTAATAGTAATACGTAAAACATGTAAGGATTAATTAATGTTTTTCTCGATATATAAGAAATATATTGAAAGTGCTTTATAATTAGACTCGGATGACTATTTTATACTCTCTTTTTTGTTAACTATAAGACATTTATAGTTAACCTTTTTATAGAATTTTAAAAAATCTAAATAAATAATACCTAAAATGCATTTTCCAATTGTTTTTCGAAAATGTTTTATTGACTTTTAATAAGCTAATGAATAGTCAAAAAAATTATACTCCCTCCGTTTCTAAATATAAGATCAATTTCCTGATTTAATTAGATTAAGAATGTTAATTAAGGTAGTTATTAGCATATGATATTATTAATATACCCTAATCATATATTTTTATTCTCACTCTCTCTCTCTCTCACTCTCTTGCTTGTTTATTGTAGATAAGAATTATGAGGCTCTATTTGAGAAAAATTGAGAAGAATTTGAAAGTTGATTATATTTATAAGCAAATTGAAATTTGAAAGTGATCTTATATTTAGGAATAGAGTGAGTAATACATAAAATATGTTACGTTTTTATTTAGTTTCTTCAATTTAACTTTATAAAAAGTTGTCAATATCAACTAAATGACTATAGTATATATAACAACCAGTTAGCATTCAATTATCTTTTTAATACATTTAATTTCACAAATTTTTATTACTTTATTAATTTTTTTATTACATTATTACTCTATTAATGACTTCTATAAACACTATAAAACACTCGCCCCTCACCGGTGTTTTTTCCCCCACGTATCGGCTTTTTTCCGGCGAAACAACTCTACGGCGTTTTCAGCAATCGCCGTAAAAAAAGTGTGGAAAAGTATTTTTTCGGCGTTTCTTGAGACGCCGTAGAGAACCCTAAAACGCCGCAAAAGAGCTACAGAAATACATATAATATTCATGCATACCGGCGTTTTTACGCAACGCCGGTGTGCGAAATATTAAAATATTAGTCATACCGGCGTTTCTGTGAAATGCCGATATGCGATTATTTTAATTAAAAACATTCTGGCGTTCCTCGGAAACGCCGGTATGCCTAAATTAAAATAGTCCAATCAACTCGCACCTTAATGGCGTTTTCTAAAGCGCCGCTAAGCATATTAAAATATAATAAAACAAACCGGCGTTTTGGCAAAACACTGGTTTGTTTTATTATATTTTAATATGCTTAGCGGCGATTTCAGAAACGCCGGAAAGTGAATAACATTTATTAAAAAAATCGTCTCAATTTAAAATTAAATTGGGACGAAAATTTAATATTATATATGGATATATGAATAAAAAATATTAATAAATAGTAACAAAAAAAATTTATATGATACAATAAAAGACAATAACAAGTACAATAATTAAGAGTAACTAAATGAATGAAGAATGAAGGAAATAGAAAGTAGTGGGAAAAATAACAATGATATAAAAATAAACTGAAATGAAGCAAATATAAATAAAAACAGAGACCAAACCATAACCAGAGACCAAGGCAAAAACGAGGAAGAAGGAAGAAGTGGGAAGAAAGCAAAACGAATGGGTAAGGCAAAATGAGGGGGAGCACCGCTATTTATAGGAGATTTGGAGCACACCAGCGTTTATCAGGAGAACACCGGTAAGTAATATTAAATAATGCATACCGGCGTTACCCGAAAACGTCGGTATGTTATTTTATTATTTTATACATATCGGCGTTTCGTCAAAATGCCGATATGCATATTAAATATTATTTAATGCATACCGGTGTTCGGTAAAAACGCCGGTAAGCCTAAAAATCTTACGAAAAACTTTCTGGACAGTGTTGCCTTTGGTAAACGCGTAAAGGTTAGGGGCATTGGCTATAAATATGCGTATGTAGAATATGTGAGACGCCATAATCTTTCTCAAACCTCTCCCTTCTTCTTTCATATTTCTGTCGTTTTGTTGTGAAACACCAATATCAATAATGGTGAATAAATCGTGGATCTCTTTACCCAGATCGTCACCGTAATACATGGCGGGGTTGAATCAGTTTTTGGAGTTTGCTTTCTTGCGTGGTAGTGATGTTCGGGGTAAGATACGGTGTCCGTGTGAAAAGTGTAAGTTTGACAAATGGAAGACTCGAGAGGAGGTATTTGCGCATTGTATGGATAAGCAGTTTCCCAGATATTACCTCAATTGGGCGTTTCATGGAGAGGGTGAATTACAATACAACGCCGGTGATCTAGAAGTCAGTTCGAGTTCTCACATTAGAATGCAAGTCGAAAGCAGTAACGATGACGCCGACGGCGGCGGCCATGCAAATAATCCGGGTAACAACACTGTGATGGAAGCATTTGGGCAGCATGAAGCAGGAGACGGAGGGGATGTAGTGGTCGATGGACCAGTCGCGGAGTACTTACGCACTGAGGTGGCTAGAGATTTCTTTGAGCTCATGACGGAAGGTGACAAACCGCTGTACCCAGGTATAAATGAATTAACTATTCTAACTGTTTAAGCGACTTATTATAATATGCGATGAAATACATATATTATTATGTACGTGGGATGACAATATATATGCATGTGTTTGGGCAGGGAATGAAAGATACTCTAAACTGTCATTTCTGACCAAACTGTATAGTATAAAGTGTAAATGTGGCGCCTCCGATGCGACTATGTCAGATGTGATTGAGCTGCTGTCAGACGCTTTCTACAACATTGGAGCCGAGCTACCGTCATCATTCTACGAAGCGAAGAAAACAATCACAAAAATGGGGTTAGGGTACATTAAAATTGATGTCTGCCTGTATGATTGTATGTTGTTTTGGGACCCTGACGCTGCGTTAGATAAATGCAGACGATGTGGCACTGACCAATACAAGGTGGAGGGTGAGGGGCATAATAAGAAGAAGAGACGATGAGCCATTAAGAGCATGAGATATTTTCTGCTCCGTCCAAGGCTTCAGAGACTATTCATGTCCCCGAAGATGGCTGAGCAAATGCGGTGGCACGCGACAGAAGCTAACCCAGACGGCAAGATGAGGCATCCTCGAGATGGTGATGCGTGGAAAGCTTTTGACGGCGAATTCCCCGATTTTGCCTCAGACCCAAGAAATGTCAGGCTAGGTCTCGCTTCTGATGGTTTTAACTCATTCGGCTCCTTCAACCAACATTACAGCGTATGGCCAGTTGTGTTAATACCATACAACCTCCCCCCGTGGTTGTGCATAAAGTCGACCTCGTTTATTCTATCGACAATTGTTCCAGGGCCGACATCTCCTGGAAACGATATCGATGTGTACCTTCAGTCGCTGATACAGGAACTCAACGAGTTATGGAGCGATGAGGTCAAGATGTTTGATGCCGAATCTAATACGTTGTTCAGACTGCGTGCCGCTGTGATGTGGACTGTGAGCGATTTCCCCGGACTCGGCATGTTATCCGGCTGGAATACTTATACAGCGATGGCATGTCCGTTCTACAACTTCGACCAGAAGCCCCGTAGACTGCCGCACAGCAGGAAGTCATGTTTCATGGGTCATCGACGGTTCCTTCCACCCGATCATCAGTTCAGGCGGCAGAAGAGCAAATTCGACGGTACACGAGAACGCAGAGATCCCCCTCGACGGGTGTCTGAGTTTGAGATCTTTGACCAGATCTGTGATGTGCAATGTGAATTTGGTAAGGACCCGCCGCCGCTGGATGAAGAGGCCCCTAGCACAAGCCGCGGTGGTAGACAGACTCAGCGGAGGCTGCCGCCGTGGCCCGTAGAACTGGTCCAGCATCTCAATGGAAAAAGAGAAGCATATTTTTTGTCTGCCGTACTGGAAGCACAACTTAATGTGCCACTGTTTGGACGTCATGCACATTGAAAAGAACGTCGGGGAGAATGTCTTATACACCATTTTGAATGAGTCAGGAAAGTCAAAGGATCATCTTGGAGCAAGGAAAGATCTAAAGGCCATGGGAATACGTCAAGACGCCTGGCCTGACGTGACCCCAGTTCGATTTGCTTTGACAAAAAAGAACAAGGAAGTGTTTCTGACCACGCTAAAGGGTATCAAGGTTCCTGACGGATATTCAAGTAATATCTCGCGGTGTGTTGACCTATCTTCTAGAGAGCCAAAGATTTCTGGGTTGAAAAGTCATGACTATCACGTTATGCTCCAGCAGTTCCTTCCTTTAGCTATAAAATACACCCTTCCCGAAGATGTTTCTATGGTTTTGGCCGAACTCAGTTTTATACTTAGGCAGTTGTGCACAAAGGTGTTGGATAGGCAAGAGCTCGACGACCTACAGACCAGAGCTATTATGATGCTATGTCACATGGAGATGATATTTCCTCCATCATTTTTCACCTCACAGGTCCATCTCATTGTCCACCTTGTTGAAGAAGCAAAGATGGGTGTGCCGGTGCAATACCGTTGGATGTATCCCATAGAAAGGTACTTGGGGAAAATGAAGTCATTCGTTAGGAACAGAGCCGCGTCAGAGGGTTGCATTGCTGAGTGTTACATGGGGGACGAGGTAGTTGCATTTGTTGAAAGATATTATGGTCAGAACATTCGTAATGAGCGTATACCCCGAGTTGACGATAACTCGAACAATGTCAATCTCATCTCTGACACGTTGTTTCCCTTCATTAGAAAGCCAATAGGAGCAGTGCAATTCCACCAGCTGAGTCCCGCCGAGATGTTGCAAGCACACAGACATGTCCTTACACGCTGCACTGTCGTGGACTCCTATCGCGAGTAGGTGGCGCACAGGTTCAATAAAAGTTTATATATATACTATATTATTGTTCTTTAAAATATATTTTTAATTATACATTGTCTTTTTCAGGGATTACCTGAGATATGTCAAGTGGGAAAATCGACGACGATTGGGGATCACTGCAGTTGTGATTGATATCATGGTCCACCGGGGCTTTGCTGATTGGTTCACGAGAAGAATACGCAACGAACCAAATCCGCCACCATCACTGGTGAATCTAGTGCATAGGCCTTTTGAATATGCGCAGAGATACTCTGCCTACAATGTTAACGACTTTCACTTCCGCACTGTTGCACGCGATGACTCTCGTCTAACGCAAAACTCGGTTGTGTTTGGTTCATTTGGAACAAGAAGTTATGCTAATAGAGACGATGCGCAAGCGCGTTTAGGGGAGGTTCAATATCATGGGAAACTTGTTGATATACTTGTGCTCAACTACAACGGTGCATTTCCCGTTCCGCTATTCAAGTGCGATTGGGCAGACACTAGGGGAAAAAGAGGCAAGAAAGTTGACGCTCTCGGTATCAACGGTGAATTTCTCGAGACTCTTCCACACACAGGGGCATAACCTGACGACGAGCCATACATCGTTGCTGGCGAAGCGCAGCAGGTTTATTATGTTCCCGATCCTAAAAACAAAGATTGACACATGGTGATTCAGGTGAAACCTCGCGATGTGTACGATATGGGGGACGAGGATTTAGACGCGACAACTGAAACTGCTCAACTGGTTGCTCCTAATAATTTCGACTACCTGATGCCGGAAGGGGATGAACCAGTACCTTCTGTTAGAGACCGTGAAGATGGTGATGAATGAAACGATTGTTTTATTTTTTTTGGTAAGGAATGAAACGAATGTTGTATAATATATAAATAAATAATCGTAGTTTCTATCGTATTACTTGATTTAATTCAATTTTCTTATATGCTCGCGCATCAGTCTCTCCTCATCTGACCTCAGGCGAGCTTGATGCTCGCGCTCCAGCCTCTCCTCTTCTGCCTTCAGCCGGGCTTCACGCTCTTCAAGCTCTAGCTCGCGCGCCCTGATCCTCTCCTCTTGCTGCCGGGATTGTTGAGTCCCCCAAGATGATGTAGCTGAGTAAGTCTGGGTCCTGCGGCTTCCGGAAGAAGGGAAGAGCTGAGTGGGTCTGGCTCCAAAGCCAAGACTTGGAACACGTCCGGCACGATCCTGAGTCCCAATCAGTGCGCGGATAGCAATGACCTCGGCAAAGGGGCTCGGGTCAAGCTCTCCCGCTCTTGAGACTCGGGGGTACCCCTGGCCTCCACATCCGCCTGTGCCTTCGCAAATTTCTTGATCTGCTCGGCAGCCTTTTGAGATACAGGTCTCCCATCCCTGCGGCTGCGAGCCTGAACGATGAAGTCGCGGTAGACGCCCTTCGTGACGCCCTTCGCCTTGGCCTCCTGCAACTGAAATATTTGAAACGTCAAACAATGATCGGTATAATACAGTTAATAATTACACATCAAAGAGTAGTAGATATTAAATTACCATCTCGTCATAGCCGACGATCATGGGTCTGCTCCCAGTCGTGTGAGCAACCTGTTGCTGTGCCCGCGCCTTCTTGCCCGCTCTGACCTCGCTTGACCCAGGTTGGACATCCTTCAGCCGATGTACCGCCTCCACTGTTCAGGGTCGACTCCGTCGGGCACCATCTCCTCCACCTCCTGCCTAGACCTGGCCCCCTGCTGGACCCTGTCTTTGTACAACTTGAGTCTCTCATCCTTCCATGAATCCCCGATCAACGATATCGTGAATTTCTTTAGCTTCAGGCTATCGGGGATCCACCACTTCCTCTGCAATAGAAAATTTTGAAAATTAATAACGGTAACACTAAATAAATATATTATTTCACGTAATTATAAAATTTTGAAATTCAAATTACCTTCATAATGTCCCAGGCCTCATCTTTCCGCGTCCTCGGCACTTTCCTCCAGTCGATCGGGAAGCGCCAGAAGTCCCTGTCGAGCAGGCAGCAATAGCGGTGAAATAAGACACCGGCATCCTTGGTTGGTTGCCCAGTCTCCTCGAAATATGACAGCTCAACCCTCTGGTTCGCCGGAAGCGAATGCACGTGCTTCTTGTCCAGCCTCTTGGTGGTGACAACGCCATTGATATCTGTAAAGAAAAAACACATTTCAAATAATTGATCTAAATATATTACATGCATTAAATCAATATATCAAATTAATTACCTCTGACGTTCACCACAAATCCACTCCCAGAAGTGGACCTCCTCCCTCTCTTGAGAGCAATAAGAACCTGCGGCATAGGGATATCCTCCTTGCCGCCGCCGCCACCACCGTTGTCGTAGTGGTCGTCGCTGGAGCTCGAGCTCTCCTCCCTCTCCTCCTCATTCAAAACCCAATCCATGTCGTCGTAGTCGATGTCGACGTCCCTCCCCAACTCTCTCCAGAGGTCGTCCTGCGAGACTCCTGGGTCCCCACCCAAGCCGAAAGGAGACCACAGTATGGTATGAAGAGGGGGGCTGACATACTGCAACACCTCCGGAGGATTAGGCTGCTGCTCTATCTCTAACCGCCGAGCTTCTATACGCCTGACATCTTCTTCGTCGCGCCGTCGCTGCTGCTCTGCCTCGTTTAAGTAATCTTTACTGGCACGTCGAGACATATATACTGAAGAAGGACTATATATATAACTGAACTGGCAGAGAGAATTTCGGTGGAACCCTCCTCTCGCTTTTCAGAAACGTCAAAATGAATTCCGTCGGAGGTATAGTTGAGGAAATCATGATGAAGTACGGGCTGAAGAAGGTCAACCATCCTCCCATTGTGATTGCAAAGCCAATTCCTTCATCCTCTGGGCAAACATCTGAAACTCCTGCTTCTGAGCAAACATCTGCCCCTCCTCCTCCATCTGAGCCAGCAGTTAAATTCAGTGAATCAAGAAAGAAGGCAGTTGCTAGAAAGCATGCCAACAAGGGTGCTACCTCCACTGAGTCTGCTGAGAGTGAGGAAGAGACTCCATCTGTCCAAGCTGAGCAAGAGATCCCATCTGTACAAGTCATTCCAATTCTGAAGGAAGTCAAGTTGGAGATAGAGGACATGACTCCTGAAGAATTCGAAAGATATGGGTACACGGACAGAATTTCTTTTGGTCAGATGGCTTGCCTGGATGCTGAGAGAGCAAGAGCCAAATCTACTCAGCCTATGAGCAAGGGCAAAGGAAAGGGGAAACGCAAGGGGAAGAGGAAAGCCCAGGAAGTTGAGGAGGACCCCAACTACCCTGTATGGAATGTAAAGATCAGGGCTGTACACTACCCCAATGGCGAGGTCACTCCCTTTTCAGATTCAACAGGGTTCCCAGGGTATGAGGAAGTTGAAAACATGAAGAGAGCCTTTGAGGAATCTGTTGAGTCCAAAAGACTCAGAAGGGAGAGGGAGGAGGAAGAGCTTCAGAGAATAATTGCCCAGATCAATCAGAAGGAAAAGGAAGAGCACTTAGCCAAGCTCCAGAAAGAGAATGAGGATAGGCAGAGAGAGAGGGAGAAGAAAAAGAGACATAACCTGTAGACCGCACTCTACCCCACACACTTTTACATTAGACATTTTTCTCTTCTCATACTTTTCATGCATAGCTCATTTTTGCAATATTCATTGATTATTTGTAAATGTTATCTGTTATTATAATTCTGACTTGTAATCTTTTGATTTATTAATGATAAATTATCTAAATTGTTTGTACTTTATCTATTTATTACTTTCAGCTCTTTCATACGAATTTAATTAGATAACTTAGTTTGTCATCATCAAAAAGGGGGAGAATGTTAGAATCTTAAGTTTTGATGAAGACTAAAATATGAAAGAACAAGCCAAACACTTAGAAAATACTAGGTTAATATAGAACCCCAAACTAGAGTGCTTCCGGATGTGGATTTACTTCCGGATGGACTAAAACTAGCGCTCGCGGATGAACGTCTCATCCCCCAGCGACAGCAAGTATATCACCAAGTCATAACTCAGTCTAAGAGCATTAGAGTATAAAATCCTTGAGACTAAGTTAGGAAGCTTCCAGATGTAGATTTGCTTCCGATTGTATTAAGACTAGCGCTGGCTGTGAGTATGGATAACACTGAGCACCAGTGAGCATAACCCAACGTCCAGTGGATTTACTTCTGAATGCCTAGTGACTAGCGCTGGCTGTTGGTATAGATAACACTGAGCGTCAGTGAGGAAAATATGAACAAAAACTAACGTCCAGTGAAAGTGCTTCCGGATGTGGAATTGCTTCCGGATGAAAAAGAACTCCCTTAGACTAAGTGAACTCCCACTGCATGTGAGTATGAGCCTTTACTATTAAGACTAACGTTCAAATGCAGTACACTGAGTAAAGTTGCTTCCGGATGTGGACTTGCTTCCGCAAGCAATCAGAATGTCAGAACGTTCAGAGCAATGCAGTGTCAGAATGCTTTTGACAGAGCAGAGGTGTCAGAACTACTTTTCAGAGATAAAGCAAGTCAACCCTGCTAAGCATTAATGGAGCATTAATTGGGCAAACGGTAACTTGGGATAAACGGTCATATTCAAACGGCTAACCCACCTACCAAGAGTGAGAATACTTGAAGGCTATATAAACAAGCTCACCTTCATTTATGAAGACAACTAATATCTTTGACATCTTGAAGAAAGCTAGAGAGAGAAATCGAGAAATCCTTCAAGCATTCAAAGCTGCCCAGAAAAGAGAAAGAGCATTTAACTCATTGAGTGATCTTTTCATCTACTTATCTTGTACTCTTTGTAGTTAAGTCTCTTCTTGTATTAAGAGCATTCATTGTACTTAAGTGTGTATCATTATCTGTTCTTAAAGAGAACTAAGTTAGAAAATCCTTTATTTGTAAAGGTTGAACCCTTGCTGGTTGTAAGGGGGAGCTAGTTAGAAAGGTTGCAAGTGAGCCTTCTGTAAAACTTGTGGTTGTAAGGTTGCAAGTGATCCCGCTTAAAACTTGCGGTTGTAAAGGTTCCAGGTGCACCCGTTGTAAAACCTGGGGATAGTGGAACTCGGCCTGGGTGGTTGAGAACTGGACGTAGGTCAGGAAGACCGAACCAGTATAAACTCTTGTGTTGATTTTGTTTGAGTTTTTATTTTGATGCACAATTCACCCCCCTCTTGTGCATCCATTACTTTCAATAACAAAATATTATTACAAATTAATTTAAGGTAAAAATATATTTTTAAAATTGAAAATGTTTTAAATTAAAAATTATATAATTATACTATTTTCAGATAAAAATAATATTAAAATATAAATATAATTAAAATAAAAAGAAATTTTTATAATATGTAAATAAAAATATAAACTTATTTGTGAGGGCATAATGATTTCTTCTTCAAACTAACAAAATCAATTAAGGTATCACTATCCCCTCCCACAAACCATACATGTACTGGTCGCATTATCTTTTGGTATGATGTGCCACTTAGTGTCATTGTACATTAAAGTTCATTTGCATTAAATAGTGTGTCCGTTAATTATTAGTTCTTATAAATTTTGCAAAAAAAAAAGAGAGAGACATAAATAGCAAAGAAACTGTCCAAAATTAAATTAATAGCTTATCTTCTAATACTTCCATACGGATAAAATATTATTGTATTAAATCTGAGGCATTTTCATTTTGAAAAGAAATAATGTGTGTGTGTGTGTAAAGGTATCCAAGACAAACATGTCAATTTTAATTTCAATGTCACATTTTTTTATTAGAAGAAATATGCTTATATGTATTAACTATTAAGAACTAAGTCTACCTGTTTTGTTATGTAAGTTCTTAATTATATGTTGCATTGCATATAACACATGTTTTTATGTTTATTTGACCTTTCAAATCAAATCAACTACATTCCAAACTATATTGCATAAAATAAATGAAAACTTAAATCTTAGAAAAACATAAATATAAAGAAAAAAGAAAGTGAAAAATGGGACTTCCCATTGAAGACCTCAAGCTCAAGCCAATGTAAATCATCCCTACGAAGTAGTGGATGTCTTTATTTAGTCATGGATCAGGAAGAAAGTGGAGGAGAGAAGATGAAGAGTGGAAGGGGAAAAAATGAGAGAATGATGTTAGGATTTGATATTAATGGGATCCCAAATATGAAATAGATAGTAATGGGATCCCAAATATGAAATAAGGACCTTATTTTCGATCTAATATATAAGCAAGAAATTGGGGTGCATGAAGGAAAATGGGTTTTGGGCCGAAAAAGTTCGGAAAACGCGTGTGGTGTGAGTCTTGCAGAAGCGGCTTCGTCGAGGTGAAGCTATGGCTTGCTGCATTCCGTTGTTTATTAATGGGAAAAACTTACATCAAGTTCCTTTTTTCAGGTTCTCAAGTTCTTTTAATATAGGAGTACACGTGTCCTTTTATAACAACCATCCATTCAATCTAAGGGCTAGTAATTGAAGAAATGGAGAACCTGGATGGAGGAATTTGACCTAAGTAAGGTCCTTTATTAATTCGTCGTGGCTTGGCCAAGTACGATCCACATGATGCTTCTCCACTAGTTTTCTTTATTTCACATCTTGTGCTCCTCTAAATCGGTTCTAGTGACCCTACACGTATTAATAACATTATTTAACAATTTTCTACTTATTTAAATATGCCAACTGCAACTTATTCCACTTGAGCAGAGCAGCTTCAACAAGAACAAAAAAGAGATATGTGAAATCAACCAATATAAGCACATCGTAATCAGCAGATAATCCTGCATCTGATTGTTCATTGAGCGCGGAGGAGAAAATGTAGAAAAAAAAACAAGAAATGAATAGGAAGCAATCAAGTTTCTTAGTGAGTATGGTGATCTGGAACTGGTGGTTAGAGATAGAATCCAACCAGGGATATGAGTTTATCTTGATAGCCCATGATCAAAGAGTAGTTAGGTATGAGAAAGTTCAAATGATAACGACATTAATTGAAGGATTCACTCCAGGGGCGTACCAAAACTGCTACACTAGTAGCACAATACCCGTTGTTAGACAATTCACACAGGGTTACCCCTTTCCTTCCCTCCACTCAAAGAATAATTAATAATATTTAAAATATAAGTTTTGCTAATTAAATTAAACAAGTTCCTAAGTTAACTTCAAGTGTTCGGTCTAATTGTTTAATTAAGCATAAAAGACCAATATTGCATTTCAAACCATGTAATTAATTAGCCTCAAATAAACATAATAGAAAAGGGTATCTGTCTTGAAAATTAATTAGTTCGGTCTAGGAAATTTTTATATCTGTCTTGAAAATAAATGACACTCATATATTTGTATTTTAAAAATAGAAAAGGGTAATAAAGTCGTTTTTTGACCCTCAAAATTTTATTTTGTTTTTCAACAGAGGTCTAGTGATGCTTCAGAATTTATGAGGTTGTTTGACTTTAAATTATTACATATATAGATGTCTATGAAAATTATCGCAGTAGTGCCAAACACATACACATGTACTATTTCATTTAGTTTTTCTTTAAGACACTAACAAGCAATTCACACAAATCAAGATATGGTTGTCAGATCATAAAATGTAGGTAAATAATTGACCAATGTTCCTAACTTCATCACCACTATAAGTGATATGATTAAATATTTTCATCAATGAACCTCCATTAATGTCAGTGATAATATGGAGAAAACACCTTATATTTAGGAGTAAAATGGTTTTTAGTTTGTGCTTTGTATATCTACCATTAAATTTAATCTTAATGGTCGAGATCTTAATATGATTGGAAAATATTATTTTATATTTTTCATGATGTAATTGTATGCATATTTCAAATTGTAATAGATATTGAGCCTTGAAAGAAAATCCAAGTGTAGAAACATTAAGTGGAGTGAAAGAAGAGAGCCTATGCACTCTAATGAATGAGAGAGTAACATTAGAAAAAGATGAGGAGAGAATAGAATCAACTATGGCCGCGAATAGTAAAAATGTATGTAGTATTAGATAATTAGACGACTCACGACGTATAATGTTCATCCCTCCAAAAGGACGAAAACAATTCAATTTTTGCTAGTTGGAAAGATGTATTTGTGACACCGTCATTATGGTTGGTAGTTACAAGCGTTTCATTTTCAATTTTGTCATTATCATTCTGAAAAGGCTGAGGACTTCTTTATCTCCTTAAAATTATTCTAAATAAAATAAAAGAGTGGGTCAACTGATCCAATTGGCTTGACAGCAATGTTTTTTTGTCCGGAACTGATCATGAGAGCAAAGTTGATGAGTAAACGTTTTCTTACCGCCGTTAGGCTAAAAAAGGATCATAGTTGAAAAGAAGTACTATTAATATTTAATCAGGTTAAAATTAGGGTTAAAGTGCAAAAATGAAAATGTAATTATCATTAAAGTGCAAAAATGACCATATTAGAAAATGTAGCAAAACTGTCCATCAAATTTTGAAATTGGGGCAAAAAATGTCTATCTCAATTAATTTTATTGACTTTTACTCATCATCCTCTGTCACATCCTCATCACATAAAGACAAATAAATATATAAGTCTGCCACATATTTTAGTGAGAGATGAATGGACAGAAGATTATACTTAAAAAAGTTAAAAAAAACTAACCGTGCTAGGCATTTTTGTTCCAGTTTTGAAATTGAATAGACAGTTTTTGCTCCAAAATTTTTTATATGATCATTTTTGCACCTTCTTCGTAACAATTAGATGACCATTTTTGCACTCTTTTAAAGAGGAAGTGGAGGATTGAAGGAAGGAGAAAATGACGAGGTCTTGTAAGGTATTATGATGAGGTGGCAATATATGTATTATGTGACAAATTCTTGGATTTATATGATTTTTATATGGTAAAGGGTTAATATGCAAAGCCGCCTTCAAAGTATACCAAAATATGCAAATTTCACCCTGACATATTTTTAGTTGCAATTTTATCCTGTAAGTAAAAATCTTGTGCAATTTAACCTTCCGTTAGGCAAGAAGTTTAACACCACCTATTTTGATACACGTGGCAAATAAGCTACCACTCTGGAGCTTACGTGGATGCCACGTAATAAAAAGAAAATCACACCTCACCACCCCCACCCCCACCTCCCCAAACAGATCTGTAACCGCCGCCCCGCCGCTGCCGCCCCGCCCACTTTCCCTCCACCCTCTCTTCCTTCCATTTCCCTTCACCCACAGCTCATCATCACTCTCACTCTCTCTTTCTCTCAACCTCTCTCCTCCTCTTCACCTTCCCCTCCACCACTCAAAGGTAGTAAGTACTCTCGTCCCTTAAGTAAGTGGTTGGAGGTTCGATCCCTAACTCTTGCAAATGGAGCAAATTCACAGGTCAGTTGTCTACCCCCTATATGGGACTTCAAAACAGTAAGAGATTAGTCTCACTTGACACGCTGGTGGGGATACCCTTAGGTAACAAAAAAAAAATGAATTAAAAGATTGAAACAAAGCCTTTTATTAGAAATGAAAGAAAGAAGTCAAGGAATTGGTCCTCGCAGCTTAGCATTAAATGAATCAAATGACTAAAGGCCCAAACAAAACGGAAGACAGCATTTGGGCATATGGTGTTTGAACTAAACAACTTGGGCTATCTTAGACACACAAGCTAAAAAAAGAAAAGAGGAGAGGGTGGACAATGGAGCACGTGAGAGCAAGAGGAATTGAAATGGAATTAAAAAGAAGGGAGGAAGCTGCGTGGAAGAGGAGGCAAGAATTGAGAAAGAAAGGGGCTGAAGACGCAAAACGGCTTTTGGGCGGTGGGGAACTCCGAAAACCTCACTTCTTCTCCTCCCTTTCCATTCCCATTTGGGACAATTGCAGTGTAATCCCCAGCAAGCAATTTTACTACCTGAAGGTCCCAAAGAATGCCTTAATTAACCACAGGTCCCAAGGGGCCTACAAGGCTACAACAGTAAAATAAGTCAACCAAAAGACTGTCTTATCCTCCATTAAAACATAAAAATTATAGGGAAATTTGCACTGTAGTCCCACATAAGCAATTATACAACTCAAAGGTCCCAAAACATTCCAAAATTATCATCAAGTCCCAAGGGACCTTGCTGCAAAATTCTCCACTTATCCATTGACATTTATGCCCCTTTCTTTCTAATGAAATAAGTTGTCCTAACTTCACCACTCACCATCTCACCCCTACAGACCATCACAATCGACTTAACTTCACCCCACCACCATCTTCTCCATTCATCGGCGCCGAAACACTCCATCTTCAAAGACGTCAATAGATGTCAATTCAGGTGACTTCCCTCTTATTATTTCTACCTTCCATTTCTCTGATTGGAGTTATTTTGAGTGAGGTCCAATTTGGGTATATGGGATTTCAAAAATTCTAGATCGGTTAAGGAAAGTCTGAGCTTCAATTTATAGCTTTACTGAAGAGATTTTTTGAATAGAAATTGTTTTTGTTATGTTTCTCGTAGGATTAATTTTGGGTCATTGTCGATCGATGTTGCTCTTCAATTCTTGGAAACAAAATGGAATTAGTTAGTGTTTGAATATTGTAAGAAGCACATTAGAATTTGTTTTCATAGCTGCATGTGTGATTTATTGCCAAAAATGTAAACTTTCGGGAACAAAGAGATACCCATGGAGGCCTGTTGGATTGTCTATATGTTATAAGTGCATTGCAAATCAATTGAACATGTCATCCATTATGTTATTATTTAAATATTGATATTGATTGAAGAAGTTGGTGCAAGAAGAGAATCACAGGGAGGAAAATTATATTTAAGGATTACTAGAAGGCAAGAGATGATAACTCTTGTATGTTTCTTTGTGCTTTGTTTTCCTACCGTAGAATTCTTGAATTGGATTTGTAATTTCTTGGGATAACTCCAATATGAGGGAAATAAATGATATAGGTGTAAAATGACGTTTACTATTAGTTACAGACATAATGAATTGGATTTCATGCGTGGTTGAATATTTAATGGGGAATTTTGAATGCAGATCATAGTGCTCTGCTATGTAGCAACAAGGTGAATGTTTAAGTACATTCCATTTCCCTTTTCTTCTTACCAACAAGGTGAATTTTGAGTGTTTAAACATTTCATTTGTTCCAGAGTCTAGTTATGCTCATGTTGCCCACAAAAGAATTCAATGGCTAATTAAGTGGGCACATTGAATTGCTGATCTATTTGGTGCCTAATTTCATGATTTTGTGCTACAAGTTTATGCCTCTTTGATGTCCATTTTGGTGTTGAAACTGACTACGTCATTTATTCTGCATTTTGCAGCTTTAAGTGCATTTACTCACTTTGATGCTCACTTGGGCTAAAATCTGATTGGAGCTACTTTGCTGTTGTTTTGTGCAGCAAATATTTTATGGTGATGTGAACAGAATGCAATTCTAAGTGTACTTCAATCTGTCTTTGTGTTCAAATCCTTACGAAAAATGGTGAATAATGTGCTTTTCATGTAAAATTAGATCTGTTGGTGCCATATTGGTGCGACTTGGTGCTGCTATACACTAATGAAATAAATCTTTTTGAATATTGTAGTTCTCCAATCAGATTTTGCTCCCAATCTAAACAATTATGCATATATGCAATTGTAATAGGTGACATGGTTTTTAACCATGTCACTTTTGTATGGGTGCTCTCTGCATGCAGTCATGTAGACCTGGTTGACCAGAGAAGGAAGCTCTTAGCCGCTATGGAAAAATGTTATGGTGTTGCTCCAACATTGTGGACATTATTGAAGAGAGGAAGATAGGGATTGAGCATTATTGAAGCATTTGGAGATCGACATTCACCTACTAGGAACCAAAGAGAGGAAGATAGCATTGTGGACATTAGTTTAGGGTCATAAAAGATTTGAAATGTAATACTCCATGTTTTATATATTAGAATGTATCTAAAAGTGACATATTTGGTGAGACATGCCCAATTGCTATTAAAAAGTTGGGAACATGTTAATAAAGATCTTTCAAGTTGTTATTAGTTACATTTCTATTTGTCACTTGCTGAAACATTTATTTCGAAAAATAACTCCACATTTTTTCCATGCCCAGCTGCTATCAACAACTGGGGCATTTGTTAATGAAGGCTTTTAGTGTTGTTACTACTTGCATTTTCACTTGTCACTGGAGTAAAATTAACTCTACATTATTTTTCATGCTCAGTTGCTATTAACAATTGGGGAACTTGTTAATGAAGACATGTTAAGTTGTTATTACTTACATTCCTACTTGTCACTAGTGAAAAAATAGCTCCACTTTTTTTCATGCCCAGCTACTATTAACAATTGGGGCATTAATGTTGTTACTACTTACATTTTCACTTGTCACTGTCACTGGAGAAAAATTAACTCCACATTATTTTTCATGCTCAGTTGCTGTTAACAACTGAGGAACTTGTTAATGAAGGTTTTTTAAGTTGTTATTACTTACATTACCACTTGTCACTGGAGAAAAAATAACTCCACATTATTTTCATACTCAGTTGCTATTTACAATTGGGAAACTTATTAATGAAGACCTTTAATGTTGTCACTAGTCACATTCTCACTTGTTACTCACGAAAAATTAACTCCACATTTGAATCATGGTCAGTTGCTATTAACAATTTGGGCACTTGTTAATCGAGGCCTTTGATGTTGTTACTGATTATATTCCCACTTGTCAATGATCAATTATGACCTGATAATGAATAACACATTCGACCTGATAATGGATAACACATTCATTTTATTGACTAATTAATCATGTCAACAAATAGTTTCAAAAGCAAATGTAATGTTATCAGAATACATCCATATCATTACGTAATTCTACCAGTACAAAATCAAAACACATCATATAATATTATGAACTAGCTAAAAGAATGATAATTATCTCTCATAGTCACTACAAGAAACTAGTTCAGATTAATCCACCCTCACTATTTTTGTAATAGTATCCTTAGAAGTGGTCAATGCAGCTTTCTAGAAGCCATTTACAAACAAAACAGACCTAAATACTTATAATGTACTAATGTAATTTTCTTCCTTTAATACATACTAAATAGACCAAGAACCATAAACAGTCTCTTTTCTTCCTTTAATACATACTAAATAGAAACTCCCAAAACCACACACACACACGCTTATTTATAACAAAATTGTTATTTTCTTAACATAATGAGCACATATTACAAAATCCACCATGACATATCACCTCACAAGAGCGCCAAATTACACAATCAACCAAAATCAATTAATTCTAAGTGGTCTTTCAAACAACTAGTGCAAAATCATTGGATGTCAACAAACTACAACAGCTTTTGAAAAACATAAGGACGCGCCCATGAAAAACATAATAAAAAATCTCTTTCTCAAGAAGCATTCTCAACCAATACTAGTAATATCCAAGAAACTATTAATTCAAGTGTCACCAAGTACTCCAGATATTTAAAGACTTTCATCAGAGCCATCAAATCCAAGATTCAAAGAGAGGCCAATTTAAATGATTAATAGGCTATATTTTAATCTAATTCATTTCTTTAACATGAAGAAGGCAGAACAAGTATTAAGGCCATAATTGAAGAGGCCTACTTCAAAGTCATTTTTTTGTGAGCAACTCAAAATTCATACGCTTTTAAAATTTCAAAAGGCACATTCCAAAACCAATTCCAAACTTTAGAAGCCTATGTGCAAACAAACTCCACAGTTTGAAAAGCCTAATTCAAAATCAAAAGAGAAATTATTCTTTGAATCAATTCTAAACATTATCCAGCCTTTCGAATTGTAGAAAATTGTACCCGAAGGAGGTCCGACCCAGCCCTAAGATGTGGACAGCGGCGACAGAAGGAATAGGGGAGCTAGGTTAGAAGAAGAGAAGATGATGTGATTTAGTATTTAGGAAGGAAAAGCCCAATGGTGGTGAAGGAGATTGAACAAAGAGTAGTGATGGCGATGGAGGCGATGATGATACCAGTGAATGAAGATGGAGAGTGACAATGGTGGTTGTGAAGATGAAGGTGCCGATGAATGAAGATGGAGATGTTGGTGGTGAAGTTTTTTTTCAGAACAAGTGGTGAAGTTAGGTAATTAATGTGTTTAGTAAGGGGGCAAATATGTCTTTGAATAAATGGAAAGTCTTGCATCAAAGTCCCTTGGGACTTGGTGATAATTTTGGAATCTTTTGGGACCTTGAAGTAGTATAATTGCTTCCTTGGGACCTGTGTGCAAATTCCCCAAAATTATATTGTGGACCCACATAAATTTTCTACTCCTCCTCCCTCCCACCATGCGTCTCTCTCTCCTCCCCGATGATTTCTCTTCCGCCCTTCTCTCTCCACCGATCTCGTCTCTCCTCTCCCATCATTCACGGCTCCGCCGCCGCACTATCACCATTCACCTCCCATGAACCTCTTTTATCCGAGAATACCTCAAAGTGTGGGGCAACAAAATCTGAAGCTTTTCTTTATTCATCTTCCTCTTTTTTTATTGGATGTATCAGGGGTTGATCTTCCTTATTTCTCCTCCTCTGCTTGCACCCATTTCAAAAGTCTGAAGCTATTGACAACAAAAACCATATTCATGTGTTTGTTTAGAGTTAGGCATGGTATGTAGCTTAAAGCTTCAAGCCAAAGAACAATGCTTTTCAGGTTGGTGGTGAGGTTGAGTAAGATTGAAGGTGAGGAAATGGGGTGGTGGGAGGATGAGAGAGAGAGACGAGGTCGGTGGACATAGAAGGGCGGAAGAGAAATCATGGGGAGGAGAGAGACGTGTGGTGGGAGGGAGGAGGAGTAGAAAATTTATGTGGGATCCACAATATAAATTTTATGTTTTAATGGAGGGTAAGACAGTCTTTTGGCTGGCTTATTTTACTGTTATGGGGCCCTTGGGACCTATGGTTAATTAAGGTATTCTTTGGGACCTTCAGGTAGTAAAATTGCTTGTTGGGGACTACACTGCAGTTGTCCCTTCCCATGTTCCTCGCAAATTCCTCTACACGCACCCATGATGCTCATAAATTAAAGCTTAGAGCTTCCAAGCTTCCTTATGGGAGGTAAGTAAAACACGCTCTTTGCTCATTAGAGATGATTTGGGAAGCTTGAACTCTCATGCTTGGTAGGGGAGTCTTATTATTTTCCCTTTCTCTTGTATTTATGATTTTCCTAGGTTTAGGATTATTATTTATATTCAGATTTAGACTATTATTTTTTTTTGTGTTTATTTGTGATTTTGGTTTGTGATGAGGGATTAGGATTTAACAATATGTATGGTCATACATATGTTCTTTATAATTCATTAAATATCTTTTTTTACTCATGGTATTGGTAGAAAGTTTGTTGAATTGAATTGTAATTGAATCTAATGTATTACAAATCACTAATCACACTCTAGGATAATTAATAATGTCTAATTGAATAGGTTCATGAGACTAGGTATTAGACTTGCCGGTTGGTGAGATTTGATACTTTATGAGACTCATGGGTTAACAATTTCTAGTTAGTTGGGTTCCACTAATTAGGTAATTAGACTCATGGGTTCATGATTTTTGGTAAATTAGTGAATTAGCTTCAAAATTGAATTCTCAAATATATTAATTGAGTTATGATAGTTATTCTCAATCATTCCTCATGAGCAATTTCATCTCATTTTACCAAATCTTCACGTTTTGCCAATTCTTATTTTGCCCTTTTGCATATCACACCTTTACTAATTTTCACTATTAATCCATGACAATTTTTTTATTTCAAACAAGTTTAGCATTTAGTTACTAGGTAATTAGTTGCGTTTCTCAGACTCTTCCAAGTAAACAACACCTCGGGGTTGGCTTCTACTAGCCCATTGGTTCTAAATTGTTCTTGAAGGACTAGACTCAAGACATCGCTACACCGACTGCTATTCATTGTCCTTTAATATGTGAGGGAAAATTGATCATTTTGTAAACTTTAAGGGCAAACTCGATAAAAAAAAACCTTCTAGGCAAAGTTGATCATTGCTTAAAACTTCCTGAGCAAATATAATCTTTAACCCTTTTTTCCAACCCACACTAAATACCTTTCCTTTTCTGCAAATTTCTTATCAGAAACTTTAAAATCCGAACATAAATATTTGATTTATAATGTTATTTTGTTGTAGAAGAATTGGAGTGATATGTTTTTTCGGCAAAAGATGCCTACATAGTTGCTAAAATGTGTTAAAAGTGCCTATACGTCAATATAAACTAACGTTGTTAACTCTTTTAGAGTTAGGAAAAATAAAAGGCATATATATGAAATTTGGCCCAAAATGCATCTAACCAATTTCACCATAGGGTCTTGCTCGAAATCATAATAAATGATATTTAGTCCATCCTCGAAATATTAACAAATAGAAATTATTACTTTTATCTTGGTCTCTTATTTTTTGATTTTTTGTTTGTATACAAATATCTACATGTATAAAAATATTGATTTTGCACACTGAGGGTTTAATTTGAATCCCACTATTTCCGTTTTCATCAATGATTTATTATTTTATTTATACCCGACCGTGAAGTTATTTTTCTCAAAATTAAAGTGCTCACATAGTTACCAAAACGATTCCCTCAGTACTTATGATGCAACCCATTTTAGTTGTAAGTTAAAAAACAATTTTGTAAAACAGATAAAAGAGAAACAAAGTATTGAAATTTTAGGCAAATTATGCATAACATTATTTGTTTGCATTTTCAAAGGCCTATATATGTGTCCGATGGTGAAGGAATATTCAAACATTAGATTACACAAAAAAAAATTGAGTTTCAAGTATTTTCCAATAAGTTTGAATCTTCATACTCTCCTCTAAATTTCTATAAGCTTCATTGATTATCATATACTTTGTTTGATTTGCAATCATTTGTCTAAGATTTAAATACTCTATTTCTTTCTAATTTGTTTTTGAAAATTGATTTTGAAATTAAAGTTCTGGAAAAAAAAATTTTGGGAACACCCAATTCACCCTCTCTTAATTGCACTTCCCCACCAAACTTTTTTTTTGCACTTATTTTTCTAAACTTTGAAAAACTTGTCATTAGTATATATTATCGACATGAGTATTTTTGAACCATTTTGGTAACTATGTGGACATTTTTTGATAAAAAAAACCTTCATGATGTTTGATACACATTGGAACAGACTACATGGACATTTTACACCTATAAAATATATGGATTTTTACACTAGGTTTCTAAGGTTTCTAGAAGTAGCTTTTGGCACAATGTCCCCTTTGGAAGGTGTTGTGAACTCAAATAAATGTCATATGAGCCAAGTAATAGCTTACCATTTGGATTCGTTAAGACAGTAAAACATTGAGTTTTTATTTATCAACAGCTTAACATATGGTTTATAAATTTCACTATTTCAGGGCGACATTTCTTTGAAAAGTACTTCCGAATACTTAAGGGTCTGTTTGGTTGTCATTGAAAAGTGGGTGGGAAAGTGAAAGTGGAGAAAGTGGGAGGTTTTTTGGTAATTTACATATATCCTGGGCCCACAAATTTTCTCTCTCCATCTCATACTTTTCATGGGACCCACAAACATTACTTTCTAATCATTACTTAATTTACCTCTACTTTCCATCTTCACCCTTTCACTTTCTAATTCCTCACTTTCTTTCCTACAACCAAACGCACCCTAAGGCCTGTTTGGTTCCAAGAATGCAAAGAAAGTGAGGTGTAAATAATTGAAAAGTTAAGGGGTAATATAGTCATTTACATATATCCCGGGCCCACAAGTTTTCTCTCTCCATCTCACACTATTGTGGGACGCACAAACTTTACTCTCTCATCATTACCCCTACTTTCCATCTCTTACCCTTTCCATTTCTAATTCTTTACATTCTTTCACACAACCAAATATACTCTAAGTGTTATTTTGAATAAAAAACATGAAAGCAATAATGTCCCATAAGGCTTTTAATAGCAGAAAGAGTTAGAGAAGTATATCTGGTAATACATGCTAAAGTGGCAGGCCACTTTGTCACAACCATTATTCAGTTTGCACTTCCTTTCCTCACGTGACATGGCACTAGTATTTATGGCCTGTTTGGGTAAGTTTGAACTGAAATCAGGACAGACAAACACTCCTAACTTTTGCAGAATAGCTTTTTCCTGTCAAAATCTAAGTTTAAGTTATGTCAAACAAACACCCACAATATTTTCAGAATAACTTTATAATTGAAACTGAGAAGGTGAGAGGAAAGAAAACAGGGAGTAATAAGGAAAACTGAGAAGAAAATACAATCTCCTATGTTGCTTGGATGAATGAGGGAAAACACAGAGGAAAGAAAACGTGTAAATGTCAGAGTGACAAAAATACCCTTTTTGTAAACACTTTTAGATGAAAATTATATGTTTTAATAAAGACAATTATTTTTCTTTGTACAGCAGATGATTAGCGAGGACTCAAAGAAAAGCAAACTTGTTTCAGGACATTTTTGTGCTTGTGTATATCTTTCATATAAACTGGATCTTATGTGTGGCTTTGAATTTCAACTTCTCAAAAAAAAAAAAAAACATTATACAGCACTTAACAAATGGAATTATCCCAAAATGCACACAAGTTAAAATAACCTTGTCCATCTTCCTTCAAAGGAATCACCGAATGCATACACACACAGATGCGAAGAAAATAGAAGCATGACCGAATAAAATAACTGTACAGCAAGAACTAATGCCATTTTCATTCATAATTAAAATTTCCAGCAACCAACAACATCAAATTATCAAAATCGTTTCTTGAAAACAATGGCCGAAAATCGCCTTATTGCAGCGTCGATTGACAATAATCAGAAATTAGGAACAAACCCAAGATCTAGCATAAGGTAAAAGAGAGACATTGGGGTTCAAAAATCAAACTTGATAGTCCAGAAAGAAAAAAGAAAAAGTGAGAAAGAGACCAGCAAGATAAAAAAAAGGGAATTATTTGTGAAGAAAGATAGAAAGAGCAGAAGAACTGCGTAGACGGAATGGAGAAATAAGAAGCTTGTGATGTGTATGGAGAGGAGGGAGGAGAAGAAAATGGAGCGTTTCAAGAGAGAGAATGAGCCAAGGATAGTGACAAGCGAGAATGAGTGAAGGGTAGAGAGTGGAAAAACAAATTTGTCCCAAAATCCCCCATTTTGGGAGGAAAATGGGGCATGGAGCCCACACTATTTTCCTTCCTCATTTTCTTTCCTCTCATCCAAGCAGGCCCTTAGGTTTGAGGCAGAAAACCTATGTTTTGTCAGAAGCTATTTTTTTTCAGCTTTTCGCGAAGCCATTCTCCATAATCTATTTTTTCACAGTAGCTTTTTCAACTTTTCCCCAGGGTGAATTTGTCACCTTCAGATGGGTTGACGGGCTAAGCAACTTGAGAAGGTAGAATTTTTGAAAAGGCGTAATCTATTTAGCAACAAGTGTTTGGGTCTGAGCACAGACCCGCCAGGCCCATAATCATATGTTTTCTCCTTTCACTTGTGTTTTGTTCAATCAAAAGGCTCAGGAGGGGTCATGGGCTTTGTTTGATTGAGTAAGGGAGAGGGGGGGGGGGGTATATCCTTTATTATTGAATATTTTTAAAAACTTTTTTACCCCCAGACACATACACACACATTTATATACACTAAAAATATGTATATCAGCTACTAAATGCATGTTAGCACTAGATCTTCCTATTGACAACCATGGCTACTTGGCTAGATACTAAATATAGGTACATCTCCTTCTCACGTTGTGAGTTGTGAGGAAGTACGGATGCTATCAAAATTTTTTATTAAAACTTTGCAAGTATACAATTTGTAAAATAGTAAAATCAAGGTCGATCACACAAAGACTCAGACAATTAATAACTAGGCATTAAATTTCCTACTTTCATTTAAGTTGAATAAAGACAAGAAAATTGATTTTATAAACTAGTGAAAAAAATTAATTATGATCTAAAAGAAACTACATTAACACTGGTGAAATTCACAAGTTATATTTTGGGAGTCATGAAGTTAAAAGTAAATGGATTTGCTAAGAATTAAAAAGATATTGAACCGAAATATTATTTAGGAATTGAAATAGGAAATATGAAATAATAAAAGAAATTATTTTAAAAGAAGTTTAATATTAATGAGATTATGTGATTGAGGTATTGTGATCATTTCCTACCTCTCTTTTGTGATATGATAATGCATATTTGAAGAGCAAAAAAGAAATAAAAAAGACAAAACATGATGTTATGCTGAAACTTTGGTGACCTAATTGATTAATCAATATAAAAAGGAAAGCAAGTGGCAAAAGACCAGAGATCAGAAGAGAGAGGCGAGAGAGGCTCGGCATAATTCTTTCTATTTTCTAAAGCCTAGAGAAACAAATACCCACCGAAGGCGGCGCCAGCTGGAGGTGGCCGCAGGGACGAACTACAAAAGCGCACACACATATATTCATTGTCATCAACGCACAAAGCTAGGAAGAGGATGGAAGCTTGAGGTGGCATCATTTTAGAATTATATAACACCAAATCATATATGAAACGCACACACTCACTGGAGAAGAGAGCAATAGAGGCGTTTCTATTTTGGATCTCCTTGTTTCTTTGTATGAATTTAGTTTTAATGTTTGTTGGGATTGATTTGAACGTTATGGGTAACTAATTTCTTTTACAACTTAGAGCAATATGCAATTGTTTGTGATTTAGATATTTTATTTCTCACTATTTAATTATGGTTAATTTGATCTCGTTTATTTAATGTTGTTATTGATTATTGTTTAGTGACTGATCACCATTAGACGTGCTTAGGGAATTGAGAATTAGACTAGGAAGAGGTAATTTTAAATAGACCATATAAAATAATGTAAATTATCTTTTTAATCTAATTTGCGAATAGGATTATAGATATACCTAGAAATCCTGCATAGTCACAATAGAGTGATACCGGTATAAATTAGACCGAGTAAATTAGTGCAAGACATTATATAATTAATCTAAATAATTAAGGATATAATTGGAGCGAAAGACATTTATAGACATTAATACTCTACATTAGCCTATTAAATTAATTCATAATTAATTTAGCTAAGAAGTATATAAGAGATTAGTGACTCTAGATTGTTCTTTTGACTCTATTTGTCTTCTTTAATCTCCACAAAAAGTTAGCTTGATTTTAAAATTAGGAACATAGATAGTATTTGAATTGCATTGTTATAAGTCGAAATTTTAAAACGTTGAATTTCTTTGTATATTATTGCTTTAATATTGAACGCACTTGGCTATTTTGTACTTAATTTCTTTGTACTTTAACTAGCTTTTGTTGATCAAAGATAAAAACTTGTCTATTGTTGGTCATACGATCCTAATTTCGTAGTTTGTTTTTTATAAGGAGAACCCTACGTTTCTCAAAGCTAGTGGCTCAATTTGTTCAAAATAATCCCCCATGAAATTAAGGAATGAGCTTGAGTAGTGGTTACTCTTTAACCCAGCCATCAGTTGAAAACTTACAACTTGGATCATTATTAAAAACTATATATATACTCACATTAAACGTGCTTATATATCGATTATGATGGGCACCGGTATAGTTATTGAAATTAATACTTCATCCCATCTACATAAAGGTATGGGGGTGAATGTGTGGCTGTCGCTTGTCAAACAAAAACAAGGTATGTGTGGGTGTCTATATATGGTATAGGGGGAGGCTACGGGGCACGAAGGTGGGGACTTCTACGAAGAGCGACATTAAGTCGCCAATAGTCAAGAAGTGATGGAGGCATTAAGGAGGCAAAAAACCATTGAATGGAGTGACTCCAATAAGGACTACACTCTACTTCGTACCCTATCGTCCTTATTCCCGCCTCTGCGTATTCCTCCGCCGTTGCTATCCACAAGGATGGCTTCTCTATTGCTGCCACTCTTGCCGTCATCTTTGTTGCTACGTACAGTGGTATCTGCACATATATATGTATGTACATACATACGTTGTTTGCTTTAGGAAACAGAACTTCTTGTTTACAAAAACAAAACAAATCACGTAGCTAGTTTGAAGGTTTAAAATTCAAGCTATACTCCTACTGAAATACGTACCTGACACTGCACATGGATGCCATATTGTGCATACTCCACGTGGAGAGATCTTGAGAATTGCCTCATATACCTTCACATGTGTAATAGATTCATAGTGTTCACGTTAACATTAGGTTTACGTGCCTAACTGCTGCCTACAATCTCTCTCACACAATTTGCTTGAAGCTACAATATTCAAACTAACAAAAGCACTAATATATAGTACTCTATATAATAACTAATCATTGATGGAATAAATAGTCAATTTATTAGGGAAACATAAAAGTCATATTGCTTATTGCATTAAGAAAGCTAAAGCTTTAATTTATTCTTTCTTTTGTCGCTCCCACATGCTCATAAATGATTGCTTTATTTGTATACATGTTACAAGTTTAATGGATAAATTAAAATAGTAACTGTTCTCAGTACCTTGCTTGAAAAGAGAAAAAAGGAAACTGTTGTTCTTAGTACTAAATTTAAACAAAACAGTAACTTGTTTGTACCCCTGAACTCTCTGGAAATTAAAGTAGAAACAGTTTCAAGTGGCTGTATATTTTAATTCCTATTTAGATGTATATGGAATGGTCTCAATTTTATAAGCTTTTTTTTTTTGATACAGCCGAAACTCTCAATTTTATAAGCTTTTACAAATACTTTTCTAAAAAAACTGAGTTAAAAAGACTGTTCATGAAGGAAAAAATAAAATAAAATAGAAATGGAAAAGAATATCCATTCAGTCTTAGCCGAGAAACTTCTCCGAATTCTATATTTAGTTATAGACAGATATATTTACACAGAATAAAAATGTACAAAAAAAGAAGATAAATGTAATGAAGAAGTTTACCTCTGCAATTATATCAATTATATTATTTTCTGTCTTCCTTTCTTTCTCAATGCAAGAATAAATGTCATTCAATTGAAAGGAACTTACGTGCTCCCAATTAAAGATTTAAAGGTGACATATATCTAATCGCAAACCTATATTATAAATGTGAATGATAAAAACGACAAATACTATTCCATGAGAAAAACCAATTTATAAAAAGACTGTTTGTGCCCATGTCTCTTATCTCTATACCCGTTCCCCCAATCATCAATCCATTATTACTAACGCTAGCTAGTGAGTTTCTCGCCAATTTGTTTTGAACTCATCAAAAATTGTTTTTTTACGTCTTCGTCATTTATATTTACTTTATTAAAATCTGAGTTTAATCCATTAATTTAGTAAATATATTTTCATTATTTTAGATATAATCTTGTTTAATTTGTGTTAGATAACTAAACATTATTGTTATATTAAAAATAAACAAAATAATTTAATTTTTGGAATGTTTTGTGAACGCCGTATAAAGTTTTAACCATAGAATATTTTTTTTGTTATATACATTTGAGTTCAAAGATCGAAATTTAAAGAACAATATATATAAATCCTTATGTACAGTTAAACAACTAATAATACTTACTTTTTTCATATATTTTTATATACTTACTTTTTCAAAACACACACACACACTAAACTATTAAATTTATATTCATGTAAGTACAATTTTGCGTAATTGTTGTGATTTAGCTGTATACAATGCTACCTCCGATCCTAAATATAAGACCTAATTGACTTTTTTTTTGAGAGGTTAAGGTTGCAAAATAGGCTATTAAATCATGACGTATTTGATATATTTTTAGATTATACAGTAGTTTATAAGTAAAATAAAGGGTAAAGGTGCAAAAATATGACTAAATTTTACCCTAAGTTGCATTTCTATGACTAAAGTTTCGCAAGGAGCAAAAATACCACCAAACTTGGGATCGAGGTGTAAAACAATGATTTCCGTCAACTATGACGGTGTTGACCGTTAGTCTTCGACTTGTAGGATGCTAAGTGTACAATAATGACCATGTGGCATGCTGAATAGACTTTTTATTGGTGTTATGTGGAATAAGGGGTAAATGTATTTAAAGTAAATGTACTTTGAGTGCAAATATGGGTCTGTTGTTAGAATACAATAATCATATTTTTTGCATTATTTTAAATACATTTACCCCTTATTCCACATAACACCAATAAAGAGTCTATTCAGCATGTCACATGGTCATTATTGCACACTCAACATCCTACAAGTCGAAAACTAATGGTCAACACCGTCATAGTTGACGGAAATCATAGTTTTGCAACTAGATCCCAAGTTTAGTGGTATTTTTGCTCCTTACGAAACTTTAGTCATAAAAATGCAACTTAGGGTAAAGTTTAGTCATATTTTTGCACCTTTGCCCTAAAATAAACTACTTTAAGGGAAAAAATTAGGTAAATCAATTTATAATTAACTTATTTTGCTTTTTTATAGGATTTTCTAAAAAAGTCATCAGGTCTTATATTTAGGACCGGAGGGAGTATAATAGTTTACTTTAATCTATTACTTTTTAAAAAGTTTTTTTTTTCAGTTTTATTCTAACCCTAAAATCCAAATGTACAATACCCATATGCTACGTACTTTTAAAACAGTATTCATATAGAGTATACAGTGTTGTATATAGTATACTATATAACGAAAAGCCACCCAGTAGCAATGTTTGGAACAAGCAACTGTAGCTTGTCGGAACTTTTGTTTTTGGACAATAGGTTGTTGCAACTTAAAATGCGATTTTTTGTCTCTAAGATGTTGTAAGCTGTTGTGATTTTTTATTAGGGAAAAGGTTGAAAAATGATAACTTTACCCTATGAGTGTTTCTAATGCTTAAGTTTCGTGAAGTGTAAAAAGAGTATCCAACTTAGTGTTTAAGTACAAATAAAGTATTTTCACTTAAGAGAAATAAAATTTAGATATGAAAAGATTCTTATCTACTTACTCCCTCCGTTCCTAAATATAGGACCTAGATGACTTTTTTGAAAAATCATAAAAAAAGTAAAAAATAAGTTAATTATAAATTGATTTACCTAATTTTTTCTCTTAAACTAGTTTATTTTACCTATAAGCTAATGGATAATCTAAAAAGATATCAAATATGTCATCATTTAATAACTTATTTCGCAACCTTAATCTTTCCAAAAAAAGTTATCTAGGTCTTATATTTAGGAACGGAGGGAGTATTATATTATTCTCTTCAACCTCCCTCCCTTCATCCATGATTTTTGGCCTCTCCCACACACACTCATCGTGGTCGGACGGTGGCGGCCAAGGCGCGCGGCGCCGGCCAAGGTGAAGGGAGTGAGGTTGAAGAAGAGAATAATTTACTGAGGGGCATAAGAGTCTTTTCATATTTTAATTTTATTTCCCTTAAGTGAAAATAATATATTTGCACCTAGACTGCAAGTTGTTACTATTTTTACATCTCACGAAACTTTAGTATTAGAAACACAATTTTGGATATAGCTTAGTTTCATTTTTGCAGCTTCACACTTTTTATTATTTCGTAGGGTGGAGATATGGGCCTATATTCTTTCTCGTAAATCAATTTATAAAAGAAAAATAGCATAAAGATGAAGTTAATGAAGTTTCATAAAAAAAAGAAGGAAGTGTATCTGATCTACTGTACTTACGCCTTAGTAGCTCCATAAATAGCATAAAGAGGATGAGAAGGAACAACAATGCCAGCACCAGACCCTATATTCACAATCACCCCTCTCCTCCTCTTCACCATCCCCTCCACCACCGCCCTAGTCACCGACGTCGTCGCCGCCACATTCACCCTAACAATCCTCATCCACATCTCCTCTTTCGCCTCATGAAAATACGCCGCCTCCGGATATGTAATCCCCACATTATTCACCAGAATCCCCACATCCATCTCCTCCACCGCCGCCTTCAGCCGCCGTATCCCATCGCCGGCGCCGGCGCCGGCGAAGTCTATCACAACCGTCCTGACCTCGCAGCCCGGGAAAGCAGATTGGATTTCTTCAGAGACAGACCGGAGCTTGTCGGGGCTGCGGCCGACAAGGACAATATTGAGGCCGCGGCGGGCGAGGCCAAAGGCAAAGGCCTTTCCAATGCCGTCGGCGGCGCCGGTGATGAGGGCCCACCTGCCGTAGGTGGCTATGAGGTTCTTTTCGGGACGGAGGAATGTGTGGAATATCCAGCGGAGAAGAGAGAAGAAGTGGTGGAGGAGGAGGCTGAAGCCAAGGCAGGTAGTGATGGCGAGAAGAAGCCATTGGAATAATGAATAGCTGCTGCATAAATGAACACGTAGTTCCATTTTTTCCCTTATGTCTCGTGGATGAGAGATTGATGTGTGTGTATATATATAAACCTTTACTCACTCACTCACTCATTTATTAATATAAGATTTAATTGACTTTTTAGATAGTCCTAACAAAATTAAATTACTTGAAAACTGATATTTTGAATTTTTCTTCTAAACTAATTTATTTGACTTATAATTTAACATAATTTAATGATATATAAAATATGTTAGGATGATAGTGGTTCATTTCTCTTTTTTAATTTCTTTACAAAAAGTCAACTAATTCTTATGAGTATTTAGAAAAGCAGTGAGTATGTGTGTGTGTGAATGTAATGATTGTGGTACACTAATGAAGGGCATTATATATGTCCTTAGTCCTATCATTAAATTTGTTGGGTTAATTTTATTTTGGCCCGAAAAACCAAGACCATGTATAGGGGCTGAGTCTTCCAAGTGTCGGAAGATCAAAAAAGTAATTGGGCCCAGTCCTATTAGATCTGTGATAAGGACTGAGTATGACATGTCCTTTAGGCCATAAGACATGTCTTGTTGGTCACAAAACTTTTAAATTTAAGAAAATAATATAACAAACTAAAAATTCGTGGAAAAGAAAATTAGTTAATAAAATATTTTTATATGATAGTATTAAATATTAATTATTATATGGTGTTTTTTTAAATTAGGAGAATAAATATTTTTAATGAAAAATAACAATACTTCTGGGTCAAGCCTGACCACTAGCCTTAGAGTCCATGCCCTAGTCCTATCCAACTCAGTGATCGGGTTTAATCTTCTCTTAGTTGTTATGGTTTTATGCCAATTCAATTGATCTTAGGACCTAATTAACTTCAAGTCAGGGCGGGGTCTGGGTGGGCGAAACACGTGCTTTTTGTTTCTAAGTAAATGGGGCTGTGCAACATACACTTTCAAGTATATAAAGTGAAGTAGGGGTGTGTATGTAGACGATCTCACATGCATCTGGTTAATATGGTGGAGTGCTTTTTTAGTTGAGGGGAGGTGGGTTTATGGTGCTATTAATATTGTGGCATGTTCATTCGAAAATAAATAACTTTTGGTTGGGTTTGAGTTTGATGTAGAAATTTTCATATGATTGGGAAAGTCTTAAATTTTAGTTACTGAATTTATTTTTTTTTCAACTTGTAAAATTGGTAACGAGTAGGATTCACTTAAAGACTTTCTTGCTAATACGAATTCAAATTAATTATTCAAAATTATCAAGGAAAGAAATATATTATTTTATGGTATTTATATTTATTTATTTTCTTTAAATTAATTTACAATATTTATATTACATTTAATTTATTTCCGACGAGTATTAGGTTGATGCCCTTTGGACGAGGCCAAAGCTAGGCGAAGGCTTTCCCAATGTTGTCAATGGTGCCATTGACGAGGGCCCACGTGCTGTAGGTGTCAGTGAGGCCCTTTTCGGGACGGAGAAATGTTTCGAAAATCCAACGAAGAAGGGAGAAGGAGTGGCGGAGGAGGAGGCGGAAGCCAAGACAGGCGAAATGTTTGGAATGAAAATGAATAGCTACTGCATGTATTATGGATGGGAGGTTGGGGTGTGTGTGAATATTTTAATAAAAACACAATTTCATTAGAAGTAAAATCATTATACAAGTTAAGGCTTACTTGTGTATGTTTGTATATATGTGTATAAATGTAATGATGATACGTGTGTTTTAAGTAAATGGGTATGCAACACACACTTTCAAGTCTATAAAGCGAAGTAGAGGTTTGTGTCATTGTGCGTATAGATGCTCTCTCATGCTTCTTGTTAACGTGTGGTCCATTTTTAGGTGAGGTGATGAGGTGGGTTTTATGGTCTCATGCATTAATATTATGGCATGCCCCAATCAAAAGTAAATACTACCTCCGGTCCTAAATATAGGACCTAATTGATTTTTTTTTGGAGAAATTAAGGCTGCGAAATATGTTATTAAATGATGACATATTTGATATATTTTTAGATTATTCATTAGTTAATAAGCAAAATAAACTAGTTTAAGGGAAAAATTTAGGTAAATCAATTTAAAATTAATTTATTTTGTCTTTTTAAGGATTTTCCAGAAAAAATCAATTAGGTCTTATATTTAGGACCGGAGGGAGTATTTCGGTTTCCAGGTTGACTTAGACGTAGAAATTTTCATGATTGGGAATATCTTTAAAGTTTAAACATTACTCCCTCACTCCTATATTATAAGGTAGATTTCTTTTAATGAAAAAGGTTAGCTTACAATAAATGATCAAATATATTAAATATTTAAAAAAAGTTACATAATAACATTTGCTTAGGAAATAACAACACACTTATGATTCTTAACAACTATAACATAGAAAAATTCTAAATTTTGGGAAACACACTGAAACACAAGGTTGAAGTCAAAATTTTAATCTCACAATATGAATAAGCACTATACCATATGGAAAATTTTAGCACTGTAATGTCATAATAAAACCATCAATATGAAGTTGATGAAGATTATGTCACTGACTTTCATCTGAAGAGAAGAATGCATGCACCTATCCAAATAGGGTTTGAAAGAAAATGACTTAAATCTAACCGATTTATCGGTCGTTTACGGTCTTTAATGTAAACGAATAGGTCGTCCAAAAATAGTTGCATAGCAAAGGTTATCATTCCAAGAGGATTATTGTTTAAGCAAGATGATTAACACTAATTATATCATTGATTGTATTAAGTAAAAACATGTTGATATGGTTTGTTTTCAAATAAGAGTTGAGTTTTTTAAATGTGAATAGAATAGAGATAAAGTTTTGAAACACACTTAATCAATAATTATAAAGGTCTAAAGTTACATATCCCCTATTTACTTCATGAACTAATAAATACCTCTCCTTTTAAGAAATTAAATGAAAACATGTGTAAGTCTAGAGTTCTAAAACATTTGAAAAAGTTTTCTCAAGTCAAAATCAAATTTTAACTAGCATTTATTTAACAATCTCTTGTTACAATAATTGCAAGCTCTTTTCCTCAATCATGCACCCTATTTATGACATACTATGTTATTAGGTTAATAACTATATCTCTATCATATTAACAAATCATCCGTTTAAACCCACTACCATAAACTTCTAGTCTAACAAGCTTTTATCCAAGTTCTAAAACAAAATATACTTTCTCAAGTCAAACTTCATTTGACAAAGCAATTGTTGATCAAGGACTTGAAGAAAATAGAGAGCAAGCTAAGATAAAAATCACACACATGCATTTCATTAACAACTTGAAAAAGAGAGAGTAAATGGTCAAATCCATAAATAGGTTCATAGCAACCCTAGAGTAGGTTTTAGTTACACATAATTATAAGTAAAACTAAACTTAAAACTATAAAGGAGTTCATTAGCGAGGAGTGACGAATAGGGCAGAAAATTTACAACGACAAATGAAGAATGTTCAAAACTCTTCAAGCTTCCAACTTGATTCCCAAGTTTTCCCTAGTTTTCCCTAGGTTATTAATGTCTGAAGGTTTCCCTTGAATTCTTCAAGTTTCAGTTTTTATATGATGTAAAAATCAATCAAAACACGCAGCACAAGGCGGTTTGCATCGCGGGCTCGCCATGGGCACACTCTGGATGCCAAATCAAGGAAAACAAGGAGGCTGTGCGAGTACTAGTAAAGATGGACAAGGTAGAACCCTACTAGATGTCCTACACGAAGCATGAGTGTGCTGCCTATCCTGCCCATTAGATACTCGTATCATTTTGGGCTTGGCAAGCTATGGCATGCATGATGGACATGCCAATGTAATTATGTTTAATTTTCCCCAAAATTATACATGATAAACATATTTTATGAATTTCAAATATATTCAGATTACATGATTCCACACCTTAAAATGTTTCAAAATAACTCTAACACTTAAGTATTGAAATTTTAATATTATAACATATCTTAACAAATATCTATATTAATTCTAAAATGAATACATCAAGATTGAAAAATAGAAAACTATTGTTATTTACAGACTTATAAAAACAATAGTATAAAGAAGATATATATATTGTTATTCTGTTTCTACTATTGTTATATATATATATATATATATATATATATATATATATATATATATATATATATATGTATATAGTAGAAACATTTTAGAACAACAATATATATATCAATATATATATATATATATATATATATATATATAAGAATAGTAGAAACATCAAAATATTATATTTATAATTACATATTAGCATGTAACATAAATATATAGTATTGATTACAAAAGTATAAATATATAATACTCCCTCCGGTCCTAAATATAAGACCTAATTGACTTTTTCTAAAAAATTCTTAAAAATGCAAAATCAGTTAATTATAAATTGATTTACCTAATTTTTTCCCTTAAACTAGTTTATTTTACCCATAAACTAATGGATAATCTAAAAAATATATCAAATATGTCATCATTTAATAACCTATTTCGCAACCTTAATCTCTTCAAAAAAAAGTCAATTAGGTCCTACATTTAGGACCGGAGATAGTATTATTTATTATGTGGGCAAGGCTATATAAGCTAGACGACATACTCTCCCTGATGCCCTACCTGATCGCAAACATTCCTAGCCCTACTTGCCCATTCTTCATTGGGCATCTTCTTTTGGGCAGGGGTAAGTGCCCTGGGAGGTTGGGTTGCATAAACACCCCTCAATTGTACATACTATAAATGAGAAATTCTCAACAAATATAAGAAACAAAAATGTTAAAAAATAATATTTTTCATACGTAATAAATTAATGGTTAAAGATCAATTTGACCACCAAACAATTAAGCAAGGATCAATTTGTCCTACAAACAATAAATGGTCTCAATTTGGCAAAAGAACAATAAAAAAGTTTCACATTTGCCAATAATACTTAGCAGCAATATAATTCAATTGCGAAAAGTCTTTTTTACCCCTCATTAAAACAAATAAAAACAAAGAAATCCGCGAGACCCACGTATGTTCATAAAACATAACAAAATATCTCCCCCTTCCTCACATCATCTTCTTCACCCATACATCATTCCTAGAAAAACCTTCAAAACACAAAAACCAAAAAATAAAAATCAAATCAACAATAGAGCAGATAATATATCGGTGAAGAATACCAAAACCCCCTCATCATTTCCCTCACATTCATTAAAGTTTTCACTTTCAAAACCTTCCGCATTCATTTTGAAAGTTCAGTTCTTCTGAACAATGGCAAGGACAAATCAAACCGCCGCCAGGAAATCCACTGGAGGGAAGGTGCCACGTAAGCAGCCGACGATGAAGGCTATTTGGAAATCGGCGCCGGCGATTGGAGGAGTGTAGAAGCCTCACCGATTCAGGGCGGGAACTGTGGCTGTTTGAGGATACTAAATTACTAATCTCTACGCAATGCATGCTAAGACGGTCATCATTATGCTTAAGGGTATTCAGCTTGCTATGAGAATTAGAGGCGAGAGGGCTTAGTGTTTTATTGGAAATGTATTAGGGTTTCTTTCAATTTTATGTTGTGAAAATTGAATGAATGAACATAGATGTTTTCTCTTTGTAGACTGCTTTATTTTGATGAATGAAATGAAATTATCTTTTGGGTTATTTGCTTCTTAATTCAACTTTCAATACATTCTGAGATGTATTGAAGGATTTGAAGGTAGATGGGTTTTGAAGGTTTTCCTAGGAATTGTGTATGGGTGAAGAAGATGATGTGAGGAAGAGAGACATATTTTTTTATGTTTTATGAACATACGTGGGACCCGCGAATTTCTTTGTTTTTATTTGTTTTAATGAGGGGTAAGAAAGACTTTTCATAGCTGAATTATATTCCTCCTAAGTATCATTGGCCAATATGAGACTTTTTATTGTTCTTTGGTGAAATTGAGACAATTTATTGTTTGTTGGTCAAATTGATTCTTGCTTAATTGTTTGGTGGCAAAATTAACCTTTAACCCTAAATTAATCTGAATATGTGTAAATGCATGGATTTCAAAAACTCAGTTTTCGATTTGCTGTTGACCAAGGACCCAATGGAGATTAATACTGGGCAGAGTCGGAACATCCTTAATCTTAGATGCAACACTGTAGAGATCAGGCCTGTACAGTGTTGACCAATAACCCATTATAGTTTTCAATCCATTCGATTTGGTGTTGACCAAAGATCCATGAGAGATGAATATTAAGCAGAGTCAGATCATCTTTTAACTTGGAATCGTGGGTACAGCACAGTACAGGTCAGGCCCATCATGTGTTGTTTTTGTCCAATCGTCATTATGACCCAAGACCATATTATACGAATGAAACAACAAATTCCAATTCAATTCAGCCTTTTTCTGCCAATAATAAAAGAGGGGTGAGGATTACTAGCAAGTCTGACATCAAAATCCTTCATATGTTTATTTCCAAGTATCCAACAAAGAGACTGTAACATTTTGATTATTTGAGCTAGAGTTGAATTTAGTTTCAGCCCCTCGTGATGAACTTTCCAGAATTTAAGGCACAAGAAGTTAAATATATATATATATATATATATATATATATATATATATATATATATATATATATATATATATATATATATATATATAACTTACAGGAGATTGAAGGCGACAAAAAGCCAGAGGACAAGGATGGTCCACTGTGTTTAGAAAAATACCAGTTATGTAGGCTGTCCCCATCTTTTATTTATTAATTTCCCATTCCTTCCTCGTCTCAACATTCATCCTAGGCTGTCACCCCATTACTAATAACACATATCCCTCACATCTCCGTTTCAACACCCACACATTGTCACACATTCATAGTCCGGCCTCCTACCCCAAAAATATCTATACATTATTATTGTATTGTACAACGATCTTTATTTAGGATTCGGATTGCCCATAATCCCTCTGCGGCCAAATCTAGGCCCTTTAAAATCAATCCAAAGACTCATATTGAACCACATCATCATACCATTAAAAAATTAAAAAAAAACTGAATTATAATATATAATTAATGAAGAACTTTGAAATATTTTTAAAGATCTTTTAAAATGAAAATTTTCAAATGTTTAGACCTATATTATTTCAACAAAAAGATCTATAAGAGATACAGATTGATCCAAATAACTATAAAATATAAAAAAACTTTGCCTCATTAGAATATTAATACACAATTTTTTATAGTTAACTGGATATGTCTTTTACAGTTAGCTAAATATATAGGCTAGGTCTAAATAGTTGAAATTTTTTGTGCTAATTTTTTTTTTAAAAAAATCTAAGAGTTCTTCATTTATTTTATACTATAATACAATTTTTTTATTTTTAATAGCATGATGATGTGCTATGAACTCTTGGATCAATCTTATGTGTATAGAATACAAGAGGAGAACTGCAAATGTTCTTACCAAAAAGAAAAGAAAAAAAAGGAGAAGGAGGGACGTAGAGGGACGCGCCGCCGAGGAAATGCCAACCCCTTTATTTATTTGCACGCACCCATTTTCTGTCACTCTATATCATATCATACTTATAATATATATATATATATATATATATATATATATATATATATATATATATATATATATATATATATATATATATATATATATATATATATACGCGCTTGCTTTTATCGAATAGTTGTAAACGATGTTGAGTATACACTAGTTTTTCACTTTTTTTCTTGCAGCTAAAATATCGGCTTTAACGACTTTAAAGAGAGTTCAGTAGTAGCCAGCTTAATTGCTCATCACAGAAACATAGACTGATATCCTTTCCGTTATCAAAAGCGGAGGCAGTTGTGTTAATATTAAATATCTGTTAAGAAAAAAATAAACTTCCTCGTTACAACACCCAAGCCAGAAAAGACTTTTATGCATGATAGTACATCAGTTCACACATTGTGATGTAATAATTAAACTACATATAAGTAGTTTGATCATAAGCTAAACAATCGGAATTCCGAATGGGAAGAAACATGACCATGAAGATGCATTCTCAATTATTGTGTCTTTTCAATCATTTTATTTTCTTATTCCCATTAATAAATATATTAACAACTTATCTTGTGAAAAACAGTACACTTTATTATCTGCACGTGATTACAGTTAAACATTGAGACTCATAAGTGGTCGCCGAAAGCACACTTTATTCACACTTAAAATTATCTACTTTTTTGTTACAAAAATTATGAACTAAGCACTCGCATTCACGCAAACTAGCTATGTAACAATTTTTTTGTTTCAAGGTTAATTTTGTCATAAAAGTTTTCGTGCAAAACTAATTTTTTCTTAGAATTTTTTTGTGGATTTAAAATTGTTTTAAGAATTTTCAAACGTAACAATATCTCTATATTCTAGTAAAAATTTGATGTTGACAACTATTTATTAATTAATTTTAATTGTAGATGGTAACATTGCTCCATTTAAGTATACTTTTTAACACAAAATTGGACTAAAAAATAATTTCGAGGAGAATTGACTTTAAGCTAAAACCTTCTGGTCAAAATCAACCGTTAACCTTTATTTTCCCCTTATGTGTGTATTAATCCTCTAATAAAGTCATGTCTAATATTGTATATATGCAACATGTATCGTGGGAGACTGGAAGAAATAGACTTGATTACTAGCTAAGATCAGAAGTCCCTTCAAGTATAATTCTGTCATTCATATGAGCATGTCATTACATACAGTGATCAATTTGTCCACCAGTAGTATATTGTTCTATGGATTTAAGATTCAAAATATGGAAAAACAACAGGTGCTTCCACTGCTCTACAACTCAATCAATAATGTTTCATTTAATCCACATTTCATGCCCACATATCGTACCGGCTAAGGAATGTAAAACTATTCTTATGTAATATTGAAGTGTATTATTTAATTTTTGGAAAAGGTCATCTTTTTCTTTATTGATCCTAAATTATTGAAGCAATAGTCTATTGGTTCTTAAAGTCCTGCATTGCATACTCAATAATATCTTCATATATCAGCTATACACTCATGGCTAGGGGATCAAGTATAATTAATTATTTTGGCTTTATCGATTTGCAAGTTGGCTTTATCTGGCCCATAAAACGTGTTAATGTTCCAATCAAATTTATTAATTCCTTGGTCGTTATAGATGCGTGATTGTAAGTGTCTTCTATACATGTTCTTTGAACCCAGGAGCATTGCCTGACCATAATAAACGAAATAATTTAATTTAATCCGGCGTTTTTGAGATAGTGTATTTAACTCTGTTTTCAAGTTACTTTATCGGCATTTTCATAGCAAATGTTTGACAAATCCTTGAATTTGTATGTTTTTATTGTGCTAAAATGAAGTTATTAACATTTCAAAGATGCAATATGATTCATTTATACTTAATTGAATATCTAAACTTTTAAGTAGAAATTAGATTAAGAAGTGAATTAATGGCAAAATTCATAAACTTAATGTTCTTAATTAATTTTGAGAGTCAATTGATCTATTTCCTTCTCTTCTTTCACTTGTAGGGTTGTTCTAGGACCAAACATGGAGGAGTCTAGATGGGAAAAAACAAGAAAAAATGGTGAAAAAACTGGAAAATTAAGCTGCTGGACAGATTTGAAAAATATCAAAAAAGGACCTCGAACTTTAGAATTGCATTTTAGTCCCAGTATCATACTTACGAATTACGATTCTGCCATCGAAATTCAGAAATTACGCCCAGGTCCCTCCTGCGAACTGCAACATTTCAGACCCGATTTTTACTGATTTTTTCACTGTTTTGACCCAATTTGGACCCAAACTTAAACCCAAACATTAAACCCAAGTCCCCTTGATATTAGATGAAAGATTAAGTTTAGAAACCCAAGTTTTGGGATTGGGTGCTCCCAAAACCCTAGCTCTCTCCATCCCTTCCACCATTCTTTCTTCCATTTCCTCACATATCTCTTTCACCTTCCACTTTCCTTCTTTCTTCTATACCACAATAAATTCCTTCATTGCTCTTTGGAGATGCTTTTCATTGGTTTGAGCTTTGGTTTTACAAAGGGGAGTTCTCTTTCTTTTCCTTTCTCTTTATATTTATGATTTTCCTAGGTTTATGTTTGTCATGTATATTTTGAGATTTAGATTGTGTTCTTTACTTGTGTTTATTTGTGATTTTGGTTTGTAATGAGGATTTGGACTCATCAATATACATGTCATATATATGTTCTTTATGATTTATTTCATATCTTTCTATTTATTCATGGTATTGGTAGATAGTTTGATTGAATTGAATTATAATTGAACTTAATGCATTACAAATCATTAATCACACTCTAAGGTACTTAATAATGCCTAATTAAATGGGTCCATGAGATTAGGTGTTAGACTTGCTGGTTGGTGAAGTTTGGTATTTTAGGAAACTTAGAGAAACTCAAAGTGAACCTATCAATTGCTTGAGTAACATTGGACTTCAATCCTTATATTTATTTTATTACGTGGGGTTCCAATAGTGAATTAAAATTTTAAGATTAATTAAGTGGCAATTCGGGGTCCCGGTCGTACGATTAATAGTTCCTTGCAAGTAATAGGTTCACTAACACTAAAGAGTTTAACAATGCCTAATTGGATGAGGTTTCAACAACTCGGTATTGGACTCATGGGTCCATGGGGTTTGGTAAATTACTAATTTGGTGCATTAAACTACCAAAAATCCTTAGAAAGCTATGATTGCCATTGAAATTCATTTCCAAGAGCAACTTCACTTCCATTACACCCATTTCATTAAAAACACCAAAAATATTTATTTGTTTTATGCACCATTCATTCTCATATTTTAAAATCAACAAAAATATTTTTTTACCCAAACTCATCTTGCATTACATATAATTTACTAGGTTAGTTAGATTAAACAAGACTCCTTGAGAACGACTCGGATTGCACACTATTGTTACACTCTTGCATCTGATTTATAAATTTCTTTTGTAATTGACCCAAGGGCGACATAAGACGACTTTATATTCAATGCTCCTCTATTTTATCTCTACTTTCAAATTATCACTAAATTTGACTAATTATTTACCCTTTTGCTAGTGAAGACAGAATATCCCTTTTATCTCGTGAAAAATATTTAAAATGTTATTTGTCAGAAATAAGTAGATTTAAAAAGCTCATGCAACACAGTGTGAAAAAACCACAAAGCACTCTAGCAAAGGAGTATTTACTGTGGAAAAAACACAAGAATATATATTTAAACATATATACTCCCTAAATATGACATAGTTAATTATAGTATAGTAATTAATAAGACCACAGGAGTGTACACACATATAGTTGTGATAATTACGACTCGAATCAAAGTAAAGTTTTCCGTGTATTTATTTTCTCTTTGTCGAATTTTAACCTTGTTACCTAATAACCATAATCTCATTATGGTCTAACAATGTTTTAATAAAAAATATTTTATTTTTAAAACAAGAAATTTGTTTGTAACTATGCTCTTTTTTTTAAATCTAAGTTCAACTCTGCTCTCAATACAACCAAATACACAGTTCATATTTTTTTAATCGAAAGTAAGGTGAGGGTATCCCAACCACGACTCTCCATTGCTAATAATGAGTTATTGTTGATTGACTGTGAGCCCAAAAAAAGGAAAATAATAGTCAGCTGATTGTGATTGATTCGAAATATCAACTACAAGTTTGGCCAAGTTGCTGATAGATCGAGATGGCGACAATAAAATAACACCAAGTTTGAGATACTAAGAAAATATCTGAAGAGGATAAGTATAAAAAGACAAGAAAAGAGTTTATATTTTTATATATTTTTGCTTCTTTTTATATGAATGTATATTTCTGCTTATTGGAGCATAAGTTTGTTGACCAAGCATTAAAGGGTGTAACATCAAGAGACTCATTAAGTACTAAGTAGGATGTTAGATGTGCCGGTGTCCGGTGATAATAAAGCTAGAAGCGCTCTGGTTGGGAGAGAGTACAACCTTGTCTATGTGGGCAGCACTCCTACCCCCGAGTTCATATTAGTCGGTTGACAATAGACGACGGATTAACTGGTAGTTTTCAATAAAAAATCTTGAAATTAGATTTGATCCACAATAAGCTTATGATTAAATGTGCTGATCACTTTCTAACGAAGAGATGCCCATTAACATCCTAATTATGCGCAATTTATCTTCACTTTAACCAATTGTCATAGCTCTATCTAATGAAATTATAAACAAAACAACATGATGTATCATTCTGATTTCACACACCCCTCAATCCTTTTCAACCTCATGATATGGATAAGAATTATAAATTATTAGGGCTAAAATGCAAAAATGGTCATATAATTGTCACCAAAGTGCAAAAATGATCAAGTATAATATTTTTGAGCAAAACTGTCTATCGAATATCAAAATTGAGGCAAAAATTGCCACAATTAACTTTTTTAACTTTTTCACGCATCATCTTCCGTCGATTCATCTCTCACTAAAATATGTGACAAATTTATGCATTTATTTTCCCTTGTGTGATGATGATGTGACATAGGGTAATGGGTGAAAAAATAAAAAAAGTAACTGTGATAACCATTTTTGCCCCAGTTTTAAAATTTGATGGCAATTTTGCTGCAAAAAATTTTATATAATCATTTTTACATTTTCGTGGCAATTACGTGGTCATTTTTGTACTTTAGCCATAAATTATCAATTTGAATATCAATCACTCAATTTCTTTCTAAATATAATACATATTTAATTTGATGAGATTAAAATTTGTATTTTAAAACAAACTCACGTAAAAAAATATGTCTTACATTCAGGAACAAATATATATATAGAGAGTAACATATAAATTACAAAAGACTATTAGGAAAATATTTTACAAATACCGAGAAATCATTTTTTAGAAGCATAGTATATTACAACTCCTTACCTTTATTGAGACGTATCACCTTTTTTTTTTGGCCAGTGAGACGTATCACCTTGAATCTTTATAAAATCGCATATATAAATATAATCACGGCGCATTCAATTAAGGTTGTACGATATCCGCCAGTGTAACAATAATTAATTAGCATCACTCCAGGTGAATGTACATGACTAAGTAGTAGTACTAATAGTCATAAATATAAGACTCGTTTATTTTTTTTAAAAAAAATAAGCATGTAAAATTAATTATTTTAAAATATTTATATTTTTTTAAAACGAAGTTATTCTACTTATAAACTAATCTATAATCTAATTACTTGTGTCATATGTTATAATTTAGTACTCTAATTTACTTCCTTTAATTCCACTTAAAAAGCTAAAGGGTCTTATATTAAGAGATGCATGGGGAAGTTAGCCGTGACTTAACAATTGCATTACGTTTTTTAGGTTGAAAAGAAATTAAAGAAGAAGCCGTGAATTCGGACAAAAAGAATACTACTTGATTAAGCTTCACAGCCTCACTCGCAGTGACTAGTCATAAGTCTCAAGCTATAAAATGGTACATTTCGAAATTCCCTTCCTCCCACAAATTTCCCACAAACCTAAATAATCCCCCCTCCTCTCTCTCACTCTCACTCTCTGATCTATCCCATTTTCTAAGCCAAAAATAATAATGGACACCCTCACTATACTCTTCACTGTTCTTGTTTCCTACTTTTTCTTCTTGATCTGGAAATTCTTCGACCAAAAAAAAGACCAAGAATGTTACATCCTTGACTACCAATGTTACAAACCAACCGACGGCCGTAAACTGTCCACCGAGTTCTGTGGAAGACTCATTAAAAGAACCGAAAACCTCGGCCTTAGTGAGTACAAATTTCTCCTCAAAGCCATCGTCAGCTCAGGCATTGGTGAGCAAACTTACGCCCCAAGAAACGTCTTATCGGGCCGTGAAGCCTTGCCTACTCTCGCCGATGGTTTCTCCGAGATGGATGAGTTTTTCCATGACTCCATTTCCAAACTCCTCAAAAGGTCATCCATTTCCCCCTCAGAAATAGATATCCTTGTAGTCAACGTCTCAATGTTTGCTTCTCTTCCTTCCTTATCCTCTAGAATCATTAATCATTACAAAATGAGGGAGGACATTAAGGTTTACAACCTCACTGGTATGGGTTGCAGTGCTAGCCTCATTTCTCTTGACATTATTAAGAATATTTTCAAGACACATAAGAACAAGTACGCTCTTTTGGTCACATCCGAGTCACTAAGCCCTAATTGGTATTCTGGTAATGACAAATCCATGGTGCTAGCAAATTGCTTGTTTCGTTCAGGAGGATGTGCTATTTTGCTTACCAACAAAAGATCCTTAAAACCTAAAGCCATGTTTAAGCTAAAGTGTCTTGTTAGGACACATCATGGTTCAAGAGAGGAATCGTACAAGTGTTGCATTCAAAAGGAGGATGACCAAGGAAGGCTTGGATTTCACTTGGATAAGACTCTCCCTAAGGCGGCCACAAGAGCTTTTGTGGACAATCTTAGGGTAATCTCACCTAAAATTTTGCCCATGAGAGAGTTATTGAGGTTCATGGTTGTGTCCTTAATCAAGAAGGTCAATAATATCATAGGAAGTTCGCCACCAAATTCGTCATCAGGTGAGGGTAGGACAAAATCTCCCTTAAACTTCAAAACCGGTGTGGATCATTTTTGCCTCCATACCGGAGGTAGGGCGGTTATTGATGGCATTGGCATGAGCTTAGATCTGAGAGAGTATTACTTGGAGCCGGCAAGGATGACATTGCACCGATTTGGGAACACATCGGCAAGTAGTTTGTGGTATGTGTTAGGATACATGGAGGCGAAGAAGAGGTTGAAGAAAGGGGATATGGTGTTCATGATAAGTTTTGGTGCAGGTTTTAAATGTAACAGCTGTTTATGGGAGGTAATGAGGGATGTGGAAAGTAGGAATGTTTGGGACGATTGTATTGATGACTACCCACCAGATTCTTTGGCCAATCCTTTCATGGAGAAGTATAGTTGGGTCAATGATATTACCATGGAAGATCTTCCCAACTTCCAATTCCCTGATTTTCTCAAGTAGTTAAATTTCAGTAAAATTATCACAATATATATAGTTACGTTTGTTGGTGGTGGGGTATGGTTTATGATTTGCATAATTTAAAATATTAATATTTTTAGATGTTTATACTTTTCCGATTGCACACGATATATTGATTTGTGCTATATACACTTCTCTCTTATTGTTAAACCCTTCAAGGGTTCTTTGCCCAATAATGTGTGCTGCTTCTAATTAACACGCACCATTGAAGAAGTATATATGCCACTGATGAACGGGTATTCTGGACCCCAGCTTAATTAGTTTCTTGTTTTTATGTTTGTTATGGTTGATAGGTTAGTTAGATTAATTTCTCCTTTAGGTCGCAAAAGGTGAAAAGGAGAAAATGAAGGAAAATTTTGTGCTTCTTTCCCTATCGATCATAATTCAAATATGTTAATTCTCTACCAATTGGTGGGAGTTTATATATTCTGGAATGTTTGTATATATAAATGTATTCTCCATTTCTTTTTGTTTTCGCCTTTTTTCATCAATGAAGAATAGATACTTTATTTTATGCCTCCTCCTACCACATGTATTTCAATTGTTATTATGAGGCTGCTGAACTAAATAAATAGTAGTGATTGCAACTTTTTCTGAAAATTAAGCGTCTCTTACGAAAAGAGTTGAACGCTTTACAGTACGAATAGTCAATTCATGAAACACTGGCAGCAGTTTGCTTGAAAATATATAGCTATATATCACTTTCTATCTTTCTTTTATTTGACTACCAAAGAGGCAACAACCAATTGGCTGGATAGGAAAGGTAGTGGAATTGCTCTAAGCAATGAGGGAAAAACTAAGCTATTTTCTCTTAGTTCTTAATTTAAGAAAAGCAAGTTACTATTTCATACACGCACACTCTGCGCGCGCACATATAAATATAGGCTATAAAACACCATACATATGCTAAGGTTCTCTATCCCAGTTTTCGGAAATTATTTTATCCTCTTCATAAGTTTGAGCTTGTGCAATCATCCATTGCATTTTAATGGGGAGAGATATCTTATTCTTAAAACTACGATAAGATTGTCAGTTATTACTATACCTGGTCATATAATTCAAATAAAATATTTGTCATCAATGGCTGGTTCAAAGGCTTATCTAAAGCAATGTGATTTAACATTAGAAAACAAAGGAAAAATGATTGAAACAAATATAGATAAGATTGTCAATTCAATTATTAGTATACCCTGTTATATAATTCAAATAAATTATTGGTCGTCACTGTGATGATTGCCATCTTCCCTAATCTAATGCTTATGGGTAAGATTTAGAAAACAAAGGGAAAATGATGGAAACATATATAATCACATTATTCAACTGTTTAACACAAAACAAGTTTGATGGAAATGCAACAAAAAGTACAGAAATATGACAATACTATAAGTAATAGTATAACAAAGATACAACCGTGTATATATATTTTAAGCTAGACATTGTTGACTATAGCAACATAATCTTTACTAACAGATCCTATCCACAATCTCCCATCATGTTCTTCCACTTCACTTACATTGTTGAGCTCTTGGCCTCCTCCTCCATCCAAAACCTCCAAACGCTCTCCATTTTCATCAAACTTCACGGCAACAGGGTCTTCTTTCTTCCACCATGGCCTATGAGCACTCTCTTTCTGCATCACACTTGCAACATTTTGATCTGCATTATTTCCAAGCACTGCCCTATAACTGTTCAGTGCCACCCAGAAATCTCCGTTGTCATTTGTCTTGATATTATCCGGGCTCCTTTCAAGTGCTGCAAAAAGTTCTTTGGTGTAGGCTTTTGAGCCTTTTAGCCACACCTTGTGTATGATGTTAAAAGTTGATTCTGATAGCAGAAGGAATGAACCATCTTTGCTTAAAGCCACACCATTTGGGAATGCTAGACCTTGGACCAAGACTTGCACTTTCTTGCTATGTGGGTCGTACTTGAGTAATCTTCCTGTTTTATCTCCTGTAAGGACTACCAATTGGTACTCCCTTTCATAAAGAAGAAGCTGTGAAGTTTATATAACTTTCGAAGTTATGAAAGAATTTAAAAATAAAAACAATCAAATGGTCAAAAAATTTATTTGCTTATCCATTAAATCCAAATCTTAAATCGAATTCTCATAAAACCCTACCTACCACCAATAGTTCGCTTTGGAGTATGTAGCATCTAAAAAAAGCTACCAACCGAAAAATTCATGTGGTATAACTCCCCTTTTCTTTTTCTACTTTCTAGTATCTTCCAAAATTTTATATTTTTTTACCTTCGTTCCAAAATTTTATTGGACCAATATTAAAAATACAAAGTAGACATGATTTTGTAGAAAGGGCGAAGGCTAAAAAATGATACACAACTATTGGCCAAGGAACAGAAATAGTACATAACTATTTCGAGATACAAAAATGATACCCAACTTTTTCATGTGATCAAATATGATATTTTCACTAATATGACAATAATATTAGACATGAAATGTCCAAAATGCCCTTATAATTAAATAAACTTTTACCGGCCGGTGATTAATTTAGGGCGAAAGGCCCAAAACTGATACATAACTATTGGCCAAGGAACAAAAATGATACATAACAATTGCAAGGTACACCAATGGTACCAACTTTTAACATGGGATCAAAAATGATATTTTCACTAATATGACAATAAGATTACACATGAAAAGTCCAAAATACACTTATAAATTAAATAAATTTTCTTCCTCACCCTCTCCTCCTTTAGCTTCTTTCTTCTACCACACTTCCTTCAATAAATAACTCGTCCACCGACGGCTTCAACTCTCATCAACTCTGTTTTCATGTTTTTGCAGCCTGATCGCCCTAACGAGTTGTTCAGAGTTAAAGCCGCCGGTAGACGAGTTATTTATTGAAAGAACTGTTGATAGAAGAAAGAAGATAAGGAAGGAGAGGGTGAGGAAGAAAATTGATTTAACTTATAAGCCCATTTTGGACTTTTCATGTGTAATCTTATTGTCATATTAGTGAAAATATCATTTTTGATCTCATGTTGAAAGTTGGTACCATCGGTGTACTTTGCAATAGTTATGTATCATTTTAGTTCCTTGGCCAATAGTTATGTATCATGTTTGGGCCTTCGCCCTAAATTAATCGATGGCCGGTAAAAGTTTATTTAATTATAAGGGCATTTTGGACATTTCATGTCTAATATTATTGTCAAATTAGTGAAAATATCATTTTTGATCACATGGAAAAGTTGGGTATCATTTTTGTACCTCGAAATAGTTATGTACTATTTCTGTTCCTTGGCCAGTAGTTGTGTATCATTTTTGGGCCTTCGCCCTTTTAGAAATTTGCACTAACTTTAAGAGCAGCTATTTCAAATAGGTCTATATATTTCTTTTTCGCATAGATGGTTTTTCTAGAATAATAATCTAAACAATTTTAAAATTGTTCTTCAAATTTTGTTCTATATATACAATGCTATTAAGCTATCCTTAAAAAATAAACAAGGCCATAAATGCTAAGCCGCTATTGCTCATAATAGCTTAGCTTTTACCTATGATCAAAATTTTGTACCCATGTCCTTAATCATTGTAATAGTCCAATTACCGAATCACATATTTAAAAGAATTATTAAAGGTAATTACAAATCATAAACATGTTTGAAATAAAACTTTCTTCTATAATACTACCTTTGTTTAAGATGAAACTATTTAGAGAGAGAAATAAAAAAAATAATGAGTATGGAAGAGAGTAAAAAGATAGAGATAATAAAATATAAGCACAAACCCGCCATTTATTTATTGTAATACTTTGAATTAGTTAGCGCAAAATAAGAAAATAATAATTAAATGATGTGACAACCTTGGTAAACTTTTATATTTCAGATCAATCCATTTAATTTCAAAACAATTCGAGCTCTTACCCATTCAGGACCGGAAAGGGTAGTAAAAATCACACGTGGCAAGATTTGATTAGAGAATTGAACTTAATCGATTTAGTAAAATGGACCTAAGCTTTGTTATAAATAATCTTAATTATGCAGCAAAAGTAGAGAGTGTAAGTATATACTTTCTTCGGAATACAGTGCTGCTATCTGAGAAATAAACCACACCAGATTGGTCATCAATATCTAAGGCATTGAGGAATTGAAAGGGAGAGGAGTCATCATTAGCAGAAGTGGCTAGTTGTTGAGCCGCACCACCACTGGGTCCCACCTTTAATAGGCCAAAGTATGCATCTGCTATGTAAAGATCACATGTTTTCTTGTGAAATTTGATTTCCAATGGCCTTCCACATGTAGATTCCTTGTTTAAATCTGTTGTTCCATCGCACAATTTCCTGTCCCTATAATAAAATAACATTCAGATATGATGCGTAAATGTGCATATATGGATTACTTGAATAGATATTGAATTAGAAATAAACTAGTTCTAGAAAATACTACTCTTTCAAAGATGACAATCATTTAATGTAACCAGGTAAGAAATATAGGGTTGAAAAGACATATTAATAAACTTTGCCACATTGAGGTAAACGGCAACTAAGATTTGAACCTAAAGAAAAGGTTATGTTGCTATATTTGAGGAGGGAAAACAGAGAATTTATAAAAACTAATTGTTGCTAACTGATGATTCCTCATTTTTTTACTAGATTTGATATATATTTTAATGTATTTGGGGAGTAATCATACTAAGTTTGAGAGATTGATTAAAGTTTTGATAGGAATATAGGATAACAAATTGGAATATAATTTAGGGATTTCTTTCTAAATATCGTAGTTTTAATTAAAATAGAAATATCCTAAGATGAGAAAATATAAGTTAAATAACTTAAGTGAGAGATTGGCAAAAAAAAAAAAAAACTTAAGAGAGACAGAGAGAATGTTCAGATTTTTGGGATCATTAATATCATTATTGTAACTTTTTACAACAAAAACCCATTATACTACTCCCTCTAATATAAGAGTCCATCCGTCAAAACACACTTTTTAAGAAAACATGTGAAAGTTAATTAAGTGTGTGAAACTAATACTTTCTCTCTAATATTATCCATATTTATTATACAATTATTAAGAGAGAGAAATACATAAGTATTAATAAATTAAATATGAAAGAGAGTTAGGGGAAAAATAGGAAAAAATGCATTTAATGAAGAAAAAATGTAAGGTGAGCTCTTATATTTTGGACCAAAATCATTTAAATTTTGGCTCTTATATTAGGAATCGAAGGAAGTATTTTCCATTGTGCTTTCTCCTTTTTCTTCTTGGCAATCACGTGACAGGGGCTGCATGCCTACATTTGAAATCTATAACAGAATAAAACACAAAGGGTCCATTTGGTTGTAGGAAAGAAAGTGAAGAAATAGAAAGTGAAAAGGGTAAAAATGGAAAGTAGGGGTAAATTAAGTAATGATGAAAAATAAAGTGTGTGGGGCCCAGAAAAAGTGTAAGATGGAGAGAGAAAACTTGTGGGCCCCGAGATATATGTAAATTACACAAAAACCAATACTTTCTATATTTTCTAATTCTTTGACATTTTTTCTAGCAACCAAACAAGCCCAAAGTTTAGATTAAAAAGATAACACACGTTTGGGGGTAAAAGTATTGTTCTAACCTAACGGGGTTTAAGTGAAACACACTGTTTTGATCTAACAGAGCATGGCAGGAACCAGAGGCAGAGAAGAGGCGGCTTATCTCATCACCTGCCAATCACCATCTCTTCGAGTCTTCTTGGAAGTATGCAGAGAGCATCGAACCAGAAAAAAATGAGGAGTGCTTGGGAGGAGATTTGAGGCTTGGAGAAGACATTAATGATTTGTGACTTCAAGATTACTTGGTGTTAGTGGTTTCTTCTCTTTACCTCTCATTTCTTTCTAATTTCTCTTGTTTAAAAAACTGAAATTGTGGTATTTGTAGGATTATTTTAATTTGGGACAATTACACACTAATTCCAAAGCAAGGAATTTACACTACTAGAAAAGCGGTGGCTAGTCACGGCCAAAATGATGGGCTAGTCGAGGTTTAAAACCAAGACTGGAGGTGTTAGTCGTGGCGCAAACGGGAGAAAATGGATCGTAACTAGATCCTCTGTCGCGTTAACAAACGTGACAAGGAAAAAAAGGACGCGACATAACGAGAAGTCCATATATCAGAGACCAACTCGCGGCAGGGGCAAACGCGATAGGGAATAAAATAAACATTTGTCCATGTCACATATGAGAAACGTGACAGGAAAAATAATTAATACTTGTCACGTTATGAAACGTGACATGAGGGATAACAATTTTAAAAAAATGTCGCTGTGCAGTATACATAACACATTAAACTGTTCATTTTTCCTGGCTCCTCAACTCCAATTTAGCATATATATATATATTAGTATTTGCTTGCTTTTAACTATTGAGAATGAGTATTTTGGTTTGGGATAATGTAATTAATTTTGCTTTTGCTAAATTGGATAAGAGATCATAATAGAGATAAAGACTTACAATTAATTTTAGCAAATGAAAACACCAAAAAGGTAACTAAATGGAGATGAAGTACAATATGTAGTTAATTCATAAAATACATTACGGTTATGGCTGCATAGATGGAGACAATGTTGGAAATTTGAGCTCCATTTTAAGGCATGTAGATGGAGAGAAACATGGAGGGAGAGGAAGCCGCTGGAGATGCAGTGGGAAATAGAAAGTGGAAAACAGAAAATGAGTAAATGATGTTTATATATGAGAGCATGATGCGCGGGCATTTTTGAAAACTTGTAATGTTTGTTGCGTTTCTTTTGTCGCGTCTCGGATGCGTGGCATCATTATTTAAATATTTTCCTTTGTCACGCTTGTGAAACGCGACATTGACAAATCCATGGATTTGTATGTTTTTAATGTGCTAAATTGAAGTTATTAACATTTCAATGATGCAATATTGGTTCATTTATGCCTAATTGAATATCTAGACCTTTAAGTAGAAATTAGTTTAAGAAGTAAATTAAGTGGCCTAATGATAAACTCCATAATTTCACATATTACATCTCAATTTCCCTTGAATGTACATGATTTTTGGTGACAAATGATTGAGAATGATACAAATACATATATGAAAAAGTACAACTTGAAAAATATGTATTTGTGTGAGATTTGGAGTAATATGTATTTGTAAGTTATTTTTGAAACTCATCAACCCTCTTTCTCTTTTATAGGAAGAGGTGGATAAGTGCAAAAGGCTAAGGAAAACATGGAGTTTCCAAGAAAACCATAGGACAAGCTTAAGATTGAAGCAAGGGACAAAAGAGGAAAAAGAAAAATTCTTCCTGACATTCGTTGAACTTTCGTTGCACAACTAAGACACGACAAATGATGCTTCCTCTCTGCCTCCAATCGGTTCGTTGTGTGTTCGTCGCGCAACGAACACACAATGAATGGAAAGTAAAACTCTGCGTTTTCAGACGCGAAAAAATGAAACTTGTTGGATATAAAATTGAGAGCTCGACAGAAAACACTCATTCTTCACTTCTTGGGCATTTTGGGAGCTAGGGCTTGGCATTTGGAGGAGTGGGTGGCAATGGATTGAAGTCTAGAAGAGATTTTGGCTTCAAATCTTGGTTTTTCTTCTCCATTTTCCTTTCCCTCTCTCTTGTTCTATGATTGTGCTTATATATGTATATATTCTTTTGAATCTCATGAACATGTGGAGCTAAAGCTTTGATTCTAGGATTATTTGGAACCCTTGTATGGATTAACTCTTAATTCCTCTTCTTACTTTGTGATTAATGTTATATGTGTGTTTATTTTACTCTTTACCTAATGCTTCTAAGTGCTTGATCACCATTTAGATGTTGTGTTCACTTGATTGATGCTTGAGAGGACTAGGTTGAGTGTAGAACTTGGGTAAAATAGTGTGAGAACTTGAAGTTTGCATGACAAATGGATGGTTTTGTTGATAAGATAGACATATACTTATTGACCTCACATAGCCACATAAGGGTTGAAACCTAGAAATTGTGTTTTATTAATTGTGACAAGAGATTGCATGATTAATAGAATTAAACACTTGTTCTTGACTCGACGGAGCGTTTACAATTACTTTAGAACCCTAGGTTAGCAAATATATATTCATTGAAAGCAATTGTGAGAGGAGGCTTTTTAAGGTTAGGAAATACAAGGGGGAAAAATAATCTTAGAACCTATTTTATCCTTGAAGTTAAGAATCACTTGTTTATAGTTTTCTTATTTGTTTAAATTAGTTACCCCTCACTCATGATATTTGTATCACTCAAATTAAGCGAGAGTGCGATAATCATTACTTAACCGGGTTTTGGAACCAAATTCTCGTGGGAACGATACTTTTCTTATCACTTTATTACTTGGCGCGAACCGTGCACTTGCAGTGCGAACAAGTTTTTGGCGCCGTTGCCGGGGATTTGTGTCCCAAAACCTTCCTTGGTCAATCTTGATTATAACACTAGTAGCTTAAGCTTGAGTTTGTATATATTTGTTCTCGTGTTTCTTTGTAGATTTTATTTTCTCTTGTATTCATGTGTATATTTGTTCTCTTTGTGAGTCTTTGTGTTAGTTAGTTAGTTTTTCTTTTCTTAGAACTTTGTGCATGGACTATCCTTGGTGGACTAATGGGGCAAGGGGTGAATTTGAGAATGCTAATGATTATCCAACCTCTTATTATGACCCCAATGCTTTTCAAACTCAATATGAGTACATTTGTTGTAATTATTGTGGAGATAATCATTGTAATGAGCAATGCCCCCATTTTTCAACCATAGATTTTGTTGAGGATGACTTTCCCATGGTTCAAGCTAATTTGCATGATAATTTTTTTAACCTTAGTTGGAATCATGAACATTCATTGTCTTGGGATCTAAATTATTATTTCCCTTCATATGCACCACAATGTCAAATATCACCCAATAGTTTAGATGAGCCTAATTCCATTGATGAGAAGGAGTCAAGAATAATGGATATGTTTCAACGTTATCTTGATAATGAGAATGAGTATAGAGTTAGGGATGATGAAAAATGGAGGGAACAAACATTAGCTCTTGAAAATTTAGCAATCAAATTAGGTGAACTAACTTCACAATTTGAATCTTTAAGGAAAAAATGTGTTTTCATTGATACATCAAATGACTCATGTGTAGAAAATGTGGGTTCAAGTGGAGAGTTGATTATGGAAAGTGATGATGTGTTACCAATAGTTTGTGATGCTTTTGTGGGTGATTGTGAGTTGAAACTTGAAGGGAGAGAGAATAATGTTGAGTGTCTAATTGAGGTTTCAAGCTTGGAGCCTAATTCTTGTTATTGTGAACAGGAGAAAATCCCTACAATCTTTGTTTAAAATCCTCAGAGTGATTTCATAACTCTTACTGATGAGAGTCAAGTTGATTTTATTGGGTTTTCAAAATATTTGGGGGCTAGTGCTGAAAATTTTGAAACAATTGAATTAGAGCCTACCAAGTGTCATATTGTGATATGTTTCTTAAAATCTCTTTTGATTGAGAAATCATGTAAGTCTTTTGTGAATGAATTCTCATTATCACTGAAACCTCGTCTTTTGAGGAGAAATGAAGACAAAGTGGTTTTAATTTTTGATACTTATGATTAGTAACTGGTGTTGGAAAGTCTGGCTGAAGACTATAAATTTAGCGCTTCTTGGGAGGCAACCCAAGTTCTTGCCATTTTCTCTAGTTTTTAATTTTCCTAACTAGTTTAGTGTAGTTTGGTATATTTTTTTCTTTGGTCTCACTTTTTGTAGGAAGAAAGGTTTTCTCTCACACTTGGATGACTAGTTGATGAGGATAGTTGGAGCTTACGTTTTTGCAAGGCAAGAAGAGGTCTACAAAGGGGAGTACTATTCCAATCCTCATCTAAATTCAATTTTCCCTTCTTTCTTCTTCTTCTAGAATGAATGATGATGTTGATGACTGGAAATTTGTGCTGGGCTGGAATTATGGTATTAGTTTATGCTAATTGACCAAATTGAGTTTCATGAGCTAAATTGACAGGACTTGTATTTGATTTCACTGAAATGATCCTCATTGTGTTGTGAATCTTTTTTTGCCTACTAAGGATGTGCTCAATTGATTTTTGAGTGTTGGCTTGATGTGCATATTGAGTTCATGATGTTCATATGAATGATTCTTGTTTGTCATATGAAAATGGCCTATTGTCATTGATTTTAGTATCATTTAAGTGGGCAAAGAAATGAGGAATGTGGATTTTGGCCTGTTTGTCATTGTGGATATATTTTGATTGTTGGGAACATTTTGATTGATATATGGATCTTGATGCATTTTGTGATTGAAGCATTAATTTGCTCAATGAGTTTTGTGAGTGGAAGGTAGGGCGAGATTTGGTGTTGAATGGTAATACATTGAATGGAGGTATTGGGTGATTTTGATGTCCATGTAGTTGGCTAGATAAATTTTATGTTTTAATTCTGCAGAGTTCTGCAGAAATCCTGCAGAACCAGATTGATCGTCATGGCTTCGTTGTGCGACGAAGCCACGACAAAGCCACTTCTTCCCATCTCTTTGCAACTTTGTTGCACATTCATTGCACAGCAAATCAGGACCAAGTAACACCCTCTTTCACCAAACACTTTTACTTCCCACCTTCATCACATTTATTTGAGAGGAGCATTTCTTCATAGGAACTTGTTGTGACTATATCATTATAATCCTTATTTTCATAGAACTTGAGCAACTTGTTTTGAAACTTTGCTTTAAACTCATCCATTTGCCATTGGAAAATAAACTTAGTCTCTTTGAAATAAGGCATATGCTCAAGTTCAATGCTCATGATGATTATTTTGACAAGTCATACCATTGATTATTTGGTGAGTAGGGCAAGAAATTTGAAAAATGACAGTGAGGAATGGAGCTTTAGCTTCTCATAAGAGAATTTTAAGGTGTAGTATAGTTCGAGTTTGGGGGGAACTTTTCTTTTAGGAACTTTTCTCTTAGAATCTTTGTTTTAGGATTACATTTAGACTTCCTTAGGATAGTTTCTAGTTTTGTTGGTGTGATATCAAAGCTTTGTACATGCTTGACTCCATGCTTGTTCCTACCTTCCTCTTATTCTACAGTGAGGACACTGTTTGTTTTAAGTTTGGGGGAGTAAAGAGGTGATGAGATGATGATCATTGTGAAACTTTTTGAGAATTGTGAATAATTTTTTTTTGTTTGCTTGTGAATAATAAGTGCACAAGGGAATTTTTTGACTCTGTTGTGATGATGAATGTGTGATATTTTGTCCCAAACTAAAGTTGTTGCATTTTGTTTTGAACATTTGACCATGAGCTATTTTGAAAAGATGTATGAAAGTCCAATGATAGGAATAAGTTGTTTGACTAAAGGGTATATAGAAGGTGAACTTATATGTTTTGCTTGAGTGGATTGTGGTGTTAAGGCAAATCTCTCCTTAATTCTCTTGAACAACTCAAGCACAAATGGAGTTAGAGTAATTGGATGATGGATTTTGTGAAGGAAAGTTGTAATAATCCAATGTATGTATTTTCTCTCACTTGATAATTTCAAACTTCTTTTTGGAAAATTCACATTTTCGACAGGTTGCACATAAGTTTGAAAAATGATTGAGGCCATCATTAAATACGATTGAGCCTTTCAAGCCATCCTTGACAATTCTTTATCCCTTTTGCACCCTCTTTGAGCCTTTTAATGAAAAACCACAAAAATTTTCTTTTGCAACCCACATTGGACTTAACCCTTAAAACCCGAAAAACCATAAACTACCTGAATCTTGAGATAATTGACATTTCATTAGTAGTGAGGATTGGTATGGTTGATAAAAGTGTGTGCAAATGTAAAAACATGTGTGAGAAGGGAAATAGTGGTTATGTAAAGGAAAAGTTTGTACTCCTAAGCCAAAAAAAAAAAGAAAAAAACAAGAAAGAAAGTGAATTGATGAAAAAAAAGAATAGAAAAGAAGAAAAGAAGTATAAAAAAAAGAGAGAAAGTTGCAATAAGACTAGGAGTACAAAGAATCAATGAGATGAGTTTGGGGGGAATTTTATGCTTCTTGAAAGAGAATTTTGTGAAAGAGTGACTATGATGAAATATTTTCATTTATCTCAAGATATTTGAACTCATTTATCCCATTCTTTCAATTAACCAAACACTTAAACCCCTGGCCCCATTACAAGCTTTAAAAGCCCTCTTGATTTTAAACTTATGTGCTACAAGTTGAAAGTGGGGAGAGAAAAAAAGAGTAGAGAAATTTGAAGAGTGAGAGTCTATACATACATTGGAGTTTTACAAAGGACCGGAGAAAAATCTTGAAAATTGTCTTTAACTCCATCACACACACACTAGTTCAAAGATTACGGAGAGTTTGTTCTTAACATCATGAATCATTTATCTCTGCATGTAGTTCATGAATTCTATATATCAATTAGGAAGAACAACAGATGAGGACAAGTAATTCAATTGAATTAGGGATAGCATGTGGCCAAAGTATAAAGATTTCTTAATTGCTTGAGGACAAGCAAGGACTTAAGTTTGGAGGAGTGATAAACTCCATAATTTCACATATTACATCTCAATTTCCCTTGAATGTACATGATTTTTGATGACAAATGATTGAGAATGATACAAATACATATATGAAAAAGTACAACTTGAAAAATATGCATTTGTGTGAAATTTGGAGTAATATGTATTTGTAAGTTATTTTTGAAGCTCATCAACCCTCTTTCTCTTTTATAGGAAGAGGTGGATAAGTGCAAAAGGCTAAGGAAAACATGGAGTTTCCAAGAAAAACATAGGACAAGCTTAAGAGTGAAGCAAGGGACAAAAGAGGAAAAAGAAAAATTCTTCCTGACATTCGTTGAGCTTTCGTTGCACAACTAAGACACGACAAATGATGCTTCCTCTCTGCCTCCAATCTGTTCGTTGTGTGTTCGTCGCGCAACGGACGCACAACGAATGGAAAGTAAAACTCTGCGTTTTCAGACGCGAAAAAACGAAACTTGTTGGATATAAAAGTGAGAGTTCGACAGAAAACACTCATTCTTCATTTCTTGGGCATTTTGGGAGCTAGGGCTTGGCATTTAGAGGAGTGGGTGTCAGTGGATTGAAGTCTAGAAGAGATTTTGGCTTCAAATCTTGGTTTTTCTTCTCCATTTTCCTTTCCCTCTCTCTTGTTCTATGATTGTGCTTATATATGTATATATTCTTTTGAATCTCATGAACATGTGGATCTAAAGCTTTGATTCTAGGATTATTTGGAACCCTTGTATGGATTAACTCTTAATTCCTCTTCTTACTTTGTGATTAATGTTATATGTGTGCTTATTTTACTCTTTACCTAATGCTTCTAAGTGCTTGATCACCATTTAGATGTTGTGTTCATTTGATTGATGCTTGAGAGTGTTAGAATCTTAAGTTTTGATGAAGACTAAAATATAAAGGATTAGACCAAGTGCCTAGGAAGCAATAGGATAACTCAGGATCCCAAGTAAGAGTGCTTCCGGATGAAGATTTACTTCCGGTTAAATTAGGACTTGCGCATGCGGATGAATGTTTTCATCCCCCAGCGTCAGCAAGTAAATCACTAGGGATTTAACTTAGTCCATGAACATTAGGTACACAAACCTTAAGACTAAGCTATGTTTCAATCGGAAGCGAAGTTGCTTCCTGTTAGACTTAGACTGGCGCAGAGCGATAGAATAGATATTACCCCAAGCGTCAGTGAGTCCACTTCGCCAAGTGAAAGCACTTCCTATTAGATTTAGACTGGCGCAGGTTGATAAACTAGATATAACCCCGAGCGTCAGCGGAAATGCAACATCAAGTGAAGTTGCTTCCTGTTAGATCTTGACTGGCGCAGACTGATAGAATAGATTTCACCCTAAGCGTCAGCGAATTCACCACGTCAAGTAAAAGTGCTTCCGATAGCTCAGTGACTAGCGCTGAGTGGAGGAATGAAATAGACTAAGCAAGAGCGAGTCATGGTGAACTAGATTCCTCATCGAGTAAAATTACTTCCGGATGTAGAAGTGCTTCCGGATACACCTTAGACTTAGGAAACCCCCCACTGCATGAGACTATATGATTATATTGCTAAACTAACGTTCAAGTGCAGCACACTCAGTAAGGTTGCTTCCGGATGAGAAGTTGCTTCCGCAAGCAATCAGAATGTCTGAACGTTCAGAGATGCAGTGTCAGAATGCTTTTGTCAGAGCAGAGGTGTCAGGACTACTTTCCAGAGATAAAGCAAGTCAACCCTGCTATGCATTGATGAAGCATTAAATGGGCGAACGGTAACAAGGGAAAAACGGACATATTCAAACGGCTAGCCCACCTACCAAGAGTTCAAAATGCTTGAAGACTATATAAGGAAGCTCAACTTCATTTATGATGGAGTTAATGATCTTCAAATATTCTTGAGAGAAGTTAGAGCGAGAAAATCTTTATTCATTCAAGCTACCCAGAAAAGCGAAGAGCATTTAACACTTTGAGTGATTTTTCATCTACTTATTCTGTACTCACAGTAGTTAAGTCTCTTTCTGTTAAAAGAGCATTTATTGAACTTAAGTGTGTAACATCATTTGTTCTGTAAGAGAACTTAGTCAGAAAAGCCTTCAAGTGTAAACTTCAAACCCTTGCTTGGTGTGAGGGGGAGACAGTTAGATAGGTTACAAGTGAGCCAGTGTAAAACTTGTTGTAAGGTTGCAAGTGAGCCCGTAAAACTTGCGGTTGTAAGGTTTCAGGTGAACCCGATTTAAAACCTGAGTTATAGTGAAACTCTCGGCCTGGGTGGTTGAGGACTGGACGTAGGTCAGGTAGACCGAACCAGTATAAATCTTGTGTCGTTTACTTTGAGTATTTATTTTTGAAGCACAATTCACCCCCCCCCTCTTGTGCATCCATTACGTTCATTTGGTATCAGAGCGGGTCTTTCTCACTCGATTCCAACGAATCCGGAAAGCAAAGATCTAAGTAATGGATACGGATTATGGTCTGCCAGATGTTGCTGTACAACCCAACAAGCCCCCAGGCTTCGATGGGCACAACTATACATTCTGGAAGTTCAGAATGGAAACTTATATCAAGTCAAGCGATATCAGACTATGGGACGTGATCGAACATGGGGATCAAACTCCCTTAGATGAGGATGGATTTGCTAAGGCAAAAGCCAGATATACTGCTGAGGACTATGCTCTAGTCCAACTCAACCATAGGGCTATGCACTACATCCAGTGTGCTCTCAGCTACAAAGAGTTTCACAGGATCAGCCACCACAAAAATGCAAAGGATATGTGGGAGGCTCTTGAGGCTGCACACTCCGGAACCAGGGGAGTTAAAGCAAGACGTGTTGAGATGCTGGTGGAAGAATTCCACAAATTCGCCATGCTAAGCCCCACCGAGCCTATCAGAGATCTAGAGCTCAGATTCACCCATCTCATCAATAATCTAGCCTCGCTTGGTAAGGATATCCCTGAAAGAGAGCAGGTGAGCAAGATTCTGAAAATCTTGAAGGGTGACTGGATCACCAAAGTAACTATTCTGCAAGAAGTGCAAGGAGAATCAACCAGCTCCGTCACCGCTCTTTTTGGCTCCCTTGCTGAATATGAGCCTACCTTGCTGGCTATGAGAGCTCCTCAAACCTCATCCAAGAGTAAGAACCTTGCTCTCGTTGCTCCCAGCAAAGAGATCAAGGACAATGATGAGGATGACGACGATGAGATGGACGACGAGGAGATGGCCCTGATGGTGAGGAAGTTCAGGAAATTCCTCAGGAAGAAGGAAGGCTATCAGAAAGGTGACACCAGCCAGAAGAGGGGATACAAGAAAGAGAAGGTCCCTGTGTGCTTTGAATGCAATAAGCCTGGTCACTTCAAGGCTGAGTGTCCCAGCCTGCAGAGGTCCAAAGGCAAGGATAAAAGAAAGGCACTCGTTTCCTCCATTTGGGTAAACAGCTCAGATGAGGAAGCAAGTGATGATGAAGAAGTTGCCAACCTCTGCCTGGTAGCTAGAGAAGAGGATGAGGAAGCATCTTCAGATCTTGACCTCACCAACGAAGAACATGAGGTAACTCTTCCTGAACTACAAGAGGCTTACAATGAGATTCATGAAGAATTCTCTAAACTATGTAAAGCCTATAAATTCTTGAAAACCAAAAAGGAATCACTTGAGTCCAAGGTGGACTCACTTAGTGAGGAACTAGCGGAAGCTAGAAGATTTCCAATGGTGGATGGACAGGGTTCTCCTCAAGCAGAACCCAACATCCCAACACCTGAGAGCTGTCCAAATTGCAGCAAAATCTCAGAAGAAAATAACAAGCTGCAAAATGCCCTGCAGAAATTCACCAATGGTTCAGAAATGCTGAATATACTTTTAATGAACCAAAGGGCATATAGGGATAGGACTGGCTTGGGATATACCCCCAGGAAGAAAACGTGGGAAGAACCAAAAGTAAAGCCTTACTTAAAGTTCTTCCATAAAGCCACCAGTCATAGCTCCTCACCTTTTAGCTTTTGTAATTACTGCAACAGGAAAGGACACTCAATGTCCACCTGTAATGCTAAGAAGCATGGAGCTAACAGCTCTTACAAATGGGTCCCTAAAGGAACCAAGGCTACAAAGGATCCTCCACCTGCAAAGGAAATCAAGAGAGGACAAGGATCCCAAGCCTGGAATCATCCCACTGGGAGAACCCAAGAGTCTAGAGCCAACACTAGGCCAAAGGCTCCAAATGTTTATAGGCACAAGGATAAGCCCAAAGCTAGGCCAAGGGTCCTAGACACTAATGACAAAGGACCCAAGAGAGGTTGGGTACCTAAAGTTGCTTGATTGTTCAGGTGTGTCTCAAGGCATCCAAGAACAAAAAATGGTACATCGATAGCGGATGCTCGAGACATATGACTGGAGACAGAGACAAGTTCAAATCTCTGGTGATCAAAGATGGAGCCACAGTGACCTTTGGAGGAAATCAAAGTGGCAAGATCACTAGAGTTGGAGAAGTCGGACCAGTCAAAGATGTATATCTAGTGGACGGTCTCTGTCACAACCTGCTAAGCGTAAGTCAAAGCACGGACAAAGGTAACTGGGTAATATTTGATTCAAATGAGTGCTTAATAGTTGATAAGCAGGATCTGAATATAGATAAGGCCAACTTAAAATGCAAGATTAAGGCAATTAGAAATGGGAATCTATATACCTTAGATTTATGTCAACAGCTAGAAGAAAAATGTCTAATATCTAGTGACGAGAATAGCTGGCTTTGGCATAAGAGACTAGCTCATGTTAACTTTACTCAATTGGACATGCTAATTAAAAATGAGCTAGCTATAGGAATTCCTTCCTTTAAAGTTAAGCATGATTTTATCTGTGAATCCTGCCAACGAGGGAAGCAAACAAAGTCCTCGTTTAAAACCAAGAAGAGAGTCTCCACCAGCAGGCCCTTGGAACTAATCCACATGGATTTGGTTGGGCCAGCAAGAGTAAAGAGCTTGGGTGGAAACCTATATGCTTTAGTAGTGGTGGATGACTATTCAAGGTTCACGTGGACTATGTTTCTTGCCTCCAAGCAAGATGCTTTTGATGCTTTTGTTGTCCTGGCTAAGAAAGTGCAGAATGAGAAGGATCTCAAAATCACAGCCATAAGGACAGACCATGGAGGAGAGTTTGAGAACCATAGCTTCACTAAGCTATGTGAGCAAAACGGCATTGAACATAACTTCTCAGCTCCAAGGACTCCTCAACAAAATGGAGTGGTCGAAAGGAAGAACAGGGTTCTGACAGAGATGGCTAGAAGCATGCTCAATGAGAAAGAGGTTTCTCAAATGTTCTGGGCAGACGCTATGAGCACTGCTTGCTACATCTCCAACAGAGCCTATGTTCGCAAGGGCTTGGATAAGACTCCATACGAGTTATACAAAGGGAGAAAGCCCAACATCAGCCATCTCAGAATATTCGGATCAAAATGCTACGTGCACAACAATGGGAAGGTAAATTTGGGTAAGTTTGATCCAAAGGCTGATGTAGGTATATTTATAGGATATTCCCTTAGGAGCAAAGCTTATAGGATATACAACATGAGAACTAAAACTGTAGAAGAGTCCATGCATGTTGTATTTGATGAAACTCCTACATGGGGACAATCCGCAGAAGATGATGAAGCACTTAATCTTCCAAATCTTTCATCATCTTCCTCACCACCAAAAGAAACAACAGCAAGCTATCCCAAAGAAGAAGGTGAACCCAGTGATGTACCTAGAGGGCAACCCATGCCTGAGGAGGCACAGCTGCCAATAGCTAGGAGACATCACAGGGATCACCCTCTTGATCAAGTGCTTGGTGATGTTTCTTCTGGTGTCAGAACTAGAAGACAAGTTCAAAATGAAGTTGAGTTTGGAGCATTCCTATCTCAAATCGAACCAACTTCAGTTGAACAAGCTCTTGAGGACTGCGACTGGATTATTGCCATGCAGGAAGAGCTGAATCAATTTGAAAGAAGTCAAGTGTGGGAACTAGTCCCAAGGCCGTCTCATCAATCCATAGTGGGGACCAAGTGGGTCTTTAAAAACAAACTGGATGAGACAGGTCAAATCACCAGAAACAAAGCCAGACTAGTAGCGAAAGGATACAACCAAGAAGAAGGCATTGACTATGAAGAAACCTTTGCTCCAGTCGCTAGACTTGAAGCAATAAGGATTCTTCTAGCCTTTGCATCCATGAAAGGTTTCAGATTATATCAAATGGATGTAAAGAGTGCATTTCTTAATGGTTATATTAAAGAAGAGGTATATGTAGAACAACCTCCTGGCTTTGAAGACCATAAGCACCCCAAACATGTGTATAGATTAAAGAAAGCTTTATATGGCCTGAAACAAGCCCCTCGAGCTTGGTATGAGAGACTCAGCAGCTTCTTGCTGGGCAAGGGTTTCTCAAGAGGCAAATTAGATAATACACTGTTTATCCTTCACAAAGAAAGAGATATGCTAATTGTCCAAATTTATGTTGATGATATTATATTTGGGGCAACTAACGAAAAACTTTGTGAAGATTTCTCTAAGACTATGCAGGGTGAATTTGAGATGTCAATGATGGGAGAACTAACGTTCTTCCTAGGCCTGCAAATTAGACAAAAGAAGAACGGAATCTTCATCTCCCAAACCAAGTACTGCAGAGAACTACTCAAAAAGTTTGGGATGGATGAATGCAAGGAGTATGACACTCCTATGAGCACCTCCGCCGCACTTGACGCTGACGCAAAGGGTAAAACTGTCAGCCTGCCCATGTACAGGGGAATGATAGGTTCCCTCTTATACTTAACAGCCAGCAGGCCTGATATTCAATTTAGTGTAGGCATGTGAGCTAGGTTTCAAGCCAACCCCAAGGAATCACACTTAACATGTGTTAAACGTATTCTGAGATACCTTGAGGGAACACAAGAACTTGGTCTTTGGTATCCCAGAGGTAACCAAGAGTTCTTGTGGGCTTATTCTGACTCTGACCACGCAGGTTATAAAACAGATAGAAAGAGCACCAGTGGACAATGCGCCTTCCTTGGTGGTTGTCTGGTGTCTTGGGCCAGCAAGAAGCAAACCTGCGTGTCCTTGTCATCCACTGAGGCAGAATACATTGCTGCTGCAAGTTGTTGTGCACAAGTGCTATGGCTGAAAAACCAGTTGAGAGATCTTGGCTTGGAGTTCCCTGAGGCGCCCATCCTCTGTGATAACACAAGCACAATTAGCCTCGCCAAGAATCCAGTTCAGCACACAAGGACGAAGCACATTGACGTCCGACATCACTTCATCAGAGACCATGTTCAAAAGAAGGATGTCAAGGTGCAGTTTGTTCCCACACAACAACAGCTTGCGGATATCTTCACCAAGCCTCTGGGGACTGACCAGTTTATTTTCATTAGAGGTGATTTGGGAATGGTAAACCCAAATGAAGTGTAAATTTTTTTTTATATATACTTGATTATTTATCACTTACAACAATACTGACTTAGGCATCGGAGTGCCAATATATGTCTTTGCAGGTATACAATGTTAAATCTTAAGTAAGTGCAACCGGAAGCAAAACCACTTCCGAATGATTACACACTGACGCTGGATGATCAAACCAAGAGAGCGCCAGCACAAGTCCAAGAAGACACGTCACTTCAGAAAACGCTTCAACTTCCAAATGAGACGTTTCGACTTCTCTGATAATGTGCAGCTACACGTGTCATCAGGTGTGTCGTTCCAACTTAAGTCGTTTACACTACCCAATGTGTGATAATGTGAAGAAGCATGACCTTTTTGCCCTTAGTGACTTTACCTATAAAAAGGACATCTCATTTCACACATTCTTCATTTTCATCTATGCTCTTCATTCTCTTCATATAAACATTTCATCAACCCCACAAAAATGGCCGAACCCTCTGAAGCAAACCCAGTTTCGAGGAAACCCTCCTCATCTAAGAAACACAAGTCCAAATCTGGGAAATCAAGCCATCAACATTCTGGAAAATCTGGGCATCGTGAAGAACATCAAGAACATCATGAAGTTTCTCGGCAAATTGCTCTAGGGCAGGATGAAAATACTCAAGGTCAGCCTGAAACTTCTGGTAGAATGGCAGAACTGTTAGTGGGCTCTAAGAAGAGGAAGTCCATCCCTAAGGAGGAGGCTGCGGCGATCAAATATGGAAAACCCTCTTTGATGATGCCAAAAGGGGGAGAGATGCATTGACCACTAGCCTTGCCATCCTGGAAGGATGCATTGACCACTAGCCTTGCTACCCTGGGAGTTCCTTGATGAAGAAGAGCTTCAGCGAGAGGGAGAGAAAGAAGAAACAAAAAGAAACAACCCCCAGCCCAAAATATTTTTTTTGTTTTTGTTTACTTAGAAATGTTCACCTTTTCATGCATGTTCTCATATTTGCCTACTATATGCTCGTAACTTGTAAATGTTATTTGATTATATGTTCTGACTTGTAACCTATGCTTATCAATAATATTTGTCTAAGTTACTTGTTTTGAACTATTGCTTTTATTCTTCAGCTAATCCTTTCATCTGAACTTAAACGATAAAGCTAAGTTTGTCATCATCAAAAAGGGGGAGAATGTTAGAATCTTAAGTTTTGATGAAGACTAAAATATAAAGGATTAGACCAAGTGCCTAGGAAGCAATAGGATAACTCAGGATCCCAAGTAAGAGTGCTTCCGGATGAAGATTTACTTCCGGTTAAATTAGGACTTGCGCATGCGGATGAATGTTTTCATCCCCCAGCGTCAGCAAGTAAATCACTAGGGATTTAACTTAGTCCATGAACATTAGGTACACAAACCTTAAGACTAAGCTATGTTTCAATCGGAAGCGAAGTTGCTTCCTGTTAGACTTAGACTGGCGCAGAGCGATAGAATAGATATTACCCCAAGCGTCAGTGAATCCACTTCGCCAAGTGAAAGCACTTCCTATTAGATTTAGACTGGCGCAGGTTGATAAACTAGATATAACCCCGAGCGTCAGCGGAAATGCAACATCAAGTGAAGTTGCTTCCTGTTAGATCTTGACTGGCGCAGACTGATAGAATAGATTTCACCCTAAGCGTCAGCGAATTCACCACGTCAAGTAAAAGTGCTTCCGATAGCTCAGTGACTAGCGCTGAGTGGAGGAATGAAATAGACTAAGCAAGAGCGAGTCATGGTGAACTAGATTCCTCATCGAGTAAAATTACTTCCGGATGTAGAAGTGCTTCCGGATACACCTTAGACTTAGGAAACCCCCCACTGCATGAGACTATATGATTATATTGCTAAACTAACGTTCAAGTGCAGCACACTCAGTAAGGTTGCTTCCGGATGAGAAGTTGCTTCCGCAAGCAATCAGAATGTCTGAACGTTCAGAGATGCAGTGTCAGAATGCTTTTGTCAGAGCAGAGGTGTCAGGACTACTTTCCAGAGATAAAGCAAGTCAACCCTGCTATGCATTGATGAAGCATTAAATGGGCGAACGGTAACAAGGGAAAAACGGACATATTCAAACGGCTAGCCCACCTACCAAGAGTTCAAAATGCTTGAAGACTATATAAGGAAGCTCAACTTCATTTATGATGGAGTTAATGATCTTCAAATATTCTTGAGAGAAGTTAGAGCGAGAAAATCTTTATTCATTCAAGCTACCCAGAAAAGCGAAGAGCATTTAACACTTTGAGTGATTTTTCATCTACTTATTCTGTACTCACAGTAGTTAAGTCTCTTTCTGTTAAAAGAGCATTTATTGAACTTAAGTGTGTAACATCATTTGTTCTGTAAGAGAACTTAGTCAGAAAAGCCTTCAAGTGTAAACTTCAAACCCTTGCTTGGTGTGAGGGGGAGACAGTTAGATAGGTTACAAGTGAGCCAGTGTAAAACTTGTTGTAAGGTTGCAAGTGAGCCCGTAAAACTTGCGGTTGTAAGGTTTCAGGTGAACCCGATTTAAAACCTGAGTTATAGTGAAACTCTCGGCCTGGGTGGTTGAGGACTGGACGTAGGTCAGGTAGACCGAACCAGTATAAATCTTGTGTCGTTTACTTTGAGTATTTATTTTTGAAGCACAATTCACCCCCCCCCCCCTCTTGTGCATCCATTACGTTCAGAGAGAGCTAGGTTGAGTGTAGAACTTGGGTAAAATAGTGTGAGAACTTGAAGTTTGCATGCAAATGGATGATTTTGTTGATAAGATAGACATATACTTATTGACCTCACATAGCCACATAAGGGTTGAAACCTAGAAATTGGGTTTTATTAATTGTGACAAGAGATTGCATGATTAATAGAATTAAACACTTGTTCTTGACTCGACGGAGCGTTTACAAGTACTTTAGAACCCTAGGTTAGCAAATATATATTCATTGAAAGCAATTGTGAGAGGAGGCTTTTTAAGGTTAGGAAATACAAGGGGGAAAATAATCTTAGGACCCATTTTATCCTTGAAGTTAAGAATCACTTGTTTATAGTTTTCTTATTTGTTTAAATTAGTTACCTCTCACTCATGATATTTGTATCACTCAAATTAAGCGAGAGTGCGATAATCATTACTTAACCGGGTTTTGGAACCAAATTCTCGTGGGAACGATACTTTTCTTATCACTTTATTACTTGGCGTGACCCGTGCACTTGCGGTGCGAACACCTAACTTATGAATTTAATGTGTTAATTAATTTTGAGAGCCAATTGATCTATTTCCTTTTCTTCTTTCACTTTTAGGGTTGTTCTAGGACCAAACATGGAGGAGTCTAGATGGGGAAAAGAAAGAAAAAATGGTGAAAAAGCTGGAAAATGAAGCTGCTGGACAGATTTGAAAAATGTCAAAAAGGACCTCGAATTTCAGAATTGCAGTTTAGTCACAGTATCATAATTACGATTCTGCCATCGAATTTCAGAAATTACACCCAGGTCCAACCTGCGAACTGCAGAATTCTAGACTCGTTTTTGCTGATTTTTTGGCCCTTTTGAGCACCAATTTGGACCCAAACTCAAACCCAAACATGAAGCCCAAGTCCCCTTGATATTAGATGCAAAAATTAGGTTAGAAAGTGAAGTTTTGGGGGTTGGGTGCTCCCCAAAACCCTAACTCCCCCCATTCCCTTCATCCTCTTCTCTTTACTTCTCATATCATTCTTCAATCTTCCACCTTCCTTCCTCCTTCCATGCCTTAATAAAGTTCCTCCTTGCTCTTCGAGTTGATGAGAAGTGGCTTGAGCTTTGGTTCTACAAAGGGGAGTCCCAATTCCTTTACTTTCTCTTTATATTTTTGATTGCCTAGGTTTAGGTTATCATTTATGTTTTGATATTGGACTGGATTTGGTTGTTATTGTGGGTATTTGTGATTTTGATTTGTAATGAGGGATTTGAACTCATCATTATACATAGTTATGTATATGTCCTTTATAGTTTATTTGATATCATTCTATTTATTCATGGTATTGATAGATAGTTTGATTGAATTAAATTATAATTGAACCTAATGCATTACAAAGCACTAATCACACTTTAGGGTAATTAATAATGTCTATTTGAATGGGTTCATGAGACTAGACATTAGACTTACCGGTTGGTGAGGTTTGGTACTTTAGAAAACCTAGACAAAACTCAAAGGTGCTAAAGGGCTTAACAATTTCTAGTTAGTTGGGGTTCCACTAATTAGGTAATTGGACCCATGGGTTCATGAGGTTTGGTAAATTATAAAATTAGCATCCTAATTAACTCCCTAAAATATTTAAAAAGCTATGATAGCCATTGAAATTCATTTCCAAGAGAAACTCACTTCCACTCCATCCCTTTTACTAAAAATACCAAAAAATATTTATTTGTTTTGCACCCTTCATTCTTATATTTAAAAATCAACAAAAATATATTTTCGTTATCCAAATTTAATCTTGCATTGCATTTAATTTACTAGGATTGTTGAATTAAACAAGGCTCCTTGAGAACGATACCCGGGGTAACTTTCGCTTACCTTGAGGTCCTAAAATTTCTTGAAGGACTAGGCCCAAGACACACTACACCGACCCGCAAATCGGTGTCCTTCAGACATAGCCAAAGAGTTTCACAAAAATAATGTAAATTGGGCTGCTATAAATACAACCACAACCCAAAAATATTGTCAAGGGGCCAAAAATTTTTTTGCCTAGTGCCCTTGTACAGAATCATTCTTTTTTTATGGATAAATCATGGATATCATTTCCTCGCACGATTTCCATTTACTTTAGTGGAATTGAAGGTTTTTTAGATTATGTTTGCATACATGGGTAGATTTCACAGAAACAAACGTATACACAAAACTAATACATAAGATAAAGATTAAGTAGAAGAAATTTCTCTTGTCGTCGAAACTCCTAAATCAATTTATTTAAAAATGAAAGAATTATAAAAGCAGTACCAATGAAAGTGACGGACGTCTCCTTCCTCGGCATGAACCAGAGAAGGAAACGCCGATGAAAAAACTCGTACGACGATGAGAGAAGAGATCTCACCACCACCCAAAAAGTTTGAGATGAGAGGGAGAGATGATAAAGCCAACTAGAGAGCCGGCCCTAGAAAAATAATTTAAGGTGAGTTCAGTGGAACAATTTAATCTGCTAAATAGAAAGTAATACAATGGTTATTTTTCCATATTCCATGGTTTATATCTCATTGTATTTTATAGCCTTTTTGACTTTATATATTCTACTGCACATTACATTATTTTAACCATAAATTATTGTTTAATAAATTAATTAGTCATTGTTGATGATGCGTTATGTACAATCATTCCTCAAAAAACCATCAACTTAGCTCAAGTGTATACTTTCCGGGCATCGCCCGGGATCAAAATCTAGTTTATATATGTTTTTATGGGTTTTATTTTGATATTTTATGTTGTTATGGGTTTTATTTTGATATTTATATGTTGTTATGGGTCTTATTTTTATAATTAAATGTTTTTATGGGTTTGATTTTTATATTTCTATGTGTATGTATATATTTATATGTTTCTGTATATGTATATGCCGGAAAAAGATTACCTCTGAATTATGTTGCGTCCGTTTTACGCGACACAGGTGAAATCTTAACATTCTCACCTTATAAGCAATGTCTCATCAGAATAAGCGACAAAAAAAAGTGACAAGATGCTTAATGTGTCGCACATGCAGCATACGCGACATATGCCACGCGATTAGCCACCGATTTTCTAGTAGTGTTAATTTTATAGAGGTCTCAAGGAGTTGTTATTAAAGTCTATTAACAATTGAAATAGTCTTCGTTAATAAGTTATTGAGTTGTTACTAAACCTATCTGATATTAAATCCCTTATTTGGGAGCAATTGTCCCTTTTAATTTAGTATGAGTAGCTACTTTTGTGTTCTAGGAATATTTTTACTCGTTTCAAGGATTGACACTTATTTAATACCCTCTTTTGATGTTTTTAATGAAAAGTATATGTGTGGATTTTATCTTGTTTTTCTTATACTCCCTCCGGTCCCTAATGTAAGAGCTAGCCGTAAAAAAAACGCTTCTTAAGAAAACATGTGAATGTTAGTTGAGTGTCTGGAGTTAATGCTTCTTTTCCAAAATTGCCCATATTTATTATGGTACTTTTAAGAGAGAGAAATACATAAGCATTAATAAATATGAAAGAGAGTTAGGGGTAAAGTAAGAAGAAATGCATTAAATGAGGAGAGAATATGGGGTGAGCTCTTACATTAGGGACCAAAACCATTCAAATTTTGGGCTCTTACATTAGGGACCGGAGGGAGTACTAGTTTTTTATCACCACTTGACTTGTTAAATGAGATTTGACTTGAAATAGTGTATTTTATTTTGGAACTTAGATAAAATTATGTTAGACTTGAAATTTATGGTTTTAAATGGATACTTAATTGATAACATAAAGATATAGTTATAACCTAACATTGTCACTAGAAGGTTGATTTTCAATTAGAGCTTATTATATTAATTGTGACAAGAGATTGTACAATTAATACAAGTAGAAATTTAAAAATTGACTTGAGAAAGCCTTTTAAATGCTTATAAACCTTAGACAAACACATGTTTTCATTAAGATGCTAATTGATGGGATTTAAATTAAATTTCATGAATTGAAATGGTGATAAATAATCTTAAACTTCTCGTATCTTGATTTTAAGTTTTAATTTAGTCTTTGTCAAATTATTATTATTTGAGTTACTTAAGAATTTCAAAACTCAAATATTTTCACTCAATGCAACCTAATTGATAACTTAATTGTAATAGTTAATTTACTTTTGCCTTAATTTCTATGGGAACGTCAACTTTTCAATATTACTTTTGACGACGCGTTCACTTACGTTAATGACTACTGTCGATAAGTCACTAACCAACAAGCGTGGAACCAGTTTTGATCAAGCGTGGAATCAGTTTTGATCATTTAATCCCAAGGTCTAGAGTTTGACCAGCATGTATGAATGTAGAATATATCTTTGGAAGAGTTATTTTAAATCATATCCGATCGATAATGACTTGGTGAACCTTAACCAAATAAATTAGATAGCCATTCATAAAAAAAAAATTAAATATTAGCAGTAACTATGTGTTGAGACTTGAGAGGGATGTTACATGCCTGTGTGGTGAGGTGGTAGCAAACTCAAGCCATTGGTTGAGAGTTTGACTCCATTTGAGAATCCGGCCATCAGAGACACCGGCATAAGGACCGTCACCATTGCAGTCAAAAGCTAAGCTTTCTGGGCCAGTCACTTCTGGGAGTCTAACCAGTTCAATGGAAGCTAAGTTATTAGCAGCAAGTGAAGAAGATGCGAAGAATAAAGAGACTAATAACATAAAGATCACAAAACAAGAAGAACAAGGTGCAGGCTTCAAAGAGATGTTAGCCATCAAAGATATTATTGGTGGATGAAGCATTTTTTTGATTTTAAACAACTAATTATCAACTTTAATTTTTGTTCAACCTAGTATTAGACATATGCTCAATATATAATACATCATGGATACGAAGTTTTCTTTTTGGGCACATTTATGAGAGTTGTTAAGGAAATAAATATTCTTGGACACCATAACAACCAGCCTTTAAGAGGACTACTCTGTAAAGAGGTCAATATCATATTACTCTCTTCGGTCCTTATTATAAGTCATTAACTACCACTAATTTTTTGTTCTTAATATAAGTCACTAACCACCACATTTAATGTTTTTCTCCCACTTTACCCCTGCAATTAATGGAGATTCAAAATTGAAAATGTGAAACACACCATTTAATGAAGGACAAAGTTGGAAAAGTGGAAAAATTAGTTGGTGACTACTATTCATTGATACGTGAGAAATGAGTAATTGGTGACTTATAAAACGGACCGAAGGGTATACTCGTTAACGTCTGCGTTTAGGTTTGTTTAAGACTTAAGAGTCAGTAACGATTTTAAGACTTAAGAGTCAGTAACGATAATCTTTCTCTTCATACTGAGTCGTCAAATTTCAGTCCCAAAAAAAAATATATCCTAATACGTAAGTCACGTTTCCTTCGATTTTCTAGCATAGTGACCCACTGAATAATGCTAATGTGATTGTTTAGGAGATGTGCGCACATGCCTTAACACCATCATTCAGTATGCTTAGCTGGAGCGCTACCCACCAAAGCAGCGTTTAAGGAGGAATGAATTTCTTTGTTCAGTTGATTGCTACTCTAACAGCACGTTTTTAGTTGGGCTTTTATAAAACAGATATTTTTTTGTCTCCGAATTAACCTAAGCTAAAAGAGTACCTAAATTTTCTGCCATCGAAATTAAAGAAGGCGCTGACTGAAATTGCTCCGAGTCTGAAATTGGTTCGAGCGGAGTATATTTTTAAATGACAAAATGAGGTCTCCAATTTCAACTTGGACAAATAAGGAATAGTCCTCAATTTATTCTAAATGAAGTTTGTAACTTTGTGACAAAAGAGTAGTTAATGCCGATTCTCAAGTACTCCCTCTGGTCCATAATATAAGAGTCCAAAATTTCAATAGTTTTGGTCCTAAATATAAGAGTTCATCTCACATTCTCTCCTCATTTAATGAGGTTTTTCCTACTTTGCCCCTAACTCTTTTTCATACTCTCTCCGGCCCCTAATATAAGAGCTAGCCGCCAAAACGCTTCTTAAGAAAACATGTGAATATTAGTTGAGTATTTGGAGTTAATACTTCTTTTCCAATATTGCCCATATTTATTATAATACTTTTAAGAGAGAGAAATACATTAATAAATATGAAAGAGAGTTAGGGGCAAAGTAGGAAAAAACACATTAAATGAAGAGAGAATGTGAGATGAACTCTTATAATAAGAACTAAAACCATTCAAAATTTTGGGCTCTTATATTAGGGACCCGATGGAGTATTTATTAATGTTTATGTATTTCTCTCATCTTTAAAATATTATACTACCTCCGGTCCTAAATATAAGACCTAGATGACTTTTTTTTGGAGAGATTAAGGTTGCGAAATAAGTTATTAAATTATGACATATATGATATATTTTTAGATTATCCATTAGTTTATAGGCAAAGTATACTAGTCTAAGGGAAAATTAGGTAAATCATCAATTTATAATTAACTTATTTTGCTTTTTTAGGATTTTACAAAAAAGTCAATTAGGTCTTATATTTAGGACCGGAGGGAGTAATAAATATGGGCAATATTGAAAAAGAAACATTAACTCCAGACACCCAATTAACATTCACATGTTTTCTTAATAAGCGTTTTTTGGCGGCTGGCTCTTATATTAGGGACCCGAAGGGAGTAGTTAGATAACTACTCATGTATCGCAGTTAACTACCCTTGTACTCCCTCCGGTCCTATTTATAAGTCGTCAACCGCCCATATTGTACAAAGCAAGGAATGACAGTTAGTGGTGATTACATCATTAAATTGGTCTTCTTTTATTTTTTATTTCCATCTTTGCCCCTCCTCATAACTATTAAATGAGTCATAATGAGGCAAGCAAAAGTAAATGCAGATATCTCTTTTTTCAACGACAGGGGCATATTTGGAAAACTTTAATTAATTAGTTAGTTAGTGGTAGTTGGCGACTTATATTAAGGACCAAAATTTAGTGGCGGTTGGCGATTTATAAATAGGACCGGAGGGAGTATCGCTATTAACTACCCTTCTCAGTATCTACTCATGTATTGCTGATAACTACTTGAGAATCTGCATTAACTACTCTTTTTTCACAAAGTCATAAACTTCATTTAGGATAAATTGGGGACTATCCCTTATTTGTTCAAGTTGGAATTGGAGACACCATTTTGTCCAACTCAAACTTAAGTGTAATTTTTTTTGGCATTTTTCCTTTTTAAAAGTTTCAACTTTTCATATAAAAAAGGATGAGATCGGGATTGAGACTGTTTCTTTAATATATATAAAATTTATTAGTGAGTTCTCTTGTGGTGCTCGTTCCTTCCAAAACATGGCAGTCAGCGTTATGTATATATATACACACACACACATATAAAACAAAAATTGTAAGTTTATTAAATTTCTTATAAAAATATATAAAAGAAAATTGTAAGGTTATTAAATTTTAAGGCGGATTTAATGAAATTTGATGTTTCTCTTGTTGAGTAAGAAATATATTGGAAGTGCTTCATAATTAGAATCAAATGAGTATTTAATTATATGCTCCCTTTATTTTTGAATATAAGACATTATATAGTAAATTTTTTTTATAGAGAATTTTAAGAAAGCTAGATAAAGAATATAAAAATGATTTTTCCAAATTTTTTCTTGAAACAAGTTTATTTGACTTATAAGTTAACATATACATAAAATTTGTTATGATTAAGTTGTTCATTTAGTTTATTCTGTTTATAAAATAAAGTCATTTGAATCTTACATTTGACAATGAAGAAATTGTATATATTTGGATTTTTGTCAAAAATATATAGGGAATTAATATTTGAAGGATTAGGAAATGCCTTGCATATAGGGGTAAAAACAGGTTAGATCTTTATAAAGGCCTTAAGTTTAGCTTCAGTTTTTTTTATCAAAACCTAAGTTTCAGTTAAGTTAAATAAACACTTACAACTTTTTTTTGTTAAACATCGCACGGTAATCCGACTCCTACTGGAAACCAACTAATTCGGACTCGAAGGGTAGGAGTATTGTCCACATAATCAAAGTTGTCTCTTCTCCCAATAAGAACGCTTCCCGGTATTCGAACACGTGTTCTTATCTTCACGGGGGTTGCAGTCCACTTACTAGCTCAACCAACTACTCATTGATAACACTCACAGCTTTTTAAGAACAGTTTGCTGCCAAAATCTAGGTTTCACTTAAGTTAGATAGACACTCATAGCTTTTTCACAATAGTTTTTTAACTAAAATGTAGGTTTGAGGCAGAAAACCTAGATTTTGTTGGAAGCTATTTTTTTCAGCTTTTTCAGAAGCTATTCTCTATAATTTATTCTTCAAAAGAGCTTTTTCATATTTTTCCCACAAGCTATTTTTCAAAAGTTATATCCAAACAAATCCTTACTAGTCAAGAGCTTAATATAATTGGAAAATATTATCATACATCGCTAATTGTATACGTTTTTCAAATTGTAATAGCTTAGTATTGACCATTGAAAGAAAATCAAAACTATAGGAATACTTTTTTATGCATAAAAGTTTAGGTGAGTTGAGTCTTGGGGACTCGCTAGAGTTATGACAGACCTATAGGCTCAATAAGCACTTACAAATGTATTTACAGATTTCCCATCAACAAGATCCTCATGAACTAAGTGGAGTGAAAGTGGAGAAACTATGCATGCTAATGAACCAGAGTAATATTATTAAAAGATGAGGAGAGAATATAATTCACTATGGCAAAGAGTAGTAAAAATGTACTCCCTCCAGTCCCTAATGTAAGAGCCCAAAATTTGAATGGTTTTGGTCCCTAATGTAAGAGCTCACCCCATATTCTCTCCTCATTTAATGCATTTTTTCCTACTTTACCTCTAACTCTCTTTCATATTTATTAATGTTTACGTATTTCTCTCTCTTAAAAGTACCATAATAAATATGGGCAGTTTTGGAAAAGAAGCATTAACTTCAGACACCCAACTAACATTCACATGTTTTCTTAAGAAGCGGTTTTTTGATGGCTAGCTCTTACATTAGGGACCGGAGGGAGTATTAGATATTTAGAGGACATATAACCTCATCCCTACAAAAGGATAAAAACAATATAATTATTACGAGTAGGAATGATGTATTTGTGACCGTCATTATTGTTGGTAGTAGTTACAAGGGTTTCATTTTCCATGTTGTCATTATCATTTTGAAAAGTTTGAGGAATGATAATGTTTAAGGTATAACTTATAAGTATATGACTTTGGTCTACGTGTATACTGATAGATATCATCTTTTATAAACTATGCTATTGGTCCACATGTCAATGAAGATTTCACTTTTTATCTTTGAACTTTTTTATTTGTCGAGGAGATTTAGATCTGACCAATAATTACATAAGCATGTGTTAGGACGTTATTATAAATGTCAGAAGGACCTTCCTTAATTGGGCCACTCTCCCTCATAATTTCATATTATCGAATTTGGGAGTTTTTGGTAATTAATAAATTCTAATATTAAAAATGTTGTTTTGTCATTTAAATTTTTCATTTGTCGATTAAGGTGATTTACTTAGGGAAAATTAATTTGAGGTCTCCCACAAGGGACTTAATACTAGAAAAGTCCTAAAAGTTGAAAAAATTAATGTAGGGTCCCAAGAGACCTCACTTTAATATACTTGAAAAGTGAAAAGACAGTTTTGCCCCTTCATTCTTCTTCTTCCCCACTCCTTCATTGTCTCTCTTCTCCCTCCTCCTTCTTCTTCCCACTCCTCCTCCCCTCCCCTGCCGCTGCCGTCGCCGCATCCCGACCACCGCCTTCATCGGACACACCCAAAAATACTCCTCCGAAGCTGCCAACCACCACCACCATTTCCAAAGCTCCTTCTCCTTTTCCGCCCTCCCTCTCCAGCCCATCCCCCGCGGCGCCGACGACCGCCGCACTGCCTTCTTCCTCTCCGGCCCCATCGAACGCGGCGCCCTCTCCGAACCCCTCCCTCTCGACCCCACCAATGCCTCCCATCCAGACCCCACCACCACCGAGGGGGGTGGAAAAGGGGACGGTGGTGGTGGGGTCGGGATGGGAGGCATTGGTGGGGTCGAGAGGTAGGGGCCGGAGAGGGCGCCGCGTTCGATGGGGCCGGAGAGGAAGAAGGCGGCGTGGCGGTCGTCGGCGCCGTGGGGGACGGGCTGGAAGGGGAGGGCGGAGAAGGAGGAGGAGCTTTGGAAATGGTGGTGGTTGTTGGCAGCTTCGGAGGAGTATTTTTGGGTGTGGCCGGTGAAAGTGTTGGTCGGGATGCGGCGGCGGCAGCGGCGGGGGAGGGGAGGAGAGGAGTGGGGAAGAAGGAGGAGGAGGGAGAAGAGAGAGAATAGAGGAGTGGGGAAGAAGAAGAATGAAGGGGCAAAACTGTCTTTTCACTTTTCAAGTATATTAAAGTGAGGTCCCTTGGGACCCTACATTAATTTTTTCAACTTTTGGGACTTTTCTAGTATTAAGTCCCTTGTGGGGGACCTCAAATTAATTTTCCCTTTTACTTATGACCAATAATTATATATACGCAGTTGTTGTGAGTATGACGTTATTTTAAACGTCATAATAACCTTAGTTGGATTACTTATGCTCATACATTCATATTACCGGATTTTAGGAATATTTTGTCATAATTCATAATTTTTCTCAATTGAAATTCATTTTTCATTAATTATAAATAATAATAACAATATTGTCAAACTCATGAGTTTAAGTAAACTTGTGAAAAAAAATTTAGAATCAAATTGTAGACGTGAATCATATACTTGTAAGAGTTTATCGTTATTAATAAACATTTGTTTCTAATTTATAATTAAATGAAAAATACTAGAATTAGTAATAATTTTACTTGAATATATTTAAATATAGTACTTGATATTAAATATATCAACATTATTCATACTTTAACAATATCAATATAACAATTTCTAAAAACTTTGTATATAAACTATTTGAATATAATTTTTTTATCAGAAGAATATGATCAAATAATAGAAATAATTAAAAAAAGTTCAATTTGACATGTAAATTGGCATGTAAAGTCCTAACTTTTTACCTAGTTTGTAGTCAATACGAAATTCAGGTGACTCATGACACGCTTTAGTTAGGTAGAACTGTAAAAAATGGTAAAATCAAAGAGTCCGCTCATGAATTTGACAACAACTTTAGAACTTTTTCTATCCCATACTATATTTCTTTTTCGCAAATAACTTGCTGAATCAGTGGAATTTTAAAATGTCTTGCTTCTTATAATGTATTAATGATTTTTAATTACGAATATCATAACCTCTTTCACTGAAATATTACAACAAACGTGAATTTAAAACATAAAATTATGCTTTCTTAAACTATGGTAATCCCTTCCTTTTAACTAATAATAATAATAATAATAATAACAATAAAAAATAATAATAATAATAATAGCATTAATATATATATATATATATCAAAAAAAAATAATAGCATTAAGGTAATCTCACAATAATTTTAAGGAGGTTCACTATGATTAGATCATTCTACTTCATAAATTTATATGAGGGGATTTGGGGGATATTTTTCGTAATTCATATATTCTAAAATTGTTATACTACGTAACTTGTCCCACATATGGGGAATGTTGGAAATATTGTGTCTTTGTCAAACAAGTCTGGAATTGTTGGGGATTTTAGGGATACAATTAGTAATGGATATTCAAGAGGAGGAATGAACCCACCACATGCATCATCAAAGTGGACTAATAATATAGGTGAAATCCATCCATTATGTGTGAGAAAACTATGGATTATTGGGCATGTTTTAATAATAAAAGTTTAAACATCGATCATTTATTACAAAGAAAATATTTAAAGCGCTAGCCTTCAATGGATCAAACATTGAGATTTCTATTCATTATTTATTGGCTTTTATAGTGAATGAAATGTTGCTGTGAAAACTGATATTTTAATTAAGTCATCAATTTTATTATTTTAAAACAACCATTCATGACTCATTACACTGAAGCATGCATCTCCAACTATTGGAAACTGATTGAATTAGAACTTTTTATGACATTTAGTAATCAAATTTAAAAAGCTGCAAGCTGCCCAATATTTTGGAAGATATAAGAAACTATATTGAAGTATGGTGTATGTATGAAAAAATTAAGATTGACGGTGTTTAAGATATAAGAGTGAAAGTTTGAGAGACAAATCTTCCTTAGTTCTGCTCTTTATTTTTACATAAATGGTTTGTTTAATCATGAGCAGTGCAATGTCTTATCTACCTGTAGTTATTGAACAGCACTTAAGGTCGGACACTACTGAAATCAATTCTTTTTTTTTTGTTGATGTTGCTGCCAACAAATTTGGACATAGCATTGGAGACAAGCTAGGATCTATTCTCATCATCTCTGAGATCAAGCTTCTCATTATTTTTTAAAACTTTGTTCACTTTACAAATTAAATTACTCCCTTTCATCATATTTTCCATTCTTCTAATTCACATTGAATGAGAATTTTCCCACATTAGTTGTTGTGCCTATTATATATTTTGAGTTGCTCCACCAAAGGATGTAATAGCTTACCATTTGGATTCGTTAAGGCAGCAAAATATTGATATGATTTTGTAAATTTCACTATTTTAGGGCGACATTTTTTTGAAAGTATTTGGGAAAATCCCAAATAAATCCCTCCCAATACCCAAAAGGACAAGTGAGGAACCTAAACTTTCAAAAGGACTATGAAGGAACCAGCACCTACCTGTCATTTTAAAATGTTGCGAAAAGACAAAATTGCCCCTCATCCTAAAACACAAATTGCGAGAAGAGGGTGAGTGTTAGGGTGAGGTAGTAATTTGTGTTTTAGGATGGGGCAATTTTGTCTTTTCGCAAAATTTTAAAATGACAGGTAGGTGCTGGTTCCTTCATAGTCCTTTTGGAAGTTTAGGTTCCTCACTTGTCCTTTTGGGTATTGGGAGGGATTTATTTGGGATTTTCCCAAAGTATTTCCAGATACTCAGTGTTACTTTGAAGAAAAAACATCAAAGCAATAATGTCCCATAACACTTTTTAAAATCAGAAAGAGTTAGCGAAGTACTCCCTCCGTTCCTAAATATAAGATCACTTTAGGAAGTGAATAAGTTCCTAAATATAAGATTATTTCCTATTTTATCTCAAGTTTTACCCAAACTACCCTTATACTCCCTCTTTTCATTGAAAACCCCTCCTCCTTTTAAAGTTAAGTAATTGAGAGGATTTTGGGAAGATCATGTAATTTTATTGTCTTCCTTAATCTCCCCAAATTAATCAAAGTGATCTAATATTTAGGAACGGAGGGAGAATTTAATTTCACAACCGCTATTCAGTCTGTAATTTCTTTCCTCACTTGACATCGCACTAGTATTCAATTTCTGTTCAACCCTGTTAAGTTTGGAACTGTGTTGAATGGTATGAGTTTGTTCAGCCCACACCTTTGCAGAAAGGCATTTAGCAAGTCTTTTTGTGTTTGACCTTTAGGCATTCAGCCAGTCTAAATTAAACACAAGTAGGTGATAAATTTGAACTGAAGCTAAGCAACTTGAGTAGGTGATTAATTTGTCACCTTCAATTGGGTTGGCGGGCTAAGCAACATTTTTTTTTTAACTGAAGCTAAGCAACTTGAGTAGGTAGAACTTTTGAAGAGGCGAAATCTATTTAAGAACAATTATTTGGGCCTGATCACAGACCCGCCAGGCCCATAATCATGTGTTTGCTTCTTTCACTTGTGTTTTGTTCAATCAAAGGGAGGGTCATGGGCTTTGTCAGATTCTTTCTTATTTTAAAAACTTTATTACCCCCAGACACACACATAAACATTTATATTATATATATATATATATATATATATATATATATATATATATATATATATTAAGTACTAAATGTTAGCACTAGATCCTCCTATTGAAAACCATGGCCACTTGGCTAGATACTAAATATAGGTACATCTCCATCTCACGTTGTGATGGTGTGCCTTTTATTCTAGACCCTGCTGGTCACTCACATTTATATCGATGCTTAGAAACAGCAATACAAGTGGGAAGAGAAAAAAGTCAAAAACACATTGGACGATCCAACAGGAATTTAACAAGAAAAAAAAGGTTAAAAAGTCTTTCCAATAAAAGGTTTGCAGTCATGTGGCTAAATTTTAATTCAATTTCCACAGTACCCAGACACAGCCCAATTAGAACAATCAAATATAACAAGTTCATGGTGAACATTTATTGTAAGATTCTGGTTCAATGTGAACACTTATCAAATTCAAAGTAAGTCCATAAATATAATTAGTATTTCTTAACAACCACAACATAAGGTTTGATGGCAGAGCCAACCCATAATTTCCCATAATGTTCTTCCACTTCGCTCACAGATTCAAGTAGTGAACCTCCTCTTCCATCCAAAACCACCAAAGCCTTTCCCTTCTCATCAAACTTTACTCCCACGGGGTCATCCCCTAACCTTGTGTTATTACTATTTCCAGATGATGTTCTATTACTGTTCAAACCCACCCAAAAATCTCCATTTTTGTTTCTCTTGATGTTATCTGGTCGCCTTTTAAGTGTTGCAAACAATTCTGAAGTGTGAGTCTTTGAGCCTTTGAGCCAAAACTTGCTAATCTTTCCTGAACTTGTTTCTGCTAGTAGAAGGAATGAGCCATCCTTGTTCACAGATACACCATTTGCAAATGCCAAGCCTTGGAGTAAGATCTCAACTTTCTTAGTATTTGGATCATATTTCAACAATCTTCCCGTTTTATCCCCTGTTTGGAATATCTTTTGAACTTCCCTAAAACAAATAAAAGAGGAAACTTAATTTAAATTAGATTGATTATTGAATCAAATGGAAGGTATTAGGAAATATATAAAACAAAATACTCCATGACCAAATACATCCAAGGTTACATTATGTGTGAAAGCATTAATTTATTGAAAAACATTGCATCATCCATGACCAAATACATCCAAGGTTACATTAATCTAGGATAATGTGCATCCTAATATTTAATAACATGCATGATTTTGTTGACCAAGATTTTTTTTTTAAATTCTTCGTCAATAGTGATAAAAATTATTATATTATACCAAGTAAGGTGACCTTTAATTTTAACCATATTCTATTTTATGATCATATAACTCATGGTAATTATTCACATACTTTTAATATAAATTATGCCTTTTTTAACGTCATAGATGTCAAGAGAAATAAAGACTATCACATCTTAACATAATCTTATCGGAGTTATGAGGAGCACGAATCCTAATGAAAAATTTATTCTAAAAATTAAACCCGGACAATTGATAATGAGAGCGTTTTAACTTTTAAACCACACCTTTAGTACTCGTGGTGATATTTCCTGGAGTGGAACTCATCCTATAGCTATGAAGGTTCAAAACATGAAAACACAAAAAAGAAAAAGTACCTTCTTTGATATACAGTGCTGCTTTCAGAGAAATAAACCACACCAGTTTGGTCATCAACATCTAAGCCATTAAGGAACTTGAAGGGAGCACCACCATGAGAAGCAGAAGCAGCTAGTTGTTTAGCCACACCCCCTCTAGGTCCAACCATTAAGAGGCCAAAATATGCATCTGCTATATAAAGATTACATGTTTTCCTGTCAAATTTGAGCCCCAATGGCCTCCCACAAATATGCTCCTTTTTAGGATCTGTTGATCCATCACATAGTTTCCTATCCCTATAATCAAACATATAAACATACTTATAGGTAGAAAAAGCTGAGATTTCAAACTAAGAAACACAAACTTCTACATAATAAGCTAGGAAATTAAAACCCAGTATAGTTATGAATATATAGCTTGATCTTATTTTATAAATTTGAGATAGATCTTACCTGTTTGGTGATGTGACAGCAAATTCAACCCATTTTTTGTGATATCGTTGCCATTTGAGAATTCTACCATCTGATAAACTAGTATATGGCCCTTTACCATTACAGTCAAAGGTGAAACTTTCAGGGCCTTCAGCACAGGGAAGTTTGTACACAATTGAGTTTTTCAAGCCATCCTTGAAAATCGCTTCACTAGAAGCGATGATAAAGGTTGCTGCATATGAGAGTGACAAAAGAAAATATAAAATTGGAGAGAAAGAAAGCCTCATGGGAAATAGTGATGCATAGATCCTCAAGAAATGAAGCACACACACATATATATGCAGTCCACCAGTTGAGTATCTAGAAGAGAATTCTGAAAGGGTGAGAAATAGGCTACCAAAGCTAATTTGAAATTTAGTACAATGTTTTTGTCTCCATTAATTACTAGTTAATATCATTTGTACTGATTAATTACTTGCTCATTCCCTCTTTTTTTTTTTTGATAGTTGCTCATTCCCTCTTTAGAATTAAGTTGTTTTGTTAGGAAAATTATTATGAATTTTCTCTTACCGTTTTACTATCTTAAACTAGTATTTTTTTATGTATATAATTTCGTTATTAGTGTTAGATTAAAAGGTTTTTTTTTATTGGTCGAGTAGATTAAAAGGATATGGAAGTGAGCTTTATTGCTTCTCTGCTACTATCGCTACGAAAAAAACATAAAAATTATTTGAAATCAAGTACTACCTCCGGTCCTAAATATAGGACTTAATTGACTTTTTTTTTGAGAGATTAAAGTTGCGAAATAAGTTATCAAATGATGATATATTTAATATATTTTTAGATTATCCATTAGTTTATAGGTAAAATAAACTAGTTTAAGGAAAAAAATTAGGTAAATCAATTTATAATTAACTTATTTTGTTTTTCTAAGGATTTTCTAGAAAAGTCAATTAGGTTTTATATTTAGTACGGAAGGGAGTATTATATACGTAGCAACGCACGTAGCATATCGCCGGGCCGGCAACCCGCCTACAGTCCACCATGTATTGCCACTCAAGAATTCTCTGAAGTACTATTATAATAAACTATTATATTTAAAATATATAAACTGCCAATATAATAATTATATTCGATCTTTATATATATATATATATATATATATATATATATATATATATATATATATATATATATATTTGTTATTTTTTTTTGATAAATATGTTAATATTTTAATTAATATATTATGCAATATTTGTCAATTATTAATATATATAATTCACATACTCGTGGAATATTGGAACCTTAAAAGGCAAAACTTGGGAGATAATAGGTGTGATGAGGGATAGAAAGATAAACATTTTATGTTTACAAGAGACTAAATGGGTAGGTGAAAAGACTAAGGATATTAATGGTTATAAACTTTGGTACACTGGTAAAGTGAGTCGTAAGAATGGTGTAGGTATAATTGTGGATGAAGTATGAAAGAAGAATGTGGTTGAAAGTTTATAGAAGTGGAGTCAGATTATTATCGATAAAAATGGTAATTGAAGAGGAAACAATTAATGTAAACCGTGAATGATAGGCAAATAAAAAAAAACAACAAGAACATAAGATGGATGTGACAGAGATGAAAATGTTGAGAGGGATGAGTGGGTATACACTAAAAGATAGGATTCGTAATGATCACATTCGTGAAAGAGTTGAGGTAGCACCAATTTCAGAGAAAATGAGAGATTATCGTTTAAGGTGGTATGGACATGTTCAAGAATTAGATTAGCCAGTAAGAACAGTGGAGCAGATGGTAAGGGAGCCGTATATAAGAAATAGAGGGAGACCAAAGAGAACTCTTGATGAACTTATTCAAAGAGATATGTTAGTGAAAAGTTTATCTCTAGGAATGACTAGGGACATAGCAAAATGGCATCGTGTGATCCATGTAGCTGACCCCACTTAAGTGGGATAAGGTTTACGTTGTTGTTATAATTCACATACTAGTAGTGATAGTATTTTTATATAAATATTCTTTTATATTTATATATATTACATTATATTTTATTTTTTTAAATAATAATATTATATTTTGTATTTTTATTTTATATTTATAATAAATATGATTTTTTATGAATTCATTTTATTATATGAACTTTTTAATTTTTATTATATTATATATTATTAAATTATATTTTTTTTATTTTTACTAATATTTGTTAATAAATAACAACAACAACATAAACCTTATCTCAACTAAATGGGGTCGGCTACATGGATCACACAACATCATTGTGTTCTATCAATAGTCATGTTTGGAGGTAAACCTTTCATAAAAAACTCTCAATAAATTATATGTTATTTGTTAATAAATAACATATTATTTTATACAAATTCAAAATTAAATATGTAACAAATATATATATATATATATATATATATATATATATATATATATATATATATATATATATATATATATTAATATTTATAATATATGATTTATCAATTAATTTTCTTATAAATTTTTAATATAAATTAACTTACAATGTTATCTATAAAATAACTAATAAATTAGCAACGAAAAACCTGTGTGTAAAATATCGGATAGAATTTCCATGGGCATATTTGTTAGTAATTACTAATAGAAGTTTTTCTGTGTCTAATTTCTGACGGACTTTCCGTCGGAAATCCGTGGATAATAAGTCAAGGAAAAATTTTCTTTGTTAATTGAATATTTCTATTGTAGTGTATATGCTAATATGGGAATAATGAATCAAATTAAAAGTTGTGTTACAAGAATAAACTATCATCTCTGCGTCTTTGGAATATTTATTAGAGGATGATTAAAGTCAAATGATCATCACGTGAGCCATATTTAAAATTGAGGTAGATACCAAGTTTCTAGTCAAATGATGCTTCATGTGCGGCTTTCACATTGCTTTATATGATCTGTATATGTGTACGTGGTTGATCAAATATTATATTTGACTTGATTAAGATGATATTTTTGTTATTTTAAGGTGAAAATTAGTATTTGGTTCCCGTCATTATAGCTTATAAGAATACGAGATAGTGAGTATTATATACTCCCTCTGTTCCTATATATAAGATCACTTTGGGAAGTGGATAACTTCTTAAATATAAGATCACTTTCTATTTTATCTCAATTTTGGTTCAAATTACCCCTATTTGTCTTTTAAATTTAAGTGAGAGATTTTTTGGGAAGATCATGTAATCCTAATTCATTGGAAAGTCTTCCTTAATCTCTTCAAATTAGCCAAAGTGATCTTATATTTAGGAATGGAGGGAGTATTAAGTAACAAGTCTCTCTTTTTAATGGCTATTTGGTATGAGAAGAGAGAAAGAAGAATTAATTTTTTGAGTTGAATTCAAAATACTTAAAAACTTTGGTTGTAAAATTTTATTAAAAGGTGAATGTAAGTTTGAATTCTTAAACTTTCATTCATTTATGATTTTAGTCCATGAATTGATTTTATTAAAGAAAAGTAAATAGTAATGTAAAATTAATTGAAAACTCTTAGGGAAAACACCAGAAAAAATGATCAAAAAAATAATTATAATTTGATATTTTTTATACTTAAAAAATGATACGATGGTCCATTTTATTTCTTTTTTAGAATTTGTTTTACCTAAACCTCATTATATATTTTGAACCTTTTTCTGCGGTTTTTTCCCAAACTCATAGTCCACTTTAATTGTTAAAGTTATTTTCTCCCTGTCTTATCCTTGCAAATGTACCAAACAACTCCTAGAGGTGATAAACACAAAAATCAAATTAATGGACGACAATTGTTTTTTACGTTTTCTTTTGAAAATATAATTTTAATGAGAATAGTGTTAATTTAAAATTAAATAAAGAATGTCCATTTTTAAAAAGGTTTTAAACTAAAAAGGGTTTAATTAAGAACATACTCCCTCCGGTCCTAAATATAAGACCTAATTGACTTTTTCTAGAAAATCCTTAAAAAAGCAAAATAAGTTAATTATAAATTGATTTACCCAATTTTTTTTCCTTAAACTAGTTTATTTTACCTATTAACTAATGAATAATCTAAAAATATATCAAATATGTTATCATTTAATAACCTGTTTCGCAACCTTAATCTTTCCAAAAAAAAAGTCAATTAGGCCCTATATTTAGGATCGGAGGTAGTATTAATCTTGAAAGTATTCACTTATAAGTTATTTTGTCTCAAATGTTTTTGTGGGTTTGAAATTGTACTGAAAGTTTTAAAACCTAATAGTATTGTCATATTCCGTTATAAAATTAATTTTGAACATTAAGAAATTAATACTTATTTATTTATTAATATTTTAATGGTAAATGAAAATATTCCCTTTTAATAATTTAAAGAGATATTACTTCTAAAATTTTTTTGAGGCAATATTACTTATTTATAAAGAGGATATTCAAAATTTTAATTTTAAATTTGAAAGTTTTAACGTGCAATTTTACCGCAGCAATGTGCATCGTGATTTCAAATTAGTTGATATTCAACATGATTTCAAATACTTGATTGTCAATTTTTTTTTTAAAAAAAAGATGATTGGATGACTTTTCTAAAATTGAATCTTCATGATTTGTTAACAACTATTTACGCTCGCCGGCAATACATAGGTTGACATTTTAATTAGTTATGTTGACGATTGCAATTTAACAAATTGTGATAGCGTCATTGTGGTTGCAATTTGCTGCTTTTCTAAAGTGTTGCTTGTTTCAAATTCAACAATGTAAAGCTTGGCGTTTGACCTTTTTATTTTTATAATATTATTGCAATTCAAAAACAAAGTAATTAAAGCGATGGTTCTGCTGACCCAATTGGCTACAATGCAACCTGAGCAAAACTTTTCATGTAGACATGTAGTTGCGATAGAAAATGGAAAATTAGACTTTAATATAGTTGTTAAAAAACTATTGGAAATCATTTAATTTTTTCAATAAATTTAAATCATTTAGATATTTTCATTAGTAAATAAGAATTAGTAATTAGTACTTATAACTAGTAAAAGTCTAGCAAATTTTAGGTTTAAATGGAGACATATAACTAGTATAAAAAAACAGACTTATAACTCTTTCAGTTGATAGCTTTTTTAACTATTGACGTAGATCCCAATGTTTTAATTAAGTCGATCAAAAAAGTTAAGTCGTTCAGTTTATCTGACAACTGCTATTATATCGTGTAAATTAATAAAAACGGGAATAGAACACATAATAATATGACAGCTTTATTTAATATGTACTACCTTGTTTAAATATACTTTGTGGTGTGTGTGTGTGTTTTGCATATTGTATACACACTAATTTTCCCTCACAAATAATCTTTTATAAATAAATAAAAGTAGTACAATATAGATGCTGACATAAAAAGTAATAGCATCTAGATTATATGACGACAAATTTTTTCTTCTCAACGTTTTTTTGTTCAACTTTAAAATATTGATTTTTTTTCATGGTTTTTATATACCAAACATTACATCATTGAGTTTAGATAAATTAAAATATAGCACAATTGTTATTTTTTTAAAAAAAATTACCCTAACTTTTTTAGGTTAAAGTTCTCCTCATCTTTATTAACCAAAAAAAAGTTCTCCTCATCTTTTTTTGGACAAAATTTTCCTCATCCTTTTAAACCAACCCGATATGTATATGTACAAATTAAAAAGCACTAGGTAGTTGACTTTGAAAGTTCTACATTTCATTGAGTAGGATTTTACTTTTTTTATTTATTACGGGTGTGTTTGGATAGGGTGTGTTTGGCAACACTCAAAAGCAAGGTGGCACATGGTTTTTTTTGCTTATTTTTACTTTTAACTTATTTTTACTTTAAAACATGTTTGGTAGCAAAGTAAAATTGAATTGCTTTTGAGTCAAAAGTAAGGTGGGAGGAGAAATATAATTTTCTTGCTTTTTTTTACTTCTTGCTTTTTGCTTCTAACTTATTCTCTCTCTCTATCTCTCTCTATCTCTCTCTCTCTCTCTCTCTCTCTCTCTCTCTCTCTCTATATATATATATATATATATATATATATATATATATATATATATATATAGACACTCTCTCTGATCCTAAATATAAGACCTATTTACCTAATTTTATTAGATTAAACATATTGGTTAAGTTAGTTAAAATAACATGATATCCAATATACACTGATCATCTACCTTTTGTCTCCACCATTTCTCTCTTATTGTCTTATAATGGGGAGCATTGAGAAGGATAATTTGGAAAAATTGATAAGAATTAGAAGTAGGTCTTATATTTAGGACAGAAAGAAGTATGTGTGTGTGTATAATTCTTAATTTATATGTATTTTATTTTGAATTAGCATTTTCAAAATTTTATTCATGTATTTTCTATTATAACAATATTTGCATATGTTTTAATCTAATCTTGTTTTTTTTTCAAATACATATCCAAACATCTTTCTAAAAGTCAAATTGAAAAAAGTCACTCATACCAACAACACATCCAAACATAATCACAATATACAATCGGACTTTTTTCCAATCTTTTATAAATAAATAAAAGTAGTACAATATAGATGCTGACATAAAAAGTAATAGCATCTAGATTATATGACGACAAATTTTTTCTTCTCAACGTTTTTTTGTTCAACTTTAAAATATTGATTTTTTTTCATGGTTTTTATATACCAAACATTACATCATTGAGTTTAGATAAATTAAAATATAGCACAATTGTTATTTTTTTTAAAAAAAATTACCCTAACTTTTTTAGGTTAAAGTTCTCCTCATCTTTATTAACCAAAAAAAAGTTCTCCTCATCTTTTTTTGGACAAAATTTTCCTCATCCTTTTACTATACCAAACCAACCCGATATGTATATGTACAAATTAAAAAGCACTAGGTAGTTGACTTTGAATTGGCCAAAAAGGTAGTTGACTTTGAAAGTTCTACATTTCATTGAGTAGGATTTTACTTTTTTTATTTATTACAACTTCCGATTTGAATACACACAAATACTGTATTCACGACCTGAGACAATAACTTTCACGGGCCCTTTGGACAGCTGGACTTTTGCCTTTTTGCTCTAGATTTTTTTTGATAAAAAGACAATATATTAAAATAAAACAAAGTTATTCAAAGTATTTATATTTTTCCCATTCTAAATATAACAACTAAGATAAAGGAATACAATTGGAAATGGGAATCTTCATTACTTGTTGGAAGCTGTGGTCAGCTAGAAACAACCTCATCTTCAATGTCATTGTCACCACAGATGATTGTTTGTTCCACCAGATTAGAGCTTCAGCCCGTCACACCACAAATGCTTTCTTGAGTCTGGAAACTTTTTTGTAAAGATTAGACTCCACTACCACAGATTACCCCATTTACATGCGCTTATTTTGGCCTTTACATGCGCTTATAAAGCGCATGTAGAGGGGGGCGCTGGTAAAGGCTCTACATGCGCTTTTAAAAAGCGCATGTAAGGGGGGGCTATACAAGCGCTTAAAGCGCATGTAGAGGTATGTACTTCTACATGCGCTTTAAGCGCATGTAATGTACATGCGCTTAAAGCTTTAAGCGCATGTAGAGGTACATACCTTTACATGCGCTTTAAGCGCATGTATAGAATGTTTTTTTTAAAAAAAATTATTATAAATTTACATTATTTCCCAATATAACCACCAATACTAGCTGTAGTTCATAGAACCAACTAGCATTATATCAAAAGAATTTACCAGAAAAAGTCAATTACTTAACATCATTCATTTAAATAGCACGGACTTGAATACAGAGCATAAACATGTATAGCTTGATTGAAAAATGACAAACATATAGTATAGTTATTAGAAAGCAAATCTGCCATCATGCAGGTGTATAACTAATGCATAAGCTTATACTATAAAGCATATGTATAACTAATGCATAAGCTTATACTATAAAACTCCACCATATCTAACAATAACTACAGCAAGTGATGAAGCCAATAATCTGCCAAAGAAACAAAAATGCTAGATTATACCATCAGCTATTGATTTCAAAAGGTTTTTATTCAAATTTCCATACTTATCATCCTTGGCTAAGTATATACTTTACTCTATACCATAGTCAAAGGAATAAAGGAATAAAGACCTGAAGAAAAGAAATCCATATTCAAAAATCTAATCAAACACAACCTTGCGAAGTCTAATTAATAGAAGGATTTATTCTGCCTTATCTCCATGCTCTAACCCTTTCTTTCTGCCTCTGGCTTGAGGATTTATTCTGCTAATTCTTTCTCTTTCAAGATAAGGCAGCTAATGAGGAATTATATAGGGAATGAAAGAAAGCAAGGGTAAATAGAATCCCTCAAGGAAGTTGAAAGATGGATGCAATAAATTTATAGGATCAATATACTGAAGAACCTATCCATTTTTATCATTACTGCTGCACATAGTAGATGTAGCCACAAAATATTATTGAAAGAAACAAATTGGTTCAATATATTCATTCCAGAAGGTAGAAGTTAAAAGCATAAGCCCACCAATTCAGCAACAAATTAGCACAATAGTCCAATCCTTCATTGAGCTAGACTTCACAATGAGTTTCAAGTTGCAGGATAAATTAAATTTAATGTTCATAAAAAGTTGCAAGTCATTTCCAATCAATATCTAAAATAATCTGGAAGTTTCAGGAAATCCTTCTCCATCTAAATGCAAATATTCTTCACAATGAAACTCATTCTATATTTAGACACATAACTCACAAACCTTGACCATGCAAATAAAAATCATTAGCATCCTTTTACTTCACATTACAGAACCAAAATGAAGAATTTAGTACGTTCAATTTAATCTCCCAAAGAATGGTCAAGAAAAAAATGAAAGGTCACCTCAGTAAAAGAAACAATTAGATAATATAAAAAAGTGTTGCAAATCCACATAATAGGAAAGCATACACATGTCAGATCAAAATGGAGCTTTGTGTTAAAAACCCCTCTGGCTAGAAGAAGAACTGAATGAGTGTCTTTGCTGAAATGATAAACAGAGTTAACATAATAGAAAGTACAGAGTTAACATAATAGAAAGTAGGAGACGAATTTTAGAAGAAAAAATAGTCTCCCGACCAAAAAAAAGAAGGAAAAAAGTCTATGTCATGTTGTAAGCAATCATTTTATAGCAATCCCATGAAAGAAAATAAAAGAATTAAAAAAAAACAACAACCCATAAATTATAGAATGTGAGAAATTAAAAGAAGATCTCACGTCCCTTTCCAAGCACATATATATTCTAAGAAAAAAACTACTTTCATTGTCAGGTAAAGATTGTATTTTTGCTACCTTCATTTTTGCTTCTTCAATAATCGATAATGGCCTTGAAAATGGTTTCCAAAAAAAACCAACTTTTTGTATCTCCATCTGAAAAAGGCAAAATAGAAGATTTAAGGATGAGGCCCTGAAATATCAATCTCATACCTATTCTCAAACAATTTAAAATCCTCATACTATTTCTATACACATATAATCAACATTGTCGAAGAGGGCAGAGGAAAACAGGACCAAATCACAACAGCAAAACAATAAACAAAATTCTCAATCAATTCTTGAACTAATATCCTAAAACAAGGTTCATTTACATATATGTATAGTAGTCTCTAACTAGTCTATTAAACATACCAAATGCCAAGTCAAACAGAAAAAAATCACACGAGGCATAAGAAAACAAGAAATTAATAATTTTATTAACCCCAGCAAGACCTGAACAAGCAAAGGTAATATTACCACTTTAATAACATACATACATATGTACATGTATAACTCAAGAGAACCTCAACAATTTCTCATGCCTCTATTAATCATCAAAAATCCAAAATCAATTTCCTCATTACACATTACATAACACAACAGCAAAAACCCCAAATCGGACTAGAGAAAGAGGAGAATGCATAATCAAAGTCAAACAAACTTCATGAAATCAATCATACAATACAAGCAATCAATTTCATCATACTTCAATCTAAACTAATTAGAAGATTCGAAGCAAAAATCCCCAAAACTCGCTCAGATTCAACATCCCCAAAAGTTAGGGTTTACACAAACTTCATAATCTTCAATTTACAGTTTTAAACCCTCCAAATTACACCAAGAAATGAAGTCTTAACTCCAAAACCGAAGTTTACACATAATTTTAAGTGGATTGTTGATCCCAAATCCTTAACCCAAACTCGGCCTCTCATAGGATATATCACAAAGTGAAAGAAAAAGAAGTGAGAACAAATAGGAGAGACTCACCGGAGCTTGTATCCGGTGTTTCACGTCAGATTCGAGCCCGCCATCACCGAAAATGGCTTCGCCGCCGTTGATAGTGGCTGGGCGAAGCAAGAAGCTGGGCGGGAGAGGAAGGAGGACGCAAGGGAGAGAAAGGGAAACAAGTTTTGGGTGAGGCTGAGGGGAGAAGTGAGGAAGGACGGCGGTCGCCGCCGTCGCCCTTGGCTGCCGCCGTCGCCGGTCCGAAGAGAAGAGGGACGAAGAAGAAGAAGAACGACTGGGGGGAGGGAGGCGCGGGTGAGAGTATGGGAGGAAGTGTTTGGGTGTGTGAATATATATATTAAGTTTTAGGGCACTATACCTAAATATCTTTATATCTATTCTTATTTACTTCTTCCATTTTAAATTCATGTCCTAATACAAATTATAAAAATACTCTCTACACCAAATAATTTAAATTTTTAATTATTGCTCTTTTGTCTTTCTAAAGAAATCAAACAAATTAATCTCTCAGAATATATTTATTCTCATAAGAATGCTTCAATTTGCATTTATTTTCTCTTGAAAGCTTTCTAAACTCATAATTTATTCCAAAAATTACATCTGAAGTTACCAATAATCCTTAATTAAATTTTTGGGATGTTACAATTTTCAACTAAATTGTTTCAATACTTCATCTCAAAATGCTCAAATCTTGTGCTTGACAATGTTATAGTGAATTTCATTGAAGAACAAGCCTTTACATGCGCTTTAAGCGCATGTAGAGCCTCTACATGGCTTAAAGCGCATGTAGAGGTAGAAACACCCTTTACATGCGCTTAAAGCGCATGTAAAGGGTGTTTATACCTGTACATGCGCTTAAAGCGCATGTAAAGGGTGTTTCATCAATTTCATAGCACCCAAAAGTGGTAATGGAGCCTTGAAACACTAAGTCCACAAGCAGGAACACCTTATGAGATCTGAGGAGGACCTCTTATGCATGACTCCATGTTTTGCACTTCAGTAGTGCCTTTACATGTGCTTAAAGCGCATGTAAAGGGTGTTTGAACATTTTCATAGCACCCAAAAGTGGTAATGGAGCTTTTAATCATTAATTCCACAAGCAGGAACACCTTATGAGGTCTGAGGAGGACCCCTTATGCATGACTCCATGTTTTGCACTTCAGTAGTGCCTTTACATGTGCTTAAAGCGCATGTAAAGGGTGTTTGAACATTTTCATAGCACCCAAAAGTGGTAATGGAGCTTTTAATCACTAATTCCACAAGCTGGAACACCTTATGAGTATGAGGAGGACCTCTTATGCATGACTCCATATTTTGCACTTCAATAGTGCCTTTACATGCGCTTAAAGCGCATGTAAAGGGTGTTTGAACATTTTCATAGCACCGAAAAGTGGTAATGGAGCTTTTAAACACTAATTCCACAAGCAAGAACACCTTATGAGGTCTGAGGAGGACCTCTTATGCATGACTCCATGTTTTGCACTTCAGTAGTGCCTTTACATGCGTTTAAAGCGCATAAAGCGCATGTAAAGAGTGTTTCCATATGATTTTGAGCTCTTCACCTAAGTTCATTTTATATTTTATCTCTAAATACTTAAATCCTTTTTTAGTCATTATTTTAGTGAATTTTAATTGAAGCACATTTCTATACATGCGCTTAAAGCGCATGTAGAGATAAGGCCTCTACATGCGCTTTAAGCGCATGTATAGATTTTTACCTGTACATGCGCTTAAAGCGCATGTAAAGGACCCTCTATACATGCGTTTCTTCTAAGCGCATGTAAAGGTGCACTGGTAGAGGGACAATTTGTAGTAGTGCTCATAGATCTAGCTTAAGCTTCTCCTTCCTGAAGTCTTAGCTTCAGCTAGCTCTTTACCTAGCCTGAGTTCTTTGTTTTGCCCTATGCTACACAGTTGTACCTGCAATTTTTTGGATTCAATACAATTCCTTTACTCCAAAAAGATAAAGGAATACAATCCAAATATTGATGGGTCTATAACATTTTTTTGATCATCAAAAGATGGGTCTATAACATCAATGTATCCTAAAAAAATAATCCACCAAAAGTTGCTTTCTCTCACACATTCTACTGTAGAAGCTGATAAGTTTGTCCGGCTTAAGACACAAAATCACTATTCATTAGCCGGGTGAGCCACTTCAGTCACATCACTGAAATTACTTTTTAAATATTTAATTAATTAATTTAATTAATTACTCTTTCAAGTTTCTCCTCTCCTCTTTACACTTTACTGGCCCAAAAAAAATTGTCCTCTTTAGATGGCGAATATGGAGGCTCCCACCCCCCACAAACACACAAATGGTTGCAAAGATGAGGTGGCGTCGATTTATGAAGAGGATTCCGCCCAACAACCCCTTAACGTGTACACCAATTCTTCATGAGGTGGCGTGGATTGTAGCTTGGCCAAAAAGCTCACCAAATGTTTTCTCTTTTGTTCAGGATATGAAGCAGAGTATGCTATGTGGACTTTAGAGACTGTAGTCGTTGCCTTAAATATCTGTTCAGCTTTCCCATTAATTTTGTTTCATTCATCCTCTTCTCTCAATGACCGAAGACAATGCAGTTAGGGCTTCTTCTCTAAACGAAGCCTACCAATCAAAGCAAAGGTACCCCACCAATTCTATATACACTCTACTTTATCAACATGTTTTCTTTTCCAATAGTAATAGTAATAATAATTGAAGCCCTAAGTTTTAGTGATGTGCCTTTCTCCAGTGTTGATGTAATTAGTTAAATAGTAGTTAATAGTTCATGGTTATGTCTGCTTGAGATTTGTTTGGCTTCTGAATATGCTTCACATTTATTCATCGTTGCATTTTGCATGTATTTTGCTATGTTTGAAGTGATGTTACTGAAAATAAAGTTATATTGATAAGATCTCTTTTTTGGGCGATGTCAAACACTTCTTTACATCAACTAATTTTGCCTAATAAGCATTTCACTGAACCATCAAGTCAAACCACAAGAATTCAGACTCTGCACAAATAAACTCCCTGTAAATTGATTAGAAATATGTCAATTAGGGGTTGATTTGATGATCAAATAAATCGTATGTGAACATAGATGCTTTTGGTTCATTCAATGGATTCAAGAAACATCGACATGATCACTAAGTGCTTTTAGCTTGACAGCACTATTCTATTTTAGTCCTTTGCCATGGAAAATTCAAATGATCCAGGGGCTATGTTAGCTTTGTAATAGGTCATATAGCCCATTTTCATTAGCTTTGTGTGTTGTATCTTCTTATTTTTAATATATTTCTCTACTTGATAAGACTTACTTTTCTAATTTTTCTGCAACCACAAATAAACTCCCTGTAAATTTTTCTGCAGAATTTGGCTTAACCTTATTAGTTAGATTCATTAAGTCACATGTTACTAGACTTTACTTCTTGGTTATCTAATTTGAGAAGTTTTATCACTTTATGTGGTTCTGATGTGTATGAGTGGGCAGGTGCACAATGAAATGGGTTTCATCAATTTGCATTTGTAGATGCCATGCTTGCAAGTGCCAGCTGGATTTCATAGAGAAAGATTAGTCATGTATGTATTCATGATCTGAAAGGGACAATTTTTTTATTTGTCAATATTTAACTAGGTCTCTTTTTCAATGCAAGAAAAAGGGTTACTAATACTTGTGAGATTTGTGGTAGAAGCCTCCTTGATTCCTTCAGATTCTGTTCATTGGGTTGTAAGGTGATTGATTTTTCTTTAATCTCCAATTGTTTCTTTTCCTTGCTTCCTAAAATCACATGAGATTTATGTGTATGTTTGTGTGTGTGTGTGTGTGTTAGCTTGGAGCAATGAATCAAGGTTCTTCTGAACTCACATTTGCTCTGAGGGATAAGAACAACAAGGACATATTAGAGTCTGATGAATCTTCAACTCCTAAGAAGATTAGAAGAAGCCATGTCTTTAACCGCTTGATTGTGGATGATCCATCCATTTTTAATGGCCATGGCAACGACAGATCATTGGCTCATAAAGAAGAAAAAGAAGGCAACATTCTTGCCTCTTGATGAAAGAGGAAATAAACAGTAAGTGATGAAGAGACTATAATAGCGCTGCTTAAATGTATTGATGGAAAAAGTTAATTATTTTTCTCTCTTTAAAAAGTTTTCCTTTTTTGTTCCACCTTCTCCCATTTATCTTTTGTTTACAGAGAAATTTTTGCAAATATCTAGATACTACTCCCTCCGTTCCTAAATGTAAGATCACTTTGGGGATATGGATAAGTTCCTAAATGTAAGAACACTTTCTCTTTTTTCCCAAGTTTTACCCAAAATACCCCCATACTCCTTTTACAATTGAGTTGTGGGGTTGAGTTGGAAGCATGAAGGGGTATATTTGTGTTTTCAATTTAATTGAAGGGTATTTTTGGAACATCAGATAATTTGACCACCTTCCTTAATTTCCCCAAATTATGGAAAGTGATCTTACATTTAGGAACGGAGGGAGTATTGTACAATGCATCTTACTTTTGTAGATCCAGCATCTATTCAAATATGTAGAAATATTTTTGTGTTCATTCTCTTTTGTCAATTTTCCTTTTATTATTTCCTAGACCTATCTCTCCCGTGCAACGCACGGGAGATACCGCTAGTTAATATAAAGAACATGTAAATAACTATTGGATAATGGAAAGCAGGTTGAAAGACTGTGCTTTTCATAGCTGCCTTTTGAGGTAAGAGCCCATAGCCCATCCTACAAGCGATCAACATGGACGCCTGATTGTGTGATTCTGAATAATAAGGATTTGACATTAACTTCAAGCACTTCAATCAGTCATGAAGCCACACCTTGCACGTCTGCAGAGGCAAGCCACCACAAAGAGCCAACATAGTTTCTTCACGAGGTCTACACTCTTGTGAATTGTTTGAAGCTGCTAATATCACATGAAGCTGATCATAATGCATTATCCATAGGAAAAGGCTACCATAAGGCACCATAAGGCATAATAAGGCTCTGTTTTCCTTCACCAAAAAGATAAAACCTATATAGAAACATGAAAGAAAGAAAAACAAACCAGCAAGAAAATAAAATCCGAATAACACAAAAAGTGCAACACTGCATGTTGGACGTCTAAATGGCTGCTATAGAACTTAGAGATGTTGGAGAAACCCTATATTTAAAGGAAAACATGCATACAAAATTTCTACCAATTACAGAGTAAACAGCGGAAGACTTAAATCATAAATACTTCTCGCCATTGCTATTTAATCTGTAGGAAGAATTCATGAACCAATTGCTTCTCTTGAACCACATGAAACATAAATAAAAGAAATAGAGGAATCTTCTTATTGGTAGAGAGACACAGTGATTGTCTGATTTTGGTTGTCTTCTCTAGTAAGGGAACCTCCTATTTATAAACAAATACATGAATGGATATGTCTTTTCACTTTTGAGACATGTGTGTATTGTTTAAAAGGTATAACTTTATTATTATAACTTTCCATCAAAATTAATAATAATACTATGGTCATAATTACCCTAAACAACTTAATGTATCTAATATGTGGGTCACTTAAGGAGATATTTTAATAACTAGAATATCCACAAAATATATACTATAGCATGAGCAGAGTTTTTTGACATAACCTCCGTCAAACCCCAGAAAATCCAAAGAAAGTCCATCCCACAGACATTTCCGTTTGCTCACAGAACTAGTTGAAAGAAATGATCTTCCCAGTGAATTAAACATGGAAAAAGAATTGCTTGCATGCCTTCGGGAGATGAAGACATGCCATTCCATATTCAAGCAACGCTGTTCAAACAAACAAGGAGTTAACTGTAAAAATATGCCGTCTCAACTTGATCACAGGATGATAACAGATTAGTTTTGAAATCTCAACAAATGATCCTACCAAAGAGAGAACTTTGAGATCACTCCTTCTACTAATTTTTGCGGGTGGCTTGTCACCAGTGCGGAAGCGGAGAGCCAGGCACACTCATTCTGTCTTCTCTCCGGCAGCTCGCTGCAATCAAGCCCCTGGCGATGTTGTATGTTTACTCGATTTTTCAGCGTATAAAAGCAAATGGGAAAATCCCAAATAAGTGCCTATGAATACCCAAAAACACAAATTGCGAGAAGAGGGTGGGTGTTAGGGTGGGTAGAAATTTGTGTTTTAGGATGGGGGCAATTTTGTCTTTTCGCAAAATTTTTAAATGACATATTGGTGCTGATTCCTTCATGGTCCTTTTGGAAGTTTAGGTTCCTCACTTGTCCTTTTGGTATTCAAAGGGATTTATTTGGGATTTTCAAATTGACTAAAAGTTGTACAGAAAAGGGCAGCAAATCTTTGTTAATTTGAAAAAGGGCTCTCCATACACGAGTTGATACACTTATATTATCATTATATGACGTATTTTACTTTAGTTTATGCATGTTGATCTATTTTTGTTTATTAAAAATTTTAGGGAAAATTAATTATAGGTCCCTGGTAAGGGACATAATATGGAAAAAGTCTCAAAAATTGAAAAAAATAAAGTAGAGTCCCAACTTTTCAAAATAATTAAAGTAGAGTCCCAAATTAAAGTAGAGTCCCTTGGGACTCTACTTTAATTATTTTGAAAAGTTGGGACTGTACTTTAATTTTTTCAATTTTTGAGACTTTTTCCATATTATGTCCCTTACTAGGGACCTATAATTAATTTTCCCAAAAATTTTATGCAGTATTTTTTGAAATTTTAAAATAAAAAAATAATTAAAAAAAGTGGCTAACCCACGAACCTGCTATTCTGGGTTATAGTTAAGGTTTTACAATCCTTCAAGTTGCACAACCCACACTATTTAACCCCATAATCGGATACGGTTGCGGATTGGACTTTTTTCTCAATATTCACCGCTCTCTACCTCTTCAAGTCTCCTCAAGTGTGCCGCTGCCTTACCCTCTCTTTCACGCGTCTGCACCAAGTGAATTATGATGAAGTCTCTCTCAATGTATCCCGTTTGTTGCTGCCCTTTTTTGTATGTACAACTTTTGGTCAATCATTCCAAATGGATCTCTTTTTCTCCAAATGGCCCACGTTTGCATTTGATGAAGAAGGGTAGAAGAGATAAAATAGGATGTAACATGCTACTATTTTGTGGTATCATTGATCTTATTAGAATTTTTTAAATGATGATGATGTTGATTATTGATCTTTTTATAATATACTTCCGGGTGGATAGCAATTTTTGTAACATAATAATGATGATGAAAACTATCAATCTTTTCATTTTCTTTGCTACATGAAATTTTTTACACATTAAGATATTTTTCATTAGATCTCTAAGTCATGCACTAAATTAATATTTTATCAAAATAATAACCAAATCCCTTTAATTTAGTTTTTTTTTATTTAAAGAGGCAAACACTAACGGCTTGAGGTTACAAGCGGGATCGAACCCGCAACCTCCCACCTAAAGGGCAGATGTCATACCACTGAGATACAAGGGTCTTGGTCCTTTAATTTAGCATTGATTCACTATATTACCAGTTTGTAAGGTACCCAATAACTATTTGTACTACACTATTGTTAAGTCACTTTTATATTGATGCTTATTGGAAAAGACAGGCGTAAGATAAACAAAAGCGGGATGAGAAAAAACACATCTTAGATGGGGTGATGATAATAAAATGAGAGAAAAACACATATTAGCAAATTTATTGAGCAAACCTTTCGATCAATCATTTATATGATGATTTAGTTATTGATGAAGTATAATGACAAAGCAATTTATGCAACCGGCTGCTCTTAATAGGATAAAACTTTTTCATTGTTGTTGTTAAAGTCTTTGTGCAAATAAAGGATTGAATTAATGAAACTAAAGTTTAATTTAAAGTATCACAGTTCCGATATATATAATCTAATTGTAAGGGAAATTGTGCATATTTCGTTCCCTACAATTATACAAATGCACTCAAAATATATAACAACTTAGGGGTGCTAAAATGGTCACAAATAATTTTGATAGGGGGCGAATATAGTATTATCGTTATTTTCCCCTAACTTCTGCTAAGTGAGGCCATGAAAATGTCAAGTGACACAAACCTCTATCAATGACTTCCTAAATATAACCAAAGTATTTGTCAATTATAATTGAAAATGGGAGTAATTACACCTAATGATCTTAAATATTAAATAAACACAATTGGATAAACATTGCATCTCAATCATGTTAATTGCCTCAAATTAAGCATATTAAACCATGCAAATTCAAGATTTGTCAGACAATTGATATGGATTGTTTCAAAAGAACTTATAAATTTGGATATCCAATAATTGAGGTTTTGCGTTTAACATCAAAGTAAGCTTCTCATCTAGCTCTACATCGGGTCTGTTTGGTACAAGGGATTTGGAGGGGGAAGGAGCGGAAGGAAATTTTTTGTAAGATGAATTTTCAAATAGTAAAAAACTGGGGTTGTGATATTTTAATAAAGATAAGATATAAATTCATGTCACAAAAATTTTCTCTCCTCTTTTCAAATAGTAAAAAACTGGGGTTGTGATATTTATATATTTAGAATTTCCAACCCCTCTTTTCAAATTTTTATAAATTCATGTCACAAAAATTTTCTCTCCTCTCCTCTCGTACCAACAGACCCTAAATGTAAAGGTATAGTATCTTATTTTAATTCAAATAAAGTAAAGCGATTATTCAACATTTCCAATTATCTTTGAGAAAAATATTTAATTTTATTGGAACTAAATCCATTTTGCAAGCAGGTGGATTTGGAATAAATTTATCGTTCAGTGTAAAAGAAGTATTCGGATTTGACGGTTTCTCTAACTTTATACTCCATTTTTTTAATAGAAGTTCTTACAAGGGAAAATGTCATTTAAATCCCTTCGAATATACAAAGGACAATTCAGGAACTCAAACTTTCAAAAGGACCATGAAGGAACTAGGACCTAGTTGACATTTTAAAATTGTGTGAAAAGACAAAATTGCCCTAATCATAAAACAGAAATTACTAACCACCCTATTGAAAATGATGGGTGTAAGGGTGGTTAGTAATTTCTGTTTTATGATTAGGGCAATTTTGTCTTTTCACACAATTTTAAAATGTCAACTAGGTCCTAGTTCCTTCATGGTCCTTTTGAAAGTTTGAGTTCCTGAATTGTCCATTTGTATATTCGGAGGGATTTAAATGACATTTTCCCTTCTTACAAGCTGGACGGCAACATTAACTAATATTTTATAAACCTCTAGGCTCTGTTTTTGATATGGAGTTGGAATAAGGGTTGGCATTGGGACTGACCCAATTTGATGTTTGCATTAGGGACTGTCTTCTGCTTAATTAATAAATGGGAGGGGATAGAAGGATGATTGGAGAGGAAAAGGCAGGCTTTGCACTGTGGGAAGGGAGGAGAGTTTTAGGTTTATAATATATATTTTTCCTTATAACTAATGGCAGAGTATAAATTAAATTAATTTAAGCATCCCCAAAATAACTATAATTTCAAAATTTATCGATATTATAAGGCGCACAAATTTATCGATGTTCTTATCAAATTTGAGCCCGAATGGTCTTCCACATATAGGTTCGTTGTTTGAATCAGTTGATCGATCACATAGTTTCCTATCCCTATAATTAAACATATACAAATAATTGGGTAGAAAACGCATCACTTGACCAGAAGCGAAGGTGAAGGTTGCTACAAATAAGAATAACAGAGAGAAAAACAAAATTGGGGAAGAAGATGACTTCATGGTTAATTGTGATATATAAAGATCACCCAGAAATGAAGTTTATATACACTTCACCGGTGGTGTGTAAAGACAAAAGAATTTTTGAAGGATGGGATATTCCAATTTATAAGAATGTCACGCCCCAAAATTTTAAACGTGACCGACACAAAGTTTAAACTATCTAAACTTCGTAAGCCATTTCCATTAATCAATATTTTCAAACATTTATCATTTCAAGCATTTGACTATATCATTTTTGTCTTAATTCATATGAAGATAAATACACTAAGTAATTGAATGTATAGATAAGTATTATTATTTACAATAATAATAAGAATCAATTTTCCTTATAAAACTAATTAAGCCTTCCTTAGTCCCAAAGCACGAAGTGTTAATCCAGATTCTTCAGTCTGAATTATAAAGCAAATTATAAATGTGCAATCTCACCACATGACTTTTTTATTTATATCCCCTAAAGATGGATGAGTAAATAAAACAATATAAATTTGGTCAAATATCAACAATGAATGAATATATATAGAAATATAAAAACATAAGTTTATTATCACCACACTTGTATTTGAAAATAATAGAAACCAAAAGGCAAAATCAGCGTAGCATAAAAGTAATATTCCTTTCAAGGTTTATAAAGTAAATATAAAAACTCAATTACGAAATACTTGTTTTCTATAAAGGAACTGACACAAGCGAATAACAGGCGTAACACGAAGTCACGATAACAGGCGTGGACACACAGTCCACGAGGGTAAAATAACCAGGCGTGACACGAAGTCACGATAACAGGCGTGGACACACAGTCCACGAGGGTAAAATAACCAGGCGTGACACGAAGTCACGATAACAGGCGTGGACACACAGTCCACGAGGGTAAAATAACCAAGCGTGACACGAAGTCACGAAAACATGCGTGGACACACAGTCCACGAGGGTAAAATAACCAGGCGTGACACGAAGTCACGAAAACAGGCGTGGTAAAACCACGAAACAGGCGCTTTGTGTCTAGTTCCTCTAATAAAAGTTTATATAGTAATAAATAAATCAATTTAAAATCAGATATCAAATCTCATCGTCTGTGAGACTTCAAAATGATTTGAAGCATGTTTAATGCCAATATACCAAAACCAATAACAAATGTTCTAGGAAAACAATAACTCCTTATCAAATAGTTTGTAATAAAACACCCCAGCAAGAAATTCCACAAAAATATCTCTAAAATTTTCAAATCATTTTTATGCAGAAGTTTAAAATATACTTTAAACAAATATAAGTGAGGATAAAAGAACAAAATAAATTCTTTAGTCATACAATAAAGAAAATATAAATTGATTGGCAACCCATATCCCACCACCCATGCTAAGAGGAAATTAAGTTAAAAAAACATCAATATAAATTATTAAGCATATCTCTTAAATCTATTCACTTAACTCTTATATTTCAGCCTTCCTTTGCACTATGATTCAATTATTTATGTCCCCATATCTGCTCAAAAATTCTATACAAGAATGGTGTAAAAATAGTGATACATATGTTTTCCGCTACAAGCATGCATCATTCAATTATTAATTTCTTTATTCTTTTATGAAATCAATTCGGCTATGTATCTTAGCCATAGTTTTGAACCATATTTACTTTGCATCCCTTAACAATCACTAGAACATTACACCAAACAAAGTTTCACAAATCATACATACAAATTATAGTACATAATTTGTGAGATATGAATTATCAACAAATAAGAGTAAGATTTTCAACTTTGTCCACATCATCCAACAATTCTTTAGAATATTCAAACCCTAATACAACCAAGAATCTTCATTCATCTTTCAATTTTAGTCAGTCATGACAGCAAAACAATGCAGAAAAAGAAAAAAAAGTCTTAATTATCCCTGCCACAACACCATTCAACCAATTTCCCCTTTATCTCTCATACTTTTCCATATATTGTCATTACTACTTCATAACAGCAGCACCCAAAACAGATATGTATACAGAATCCCTTTATAAGCACCCTTTAAAGACACTACAAGTATGAAGCAGAAGAACCACATTTACTTCCAATTCATTCAAAATAGAAGAAGAAAGAGAATTTTCAGCAATCATATGCAACATCCAACCATATATAATCTCACTTCCTAACTCATAAACCAAATGAAGCCTTACCTAAAATGAACCAAAAACTTCAGCCCCTTCCCAAATTCATTCGGCTTTCAACAATAACAAGTGCAGGAAATATATGAACATGCATTTCAAACACCCTCTCAGTTGAAGCCATGAGTTAAATACACATGCATTACAATTTCAGCTCATTCCATTCCTTCATACGTAACAACCAATCGAAAAGAAATAAAAAGGCCATTATTCTTGAGTTCCACAATAACTCAATAAAAGTTGAAGATTACTTCCATCTTAAAAAATGGCAGATTTCTAAAACCAACAAAACCAGAAATCAGATCACGATGGGGAAAACAAATACTTAATCCTATGCTAAAACCAAGCAAAATTCCCTACTGTTCCGTCTAGCAGCAATCATCATGCCTTATATAAAAAAATAACAATACAGCATAACAAGGAAATTTTCACCTCCATTCCTTTCCAAATCAATTTGACTAGAGCATACCAAGTCAAAGTCACTCTGAATCAAAGGGTATGAGTATAAACACTTGAAAATCTTACAGTATAACTTTTAAATCACAATAATAAATTACCTTAAATCAGCAAGCTCAATTCAGACAAAGAAGGAAGAAGAAAAATAAAAATTTCACGAATTAGCCAAAGAAGACTTAAACAATTAAACCTGCAAGACCACTTGGTAACTCCAACTTATAAAATCAGAAATTTTGAAGCTTAAGGTCTTAGGAGAAACCCAAACCCATTAATCAATGTACCCAAACTTTGGGTTTCCGGTCAAACTCTTCAAATGCTACAATTACTACCCAAATCCATCCCCTTAACCTCTACATTGAAGCTTAACTTGTGTTTTAAAGATGATGGAAACCTAAACCTAAAACCAGCTCGGACCCTAAAAATGGTTTAGAAAGGAAGAGAAGTTTCACCTGAAGCTGAATCCATCCTTGCTTGTCGGAATCGGGCCACCTTTCGCCGGAAATCGCCGACAACGTCGTGGAAGAAACAGAGTCTATATTTTTTCAGAGAAAACTAACCAAGGTTTCAGCTCTTCAGACTTAAAGGGACATTTGGGGAAGGTGAAAGTGAGAAAAGAGTAGGACTTGGTTTTTGGGCCAAGGTCGCCGGCCGGCCGACGGCGGTTAAATTGCCGGAGAAAGGAAGGATCTAGAATGTTGCGTGCAAAAGACCATCTTGCCCTTATCCCTTTATTTATTTACTTTTTCCATTTGAATCCCTACCATAAAACAAATTGTAAAACTATTCTATACTCCAATTTACAGAATGTTTCGCCCACCACTGTATTACCTATGCCTTTGAGTATTTTTCATAATGTCTACAATTTAAAACTCAATTTCTAACTATTTTTCTTTAAATTCTAAAGGAAATAAGCACCTTAATTCCTTAAAAATATGTTTATCCTCAATTTTTTTTTCTAAGGCTTTTTATTTCATAAATAGCATCCAAAGATTTTAAATAATTCCTTATTATTTGTAATATAAAATTTTGGGGTGTTACAAAGAAGCACTTATTACCAAAATTATGTAGATATGATTTTTGAGTACGCTTAAATTTATTTATTTATGTTTAATTTCTAGAAAGAATTTTTACAAAATAGCAAATCTACACCATTCATTGCTTTAATATAATTGTGAATATATAAAAGATTCTTAGAGAAAACGAGAGAAATAACCAAACTCTCTTCAAATATGTCCTATATTTATGACAAAAGGGTGTGTGTATAATGCTATTCAAGTTAAAATACAAAAAATTCATAACAAAGACATTGTGTTGAACTATATAAATATATATAGGCACATGTTCTGAGGTTGCTTCTAACATTATTAATTCACTAGATTAGTAGATTGTGAGGGACTAATTCTTTATATCATTGTTAGCGCTCACCTTTATAGTCATGCTTAAGATGTGAATGGAACGAAAGTGGGACGAGAGTAAACATCTTGGACGGGCTGACAAGAACAAAACGAGAGAGAAAATACTGTTTAGCAAAGTTATCAATCTTAACCTTTCAATTAATAATTTATCTTAAGATTTGATTTTTATAACTAAAATGACGTTATACGATTATATGTAACCAGCATAAGCATTAAGTAGGATAAGACATTTTTTTATTGTTGTTGAAGTCTTTGTGCAGTAAAGGGTTTGACGTCATGTGACTAAATAAATTTCAATTTACTCTACCGTGACACAATTCAATCAAAAAGATTAAAATGGAACGAGTTCAAGGTGAACATTTATTATTAGATACTGGTTCAAAGTGAACACTTATTAGGTTCAATTTGAGCACTTATTAGGTTCAAAGCAAGTCTAGAAACTTACTTATAAACCAAAACACCGTAAGGTTTGCTAACAGAACCAACCAATAATTTCACATTGTTTTCTTCCATCACTTCGCTCACAGATTCATATAGTGAACTTCCTCTTCCATCCAAAATTGCCAAAGCTTTTCCCTTCTCATCAAGCTTCACTCCCACAGGATCATCTCCTAACCTTGTTTTAGTAGCATTTACAGATAATAATCTATTGCTAATCAAAGCTACCCAAAAAGCTCCATTTTCGTTTCTCTTGATGTTATCGGGTTGCCTTTCAACTCTTGTAAGCAGTTCTGAAGTGTGTTTCGTTGGCCCTTTGAGCCAAAACTTGATAATATTTCTTGAACTTGTCTCTGATAGTAGAAGGAATGAGCCATCCTTATTCACAGACACACCATTTGCAAATGGCAAGTGTTCGAGCAAGACCTCAACTTTCTTAGTATTCGGATCATATTTCAACAATCTTCCTGTTCTATCTCCTGTTAGGACTATCAGTTGAAATAGCCTATATCAAGTAGAAGAGGGAAACTATGGTGATTGCCATATCAAAGAGAAGGTATTAGGAAATGTATAAATCAAAACAACTCCTTATTAAAAAAAATTCTTTACTCTTCTCTCTACTCTTTCAGGCTTCTGTCCATTAATTTATTGAAAAACCACAAAATATATCCAAGGTCACATTAATATTGGATTATGTGCAACCTAATGTAATTCCTTATGGTTCATACGGTAAGGGATCATATGAAAATTGTTTTGTACACATCATGGTATCATGAAAATTAAAAGTCACGATGATAAATACTTAATTTTCATTCTTCTCTGACAGTTTTATCTGCATAGAGGGGAAAGAAAGGGAATACTCCCTCCATCTCTGTAAATAAGATTCAACTAACTAAATCATGCACACGAATTAAGAAAGTGGTTGAAAATGATAAATATGTATGAAATAATTTTGTTTTATCAGTTTGTCCTTATTTATGAATGTGATTGAGTATATAAGATAAGATAAAGGGCAAAGGTGCAAAAATATGACTAAACTTTACCCTAAGTTGCATTTCTATGACTAAAGTTTCGCAAGGAGTAAAAATACCACCAAACTTGGGATCGAGGTGCAAAACTATGATTTCCGTCAACTATGACGGTGTTGACCGTTAGTCTTCGACATGTAGGATGTTGAGTGTGCAATATTGACCATGTGGCATGTTGAATAGACTCTTTATTGGTATTATGTGGAATAAGAGGTAAATGTATTTAAAGTAATGCAAAAATTTAACCATGTGGCAGACAGATATAAGCATAGTAACGGTATCACATTACTTTAAATACATTTACCTCTTATTCCACATAATACCAATAAAGAGTCTATTCAGCATGCCACATGGTCATTATTGCATACTCAGCATCCTACACGTCGAAGACTAATGGTCAACACCATCATAGTTGACGGAAATCATAGTTTTATACCTCGATCCCAAATTTGGTGGTATTTTTGTTCCTTGCGAAACTTTAGTCATAGAAATGCAACTTAAGGTAAAGTTTAGTCATATTTTTGCACCTTTACCCTAAGATAATGTGATAATAGTATTATGAATGAGTTTGAAAGAGAATGTGAATATAGAGAATTGATGAGAAAGATGGGAAAAAACTCATTAAATATTTTGATAAATTTAGTCAAATTCTTATAAAAATAGGAAACAATTATTCAAACTTTAGGCTCTTATGTTTAGGGATAGAGAAAGTACATAATAATAATAATAATAATAATAATAATAATAATAATAATAATAATAATAATAAATGATACAATAGTAAAACTGAAAATCACATTAATTTTACCCTAATAAATTATTTAGCTATGCTTCCTTAATTTGTGTGATAGATTTAGTTGATTATATTAATCAACTAAATCATATGTCTTCTAACGTGATATGGGCAAAAGGAGGTAACAAGATGCAAGATCTCCATGACTAAGTATCTTTAATTTATTTTTTATTTGTTATAGTGATCATAATAGAGTGTTGGGTTAGAATTTCTTGCTTATAAAATATGTCTTGTAACGTGGTGAATGCTAAAATGAATAAAGTCCATCACAATTCACAAACAGCATAATTATGTCAATGTTACGAGCAACACGCGCGAATCGTAATGAAGAATTTATTCTGAAAGACTAGCCAATTTATAATGAGAAGATTTTAAACATTTAGACCACACCTTTAAGACTCTTGAGACATCCTGGAGTGGAATTCATATCATTTACCAATGAAGGTTAAAAACATGAAGACAAAAAAAATACCTTCTTTCAAATACACGACTGCTTTCAGTGAAATAAACCACACCAGTTTGGTCATCAACATCTAAGCCATTAACGAACTTGAAGGGAGGATCATCACTAGAAGTAGAATTAGCTAGTGTTTCGGCCACTCCTCCACTCTGTCCAACCATTAAGAGGCCAAAATATGCATCTGCTATATAAAGGTTACATGTTTTATTGTCAAATTTGAGCCCCAATGGTCTCCCACAAATAGGCTCCTTGTTTGGATCTGTTGATCCATCACACAGTTCCCTATTCCTATAATCAAACATATGAACAATACTTAGGTAGAAAAAGCTGACATTTCAATCTATAAGAAATACATATATGCTACTTCTTCACAAACTAGCTGAACCCATAATATAGTTATGAATATATATATTGGTATTATAATCTAAAGTTGGGGTGCATCTTGCCTGTTTGGTGTCGTGACAGCAAACTCTACCCATCCTTTTTGATCTCCTTCATATTTGAAAATTCTACCATCTGATACACCAGTATATGGCCCCTCACCTTTACAGTCAAAGGTGAAGCTCTCAGGGCCTGCAGCACTGGGGAGATAGTATACAGTGGCGTTTTTCAAGCCATCAACGATAACCACATCATGAGAAGCGAAGGTAAAGATCGCTACATATGAGAGTGACAGAAGAAAAAAGAAAACTGGGGAAGAAGAAGAAGCCATAATGGGTAATAGCGATGGAGAGATAATCAAGAAATGATGCATATTTATACACTTCACCAGCAGTGTATATGTGTGTGTATTAAAAAGATTTTTTTTTTTTTTTGAGGATGGGATATTCCCATTTATAAGAAGCACTCAAAACTAATAATAAAATCATCTTTCGTCTTGGTCCATTTAAGTTAGCATTTTCAGTTAAGTTAAACTAACGGTGTTAACAAAAAAAGACTAAAAGTGTACTTTCCAAATATAAAGGACTAAATTGAAATTTGATGCAAACATAAGGGACCGAGAGTATACTTTAACCAAAATAGAAAAAAAATCGTTTCCATTAATTAATTATTTGGACACTCTCTAGCTAACTTCGAGAAAATTAAAGCTGTATTTATTTCAAAAAATGTTGCATTTTCTATTTTTATCAACTTTAAATACATAATATTTTTAAGTGACAATTGCATATTGAGGTCCAATACAGGGAATTAATATGACACATTTCCTAAGGAGTTGATAACATTGGCAAATAAAAATGTGTCATTATCAACAAGTGAAAGATATGATTGACAATTCATCGCTTGGAATGACGACGTTTAAAAAATGTCGTCATGTATAACTAAAAAGGTATTTTTATCTAATTATAAAATTACAAAACATTGCAGCATTTTTTAAATGCAACAACGTATTCTAGAAAGTCTTTTTTAATAGTTAATGGTATATTTATGGCTTTTATTTAGCAACATTATTTAACAATTTTGTTAAATATAAGCGCTAAATAGAAGTCTTTTTTAATAAATTTTTGTACTTAGTATCACCGCTAAAAAATATTTAAATATTCAAACTTTGCCGTGGTCGGTCTACAACCATGGCGAAGATCAAAATTAAAATTCCTCTCCTTTATTATGAGCAATGCTTGTTGTTGGTTAGAAATACGACTAAGAAATGCTCCTAAATTTCTAGTGTTTTTTTAACACTACAGCGCTTCTCATAAATGTTGTGTAGTCGCTTTGCAATGATGTGTTTACCGATGTTTGTCAACAATGCTGTAGTGTCTTTGGTGTGTTTATAAATGCTGGTAAATGATGAAAATAAACACTATTATACAATGAGTTTTTTTAGTTTATCATTCGAGTATTTGTATTGGGTAATAAGGATGGGAGCGAGTATTATTATTATTGCTTCACTCCTATTATTAATATGGCAATATTGAATTCACATATAGCCACATTTAAAATTGAGGTAACAATATATTTGCCAAGCTAATAATTTTCAAGCCAAAATGGTCCTTCATTTGCTTCTTTCAAATGAAATAAATGATCAATGCATGTGTGTTGACTAAATATCTTGTTAGGCAAGAAAAAGATGCGATTTTTGTTGTAATTGGATTTTCTAGAGTAGCGATTTGGGTGTTGTGGCTTATTAATGAAGGGGTATTTAGTGTTCGCTCCGTCCCTATATATAAGATACATTATTTCAATGTTTTGTTCCTAACTATAAGATACTCCCTCCGGTCCTAAATATAAGTCACGGTTGACTTTTTTTGGAGATGTTAAGGTTACAAAATATGTTATTAAATTATGACATATTTGATAAATTTTTATATTAGTCATTAGTTTATAGGTTAAACAAACTAGTTTAAGGGAAAAAAATTAGTTAAATCAATTTATGATTGACTTATTTTGCTTTTTTAGGATTTTCCAAAAAAGTCAAAGGCGACTTATAATTAGGACCAGATGGAGTACATGTTAAATTGTCAAAGCATTTAATGAGTCTTTTGACTCTTTTCCAACTTCAACCATTGTTACTATTCTCTTTAATCACATTTTCTTGTCATATTAAGGAAAATCTCATTGTTGATCTGATGTTGAAAGTTGGGTATCAATATTGAACCTTGAAATAGTTATTTTCTATTTTTGATCATAAGACAATAGTTAGTATCATAAATGGACCTTCACCCTTTATAATACTACTCCCTCCTATACATAATATAAGATATCAGCCGTCAAAACATGATTTTTATGAAAACATGTAAAAGTCAATTGGGTATTTGAAATTAATTTTTTTCAATTTTCCCTTATTTATCATGATACTATTAAGAGAAAGAAATATGTAAGTATTAATAAATATGAAAGATAGTTAAAGACAAAGTAGGAAAAACACATTGAATGATAAGAGAGTGTAAGGTTGAGCTCTTAGATATAGATCAAAAAATCATTCAAATGTTGTCTCTTAGAGAGGGAGTATTATCTTATTTCTCTCTCTTAAATGTATGTTCAATAATAAATAAAGGTAGGCTTAACAAAACAAAATTATTTTACACATATTTATATCTCTCAACCACTTCCTTAACATGTGATTTTATATTAACTAAAACTTGATTAGTCCACTTGTCCAATTATGTAATATTCTATGAACTGTCCTACTAGTCCAGGTGTAGTTGTTTTTATCTTTAAATGAATTATATACCTGTACAATATACAGTGTGTTATTTTATAAATTGATGATTATATACACATTCAAATAAATTAATCAAACAAAATACAAAATAACACTTTGAAATATATTATACACCAATTCTGCAAAGGAACAAGTTCGATTAGAGTAAAAGGAAGACAACATCAAGAAAATGGAGTTTATCTATATAGGGAAGACTAATTTAAATTTAGGATAAATGTATAGATTTTATAACAAACTATAACAAGGTATACTTAACAGAAAAATGAATTTCAAGCAGTAAAATGTGTAATAATGAAAAAAGGAGTTTCACTATAAAACATTTGCTTACTGGCGTAAGCTTTCCAACCTTTTATGAAAAACATGGGTAATAACTAGCATATACCCGCCAATATTGACACACCTTTCCCGTCAATATACCCGCGTTTTTTTATCGGCGTTTCTCTATGTAAAAACGCTGCTATGCGTATTTTCATTTGAATTTTTTTTTACAAAAACAGGTTTTTATTAAAAAATTCTCAACATTGCGGCGCTTCTTGAAGCTTCGCAATGTTGGGGAATCAAAAGAATACTACCTCTAGTCCTAAATATAGGATTTAATTGACTTTCTTTTGGAGAGATTAAGATTGCGAAATAGGTTATTAAATGATGACATATTTCATATATTTTTAGATTATCCATTAGTTTATAGGTAAAATAAACTAGTTTAAGGGGAAAAATTAGGTAAATCAATTTATAATTAACTTATTTTGCTCTTTAAAGGATTTTTTAGAAAAAGTCAATTAGGTCTTATATTTAGGACATGAGAGAGTATTAAATTTATTTTTTTTAACTCCCCGTTTTTGCAGCGCTTTAAAGTGCCCCAAAGTTGGCAATATTTTATTTTTAAAAAAAACAACATGGTGGCTCTTCCAAAGTGCCGCTATGTGAGGAATTTTTTTTTTTTTAAAAAAAAAACACATGGCAGCGCTTTTGAAAACGCTAGTATGCTAATTTCTATTTTAAAAAATCTCACTGGCATTTAGCTAAAATGCCGGTAAACTTCACCTACTCTTATAAATATCTCATTTTCCCTATTCAAACCTGTCCCAACTCCTTTTTCCTTCATCTCTCTTCTTCTCTTCTCTCTCTTCTTACTTTCTCTCAATATCAACCTCTATATATTTTTTAGGCCATCTTTTGTTTATCTGTTTATGTTATAACAATTTTGTTTAATTTATATGTAATTATTTTGTTATAATTTACTTCATTTTCTTATTTACATATATTTTATGATTAGTTGATGATATTGATTATTGTTAATATTGTCATTTGTTTAGTTTGAGTTTTAAATTTTTTCCCATTTCCGCCTTTATTTTTATAAATTAGGGCGTAAAATAGAGTTTTTTTTATAAATTCAAAAACACTTACCGGTGTTTTCTAAAACTCCGGTAAGTAGGTTTTTTTTTAAAAAAAATACAAACTGGCGTTTTACCAAACGCCAGTTTGTATTATTTTAATATAAACACATATCGGTGTTTTTAAAACGCCGGTATGTATGAATATTATATTAATACTTCTTGGCCAACGTTCTCGTATTTATTCCACTCTATCACGTTTCTAGAAACGCCGGTATGTCACTTTTCTACGAACATTTTTCCTGTGTTTTGCAAAAATGCGATAGTGTCTTACCGGTGTTTTAAAATGCCGCTATGTGAATGTGGCAAAAATACGCCGCAAAACAGCTAGTCTTTTGTAGTGTTTGTGAATTTGATAATGACGTTAGATTAATCTAAGCTTCATTAAAAATTTGGAAGTGGGCCCACAAATTTAAGAGTGAGTATTTAACAGAGTTTGGGCTTATTTGACATCATTATCAAATTTACAACATTTTTAATTCATCATTACCACATACCATTTTTCTATTCCGTGCACATTGTACAAGCGTTCTTACCAAATATGCACCTTTTCTTTGAATTTATGTTGACGCTAGTCATTACAATAATATCTCATCGATTCTCTACGTAATAGGGTGTGCCTAATTCTTTAATACATACTTCTCAATTAATTTTCAAATTAATTAAATTAATTGAGCTATGACTATAAGCCATCACAATTATCTAAGTCCATCTCAAGATTTGATTAATTATGTAATATGTTTATCTTGCTAGATGAAAAATCCCCTCCCTTGTGCTCCTTCTCATTTAAGATCCATTTAGTTCAAATGGTGGCTTTTTAAATGGAACTATTGATAAACTCCATAATTGTACTCACATTTCATTTGAATTTCCTGATTTATCGCATGTTTTTTGGTAAATAAATAGATAGAAATATAGCAATACTCATATGGTAAAGAAAAATGATAAAAAAATACATGTGCATGAGATTATGAGTTGAAATTGCTTAATTTTTGATATATATATGTGTTGAGGAGCTCACTATCCCTTTCTAGTTAATGTGAGTAGGAACAAATGGACAAACATAGGTACATCAAAAGAATGGAAGCAATAAACAAAAGAAGAGAAAAAGGGAAGAAAAGATTCGCTGGAAGTTAGCCCTCAGCGAACGAACCGCGAATCTGCCCCAAAATGCACCCATTCTGCCAATTTCTTCGCTGGAGGTTCGCATTTCGCGAACGAACAGCCAACCTGTCAAAAAGTGGTTCGCTGGACGTTAGCCTTCAGCGAATGAACAGCGAACCTGCGAACAGAAATGAAACTCTGCGTTTTACATTGTTTCCACTCGAAATTTAGGGTTTAAAGAGAGCAAAACAGAGGGAGCTGACATTCTTTACTTCTTGGGCATATTGGGGAGCTTTGTGGTGTGCTAGGGCATGGTTTGGTGGAGATCAAGTTGGAGATTGAAGTTTGGAAGAGATTTTGGCTTCACACTTCGGTTCTTCTTCTCCATTTTCCTTCCTTCACTCTTGTTCAATGTTTATGATTAGTCTTGTGTATTTTTCTTTGGGATTCTTGAACATGAGTAGCTAAACACTTTGTTTTAGGATTATTTTGAACCCTTGTATGGATTAAGTCTTGATTTTTCCTCTCCTTTTGTGATTAATGTTATATATGTGTTTATTTTACGCTATCCCTAATGCTTCTAAATGCTTGATCACCATTTAGATGATTTGTTCATTTGACTTATGACTTGAGAGAGTTAGGTTAAGTGTAGAACTTGGGTAAAATAGTGTGAGAACTTGAAGTTTGCATGACAAATGAATGGTTTTGTTAATAAGATAGACATATACTTATTAGCCTCACATAGTCACATTAGGGTTGAAACTTAGAAATTGAGTTTTATTAATTGTGATAAGAGATTGCATGATTAATGGAATTAAATGCTTGTTCTTGACTCGACGGAGCGTTTACAAGTATTTTAGAACCCTAGGTTAGCAATTATATAGCTATTAAAAGCAATTGTGAGAGGAGACCATTTTAAGGTTAGGAAATACAAGGGGGATAAATAATCTTAGGACCCATTTTATCCTTGAAGTTAAGAATCACTTGTTTATAGTTTTTCTTATTTGTTTAAATTAGTTACCCTTATATCATGACATTTGGATCACTCAAATTGAGCGAGAGTGCGATAATCTCTACTTGACCGGGTTTTGGAACCAAATCCTCGTGGGAACGATACTTTTCTTATCACTTTATTACTTGGCGCGACCCGTGCACTTGCGGAGCGAACAACTATTCTTTCCATCAATCATTCGGTTTCTTTTTTCTTGTATTATCTTGTTTTCTAGCTCATCTGCTTAGTTAATCCATCAACAATTTAATTTACATAGAGGCATACCAACGAAATAATTAACATCTTTATTAATCAAAATAGTTAGGTAGGCCCTATAATTAGGACTGTAAGGAGTATTTCTTAATTAATAGTTTCAATTTTCTTATAATATGTTGAAATTGTATAACTTATTTTGGGAAAATCACAACCAAATCCCCAATAAGCAAAATTAATTGCAATTAGATTCCTTGATAACTCAAAGAGCCACTGTTGACAACTCAAGAGTTGGATTGACATTTCACATGAATTGCTTATGAAACTTCTTTTATTAGGGACCTAGTTGTGATTCTCCCTAAATCTTCACAAAATTATTTGTACATTTGTTTTCAGTGAAATAAATAGACGTTTTGGCTGTGAGCTGCTTTACTATAGGGTTGGCAGTGTCACTATATTTCCAATTTTTAAAATCCTACGATGTAGTGATTACAGTGAAAAATTTTAGATTGTTAACGTGGATGCATACATTGACATAATGATTTAAATTACTTACATAATTTGTAATAAAAGGTCTTGATTTTTCTAATATACACTTTTAATTTATTACAATAAAAAATGTTAAGTTGTTAGTGTGGATGCATTGACAAAATGATTTAAATTAGTTACTTAATTTCTAATAAAAAGTGTTGATTTTTCTAAGATACACTTTTAATTATTGTTATGCAAATGCAAATTTCATTCAACATGCATTACTGATAATATGAACTAAGACTTCAAATGTAAAACAAATATAAGTATTCATCTAATTTGTATGTTGAACCAAAGGGATCCGGTCCTAAATATAAGACCTAATTGACTTTTTTCTGGAGAGGTTAAGGTTGCGAAATAGACTATTAAATCATGACATATTTGATATATTTTTAGATTATACATTAGTTTATAGGTAAAATAAACTAGTTTAAGGGAAAAAATTAAGTAAATCAATATATAATTAACTTATTTTGCTTTTTTATAGGATTTTCTAAAAAAGTCAACTAGGTCTTATATTTAGGACTAGAGGGAGTAATTCTGATATAGTAAAGCAATAATTCAACATTGCCAATTAGTTTTGAGAAAAACATATACTGTTACTACTAGATGGGTAAATGTACATATTTAGTATCCAAAAATTATGCAAATCGCACTAAATATAAATAACAATTTCAGGTCACAGTTGTAATATTAATCAAATTAAGTGGTGCAAATATAGGAGCTCATTTACCCTGAGGTGAAAACAGCTAAAAATACCCTTAGAATTTGCCCAGTTTCTGCACGACTGCACCTTTATTGAACAATTTATTGACTCAACCTTGAGAAGGGGCCAATTCGATTATAGTACAAGGAGGATAAGACCAAGGAACTGGAGGAGTTCACTGATTCTTTTATAAATAAAATAGTTTAAATTTTCATATTGAAATTTTGACATCTATAACTTTGCAAATATATCTTATTAATAATCTATATAAGGTATGCATTATTATTTAATATCTCCATTCATTACTAAATATAAGACCCTTTTAATTACCTTATTTGAATAAATTAAGTATGTTAATTTAATTAAAATCACATGTTATTATCAATACACTCTTAATCTTACCATATGTTTTGTGCTCACCATTCATCTCTTGGTTGTTTATTATTAAAGAGTATTAGTAGAAACAATTTGAGGAAAAGTTGAAAATAATTTAAAAGAAGTCTCGTATTTATGACCAAACTCATTTCCCTAAATATGTTTTAATTTATATTTAATACTCGAGGATACTTCCAAACTGATATTAAATTAATTAAACCTATTGAGCTATGAATATAAGCTAGCTATCACAGTTATCTAAGTATACCTCTAGATTAGATTGGTTATTTTATCCTTAGAAATTAAAAATCCTCTCCATTGAACCGCTTTTTTCCATTTAACCTCCATTTAGATCAAATCATTTATATTCTGCCCCTATTTAGAACTAGTCATATCATAAGAATATGTCGTTTGCATATCTAATTGTTTTTTTATCTTCAATTGAATTAATATACCTGTACAAATTACAGCGTGTAATTTTATAAATTGATGATTATATACACATTCAAATAAATTAATTAAACAAAATACAAAATAATACTTTTGAAAATACTACCTCCGGTCCTAAATATAAGATCTAATTACCTTTTTTTGGAGATATTAAGGTTGCGAAATAGGCTATTAAATCATGTCATATTTGATATATTTTTAGATTATACATTAGTTTATAGGTAAAATAAACTAATCTAAGGGAAAAAATTAGGTAAATCAATTTATAATTAACTTATTTTGCTTTTTTATAGGATTTTCTAAAAAACTCAATTAGGTCTTATATTTAGGACCGGAGGGAGTATATTATAATACACCAATTCTGCAAAGGAAAACAAGTCCGATTATAGTACAAGGAGAACAACATCAAGAAAATGGAGTTTATCTATCTAGGGAAGACTAATTTAAATTTAGGATCAATACGCAGATTTAGTAATAAAGTAACAAACTATAGCAAGGTGCACTAAACAGAAATAATAAATTTCGAGTAGTAAATTGGTAAAATGAATGAAAAAAAGGTTGCGAATTTGATAGTGAGACAGTCTAAACTTCATTCAAAATTTGGAAGTGAGTCCCACAAATTCAAGAGTGAATAGTTAACGGAGTTTAAGCTGATTTAACATCATTACAAAATTTACAACATTTTTAATCCATCATTACCACATATCATTTTTCTTTGCGGTGCACATGGTACATACAAAGTTCCTTTTCAAATCTGCACCTTTAATTTTCCTTTGAATTTATGTTGAATTTTCAAATCTATAACGCTAGTCATTGCAATTAGTTCTCATCCATTCTCTACATAATAAGGTATGCCTAATTCTTTAATAATTACTTCTCAAGTAAATTCCAAATAAATTAATTAAATTTATTGAGCTATGACTATAGGCCATCAAAACAATTACGTAAGTCCATCTCAAGATTAGATTAATTATGTAATATATTTATCTTTCTAGGCGAAAAATCCACTCCCTTGAGCTCCTTTTCATTTAACCTTCATCAAATTCAAATGGTTGCTTGTTAGCCTCTATTTAGATACAGCAATATCATAAAACATATATAGTTTCAATATATAATAAAACATATATAGTTTGCATATATAATTTTTATTGCCTTTAATTGATTCATGTAATTGTACAAAATAAAAGATTGTGATTTATACATTACTACATATACTATAATATATTACTACCCTATACTACTACATAGTTATTATTTTATTTTATAAAATTGTTTGTTTATTGTTTATAAAGCAGTTCATTTTAAATAGAGGCTAGAAGCGCTACCCTTAAATGGTGAGTGATTCAAACCTTTTTTCAAAAATTTTATGTATAAAAAAGATACACCATGTAAAGTAAATGGAGATTAATTCGAGAAGGGTTAGTTGAATGAAGATACCCACACCCCTCAATCTATCATCTAATCACTCGGACAAGATTATACGGCACATAACGCTAAGCATCAAACAGACAACAACAAATAATTTATCACCCTATGTGAGGTCATTACATGGATTATAGGGCCGTTGTGCTATATCAACGACCTTGTGATAAATTATGATCATAAAGTTTTGTTAAATAACTTCATTAATAGTTCTCTTCGATATCTCTCCCCAACTCTTGGAAGAACTCAACACTATTTGATCAACTCTTCTTACTAGCGCATATAATTTTCACCTTTAAACATGTCCAAACCACCTCAAACCATTTTCTATCATTTCCTCCACAATCGGTGCAACCCTTAAGAGAATTATAGCAAATCTTTTTTCTTTAGCATCATAATCAACAAATTTTAAATCAATGATTTGCATTTCTTGATAGCAACTGAGGATTATAGCAATCCACACACATTAATGGCTTGTTTGCATGCAAGGAATTGAAAAATGGAATATATATGGGAATTGGAAAATGGAATTTTCATAAACCCCGGGGCCCATAAGTTTTCTCTTTCTATCTTACACTTTTTATAGCCACACAAACTTTTACATTTCATCATTACCTAATTTACTTCTACTTTCCATTTTTACCCCTTCATACTTAATTCCATTTTCATTTTCATTTCCATTACACACTTTCAGTCCAACCAAACGGGCCTTAAGGGAATTCTCAGCAAGATTTAGATTAATTTTCACAACAAAACAAAACTCAATTCCATCATGAAAGCAACCAGAAAATACTGTAGCACCAAGAACTCTGACAGCAAGCCTCATTTCCGACAAAATAAATTTGCTAAATAAACCTTAAATAATATCTCAAATATTTGACAAATATAATTAGTCACCAAGAGAAGATTCTTAAGCTTGGTTAAGTTCTAATTACATAGTTGACACCAGTACTAAAAAACATGACATAGAAGATAGGTAAACAACACCTAACAACAAAGTAACCTCCTTTCTCCTCTTTTACACCCAAAAGAACATTTCTTCTTACAATAATCACTGCCAAAACATATAAACCTCACCTACATCTTTAATATAATAAGGCAAAATCTCAGCAATATAGACTAATTTAAATGTCCCTACTACAGAAATCTTATTTAGTTGCCCAAATTTCTCCAATCCAATATATCTAAAGTTGCTCCAACTTCTTTTGACACCTCCATGTCCGTAGCTAAAATACCCACCATGCTTCAAGACTTTCATTATGTTTTCACAGCCAGAAAAAGGATCATCTCATCTCACAACATAACTATAAATAAATTTCTATCTAGCCATCAAACTTAGAACATTTACACCAAGCACCTAACAGAAAGAATACTATAAATTCCCAATTATCTTCCTTTTATGACAAGACTCACATAATCTATTGTTTAAGAAATATTTAAGCCAAAATCAACCCAAAATAAATCCTAATTCTTCATTTCATTACCATTGAATTACTACAAAATACACATACAAATAAGCCTATTCATTTGTAGCATTTAATCGAACACTAAGTAAGCACCTCAAATTTTCCCAGACAACAACCAATACGCTTACAAACTACCCACAAATAGGATACTCCCAAGAACCAATAAAGTCTCTTAAGGTTTCAAAATAATAACTATCAATTCTTCATTTGCCATTGAACATTTTTTTGGTCTAGTGAATTCAATCGGGACAGCCACACAATACACACACACAGACATCTGTATATGTATATATGTAGATATGATTCGAGTTTAGTAATCAAAGGATAAGATTTGATGAATTGCTATACCTTATTTACAGAAACAGAGCATTAGACAAGTGCAGAGAAAGAAGCCACCATGATGACAGAATGTGAACAACATCTATTTGAATTCTTTCTTTCGTTTTTTTCCAATTCTTGAATCTTCCGTTCTCTGTTTCTCTTAAACCGACAAGTGACAACGATGAGAGAAATGTGAGATATTTTGTGTTGGAGTGTGTGTGTTGTGTTCTGTTTTTGAATTAGAAACATATTTACCCCGAAAGTTGTAGGCAACTTAAAAGTTTTTTTTGGGATCAAGTTTCCCCTTAAATTTATAAAATGGATCATTTTTACCTTCACATCTTACATGTATTGTCACCTCATCATCCTTGTCAAGCCTCATACCACCTCACATCTTCTCCTTCCTTCAATCCTCCACTTCTGTTTATTACTCCCTCCGGTCCTAAATATAAGACCTAGTTGACTCTTTTAGAAAATCCTATAAAAAAGCAAAATAAGTTAATTATAAATTTATTTACCTAATTTTTTCCCTTAAACTAGTTTATTTTACCTAAAAACTAATGTATAATATAAAAATATATCAAATATGTCATGATTTTTTTTTATCGAGAAAATATGTCCTGATTTAATAGCCTGTTTCGCAACCTTAACCTCTCCAAAAAAAAGTCAATTAGGTCTTATATTTAGGACCGGAGGTAGTATTAAAGAACTATACTTTTCCTTTCACAGGTTTATTATTATTTGATATCATAAGTGTTATTATTGGTACATTGAAATTGGCAGTGATTTTCTTAAAAAATTTTGTTTGGTTATTTTCAAGGCGGCGAAAATGGCCAAGCTCTGGCGAGTGATGTGGCGGCGGGGCAACCAAGGAGAGGGCGAGGCGGTGGTGGAAGGAGAGAGCGGGTGGTGGAGGGAGAGGAAGTAGGGGATTGAAGGAAGAAGAAGATGATGAGGTGGTGTGTGTGAGGCTTAACATGGACAGTATATGTACAGGGAATTGGTTGTGATTTGCCCATCAAATTAAATTAAACATAATAAAGGAAATGGATGGGTTGGTTCAGCCAACCCACTGGACTACACGGCAAGTTGAGGGAAATTTTTGTTATTGCAGTTTTGTTGGGAAAAAAGATTACGTAATATATGTCATAATATTTTGATGCGGGTTCTTTCAGCTTTATCATTCCTCTCTTTTAAAGGAATGTACAAGTTTGGACAAGATTATGATATCATTAACTCAACTTTTTATCATTGTCTATATCGTTTTCCACGTAGATTCGCACCATCTTAACAATTTATATGTAATCGATAAAATTCTAGATCATTGATATTCATTTATTTAACTAAATAATAATGTATTTGCCAAAACACTAATAATTATACCTCATTTATTTTGAAAAATTATTACTAGCAGAGCAATCCCATTACATGTAAAGGATACTTGTCCAATTTACAAATAAATATTTAAGAGATTTGTTGTAAATAAATGGTTATAAAATGACTCATGAAAAAATAATCAGATCAAACTTCAATTTGAATCACACGGTGAGATAACACAATTCCAATATAATCGACATTACTAGATATCATCCATAAAAGAACGTTGCAGATAAACACTTATTAAATTTCAAGCGCTTCTTTAGGAATACTATTCGTAATTTTAAAGCTATACCTTAACTACAACAACATAAGCTTTTGTTGGAGAACCAACCCATAATTTGCCATAATGTTCTTTTACTTCACTAACGGACTCAAGTAGCGAAACTCCTCTTCCATCCAAAACCACCGAAGTCTTTCCCTTCTCATCAAGCTTGACTCCCACAGGGTCATCCCCTAACCTTGTTTTATTAGCATTTCCAGATGATGTTCTATTGCTGTTCAAACCCACCCAAAAATCTCCATTTTTGTCTCTCTTAATGTTATCTGGTGACCTTTCAAATGTTGCAAATAGTTGTGAAGTATGAGCCTTTGAACCTTTGAGCCAAAACTTAATGATCTTTCTTGCATTAAATTCTGCTATTAGAACGAATGAGCCATCCTTGTTCAAAGACACACCATTTGCTAATGCCAAGCCTTGCATCAAAATCTCAACTCTATTTGTATTCGGATCATATTTCAGCAATCTTCCTGTTTTATCTCCTTTATCACTTATCAATGCTTGAACTTGCCTATCTCAAAGAGGAAACCAATTAACTGAAATGATTATATTAAGTGTCTCTGATTTTTTTCTTTTATTTTCGTTAATACTATATGTTGATGAAAAATCTAAGTAAATTGTGTTTGGATATTGGGATATATGATGATTGTATAAACCATATGATGCTTAAACGAAATACTTGGGCAAGACAACTAGATAACTTACTTTGAGCTATATATAAAATATTTGGTTGCTGTAACAAATTAAAAAAATAAGAAATATGTTAGAAAACAACAACTCTAGCCTTCTCTAGGATCTTGAAGACTTAATATTGGGTTTCCATTTTCCTGTCATTATTGCCAATCGATTGATTAAGTGATTATTTTTAATCTTCAGATATCACGGACTGTAGCCCTGGTTACATTATATTCTTGTATAATGTAGAACCTGATGTTAAATATGATAAATGTAACTTTATTTCATTATCTCTAAAGAATGATTATTTTTTTTAATTTCACAATGTAAATGCATAAAATTTACTTAATGACCTTATATTTAGAGCATTAATAATTATCATATGGTTACTATTCATACACCTTAATTGTGCGTGATGTTGACGTGGTGCGGTGGTTTTTGCAGGTTTGAGGCATATGGTGGTTGTCGCAGGCTCAATGTGTACTGTGGTTTTCCCGGGTTTGAGGCATATGAGTGGCAGTTTGATTGTGGAAAGAAGATGAAGAGGTTTTTGAGGTGGGGCGTTCATATCTTGAAGGAGGAATCAAGTTCTTCATCTCAAGTCTGGTGGTGTTGATCTTCTTGGTGATAAAGTTCTGAATTTTGGTGGCTGGTTCACAACCACCCAAACACCTTGATTACTATCTTGTGGTACTACTAAGATTAGATGGGGTCTTTGGTAGTATCTTTCGAATCATTGTCACCTCTATTAGCTATGAAACTTAGATTTATTGTTGTCCTTCTTGTGTGTTTATCCAGTTGGTCATAAACGCCTTTATTATCTTGTGGGTTGATCTTGTTTGTGCTTGCTAGCTTATGTTGGTCATGTTCATTTTTTTCGTGGTGTTTTTCAAACCCCACTGGTCTTTCACCCTTCTTCTTAAGAAGATGTGGTTAAAGCTGCTTTTGCAGTATTGACATCAAAGGGGTGGGCTCAGGCGAGCAAGTAGTTGGACACCACCCTCTATCGATGGCCCACTTCTGTGATCATGGTGAAGCATAAGTTTAAAATTCCCTCTACGGCTCTACCAAACTATATGACTATGGCTTCTATTTGTCCAATTAATTTTAGTGTTGTTTATTACTTTCAATGCTGTCATGGTAGTTCTTGTTAATGTTTTTTGTTTTCAGTGTTGATATATGTTAATGATATCAGTCTATGTCCACCAGTTTTGTTTTTTTCGAGTCTGCAATTGATTTTACTTAAAAGAAAAATCATGTTAAGGTCAACAAAAAAAAAATGAAGACAAAGAATATAATACCTTAATTGGTACACACTGCTGCTATCTGAGAAATAAACCACACCAGTTTGATCATCAACGTCTAAGCTATTAAGGAACTTGAAGGGAGGACCACCATTATAAACAGAAATTGCTAGTTGTTTGGCCACACCACCTCTAGGTCCAACCATTAGGAGGCCAAAGTAAGCATCTGCTATATAAAGATTGCACGTTTTCTTGTTAAATTTAAGACCCAATGGGCTCCCACAAGTAGGCCCCTTATTTAGATCTGTTGTTCCATCACAAAACTTTTTATCCCTACAATCAAAACATTTGAAATACTTATTACAAGCAAGCACATACTAAATAAACGAGGCCATCCTAATATAACTATGAGGTTTCTATGGAAGTGGTTCCCTATTCATCAAAAAGATTATTAGGTGAAACTAAGCATATTTAGACGTCTATATCTCATCTATTGATATACAATCTGAATATTCTTTGCTCTCCAAACTCTTCTTAAAGGGAAACCATTTCTTGTTTACACATACACGCAATATGTATATTTAGAAGATCAATATTACAGATCATTAATTTTCAGTCAAAAATTTATGAATAGTTTTATGGGTTAAAGTGCAAAATTGCAAATGTAATTGTCACAAAGGTACAAATATACCCATGTAAAATTTTTTGGAGCAAAACTGCCCATCAAATTTCAAAACTGGGGCAAAAGTGCATGTCACATTTAATTTTTTGACTTTTGACGCATCATTTTCTGTCGATTCATCTCTCACTAAAACATGTGGAAAGTTTATGTATTTATTTGCCCATGTATAATGATGACGGGACAGAATATGATGAGTGAAAAGGTAAAAAAATTAACTGTGATAGACATTTTTGCTCCAGTTTTACTCCAAAAAATTTTACGTGCTTATTCGTGACAATTACGTGGGCATTTTTGCACTTTACCCCCTAGTTTTATTATTCTAAAGTTGAGATATTACCTTTTTGGTGAGGTGACAGCAAACTCAACCCATCCTTTATGAGTTCCTAGCCATTTGAGAATTCTGCCATCTCTTATACCCGTATATGGACCCTCCCCATTACAGTCAAATTCCAAGCTTTCAGGACCTGTTGAGCTGGGGAGTTTGAGTACAAAGGAGTTTTTCAAGCCATCCTTGAAAATCACTTCACCAGAAGCAAAGGTGAAGATTACTGCAGTTAAGTGTAACAGAAGGAAATAGAAAATTGAAGATAGCTTCATGGGTAAGAGTGATGGAGCTATAATCCTGAAATAAAGCGTATAGTATATGTGTACTATTCATTCAGAAGTTGTGTTATATATAAAGGCTCATGTTATGTTAAAAGAATTAAAGTCAAATGATTACGGGATAATTACTAATTAGCTACTATTATAGTATTGTAGTAGATGTCTATTATTTTTTGATCCATGATCAAGGTATCCCCTCACTCGACAAGTGAGAGACTAATCTCCCGCTGATTTGTAGGCACCTCAAAGGATGGGACAGCTGGCCTGTGAGATTTAATGTTTCTCCATACCCAACATCAGGGATCGAACCCCAGACAATTGGTTAAGGGTGAATGAGTTATTGTCACTCAACCACAAACCCCAGGTTAGTAGATGCAGATTCTGAAGTCAAATGATTTTGTGCGGTTTACGCATGTCACAATGATTAATGTATGTTTTTGTTATAATTATTTTTCTTTTATCTAAAACTGAAGGAAAGTTGAACAAAAAAGAAGTTTAAGAGCTAGATTTATTAAATCTTAATTTTGAATTCAATATGGTTTGAAATGCCAAGCGTGTCCAAAGAATAATTAAGACACCAGCTAATTTTTTTCTATCTATCTTTTATCTAATTTGTTTTTGTTTTATATTTATTCACGTCAGCTTTATTAGAAGGTTGACATATATAAATTATTTAGTAATATTTGTTAAAGATTGTGATTTATCAATGTTTGATAATAACGTCGTTATGGTTGTAAGGTGATTATCAATAGAGTTGGTACATTCAATTTTAATGTATTTCCTTTTATAAGCCTGAAGTTTGACTATATTTTTAAGTTATTGTAATTCGGATAGAGTAAAGCGATGTTTAGCAGCCCCAATTGGCTTTAACAAGTCGTCGAGGAAAAGTCTTCTTATGACTAAGTGCTAGAGATAGATAAGATTTTTTTTTTAATATAACAATAAGATTTTCTTTTTAATTATATAGTGTAATTAAATTAAACTGTGTATTTCCATTTGCATTTCTCTCTCTATGTAGCCAGCTATATGGTTCGTCGTTTTCCGCTACTGCCAAAACCTACTAATATTTTTTAACTCGTCTTGTTCATTGGTGAAAGGCATCACAATTTGTTGTAACATCTATTTTAGATGGAACATCAGAATATGAACAAAATACCCGGTTTCAATTTTAGTTTAATAAACCGATGCCCACCCTTATGGATATCGTCCCTAGCCTAGAGAATAATAGTTTGCACAAGTTGGGTTTGAACTGATGGACCAACTTTTGTCGGCTTTACTAATTTTACATGCTATCTAATTTGATTAGTGAATTAATAAAATTCAAAATTAATTTACATATGAAAATAGGCATCATTTTAATAACCAACTATAAGAAAATAACAAATATTAATATATTTCAACGGGCTAGGTGCAAAAATACCTATGAAATATACCTAAAGTGAATCCAACAACATATATTTTTTTTTGTTCAAAAGTAGCTATAACATTTGAAAAGTAGAGCCAAAATGATGGTATCGTTAATCTCACTTATGTTGATTAAAAATGCGTACATGGAAGGTGTCGTGTCTTTAATGATGTCCAATAACTAATAGAGGGGAGAAATATAAAAAAATTAAAAATCACATAATATCACAATAATACTGATTTATTATTTTAGAATAATAAAAAAATAGAAAAGAAAAAGAAAAAATTCTCAAAATTTACAGACTCAACATCATCATCTTCGTCAGTCGTATCCTTCGCAAATTCCCTCTCTTCTTTCTCTCTTCCTATCTCATCTCATGCTGTGAATTTCGGAAATAAGAGAGAGAAAAAAGAAGGGCAAGTGAGTAAGCTAACTTTGAGATCATGCTAGAATAAAACATGATAGGCCAATAGTACATATCCTTTTATTGAGAGAATAAAACATGGGATTTGTGAGGAATACGGCTGTAGAAGATTATTTTTGATATTGAATCTTCTTAGGGTTTGTTATTTTTAATTTCTTGTTTTTACCTTTTTTCAATTTTTATATAATAATAAATTATTATTATTTTTGATATTATATGGATATTTTTATATTTCACTACATTACATTGTCAACTAGACATCATTGGAGACACTTTACCTTCCATATAGGCATTTTAGTTAAAATAACTGTAAACTTAGTGAGATTAACAACACCATTATTTTTGCTTTACTTTTTAATGTTATAGTTACTTTTGAACAAAAAAGGCTAAATTATAAGAAAACTCTACTCAAATTTGGGTCAGTTGCATATAACTCTTCTGACCTTTGAAAATTCAAATTAAACACCTATAATGTTCCATGTTTTCCCTCTAGACTCCCTTACCATTAAAATTGTCATTTAAGTGAACTAATTTTGTAATTTAAAATATTAATTTTTTTATGTTATACACTATATCATTATCAAAATAATCCTTTACATCTGAGATATAATTTTTAATATTTTGACATATATGATATTTAAAGAACGGATTTAGTATTTGTTTTACCATGCTTTTTATGAATAGAATGCCTTAAAATATAAATACTTAAAATTAATGTAAAAAATTTTATTATCTCTTTTTTAAAATAAAAATTATACTAGATTGTGTGTTTGGATATCGGGGTGGAAAATCGACTTTTTTTTTCAATTTAACTTTTGTATAAGTAAGATTGAATAAAAGTCAGATTGTCTAAAGTGATTAATGTTTGGATTTGAAATGATAGAAGTGACTTTTTTGAATCTAACTTTTACAAACATGTTTTGAGGTTTATTTTGAAATAGTTTACATGGAAACATGATTTTTATTAATGAATACACAAATAAAATATTCATATTTTGTTATAATTAAGAGAAAAACTAAATAATATACATATAATTCATAGAATGTTTTCATTTAGGGAGGAAAAGGTGTATTGAATTTATAAAGTATTGAAAATAGTAAAAAAAATTAATAGATTAAAATACATATAAATTAAAAATCATATCTATTTTTCACAGTCAAGTAGATCTGAAAGGGGAGAGAGAAATAAGGTAAATCATATTTGAATATTAATTAAAACAAAAAATTAAACATACCAAATTTAAACATAAACTAAATTAACAAAATAAATATGAAGTAAAAAGACAATATATGTATGTAAGATTAATGATTATATTTATTAGCTAGAAGATCAGTGCCACCGAGAAAGATGTAGCTTTTAAGGTGGGGCTGGGCTTTTGGACCCCAAACGTGGTTCCCAAACACACTATTAAACACATTAGAGACCAAAACCACACATTTGAAATTTTAGGGACCAAGACCCAAATTAGAGCAAATTATAGAGACCAAAATGCAAGCATATATGTTAAAAATCTGCACACATATTTTATAATTTCTTTGTCCAACTTTGTTTCTCTCCTCATTTAAGTCTATTTTTGTTGTATGAAGTTTCAATACATTTCCTATAAGTGAAACTAACTGTGTAAACAAAAAAGGACTAAAAACGTACTTTCCAAATATAAAGAACTAAAAACTTTATGCAAACATAAGAGTCCAAAAATATACTTTAGTCTTAAATTTTTTATTATATACAATGTCATTCAAAAAATAATCCTACTCAACTGACATATAATTTTATGTTAATTTTAATATGTAAAAAAATATATATTTTTTTAGGTGACACAATTCAATCAAATAGATGAATGATCAAAAAAAATAAAGCAAGCTCAAGGTGAACATTTATTATTAGATGCTACTGAGTCAAAGTGAACACTTATTAGGTTCAAAGCAAATCTAGAAACATTAATTTCACATAGTAAGGTTAACCAAAACACTGTAAGGTTTACTACTAGAACCAACCCATAATTTGCCATAGTGTTCTTTTACTTCACTAACAGACTCAAGTAGTGAACCTCCTCTTCCATCCAAAACCACCAAAGTCTTTCCCTTCTCATCAAGCTTCACTCCCACAGGGTCATCTCCTAACCTTATGTTATTACTATTTCCAGATGATGTTCTATTACTGTTCAAAGCCACCCAAAAATCTCCATTTTTATTTCTCTTAATGTTATCCGGTCTCCTTTCAAGTGTTGCAAACAATTCTGAAGTATAAGTCTTGGAGCCTTTGAGTCAAAACTTGCTAATCTTTCTTGCACTTGTTTCTCCTAGTAGAAGGAATGAGCCATCCTTGTTCACAGATACACCATTTGCAAATGCCAAGTCTTGGAGCAAGATTTCAACTTTCTTAGTACTCGGATCATATTTCAACAATCTTCCTGTTCTTTCTCCTGTTCGGATTATCATTTGAAGTTGCCTAAATTAAGTATAGAGGGAAACTATAGTGATTGCGATATCAAAGAGAAGATATTAGGAATTGTAAAATCAAAATAACTCCTATTTAAAAAAAATCTTTACTGTTCACTCTACTCTTTGAGGGTTCTGTCCATTAATTTATTGAAAAACATTGTATAATCCACTACAAAACATATCCACGGTCACATTAGTATTGGATTATGTGGAACCTAAGATAACTCCTTGTGGTTCATATATACGGTAGGATCATATGAAAATTGTTTTGTCCACATCACATCATGGTATCAGGAAAATTGATGGTCACGATGATAAATACTTGATTTTCATTATAACTCTCGGAGAATTTTATGTGCAAAGCGGGCATAGAAAGGGAGTACTCCCTCCATCTCTATAAATAAGAATTCAGCTAACTAAATTTATTAAGGAAGTGGTTGAAAATGCTAAACATATATGAAATAATTTTGTTTTATCCGTTTTTCCTTATTTATAAGATAGAGAAATGTCATAATAGTATTATAAATGAGTATGTATGGCAATGTGAATAAAGAGAATGATAATAAAAAAGATGGGAAAAACTCATTAAATGTTTTGATAAATTTTTTCAAGCTCTTATAAAAAAAATAGGGATAAAACCATTCAAATTTCAAACTCTTATGTTTAATAAAGATAGAGAGAGTACATAATAACCGATATAGTCTTAAAACTGAAAAATCACATTAGTTTTACCCCGCAATAAATGATTTAGCTATGCTCCCTTAATTTGTGTGCTTTATTTAGTTGAATACTTGAATGCCTCATAATATGGGCAAAAGGAGGTAACAAGATGCAAGATCTCCATGACCAAGTATCTTTAATTTATTTTATATTTGTTATAGTGATCATAGTGGATGTTGGATTAGAATTTCTATCTTATAAAATATGTCTTCTAACATGATAAATGCTAACATTAATAAAGTCCATCACACACAACATAATTATATCACTGCTGCGAGCAACACGAATAGGAAAGAGACGATTTTGAACATTTAGACCACACCTCTAAACTCTTGAGACTTCATTGAGTGGAACTCTTATCATATACCAATGAAGTTTAAAAACATGAAGCAAAAAGGGTAATGGACCTAATCTACCCTCCAAGTAATCACCCAGGAGTACAGAGCACCATGAACTAACAACATGCCCATATTTGCATTCTAAGTGACCAAAGTGGTTAAAAAAATACCCTGAGTGGACGGTCAATCAAGTTTGACCCTTAATCTGCCCATGTGGCCGCCACTTGGGTTAAATTTTTGCCACGTAGGATAAGAGTAATGAACCTAATCTACCCTCCAAGTAACCACCCTGGAACATTGGGCACCCTGAACTAACAACAGACAAATTTATACTCAAAGTAACCAAAGTGTTTAAAAAATACCCCAAGTGGACGGTCAATCACGTTTGATCGTTACTCTGTCCATGTGGCTGCCACGTGGGTTAAATTTTTTCCATGTAAGATTTGTCATGTGGGGCCCACATATAATAAAAATACAATTCCCTCCCCTCTCTCTTCATCACTTCCAAACAGCCCCACCCCTCCCCCTAACACAACCATCGTCCCACCCCCAGAAGGAATCTTTTTTATATGTGGGCCCCACATGACATATCCTACGTGGCAAAAATTTATCCCAATTGGCAGCCACATGAGCAAATTAATTGTCAAATGTGATTGACAGTCCACTAAGGGTATTTTTAACCACTTTGGTTACTTCGAGTGCAAATATGGGCTTGTTGTTAGTTTAGGGTGCCCAGTGCTCTTGGGTGGTTACTTGGAGGGTAGATTAAGTCCATTACCCTTATCCTACGTGGCAAAAATTTAACCCACGTGGCGGCCACATGGGCAGATTAACGGTCAAATGTGATTGACCGTCCACTCGGGGTATTTTTTAACCACTTTAGTTACTTCAAATGCAAATATGAGTCTGTTATTAGTTCAGAGTGCTCGGTGCTCCTGGGTGGTTACTTGGAGGGTAGATTAGGTCAATTGCCCAAGAAAAAAATACCTTCTTTGATATACTTGACTGTTTCAGAGAAATAAACCACACCAGTTTGGTCATCAACATCTAAGTTATTAAGGTACTTGAAGGGAGGACCACCATTAGAAGTAGAAGTAGCTAGTGTTTTGGCCACTCCTCCATTCTGTCCAACTATTAAGAGGCCAAAATATGCATCTGTTATATAAAGATTACATGTTTTCCTGTCAAATTTGAGCCCCAATGGCCTCCCACAAATAGGCTCCTTGTTTGGATCTGTTGATCCATCGCATAGTTCCCTATTCCTATAATCAAACATATGAACAATACATTTCAATCTATAAGAAGTACATATATATACTACTTCTTCACAAACTAGCTGAACCCAATATAGTTATAAATATATAGATTGGTACGTATTATAATCTAAAGTTGAGGTGCATCTTGCCTGTTTAGTGTGGTGACAGCAAACTCAACCCATCCTTTTTTATATCCTTCATATTTGAAAATTCTACCATCTGATACACCAGTATATGGCCCCTCGCCTTTACAGTCAAAGGTGAAGCTCTCAGGGCCTGCAGCACTGGGGAGATTGTATACTTTGGAGTATTTCAAGCCATCAATGACAACCACATCACGAGAAGCGAAGGTAAAGGTCGCTGCATATGAGAGAGACAGAAGAAAAAAGAAAATTGGGGAATAAGAAGAAGCCATAATGGGTAATAGCGATGGAGAGATAATCAAGAAATGAATCATATTTATACACTTCACCAGCAGCGTGTATGTGTGTACGAAGGAGGCACTGTCCAGATGGTTACAATGCAAAATTCTTCCAAAATTATTGAAACTTAGTTTGTCAAGACTTACTGCAAATGGTTCAATCATTTTGGCACTCAAAACTTCTTCTCAAAAGGAGTTAAACAAAATGAATATTAATTCCATTTATAAGAAGCACTAATAACTAATACTCGCTCTAGTTCTATTTATAAGTCATCAACCGCCAAAATTGTACATACCAAGGAAATGAGGTTAATGGAAGTTATATCATTAAATTGATCTTATATTTTTGTTTTTTCCATTTTTTGCCCCTCCCAATTTTATCACTATGACCCACTACCTTTTATCTATCTTCATTAATCCTCTATCTATATTAATATTCATGTGTCATTTTCATCTTTTCTCTCTTCTCATCTTTCAATGTTCATTTTCCAATGATAAGGGTATATTGGGAAAATTTTAATTAATGAGTTAGTTAATGGTAATTGGTGACTTATATTAAGGACCAAAATATATAGAGGTCGTTGGTGACTCATCAATAAGGACTGGAGGAATATAAAAATACTCTTTAGTCTATATATCAAAAATAAATTTTGTTACTTAGTATCGCCATTAAAAATATATTCAAATATTCAAAATTTTCAGCGGTTTACAACCATGACGAAGATCAAAATCCAAATTTCCTTGCTTCTTTCAAATGCAATAGATGATCTATGTGTGCGTGTTGACTAAATATCTTGTTAGGCACGAAAAAAATGTGATTTTTGTTATGATTCGATTTTCTAGGAAGCGATTTAGGTGTTGTGGCTTATTAATGAAGGGGTATTTAGTACTCACTCTGTCCCTTTATATAAGATATATTTTTTTGAAATGTTTTTCCCTAACTATCATATATATGGCAAATTTGTCAAAACACTTATTAGCCTTTTCCAGTTTTCAAGTTTTAAAAGCCTAAGATGTAGCTATTACAATGAAAAAATGTTAGGTTGTTAATGTGGATGCATTGACAGAACGATTTAAATTAGCTACTTAATTTGTAATAAAAAGTGTTGATTTTTGTAGCATACACGTTTAATTTATTACAATAAAAAGGTTAGGTTGTTAATGTGGATGCATTGACAAAATGATTTATATTAGTTTCTTAATTTGTAATAAAACGTTTTCTAAGAAACACTTTAAAATTAAAATTAATGCATTGACAAAATTATTACTTCATTTCATTTTTCAAATTAAGTAACTTGTATTAATGCATTGACAAAATTATTAATTTCATTTTTCTAAGAAACACTTTTAATTATTATCTGTGCAAAATGCAATTTTCATTCAACATGTATTAATACATGTTACTGATATAAATACTCAGTAATATTACTGATAATATGAACTGAGATTTTAAATATAAAACGAATATAAATACTCTTCTAATGTGTGCATGTTGAGCGAAAGGGAGTATATATTAATTCTGATATAGTAAAGCAATAATTTAGCATTGCCAATTAGTTTTGGGAAAAACTATTATTAGAAGGAGTAATTCTTGCGTGAACCCGGTGCACCACGTCATTTGTGGTCTAACCAATTACAAGTAGACACATATGGTCTGACGTGTAATTTTTAATTTGATGTGGCACCATAAAAAACTCAACTAACCTTTAAAAATATTTTTATTTACACTATAAAATAAAAAAACATTGAAAACATGATATTTGATTTTTTTTTAGTGGTTAGTTCCTATTTTTAGGGTGCCACATCAAATTAAAAATTACACGTCAGACCATATGTGTCTACTTGTGATTGGTTAGACCACAAATGACGTGGTGCACCGGGTTCACCCAAGAATTACTCTATTAGAAGCTAAAGGTAAATGTGCAGATTTAGTATCTAACAATTGTGCAAAATCATTACTAATATAAATAAAAATTTTGAGTCACAATTTTGGTATTAATCAAATTAAATGATGCAAAATATAAGAACTTACCTAACCTGCCATGAAAACAGTTAAAAATTTGGAATTGCGGTCCTCTATAGTTTATACATATAGGGTAAAGGTGCAGTCATGCAGAAACTGTGCGTATTCCACTAAATATAACGAACAATTTCCTTAACTTATTTCATCAATTCTAAGGGTATTTTTGGCCAATAGTTAGTACTGAATATTATTGGACAATTAATTGACTCAATCCTCAGAAGGGACGAATCCGATCACAGGACAAGGAGGATAACACAAGGACTTGTGGTTTACCAATTTTGTTTTTTAAAAAAACAAGTATAAATTTTCAAATTGAAATTTTAACATCTATAACTTTGCAAATATGTTTGTAAATCCTCTATGTAAGTTATGCATTATTATTTCATATTATTTCATTTACTCCTAAATATAAGACCCTTTTAACTTATTTAATCAAATTAAGGATGTTAGTTAAGAAGTTAATTAAAATCACAGGTAATTACAAATACACCATCACCATCTGCTTTTGTCTACACCTTTCCTCTTTTAACTATTTATTATTAAAGAGCATTGGTAAGGATAATTTGAGGAAAAATTAGAAATAATTTAAAACAAGTCTTATATTTACAACCAAACTCATTTTATTCAATAGGTCTTATATTTAAGACTAGAGGAGTACATCTCAACTAATCATCAAATTAATTCAACCTATTGAGCTATGACTATAGGCTATTAAAGTTACCTAAGTCTACCTCTAGATTAGATTGGTTATTTTATTTTTAGAAATTAAAAATCCTATGTTATGTTATCTAAGGCTATCACCGCTTTTTTTGTTCAAACTCCATTTAGATCAAACGTAACCGTTTATGTTTAGCATCTATTTAGCACTAAGTATATCATAAAAATATAGGGCTAAGGTGCAATTTTACCAATGGACTATTGTCAGGGTAGCAGTTGACACAATTTACAATAAAAAAGTGCAGAATTATTAACCAACCTTTTAAGTAGAAGCATATTTATTACCAAAACATTCTATATATTTTGGGTAATAAATTTAGGGTTTTAAGGACAAACTTGTTCACCTAAAATAGAAGGCTTTGATAAATATGCTCGTATTTAAAAGGTCGGTTGGTAATTATACAACTTTTTATTGTTAATTGTGTCAACTGCAACTCTAAAATTAGTCCATTGGTAAAGTTGCACCTTAAGTCTAAAAATATATGGCTGGCATATCTAATTGTTTTTATCTTTAATTGAATTATATATATACCTTTACAAATTACAGTGTGTTATTTTATAAATTGATGATTATATACACATTCAAATAACTAATCAAACAAAATATAATTAACACTTTTGAAAATATATTATAATACACCAATTCTGCAAAGGAACAAGTCCGATACAGTACAAGGAGGACAACATAAAGAAAATGGAGTTTATCTAGATATCTAGGGAAGACTTATTTAAATTTAGGATTAATGTGTAGTTTTGGTAACAAACTATAATAAGGTACATTGAACAGAAAAATGAATTTGAGTAGTAAATTGGGTAATAATGAATGAAAAAGGTTACGAATTTGATCCTGACGTCAAGATCACTCTAAACTTCATTTAAATTTGGAAGTGGGCCCCACAAATTTAAGAGTGAATATTTAAAAGAGTTTGAGTTGTTTTGACATCATTACCAAATTTACAACATTTTAATCCGTCACAATTATCTAAGTCCATCTCAAGTATTAAAATATATTATAATACACCAATTCTGCAAAGGAACAAGTCCGATACAGTACAAGGAGGACAACATAAAGAAAATGGAGTTTATCTAGATATCTAGGGAAGACTTATTTAAATTTAGGATTAATGTGTAGTTTTGGTAACAAACTATAATAAGGTACATTGAACAGAAAAATGAATTTGAGTAGTAAATTGGGTAATAATGAATGAAAAAGGTTACGAATTTGATCCTGACGTCAAGATCACTCTAAACTTCATTTAAATTTGGAAGTGGGCCCCACAAATTTAAGAGTGAATATTTAAAAGAGTTTGAGTTGTTTTGACATCATTACCAAATTTACAACATTTTAATCCGTCACAATTATCTAAGTCCATCTCAAGATTAGATTACTTGGATTAATATATTTCTCTTTTTAGTTGAAAAATCTTCTCCCTTGTGCTCCTTTTCATTTAACATCCATTTAGTTCAAATGGTGGCTTTTACCCTCCATTTAGATCCAAAAATATCATAAAAATATACAGATTGCATATACAATTTTCAATGTCTTTATAATTGATTCATGTAATTGTACAAAATAAAGGTTTTAATTTATATATTACTACATATACAATCAAATAAATTAATAGTATAAAATATAGAATAATACTTTTAAAAATATACTATAATATACTACCCTATATTACTACATAGTTATTATTTTATTTTATAAAACTGTTCGTTTATTATTTTTAAATAGGTGCTGCTCAGATATTAAAACAGTTCAATTTAAATAGAGGCTAGGAGTGCTACGCTTAAATCTTGGGTGAGACAAATCTTTTTCAAAAATTTTATGTATAAGAAAGATTCCCTATGCATGAAACTATCCTTCTTACAATAATCACTGCTACTACATATAAAACTCTTACAATAATCTTTAACTCAATCGATTGATCAAGACAGCATTCCAGTTTCCTTAATTGGTGTGGATTGTTGAAGTAGAAGGAAGAGAAAAGGGAGAGGAATGTTCATGTGAAAATGAAGTGACTTTGCATGGATATTGTTAATGTCAGATGATGAGATAATAGATTTAACTGTCATGAGTTCATATGTGTCAAAATTAACATCTTTGATGATAGGGGTATGATTGCCTCATTTTTAAAACTTCTGAAGCATAATTGCCCGCTCAAAAACTTTCGAGTACCCAGTGTCTTTTCATGAAAATTTTTGGGACATTTTTTCCCTTTAACCATTTAACGACCATTATTATATACAATGTCATTCTAAAAATAATCCTTCCCAACTGACATAATTTTAAGTAATTTTTAATATCTAACAAAATATGAATTTTTGAAAAGATTCAAAAATATTTCCTTATCCATGCACTTTTGTAAATAAAATGCCTTAAAAATAAAAAAACAACTTATTGAAATGCATGTAAAATAATTATTTGATCATCTTTTTCAAAATAAAGAACTATAATATAATTACTATGATTTATATTAAATGGAAACACTTTTTAATGATAAATTATAAAAAACAAAATATATTGAGAAATTTTGGATAAGAGAAAACCGTTAATTTTAATGGAAATTATAACAACAACAAAAGATTTTAAAGTCAAAACATGAAATGTTAGGGGTGACTAATATTAAATTTCAAAGGTGACGAATGTTATTGCATACAACTAACCGGAAATTCAAGACAACTTTCTACAATTTATCCAAATTATAAATCATCTGCATGCGAGTTACTACTCAATTAATTGTCAATATTCATATGGAAGTACAACATTGCCTCGTTTTTTACTTGTATGACAAGATTATTACACATTAAAACATCCTGCTTCCCAATACATTTTTTGGCCATTGACCCTCGCTCTTTGCAGTAAATAATCCAAATGCAATTAATTAATACTAGGGGTGTAAATGAGCCGGGCCGAGCCAGGCTTTACGTAAATAGGCCTGGGCCCGTAATGCAAAAGGAAAACATAGGCCTAGGCCCAGGCCTGGTTGTAGGCTTTTTTTCAGAAAAAAGCCTAGGCCTGCGAAAAATATTACAGGTCTGAAAGCCTTTTTAAAAGCCCACTTACAATGTAAGTCTTAAAAAAACTTCAGGCCTTTTAAAAGCCTACTTCAAATTTAGGCTTTTAAAGACATACATATCAAGCTTAAAAAGACCATAAATATGACACATATCAAGTACAATAATAAGCACAAAAAACATGTCAGACCTTTTATTATTACAACTTAAAAAGGCCTACTTACTAATAATATTATTATTATTTTATTATTACTTATTAGTAGTACTATTAAATAGGTCAGGCCTGAAGGCTTTCGAGCCAGACTTTAGTGAAATAGGCCTGGCCTTTTTAGTTAAAAAGGCTTTTAAATGGGCCTGAATCTGGCCTATTTATTAAAAAGGTCGAGCCAGGTCGGGCCCTAAATAGGCCGAGCCATAGGCCGCCTGTTTATGGCCTGGCTCATTTACACCCCTAATTAATACTGAATGATACTCCTTCTAGTCTATAATATAAGAGTTCAGCAATCAAAACACGCTTCTTAAGAAAACATATAAAAGTTAGTTGGATGTTTGAAGTTAATTCTTTTTCACCCTAACCCCTATTATCATGACACTATTAAGATAGAGAAATGAGAGTGAGCTCTTAAAAAACACATTTTGGGAGTGATATCAATTTTATTTTGGCTGAAAGATAACAATTATATATAGACTCATATAAGTTATCCATAATATTGTAGACAATTAGTATTCATGTGTTACAATGAACATATTAAATGTTTTTATACTTAAATATATTGATATTCATTTATTTCATGGAAAAAATGGATTACTAGGTAACACATCCAACTAAATGCAAGGATACTTGTTAATAATTTGCACGCATAACACATTGTTACAAATAACCAAGTAAAAGTGTCACACATGTAACTAAATTTTTATTCAAAGTATCACACCAGAAGCCAACACAATTATAATAACAGCAGGAAATTATTTGATTAAAAACATATGAAAGATAGTTGAAGATGAAAATTTTTAGATTTAAAGAATATCCAGAAATCTTCCATTCCTGAATGCAAGTTTTCCCTTAACTACCACAACATAAGGTTTGTAAGCAGATCCAACCCATAATTTCCCATAATGTTCTTCAACTTCACTCACAGATTCAAGCTGTGAATCTCCTCTTCCATCTAAAACCACCAAAGTATTTCCCTTCTCATCATCAAACTTCACTCCCACAGGGTCATCTCCTAACCTTGTTTTGTTACTATATCTAGACATTGTTCTATTACTGTTCAAACCCACCCAGAAATTTCCTTTTCTGTCTTTCTTTATGTTATCTGGTGACTTCTTAAGTTGTGCAAAGAGTTCTGAAGTGTAAGCTTTTGGGCCTTTCAGCCAGAACTTGTTGATCTTTTTTGAACTAAATTCTGCTACCAAAAGGAATGATCCATCCTTGTTCAAAGCCACACCATTTGCAAATGCCAAGCCTTGGAGTAATATCTCAACTTTCTTAGTATTTGGATCATATTTCAGCAATCTTCCTGTTTTATCTCCTGTTTGGAACATCATTTGAACTTCCCTATCCAAAAGATGAAATTAATTAAAATTTTTATTTGTCTTGTACTTTTCTCTTAATGTTCATTTCACTATATATGCTGATATATTGATGAAATATATGTCCGATAACAAACTTTTGTGCTTAGAACATGATTATAATATAAACCATAATGCTCAAAATAAGAAAGTTAGGCGAGACAAAAAGACAATAGATACTTTTGAGTTATGTTTTTTGATCAAAAGATACTTTTGAGTTATGACAAACTATATATATATATATATATATATATATATATATATATAAAAGATAGATTTTGATTGCTATGACAAACTATAACAAAATAACAAACATACACCTTGGCCTTCTATCTCATCACTCAAGTAATTAATTAGTCGCTTTTACTTTCCTCCGACCATATAAACTCAATCCTTTATTAATTCAGTGAAGAAAATTTAGTCATCGATCACCATATAAATCCAACGTTACAAATCAATCTTGGAAAAAATATGCATTCTAATATTTAGTATAATGCGTGTATCTATTTTAGTTATGAGATTAAATGACGTAACAGTGATATGACATGATTATGAAGGGGTGCAAGACATGAAGACAGATGAATGCCTTAATTGGTATACAGTGCTGCTATCTGAGAAATAAATCGCACCAGTTTTGTCATCAATATCTAATGCATTCAGGAACTTGAAGGGAGTACCACCAGCATGAACAGAAGTAGCTATTTGTTTGGCCACACCACCATAAGGTCCAACGACTAAGAGGCCAAAATATGCATCTGCTATATAAAGATTGCATGTTCTTCTGTCAAATTTGAGTCCCAATGGTCTCACACAAATAGGCTCATTCTTTAGATATCTGTTGATCCATCACATAGTTTCCTATCCCTGTAATCATATGAAAACACTCAGATAGAAAAGGCTAAGATTTCAAACTAAGAAACGCATACTAGCTTATATAAAAAGTAGCAAAACACAATGTAGTTATGAAATTTCTTATGCAATATGTATATATATTATTGATGATAAATACTCCCTCCAATCCTATCTGAAAATAAACTTCTGATCTCTCACTGGCCGTTCTTAAATATAAAGAAACGTGTTTGTCTAAAATTTTCATTCGTGTTTTCTGCTTTCTACCCGGGACATTTTACATGTATCTCTCATCTTTTCCTCATTCTCTTTCTCACTCATCATCTTCAAAACTAATAAAAGAATAATTGGAACAAAAATACTTATCCCACCAATTGGCTTCAAATACTCCCTTCCATCACTAACATAAGGCCCAACATTTAAATAGTTATGGTCCAAAATATATAAGTTCATCTCGCATTCTCTCCTCATATAATGCATTTTTTTCTACTTTACCTCTAACCCTTTTTTTTATTTATTAATGTTTATGTATTTCTCTCTCTAAATATGAGCAATATTGGAAAACAAACATTAACTCTTAACACCCAACTAACTTTTACATGTTTTCTTAAGAAGCGTTTTTTGGCGGCTTGACTTTTATATTACGAACTGGAGAAAGTAATTGATTTGATAAGTAATTGAATTATTATAAAAATGATAATGAGTATTACAGAGCATTTTTTCCGTCAAATTGTTTTAAATATATTTATATTAAAAAGTTAAGTTCTTGCCTTTTTGGTGAGTTGACAGCGAACTTGTCACGCCCTAAAATTCTATAGCGTGACCGGCACGAAGTTTAAGGCATCTAAACTTCGTAAGCCCTTCAAATCAATTATTTTTCCTATCAAATCTTCATTCTTTCGTATTATTAGACTATTTGTACAAACAAACACACACAAGTAGACACTTAAAAGAGAATAAACATCAAATATACAAATTTGTAATGAACTTTAACTATACATAGCAAAAAGAAATAATGTTACTATTTAATTAGAAAACCTAACAAACAGGTGATCCTCATCTCGTCATCTGCTTAAAGAAAAGGAGAAAGATATGTTATCATTTCAGCTATACAATATATCGATAGAAATAATCTGAAATCAAACAAATAGTACTGGATCACCATCACATTTATCAAGAGTTCATAATCATTTTCGAGTGAATGAAATGCTTGCAATATCAAAAATAAAAAGTAGTTTTGTTGAAATAAATTTCATAATATAGAAAATATAATTCTCGTCTTTACCATTAACATGTCATAATAACACAACTTAGTCCAAAGAATATAGAGTAATTACGAAAACATAACATTTAATCATTCTTATGAAAAAAAAAACTTGTTTTCTATAGAGGAACTGACACAAGCGAATAACAAGCGCATCTCGAAATCTACAAGTTAAGCGCAGCCTGAGGGCCACGAAAAACTAGCGTAGTTCGAGACTACGAAAACAAGTGTGGACACACAGTCACACGAGGGTAAGTAACCAAGCGTGGCAAAACCACGAAACAAGCGTGACACGAAGTCACGAAACAAGCATGGACACACAGTCACACGAGGGTAAGTAACCAAGCGTGGCAAAACCACGAAACAAGCGTGACACGAAGTCACGAAACAAGCGTAGCAAAGCTACGAAACAAGCGCAGGTATATAACCCACGAGAATCAAGCGCTTTTTGTCTAGTTCCTCAAAAATATATTTGTATAATAGTGAATAAATTGCTTTGAATGATAATAACTCCTTGCAAGAAAAATAAAACAAAATCCCACTCATTTCAACTCTAATCCAATCTATGTATTTGTTTAAGAACATCTTCATATTTTTAAATCATCAACTCATAACCTCTAATAGTACTTATTAATATTCAAAATACCAATGAATAGATTCAAAATCTCTTTGTAAAGGCAAAGACCAGAACTTTCAAATCTGCAATCCAATTCGTCCCAAATAAAACCTCAATCGTTCATATCCAAAATGAATTCAATAATCACATTATTCCACTCAATAAAACAAGTTAATATCTAGATAAATATCATAAAACATATTAGATGGCTAAAGTAAATCGAAAATAGCTTCACACTCATATTTTCAGCTTAATCAAACAGCCCAACAGGCCACAATTCGAATATCCTTTTCACGCAAAAGTCTAAGCTTCAAAGAAATATATAAAATGGTCATACAAGATACATACCCACATGTAAGTCCAAGCACTATCAAAAACAATCTAACCCATGCATTTCAAATATCAATACCTTAATGGTCATTTAAATTCATCCCATGTTATCACTCGTACTAGCATCTAGGTAAATATAGGGAATAAGAAATATAAATTTATTGGCAACCCATATCCCACCACCCATGCCAAATCTAAGTTAATCATGATCACTTCCTTAAAATTTAATTCACATTGGAAACCAACACATATAGATTAGCTTCACCAAAAAGAAGTTAACTTACAAACATACTACAAACCATATTTTCATTTGTCAATAAATATAAACTACACAAGAAACTTCAATTATATTTACACAATATAAACCTTATCACTACATCAATACCACATTAACTACTGCTTCCAATTCAAACATTTTGACACAACAATCCAATTCAGTCGGTGCTCATATCCATAACAGCAACCAACAAAATAATTAGCAATACCCTGGAGCTGATTTGATGATAAAAACAACCGGCTTTAATAGTAATTGATCATTAATGTTCCATTCATTCAGTTTCACCCAAATAAAGTTGTAAAAAAAAATACGGCTCATATGTCTTCATTTTTACGGTTCAATACTATAATTTTCTAATATCGTCACTTGCCAATTCATGAAACAGAATTTCAACCCCAAAAATAAAGAACTACAGTATGCAAGAATACTATAGTTGTCATACTACAATTGTTATGTCCTAAAAGTTTGTAACCCATGCTCTTTCTATGACTTATTCCTTTGGAAAAACAAAATACCACTCCTTCAATTTACGTCTCATCTATTATAATGCGCACACACGACACATGGAGCAATCTACATCACTTCTAACAGTGGCTTTCCTAGTCCAAAACATTATGTACAAGGGTATGAAATAATTAGATCATAAACCCAATTAAGTCCTTTTTGAGCTGAAACAATCTTATATAATCCGGCATTGCCAGAAGATTGATCATAAACATAATACACCAGTTCTTTAGTTATTTTATTTCCCAGATAATTGGAAAAAAAAACATAACTAGTAATCAAGATTCACATTATGAAATTTACAACCAGACTCCTATTGTCCATAATAGCACATTTCAGAAAATTAACCAAATCAGAAGGCAGGAAAAAGAAACAATCAGTCCACTAGAGTACACAAGACTTTAAAGTCCTCAAAAATTAGAAACACACCATATGCTTATAGGCTTCATTACAGCCCCAAGAATCCAGCTTGAACAGCAAAGGAATTTAAGGAATGAAAGTTTGCAAATTTGTCTCAACTTATCAAATTCATCATGCAGGGTTCACAACAACTTCAATCACTCATCTCATTTAAGGCTTCTAATCACAATTGAAACATCCCCCACCTAAGTACTAATTCGGCTAGAGAAAGTAAGAGGATAAGAGAAATCTTAAAATCTCATACATGCACTCAAATCAACTTGAAACGGTGTCTATACCTTCATTACTATCATTTGAAATGAAAATTGAAGAATAGAAGAAAAAGATCAGTGAGGATGTCAACAATAGAAGGAAATTTCAAGACTATACAACACACACGCATAGACACTAGCTATACACAATTGACAAGATAATAATACATCATTTGAGAGAAGTATAAATATCTACTTTCATAAAAATCAATTTAAGTTATATAAGAGGAACAAGATTAATACTACTCAAACCCATCACCTAAACAAAATAGAAAGCAAGGAGAAAGAAAAGAACCTCTTTGATACAAAACCATATTTCATTCTTCAAAACACATCTCGGCTTACTCCTCATCATGAACAGAGGTGAGAGGACCTTCTTCTTCTTCTTATTCTTATTAAACAAAACCTACAGAAATTGGAAGAGAAGGGAAGGAAAGAACCGACCTTTCCCCCCCCCCCCCCCATTTTTTTTTCTAATCCTCTATGTTATATGTGTGTGTGTGTGAGAAAGAGAGATAGGAAGCATCCAGAATTTTTTTTTTTTCTCATTCTTCTCACCGACATCTGGACAAATGGAAGAGGAAAAATGAATTCTTCCTTCAATTATTTTTACTCATTCCTATTTAGATAATTGTAAAAACACCTCTATATTCCACCAATCATTCCTTGCCAACTTCATGCTTTAATCAGGATTAGGTTTGTTGCAATAGTAATGTTGGCCTTTCATTTTCTCTTCCGAAACTATTCTCAAAATAATATCCTTTTTTTTTCTTAATCCTTTTTTTTTTCAATATAGAAAAAATTTATTAGTTTTCCATTAGACCTTAAATTTAAATTAATTCCAATTTAATCCTTTCTTATAAAATTTCTAAAGAAATAGGCATATTATAAAAAAAAATATATTCACCCTCATTTATTTGGTTATAATAATTTTTAATCTCCTAATACTCTAATTACTTCTTTATTATCTCTAATTTAAAAATCGGGGTGTTACAGAACTCAACCCATCCTTTGACCCATCCTTTGTGAGCTCCATGCCATTTGAGAATTCTACCATCTGATATGCCAGTATATGGACCTTCACCATTACAGTCAAATTCAAAGTTTTCATGACCCGATGCGCTGGGGAGTCCAAGTACAATGGAATTTTTCAAGTCATCCTTGAAAATCACTTCACCAGAAGCAAATGTGAAGGTTGCTACAAATGAGAGGAACAGAAGAAAAAACGAAATTGAGGAGGGAGAAGATGATGGATTCATGGATAATACTACCTCGGGTCCTAAATATAAGACCCAATTGACTTTTTTTTGGAGAGGTTAAGGTTGCGAAATAGGCTATTAAATCATGACATATTTGATATATTTTTAGATTATACATTAGTTTATAGGTAAAATAAACTAATTTAGGGGAAAAATTAGGTAAATCAATTTATAATTAACTTATTTTGCTTTTTTATAGGATTTTCTAAAAAAGTCAATTAGGTCTTATATTTAGGACAGGGACTAGTTATGCATAGATCACCAAGAAATGAAGAATGTATATATACACAATATTCGTTTTTTTCATCTATGTGTCTAAATACAAGTTAGTCATCACGAATTGTGCTATAAATAAAGGATTAAGCTCTGGTTGTGTTGGAAGCTAAGTGATTAATTAAATACTCACTACTCCATTTAAAGTTTGAAGTCAAATAATTTTTTGCTAATTACTATTTGCAGGCATGCAAGCAATGATTAAAGAATCGAATATTAATATCTGGTTTAACTTGTTGGATTAGAGATGAGCCGCCATTGAGTCAGAAGTCACGACTCTAAGTTAGACTAGAAACTGGAACGGTACTGGAAATAATAATCATTTATTAAAAATTTTCTTCAGTGCCATCATGGAAAGGAAGTATTAATTAATATGATCAATTATTTGAAGACTACAACCAATTTAGTAAAAGATGGAGGCTACCACTTTATTATAAGTTTACTTTAACTGATTCTAATGTTACCAATAATTGTTAGATAATTAAATATGTATTAGATTGATGATACTTTTTAAGAATACCCTTATTTAAATTTCCCACTCTATTTATTAATGATTCTCATATATCACTCCTCTTTGTCTCTTCCTAGCAAATTTTTTTTTTAACTGAAAATTTCCTTCTATTAATGATAATGAGAAACAAGTTCTGGAGTACAACAAGCAAACTGTAAACAACAAAAGAAAGCTGAAGAACAATAATGATTCTCATATATTGATCCACCACGCAGTGAAACTACTTGTATTGAACTCTTCAATACAATTTAAGCGCTGCTTTGGTTGCTACTGAATTATTTAAGGCCCTCCAACTGAAGTGTTACACTATCACCTTTCCATAAATTGTTCCAAGCTGCTTTAGATAAAACAATGGAGGAAGAAGCACGATTATGCAGCGAAGATGTTGTAAGCTGGGCTCCATATATACTAGATTGTCTTCTATTGGGCAAGAAGTGATTGGAATATCATGAATTTTGTCATGCACGTCCCGAGGTATAAATTCTTTGATTGGGTCTAAATTACACCTTCCTTCACTATATATATAAGATCGGCAACTTTGCCTTTTTTTCACAATATAATCAATCACGGCCTGTATGTTTTGAGGGAAACACTGAGCTAGGAACCCGCCTATCCCAAATGCAAGAATTGAATAAGGCGCAGAATGGTATTATTATAAGAAATTTGTCCTTTGTAACATTAGTAAGAATTGAATAAGTTGGACATACAATCATTATTAACCTCTACATGAATTATATTTAGGAAAAAAATTTAGTAGTTGGATTTATAATATTAATAAACAACAGAGTGGTATTATTATAAGAAATTTGTATACTTGTAGCATTATATTTTTACTAATCCAACTTAAGTCTTTATTCACAGGTGGGAATACCTCATTCAATTCGTTATATATATATATATATATATATATATATATATATATATATTTCATTAATTTCCCTTAACAAATAATTTCTTAAAAATAAAAAATGTGATTCCCTTAACTAATGTCTTCTTATGTGTGATTCCCCGATGCAGAATTTATTTTGTTATATCAATTATAGATTGGTTGGCAAAAACAAAAGAAATATTGAATGAATGATATCCTAAACAAGAACGGCATTGAAAAAAAATTATCATGCCATATTATATTGGCCATTTCTATGAATTAAGAGTTATAGCTGGTTGACATGGCTTGCAAGTTACAACTTAATGAGTTTGATTGACTATTTGTTTTAAATGTATGTAACTAGTTAGGTATGATTAGTATTAAACTATTAATTAAGCAATTTTTTATCAAATATTAATTAACAAATTTAGTAAACAAAAAAAAGAAAATGACAAAAACCGGAATAGAGTGAAAACGTTCAAATACACAGGCATATCATGATAACTTGACATTAATTATTAATTAATTACTTAATTACTCAAGTCTATCTTTGCACGTGTTGTTATCATTTTAATTTATAACTTCACAAGATACATTTAAGTTGTCATTGAATAATTATAGAATTTCATTCGATTACCCTTGCTTGAATTCAATACATAGTGAATTAATCTCAATCGAGTGATGTAAAAGTGAACTTAAGTAAAGAAAAAAGTGCAATGACTCTATTTTGCCTTTTGAGTAACCACCATGGAGCACTGGACAACCTAAATTAACATTGGTACATTTTTACCCTTGAAGTAATAAAAGTGGTTCAATTTTCCCCTGGACAGACCCACCCATGAGCATCGTCCACGTGTCATCATTACATTCGACAGAGGGTAAAATTTAGACCACTTTGATTACTTTATGGGTGAAATTGTACCCAGTACTAACTTAGAGTACTCAATGGTACAAGGTGATTACTTGTAGAACAAAATAGAGTCATTACCCAAGAAAAAAAAGGCAACATAATTTCAATTGTCAAATGAATAACATGAGTCAGTATTCCATTCTTTTCTCTTAGATTTTATCCTCATAAAATTAATTTTTCATTAACTTAATATGTTAATATAGAGTATTAATGTTTATAAATGTATGTCGTTCTATTTATATACTTACCTCGATTAATTATGAAAGGTATCACACAACTAAGCCATTTACATTTTAAAATAAAACATCATCTTACTCCCTTCGGTCCCTAATATAAGAACCCAAAATTTGAATGGTTTTGGTCCCTAATATAAGAGTTCATCTCACATTCTCTCCTCATTTAATACATTTTTTCCTACTTTGCCCCTAACTATCTTTGATATTTATTAATGTTTATGTATTTCTCTACTGAAAGTATCATAATAAATATAGGCAATATTGGAAAAGAAGCATTAATTCCAGACATCCAACTAACATTCACATGTTTTCTTAAGAAGCTTTTTTTTGGCGGCTAGCTCTTATATTAAGGACCGGAGGGAGTATTTGATTGTGCAAACTGCAAAGTGAAGAGCTCTGTGCTTTAGAGTAATATCCAAGAATTAATAAGGGCACTAGTTGAATACTTTCTCGGATAAAATTCTCAAATGAGCCTTAAATGCAGCTAAGTTCCTAGAAGCTACTCCCTCCTATCCTTATTATAAGTCACCAACAGCCTCGAAATTTTGGTCCTTAATATAAGTCACCAACTTCTATTAACTAACTCACTCATTTATTAAAATTTTCCAAATATAACTTATCATTGGAAAATGAACATTGGAAGATGAGAAGAGAGAGAAGATGAAAGAGACACATTTATACTCATAGAGATAGAAATCATTAATGAAGAGAGAACAAAGGTAGTGGGTATAGCGATAAAGGTGAGAGGGCAAAAATGGAAAAGACAACAAAAATAAGACCAATTTAATGATGCGATTTCCATTAACCTCCATTCCTTGCTATGTGCAATTTAGGCAGTTGGTGACTTATAAATAGGATCGGAGGGAGTATATGTCAAAACTGTAATGACAAAGGGAAAAAACATTTTGTATTGGTATTTTTTTTTCATTACATTTTGTATTGGTATTTATCGAAAGGGATTTTCAAAAGATTGACGAATAAGGAAATATTTTGGGAAAATTAATTTGAGATCCCTTACAAGGGAGTTAATACTAAAAAAGTCCCAAAAGTTGAAAATATTAATATAGGGTCCCAAGGGACCTCACTTTAATATACTTGAAAAGTGAAAAGACAGTTTTGCCCCTCCTCCTTCTTCTTCCCCACTCCTCCTCCCCTCCCCCGCTGCTTCCCTCCGCCGCCGCCGTACACCCCCCCCCCCCGCCACCGCCGACGCCGCCGCATCCCGGCCACCGCCTTCTCCGGCCACACCCGACGGCGACGGCGGGGGCGCAGCGTGGGCAGCGGCGGTCGGGCCGGCGGCGGAGGGGGCGCTGCGGCGGGGGAGGGGAGGAGGAGTGGGGAGGAAGAAGGAGGAGGGGTAAAACTATCTTTTCACTTTACTTTTCAAGTATATTAAAGTAAGGTCCCTTAGGACCATATATTAATGTTTTCAACTTTTAAGACTTTTCTAGTATTAACTCCTTTGTGAGAGATCTCAAATTAATTTTCCCTTGTTATTATTATTATTATTTACTCCCTCCGGTCCCTAATGTAAGAGCCCAAAATTTGAATGATTTTGGTTTATAATGTAAGAGCTCACCCCACATTCTCTCCTCATTTAATGCATTTTTTCCTACTTTACCCCTAACTCTCTTTCATATTTATTAATGTTTATGTATTTCTCTCTCTTAAAAGTACCATAATAAATATGGGCAATTTTGGAAAAGAAGCATTAACTCCAGACATCCAACTAACATTCACATGTTTTCTTAAGAAGCGTTTTTTTGGCGACTAGCTCTTACATTAGGGACCGGAGGGAGTATTATTTTATGTAAATATTGAAGGATCTCTTCAAAACATGGTTGGGGCCGCCTTGACTAATATCACGAGTCACGACACATGGTTGTCAAAACTAGTCAATGGATTTATTGAATTAGGGTGCAATTTTTATGTGTAATTTTACCTGGAAGTAAAATTTTGTGTAATACATCCCCCTGTTAGGTCTGTTGATAAACATGGTCTCCTAGCGTACACGTGGCAGATGACGTGGATTGTGGACCCACCAAGAAGTGACACGTGGGTAGATAAATATGCAAATACACCCTGAAATTTTTAAAAGATGCAAATTCGACATAATTATATAATAGTACTCCTTTCGGTCTTAATTATAATTTTCTTAACTTTTTGGAGAAGTCAATGAAGAAAAATAATCACTTTAAATTGTCTGTAATGTATTTTTTTTCAAAATTAATTTATTCTGCCTATGAGCTTACATATATTTTAATTACATGGGCAAACCCTATAATTCAATGATCTAATTTATTTCTTTAACTTCTAAAAAAAACTCAAAATGATCTTACACCTTTCATCCTGTTAGATGTCATGAATGCAGTAATCTTTTTTTTTCAAAGTGAATGCACAGTAATCAGGATCATAAAAAACAAGATTATAGCCTTTTTTTCAATTTTGTGATGCATGAAGGAACACATGGCAAATAATAAAGCCAGCAAGATGTGACTATAAACTATAACTCTATTTTGAAATAAAAAAAAAATTAAATGATGACAAAAAAACCATAAAAAATCAACTTAAGATTTGCCCAGTTAAGCTCAAGTGAAGATTGATGAAGGATATAAAAAGAATTCACCACCCATATAATCGTCTCCCACTTAACCTAGCCCATGATTAGTAATTTAATTTATTTTTGATCATATTTATATATTGTTAATATTCCATTTTAGTAATAAAAATGAGGTTGAATATAATTTTTAGTTCCTTAATTATTTGAATGTAGTAGTTTACTTTTTGATCAGAATGAACTCCTAGTTTTTTTTAACTGAAAGAATGTACTACTAGTTTTTTTTTTTTATCGAAAGTACTAGTACTAGTTTATTTCAATAATAACAATAACAATTGTGAAATGAGGGAAGTGAAACGGCAAACTTTATAGCCGGCCCTAATGTTCACATCAAACGACAAGTGGATGAGCGGCCACGTCAACAAAGAGGGAGAAACTTGAGCCACACACAGAAGGTGAGGCAATAAGGCAAAGTTATCCAATAATTGAGATTCCCAACAACTTCCCTTTCTGGCTTTATATGGTCCCAAACAAAAGGGGTATTTGCAGTTTAGTCCCTGGTAAGGGAAATTAATACTGGAATGTCCCAATACATTCCAAAATAATTATAAAGTCCCAGGAGCCCTTTCCTGCAATTGTTTGCTTATCTTTAATGACCATTTTGCCCTCATTAAAGATGGTTGTCATCTCACTGGTCCCTAAGGGGGACTATGTTTTCATCTTATGAGGGCAAAATGGTCATTGAAGATAAGCAAACAATTGCAGGAAAGGGCTCGTGAGACTTTATAATTATTTTGAAATGTATTGGGACCTTCCATTATTAATTTTCGTTACCAGGGACTAAACTGCAAATCCCCAAAAAAAACCAACCTGCCTTTGTGGTTTTTTTTTTTGCCTACGGCTTTCTGGCTTTCACACACAGCTAGCTCACATATAATATTTGCCTTCAAATAACAAGTCACGTGATCCCTCCCTTGAAAAAAAAAACTTATTTTCATGATACATAAATTTCTTGACATTTTAAAATTTTGTACTTGTGTATTTGCTTTTATTTTAATCCTTTAATCTTACCATGTTAGAACATCAACACTATAATTTTTTCATCTTAGCACCATCAAATTCAAGCATCAACCCTTGTAAAGGGATAGATGATAGATCAAAATTTTTAGATTTAATAAAAGAGAAAAAGGCATACAAACCAATTAAAAAGTGAGAGGGACTATAATACCTGTAAAATAGGTTTTCTTTCTTCTTCTTTTGTTTTATAAATAAATTCCTTTAATTTAACTATGGAATATTATACATACATACATACATACATACATACATACATACATACATACATACATACATACATACATACATACATACATTTAATATGTAAATATTATATGAAATGAAATAATTTTATATTTTTTAGTTAAACGGTAAATAAATTTGGCATATTTTCTATCACATTTTCATGTAAAAATTAGGTTTACTTGTCTTTAAATTTTATAAAAATTAATATATTTTTTAAAACAAAAAATGTTTTATATTAAAAAAGGTGATATTATATTAATTCTATTTTTTCAAATTCAGTAGATGATATGTTTTTAAAATGATTATGTGTGTGTATGTAGAGGTAAAGGAGAGGATCATATAACTATGTTAAAGGGTATGTGTATGTGTGGTTCAGACAAGACCATTGAACAAATTTTTCTTCGGTGTGGTTTGAGCGGAGGGAGTAGGAGGGAAGAGGAGGGGTGGGGGTATTTTTGTAAAAGGGAAGGTGGGCCTACTAAATTCCCATTAGTTCTTACGAAATTTAAAGACTATGATATACTTAAATTATGATTTTCCTTCCCACACCCAATTTTTAAATCAAGCTAACAGAACATACCATACTGATCAATATGTTAATGTAAACTATAACAACAATACCACAGATAATATTCATGGCAAAAAAAATAATGTCACCGATAATCATTACGTAAGAGTAAAATGAGTAATTTAAGAAAATTGAAAATGCTGCTAAAATTAATTAATTAATTATAGGATATATTATATGATCTATTCAAAATAATTGTTGTGTCATTCAATTATATGTTAATTTATAAAAAACTTATATGAGATTCTTTAGGTGCTGGTTTCCGTTGCATTCTGTGAATTATTGATTGTTCAATTTCTTCGTAACCCATCTGCAAAGTTTTCACCTTTTCTGCAAAGTTTTCACCTTTTGGAGTCTAACTTCTTCCATTCTCCACACATAGAGCACAGTATCTACCCCTCAATTTTTCTCTCTAACCCCGTCTTTGTTATTTGCCTTTTTTTTATTTCCCAAGGTATACCCACTAGCGTGTCAAGTGAGACTAATCCCTTACTGTTCTGAAGTCCAATATAGGGGACAAACAACTGGTCTATCAAATTTGCTCTGTTCACAAGGGTTAGAGATCAAACCCTCAACCACTTGTTTAATTGCTCCGTTTACAATGGCTAGGGATCGAACCCCAAAAATCTGCTTAAGGGACGAAAGTACTTATCACTCATGTCAACCCGCACGGATTGATGTTATTTGTCTTTTTATGTAACATAAACATTGTGATGGGTAAGGAAGCAACACTGTTTTTTAGTTTGTAAAAAAATTGTCATGTGTTATTTTTTTATTAGGAACCTAAAAACAAGTTCCTAAAGAACTTGATATAAGTCAGGCCCATTTATAAATATAAGTTAAAACATTTGGAGAAGAATGATAATTATAAGATATTAAAACGGAAAAAAGTCAAATATACTTCTAAGCCAACGATTCCTTGAGGTAAAAAAATACCAACCCTTACTTCGTACATTCAGTTATCTAAAGCAATATTATTTTCTGCTTATAAAGAAAAGCAGCATTATTTTCAGCAGATGTGACGAAAAATCAATTTACTCAAACTATTGCATAAAGTGGATTTACCATATATTTGCCTTGAACGGGAGATGCCACATGCATTTTTTTAATATAATAAATCAAAATAATAAATTTAACTAATAAGTAACAGTACATATTCAACATAATCCGTTCAAGTTAAGGCAAGTGCATAAAAACCAACAATTCTGATTCTATATATATAGTTCTACTAGCCAACGTAATTCTGCAGTGCATCTGGTGCCATATACAAATCCATATGCCATAAGTTAATTATCATAGTCCAGCCATATTGTAGCATGATTCGTATTTTAGCACCAATTGCCAAATTAAGATGTACTCCTATAAAAATATTAACTTCAATTTTAGTGACCAACGGCCCGTTTGGATGTAGGAAATGAGGGTCCGCAGAAATGTAAAGTATGAGATTTCCATTGGGCTTGTGCTTGGTGCACTGAATAATTTCTTTCTTTCTTTTTTTTGATAATTACACTGAATAATTTCATTTCCGACGCAAGCTGCAATTTTTTAAACATATGAAAGTAGGTTCCACTAAAAATGGAGGGAAGTCATTTCAGACGTTTGAGAGCAAACAAAATATACCAAATGCCCTCACATCTTTAAACCTGTTTTTGTTATGTTACTGTAGAAGCGCCTCACATCACATAATAATTGCGAGGAAGAGAATGGGTCCATTATTGGGTTTGTAGTTGATGAGTCAACTTCTTTCACCCATATCATTCTCTTTCTTTTTTTTTTCAACTCTCTACTTCATCTTCATCCATCATCACTACTATACTTCGCTTTATTATTGGTGTGATTTGTTATCTTTAATATAGGGATAGAGTGTAACTGATAGTCTGCAGAATATTATTCAACTGAATTCGAATATAAACAATAAATTCGATTTTAACCCACTTAAATTTGATTTTAGATTGTTACAATCGATTTTGAAAGGTCACATTCTGATTTGAATAATTAAATTTAATTTGAATTTGAGAACCAAATTTACTACGCACAATTTTTAAAATCAACTTTCAAACTTCATGAATTTGTAGCTGAGAGAGTTGAGAACTATAAGAAGTGGGTTCAAAAAGCATTATTTGATTCAATAAATTTAGTTGCTCTTGAGTCTATTCCAAAGTTTTTGTTTGATATTTTGTCTATGAATGTAACCACGTAGAAGAGCGCTTCTTATTTTCGAAAAAGGTAATGGGCTTTAAAATTTTAAAGAAAATGTTTGTAGAAGAAAATATGAAAGATATATTTTTTGCATAAATGCATGGAAGTAGTTATAACTCTAAGAGAAGTTAAAATCACAATATTCTCACCTAATAACATTTTTTCATCTAGTTATAAATTTTCGTTAACAATAAATGTTTTTTAAAATTATAATTAGAAGAAATTAGTTAGATAATTCAAAATTTTGTACACATAATAAATTGAGATAACTCATATACTCAATTTTTTTAAATATTGCAATTTTACCATTTTATTATTAATTATTTTTAACTATTATATATTTTCTCAAAATTTATAATAAGTTTTTTAAAAAAATTTCATTAATGTAAATATATTTTATTATATTTCAAAATAATATATTGTGTTAATTATTGATTTTTAAATTTAAAAATAATTTTCAACAATGAATAATCATTAAGGGCAATATGCTCAATTGCCCATTTTACATATATCTATAACACAAATTTTCATTTCAATTCAATTTCTTTCCTGTGTCAACCAAACTAGTCAACCTTCATTTCTTTTTCTCTCAATTCCAGTCATCTCCTTACATTTTCTTTTCATCAATTTCTTTTCCTTTCCTTTCATTTCTTACAACCAAACAAACACAATGTTTGCTGAAAGTATTATGGGCAACTTTTTTTTTTATTCAAAGGGGCAAGCACTATCGGCTTGAGGTTACAAGCGGGATAGAACCCGCAACCTCCCACCTAAAGGGGAGATGTCATACCACTGGGCTACAAGACCCTTGGTATTAGGGGCACCGTGCATTTGACCACCTCAAGGCAACCTCTTTCTGCTTCAATATTCCGTAGGCCCCCATCATATTAATCTACTTTTACCCTGAAGTTCAATGGTAAATCTAGACCCGACAATAATCATTCTATGGAGACAACCTACGTAGGAGTATTTATCTTTGTGTGTGAGAGGATAAAACTTTATATTTAATTAAGAGTATTAATAATGTAAGTAGCGTTCATGTTAAAAAAACAATGGGAGTTGAGTAAGTAAATTTTAAGTCTCTATACATATACACGCACGCTAAGTTTGAAATGTGAATATTGGATTTTTCTTTCGAATGCTACCACCGTGGCATCTAGCTCTGACGATAGTTGGCAAAGCTGGCTGAAGCTCCACAACTAGTACAATATATTTGTTTTGAATAACCAATTGAAGCTTTTGCATTATATATCAAGTAAAATTTAATTTGATGATTTCTAAACAAGATAGGCTTGAAAATTAATAAGTAGGGTAAAAGATCATCTTGGCCACTAAACAAATAGCAAAGTATCAATTTAGCCTAAGAACAATTTAAGGTCTCATATTGGCTACTAAACAATAAAAAAAGTTCAAATTGGCCAAAACTGTCAATAAAAACTTAACACCGTTAGTTTTTTGCCACCTCTGCAATATGTATTCCACATGGGCACTGACTTATAGGTTGAAGCAGTACATGAATAAGCTGAGTGGGCTCAAAATTTAGTTTAAATATTAAAAGAAAATGAAAAAGAAACTCCAACATCACCTCCATCACTTTCCTTCAACCTCCATAGCCGCGCCTCCCCAGAAAAAATGGACCCCAGTCAGAAACAAGAAACTGAAAGAAAATACTTTGAGGGAAAGATTGCAAGGAAGGAGAGATGAATGTGGAATGGGAGTATCTGATGGCTTCAACCGGAGGAAAAGATTACAAGAAATGGTGGATAACAATGTCGCCGCCATCCAAATCTTGTCCACCGTTTCAGTTCATTATTCTCACCACCACACTTCGTTTTCGTACACCCATCTGATTAGCTTCCAAAGACTCAGATAACCTAACTCGAAGAAAACCTTCTTCCTCTTCTTCTGCTATTGAAAGCTCGGGGCCCACTAGGATTGTGCAAAGGGAAAAGAGGAGATACTCTGAATCTGAATTTCCGTTTTGGCAACAGACTTGGTTCATCGGATCGCTATTAGCGATGACTCTTGGAATTTTACTTTTCTTCTTCTACGAGTCTTCTACTGTGAATGGAAGGCTTGGAATTTTACTTTTCGTACATTGAATGAATGAGTTTTAAAGGATTAGTGCTTTAAAACTTTAATTTGAAGTAGATGTTCTTTTTATAAGAGTGAGAGAAGACATAGGAATTGAATCACTCTTTTTTTCTGGGGAGGGGTCAGTTATGGAGGTTGAAGAAAGTGATAAGTTGATGTTTCGGTTTTACATTTTAATTGTTTTCTTTCTTTTCCTTTTTCGTTTTGAAATATTAAATATTTGAGTCCTGTCAACTTATTGATGGACTGATTCAACTTACAAGTCAGTTTCCATGTGGAATCCATATTGCAGAGGTGGCAAAAAATTAACAGTGTTAAGTTTTTATTGATAGCTTTGGTCAATTTGAACCTTTTTTATTGTTTAGTGGCTAATATGAGACCGTAAATTGTTCTTAGGTCAAATTGATAGTTTGCTATTTGTTTAGTGGTCAAAATGATCTTTTACCCTAATAAGTATAATTTAGTACTAATTCACAAGTCTTTGTCAAACTTCACAACAAAACTTTTGCAATGAAGCTACACTCTGCTTAATTAGTTAGTCACGCGAGAAAAGTTTTAGAATTAACAACTTTTTAATCAAACAATTCACAAGATTCATTTAGCTATATATTCACAACAAAACTTTTACGATCCTGTACTTTTCAAAATGATCATTTATTATCAGTGATGTGGTAAAATATCTCACAACATTCACAATTCCACATAGGATCGAATTATGGATTTTTTGTTTATGATTTTCCTATTTATGATGGCCTAAGTTGAGGTTGATTTTCTCTAAAAATATTAACAATAATATATTTTATTTTGCAAGTGATATCCTACTGCAATTTTTTCCTGCAATATTTTTGTGCTAAGTCCTACTCCATTATTCCTCCCTGTATTAAAACACAAAATAGAAGCTGACATATATGCTCTCTAAGCACTCTTAAAGCATGAAAATTACAATATGTATAGAAGACACATAGATCCTAGAATTGTCTAGAATCATGCACGTCTTTTTATTTTATTTTTGGAAATAATTATACTTCAAGAGTAAAATATATAGTATATCATTTTAATAACCCGAGATGCTTAAGTTACAAATAAGAAAACCAAATTTTCAGCTGATAAAAAATAAGTAATTCATATAAACAAGGATAATAACCAAATTCAAATAAGTTAAACACAACTTAGTTTTCATCTTAAAGTATTATAGCTTCAAAAAAAATACTACCTCCGGTCCTAAATATAGGACCCAATTAATTTTTTTTGAGAGATTAAGGTTGCGAAATAGGTTATTAAATGATGATATATTTGATAGATTTTTAGATTATCCATTAGTTTATAGCTAGGTAAAATAAAATAGTTTAAGGGAAAAAGTTAGGTAAATCAATTTATAATTAACTTATTTTGTTTTTTAAGGATTTTCCAGAAAAAGTGAATTATGTCTTATATTTAGGACCGGAGGGAGTATTAACCTAATTACTATATAATGAAGATAAAACATTATGAATATTGGAACAAAAATTGTGGTCCAACTGACATTCTTGGAAGCGTTAGGAATGCCCATGATCACAACAACCATTATTTCATAGTCACAATACACAAAAATTACATTAGTTTTAGAATTTATATGTTCTTGAAATTTACAAAATTGTAAGATCACAAAACAAATTTTTTATATTTATTATAATTTTAATGATCATTTTGATTTATGTTTACATAATATTTGAAATATTGGTTAACTTTGGCAATAGTATAAATATTAATTTTGAATACCCTAATTTTCTTGTGGAACAAAAAGAGGCTTTATTATTGGCACGCATGTAATTTCAATATAAATGATCATTAGCTATTTTTGAAATTATGGTCACTACTTATAGTCCATACTTGTTTTGTTGAAAAAGCTAGTCAATAATTTAAGTAGATTAAGGAAGTTAATTGAATTTCTTAATTAAAAGACACATTATATGATGTCTCTAAAATAATATTTTGTATCATAATATCATTATATTCAACAATTTAGTTGGGAGAAAATGATAAATACAAAATATCAGATATGGAAAATATCCTATTTTAAGATTAAATCTAATAAAAAAATTATGTTTAGAATTTGAGGTAGAATAATTAGACGCCAAGAGAGGTAGTATATGTGTGAACATCACAAGTTTTTATCAATGTTGCAATATATGTGTGTGTACTTATTTTCTTATTCCTAAATATAATACCTATTTAATTTATTTTGGAGAGATCAAAGAAGTGAAAGATATTTGTGTATTATTAAATATTAGTATATTAACTTTTATAAGTCATGTAAATTAAATTTAAAAAAGAACAACCCTCAAAAAAATTTGTGTAATTTATTTATTTTTCTTATATTTTTTTAAAAATCAACTCTCTCTCTCTCTATATATATTTTCTCTGATTTGTAATATAAGAGCCAAAATTTGAATAGTTTAGATCAAAAATATAAAAGTCCATCTTGCATCATCTCTTCATTTAATGCATTTGTCCCTATTTAACTCCTAATTCTCTTTTATATTAATTAATATTTGTGCATTTCGCACACACTCTCTTAATAGTATCATAATAAGTATGAGTAATATTGAAAAAAGAGAATTAATTATAAAAGTCAAACTAACTTTTACATGTTTTCTTAATAAGTGTATTTTGACAACTTGAATTTTATAATACAGACCGACATTATAAGATTAATTAGAGGGAAGATTATATAATTGAATGGCTGAAGTCTCGTGAAGGATATGAGAAGAATCAAAATAAGAAAAGTAAAAGGGACCACATGGGTTAGGTTTTGGAGGCATTGGATGACAATAGTTACTATTGTTTTGTTAGTGGATGCAATAATTCTGCTAATGAAGAGTAAAGAAAGGTTGCGAGATTGAAAATTTAATTGAACATGAAATGGACAAAAAGTTTTTGATCGAAAAGAAAGAAAGGAAAAGAAAATAAGAGAATCTTGCGACACTTTAAATCTCATCGTTGTCTTGTGACACTAATCATCATATCATACGAATCTGATTCCCTCCCTCGTCCTTTTCTTTTTCTTGGATCCCAATCTTAGTTTGGCAGCCTTCTTTGACTTTTTCTGTCAACTTTAATAAATTCATATCCCCAAAAAATTTCATCCCAAATTCATAGCTGACTTCAACTAAAGCAAAGAAAACAAATGTATGAAAAATTTGTGAATTACAACCAATTCTCAGATTTCATTACAATTAAATTTCTTTGGAATAACCATATTACTATATATTGGAGCCACTAAGTATCTGGATGATATTAAATTGAATTGAACTCGATAGTTGTCGATAATAACTCACATCACATGGATTGAAATGTAAAAAAACAATAACTCACATTGCTGAAATGTTAAGAGGGATTGGTGAAACACAATTATCGGCGGGTTTAAAGCAGTCTAAATGATGGGATGGAGTGAAGGTGACCACATATGTGAAGTTGAGTAAGAACAATTTTGCCTGAGGGAGCAGGGTCGGAGGCAATGTTTTTCATGACTCAAAAAATGAAAAGGATAAAAAACATTAAAAAGGAAAATAGATAAAGAATCATGTTATGTGCAACTCAATAGTTTAGTGGTTAAACTATAGTAACTGAATTACAGTTAAAAAGGGCAACAATGCATTAACCAACATGTATTAAGATACACCCCCCCCCCCCCCCCCCCCCAAAAAAAGGCATACAAATGATACAAGTGCAAGTTTGATGAGTAAGATTCTGGCCAAATTTCAATTGGTCCTACACATTTCAAAATATAGAAAAAATACACATGGGTCCTAACTCCTAAGTAAATAAATTTAATACACATATATTTCTCAATTTTCATTCAATACTAAACTACTAATAGATCTTAGTGAATTTAATATTTATGAATCGAACTTTCGAATTAGAAGTCACACAACATTTATTTAATTATTTAAATTTACAAATAGTACTGCTTACAACTTGTTTTGACCGTATAATGCTTATACATTTAAAACTTCTATATTTACAGCTTTTGAGACAAGTCATATTTGTGAATATTCTTGCAAAAAAAATATTTGTGAATATTAAATTTTTTTTAAATCTATAAATTTTGAAGACAAATATGAATGTTAAATTATTTTTCCAATTGTGTAAATATTGGATAAATTTTGAGGAACTTGCCTATATTTAACCGTTTTTTGGAAACCTATAAAAACTTTTTTCTTCCTTTGGCATTCATGAATCGGGTGGAAGAGATTTCTAGACGATTAAACCCTTCAAACCCCTATAAAACAAATAAAGAGGCCTGATCCTTAATGAGCGGAATGAATGCGATCACTTTATCATGATTTCTGTATAGATAAGAGTGCCTTTATTTAAAAAAATTACTGTAGTATTAAAAAATGATGATAGTAGATAATAAAATAAGAAAAAAAAGGTAGTTGATTCTATCACCACTTATGAGTATTGTTATAGACTACTCATGTAGAAAAAAGTTCCTCATAATGGTGTTCAATCCCTGATCATCATAATGCATTACCCACTCCACATGTCCAGGAAACATTGAAAAAAAAAGAAGGGAAAATGTCATTTAAATCCCTCCGAATATATAAAAGGACAATTCAGGAACTCAAACTTCCAAAAGGACCATGAAGGAACTAGGACTTAGTTGACATTTTAATATTGCGTGAAAAGATAAAATTGCCCTAATCATAAAACAGAAATTACTAATCACAAATTACTAATCACCCTTACTAATCAAAAGGACAAACAGAAATTACTAATTTTCAATAGGGTGGTTAGTAATTTCTGTTTTATGATTAGGGCAATTTTGTCTTTTCACACAATTTTAAAATGTCAACTAGGTCCTAGTTCCTTCATAGTCCTTTTGAAAGTTTGAGTTCCTGAATTGTCCTTTTGTATATTCGGAGGGATTTAAATGACATTTTCCCAAAGAAACATTGGGAAAAAGAAGCATTGGAAAAAAAAATCAAAGAAAAAAATGGAAATTCTACTTTTATTATAATATTTTTGAACTAAAATAAGAATTATTATGATTGATCTACATCTTCTCTAATCTTTATATTGATAAATATATAGGGTGTCTAATAAATAGGGTTAAAGTTGGAAAATAAATTATATTGAAGACACATTTTTTGTTTTAAAATCATTTTAAAGGTTTTTTTGAATACAACAAAGCCATTATTTTCATTTCATATTTAGTGGCAAAAGGACAATGAATTAACAAATAATTATATCATAATAATAATATCAACATATTGTCATTCAGTTAATTTAGAAACAATAATATATTTAAAAAAAATGTAAAATCTCAATAGTTATAAGAAAAAAAAACTTAGTAGGAGTATAGTACAGTAAATAAAATTAACCTGAAAAAGGTCTATATTTTTAAATAAGTGGTTAATTACTTATGGGATAAAGAATATAGTACGTGGTTACAAAGTCGAACTTTGACTTAGACGGTTAGACACACATGTGTGTGTTTCCCTGTGCGAGGGAGTGTGTTAAAGTTCTGCTGAGACTTAAAATTCTGTTGAGACTTGAGAGTATGTTGGGAAAATTAAACCGAACCAAATGCGTTTCGTTTTTAGTTTTTATTTTCCACAATTTTTTGTTTTCGGTTTTGGATTTCAATTCTCATTTTAGTTAGTTTTCAGTTTTATTGGATATGATGCTTATTCTTTTATTGGAGTTTCTATTATATTTTTCTTGAAATTTATGTGTATTGAAATACAAGATGACATTTTTCCTATTAAATTTTCATTTTGACCATATTAAAAAACCAACGAAAACAAATTATTTTTTCAGTTTCGATTTTCATTTTAGGTAGTTTTAATTCGGCTTTGAACCGAAAAACTATTTGTCACCCCTACTTTTGAGAGTGCTCACAAACAAAAGAGATTTTTACGTGAACCTAGTGCACAACATCATTTGTGATCCGACGAATGACAACTAAATATGTAAGGTTTTACATGAAATATTCAGTTTGACTTGGTATCCTAAACAAGCTAATTAACACATTACAAAATTTTAAATGATATGTTTTAAATGTTTTTTATTTTATAGGTTGAAAAAATTATTGTTATTAGTTAATAATTTTATGATGTCACGTCAGATTAAAAATTACACTTAAGACCTTATATGTTTAGTTATTATCGGTCGTACCACATGATATGGTGCATGAGGTTCATGTAAAAATTTCTCAACAAATAAACTAGTGTTTGAGATAAATTTATAAATGCCCTCCATATCTTTTTTTTCTATTAAAAGTGCTGCCCCTCCATATTCTGAAGCGGATTAGCTTCCATCAAATTTATCAAAAAATTATTACTATTTTTATTGGATGTCCCCGAAATGAGAGTTATCATCTTTAATTCTTTTTTTTATATCATTATCATCTAATTCTCAATCTGTTGAATTTTCTTCATTTTCGGATTTGTTTTGTTGATAATTACTGCATTAGTAACTAGACACTATTCATAAAAAAAAACTAGACACTTCTTGTTATTTTATTTTGTTATATTTAAACATAACTGACCTTCCAATTGGCATAGTGGCTTACTCTCCTTTTAGCATTAACTTAACATAAAACTCCTAAAACAATATATTGTGTAACTAGAGGCCTAGAATGTCATCTCCCCAATAAATGAGAATGAGAAACTATATGCTTGGGTGAAGGGAAAATGGGAGAGGAAAGAAAATGGGAGAGAAAAATGGGGTGAGGGAAGTATTTTTCCTTACTTGGATGGAGAGAAAATGAGAGAGGAAAGAAAAGGGGAGAGGAAAAATGGGTGGGCCACATGCCCCATTTTCCTCCCAAGTTTTTCCTCCCAAAATGGGGGATTATAAGAGAGAGAAAAGTTGCAAAACATTGTCCAATAACCATGTCCCACCTCATCCACCCATTTTCCTTTCTCTCTATTTTCCCTCATCCATCCAAGCATGATGATGGATAATATTTTCTCTCCCATTTTCTTTCCTCTCCATTTTCTCTCCTCCCATTTTCTTTCCTCTCCCATTTTCTCTCCATCCAAGCAGACCCTACGAGTTCAATTCCACTTGTAATTTCAACATATTCCTTTATTAAAAAAATATATTAGATATGAATTTCGATATGAAAGGTGGTCTATTTTTTTAAAAAATACATTAGATATTCAAATTAGATATTTTAGGTAACTCATAATAATAAGTAAACTATTTGTGATAGTTTTGGATTACATTTTAGTTAAATTCTTATGTAGATTAGGTGTGCACATTAATTTCTTGGGTTTCTCAAAAGTATCCCATTGACTTGTCATGTTCAGAAGTCTCATATAGGAAGTAGACAATTGACCTATAAATTTACTTATTCACAAAAGCTGAGTATCAAACTCCCAACCACTAGGTTAAGGGACGAGAGTATATAAAAAATTAAATTTTTTGAAAGGCAAGATCAAATTAAAATATGTTTAGGTATTTACTTATATTTGGTGAGGCTACATATAACTTTACGATATAAAAGAGTTTCACAAGTTTAGGGCTAGGGTTGAGCAAAAGCCCAGCAGTCTGATCGGCTTGTCATGACCCGATCCGGTCCTGGAAAAAATGGTCTGTCACAATATAGCCTGTGACCAACACTGTTAGGATGAGGCTGACCTGACCATCAGGTTGGACTGGACCGAAGCATATGTTTCATGACCAATAGAGCGATCTGACTAGATTATTTATTAATATTTTAATTAATTAACACAATTATCACACTATTTTTTTATAGAAATAATATAATTTGTTATTTCATAATTAATAATTAATTAGTTATTTAGCTTAAAAAATAATTTGTTACACTTTTTTATTTTCCCACATAATTTGTTTAATATACAAGAGGATATAGAGAAATCTCATTTGACCTAAGAATCACATAATATCTTAAAAAAATGAAGTTTTTTTTATTCTATTGTATAAAAAAACTTAAGGACTAACACGATCCGACATGTGGTCTTATGGTCATGTCCGTTCCGACTTCGGTGTCGGGCCAAACAGAACACAACTAGACCTCGTGCAAAAAATATTAGCCTGACAATTATTTAGGACAAGACCAGAGCATATAGTTAGTTCAGTCCAACCCGTCATTTGTGCATCCCTATTTAGGGCTAAGCTAATAGTGTAATAGGGGCAGCATTTTTGCTTTTTCCTTGAAAAAAGAAGAAGGGAAAATCTCAAATAAATCCCTCCCAATACACAAAAGGATAAGTGAAGAGTCTAAACTTCCAAAAGGACCATGAAGGAACCAGCACCTACCTGTCATTTTAAAATTTTGAGAAATGACAAAATTGCCCCCATACTAAAACACAAATTACTACCCACCCTAAACTCATCCTAACACCCACCCTCTTCTCGCAATTTGTGTTTTAGGATGAGACAATTTTGTCATTTCGCAAAATTTTAAAATGACAGGTAAATGCTGGTTCCTTCATGGTCCTTTTGAAAGTTTAGCTTCCTCACTTGTCCTTTTGAGTATTGAGAGGGATTTATTTAGGATTTTCGGGGAGAAGAATGTGGCAAACAAAAAAGTTAAATGAAAAATGAAATAAAAAAAAAAGTTAAAAGAAACTTCAGGGAAGCAGGCAAGGGTAGGGCCGTAATTTGACGAAACGAGTGGCAAACAAACACGGATTCTGCACTTCACGTCACCTATAAATACATTCACGTCTTTCGCTTCGTTAACCTAAAACAACACATACATACGATACGCCTAATCTCACCAAACCTTAACTCTCGTGCGCCGTTTCTCTTCTCTGCTTTCCCACCCTTCTAGGTTTTTCGATTTCTTCACCTGTAATCACTTTTTTATTTTCCTTCTTTATCTCTTCTTTCTTATTTCAATATTATATATTTATATTTATATATTTTATGTTTTCCTGAAGGTTTCGATTTCATTTTCGAGTCCCATATCATATTATTGTTTCTGGGGTTGGATCATATTATAGAGCGATTGATTGAGATTTATCGACTTTCATCAATTAAGGTACGTTTTTTTTTGTTTCTGCTCATTGGGTATGCTTCTCTGTTTTTAATTTGTTAGAAGCATAGATCTTATAGCTGGATTGGATTTAAGAAAAAAATATGTATATTTTTGTATGTGTTGTTTCATTCTTTTAAATTTTGATGGGTTTTTTTTTTTTACTGCGTTGCTTTTACGCTGGATCTTTTTTGTAAAAGTTTTGAGCTTTTTGTTGTTCTTGCTTTGGTTTGGTTTTCAACAAGTACTAGAGATTAAAAATTTTGTTGTGTATATATGGTTCCAGTCTAAACTCTGTTATTGTGTAGATCTGTGTATTTTTCTGGGTGTTTTGTGTGCTTTTGGTTTGGTTTGTTAGTTTTGATTTTAATTAAAAGTATAGTATTTTATGTTTTTGCAATCCATTAAAGCTAGTCATATTGTTATGCATCTTTTGATTGCTGCCTTATGCTTGTTAGATGGTATAGATCTATGGTTTTGCTATTTTTTTTTATATAAATGACAATTCATTAAAATGAGATAAAAAGTATATTACAATAAAATTTTAAATAGAAAAAGAGGAAGAAACATAAAAAGCAAGGTGTTCCCTTCTAAATTCACAAATAAGATCAACATCCATTTGAAAGTAAGAGTAGCTAATAAAAATTTTATCGATAAAAAGTGTTGGTTTTGCTATCTTTTTTGGTGCTTCTCTTTTGTGTACTGTTGTTTTTCTTTTTGGGATTTGCTCATATCAATGTGTTGAATCTGTTTGATGAAGCAGAACTGCATGATCTAATGGAGTCCAAAGGTGGGAAAAAGAAGTCTAGTAGTAGTAGTAGTAGTAGTAGTAAATCATCATTATTCTACGAAGCTCCCCTTGGCTACAGCATTGAAGACGTTCGACCCAACGGTGGAATCAAGAAGTTCAGATCTGCTGCTTACTCCAACGTAAGTTTTACTTATATATCACATATACTATATGCCTTCTTGATTTGGCTTATATGTGATTCATTGAATAATGTTCATTGCTAATACTTGTTTTATGTTCTTTTGCAGTGCGCTCGCAAGCCATCCTGATACCCCCAACTCTTGATCCGTTCGTTTTTTAGCGCTTTTTTTACTGCTTTCCTTAGGTTTTAATTACTGCTCTACTTCAATCAACGTCTTTCCGATCCCCCTTTTTGCGATTGTGCTCTCTTCTTACCTGTGATTCAGTTCTACTGTGTTGGTTTTCTGAGGCATAATGGAGATGCCTGTTTCTGCAATCGGTTTTGAAGGTTATGAGAAGAGGCTGGAAGTGTCTTTCTTTCAGCCTGGAATCTTTCTTGACCCGGAAGGAAAGGGTCTGAGATCTCTCACAAAATCCCAGTTGGATGAGATTTTGACACCAGCAGAGTGTACCATTGTTTCATCGCTGTCAAACGATGAGGTCGACTCTTATGTTCTCTCTGAGTCGAGCCTATTTGTCTATCCATACAAGATCATTATCAAAACTTGTGGTACCACCAAGTTACTCCTTTCAATCCCACCCATACTGAAGATGGCTGAGCTCCTTAACCTCACTGTTCGATCTGTGAGGTACTCTCGCGGAAGTTTCATTTTCCCTGGAGCTCAGTCCTTTCCACACCGTCACTTCTCTGAGGAAGTAACGGTCCTGGATAGCCACTTTGCAAAGCTTGGATTAAACAGTGTGGCTTATATTATGGGTGGCAAAGACAGCCCACAGAAGTGGCATGTATACTCTGCTTGTGCTGACTCAGTGAACGCAATTGACTCTGTTTACACCCTCGAGATGTGCATGACTGGTTTGGATAGAAACAAAGCTGCGGTATTCTACAAAGACCAATCCAGCTCTGCAGCCTACATGACATCGAAATCTGGAATCAGAAAGATCCTTCCAGATTCTCAGATATGTGACTTTGAATTTGAACCATGTGGCTATTCAATGAACTCAGTGGAGGGTTCTGCTGTTTCTACCATTCATATTACCCCAGAAGATGGATTCAGCTACGCTAGCTTTGAGACGGCGGGGTATGATCTGAAGGGCTTGAATATGAAGCAACTGATCTTGAGGGTACTTTCATGCTTTGAACCAATGGAGTTTTCAGTGGCTGTGCATGTGGATTTTGCAAGCAATACATTTGAACAGTTATGTATGCTGGATCTAAAGGGTTACAATCGCAAAGAGGGGAGCTTTGAGGAGCTTGGAAAGGGTGGTTCTGTTGTCTACCAAAAGTTCGTCAAGACTACTGAATGTGGCTCACCTAGATCAACTCTAAGATGCTGGAAAGACGAAGTTGAGGATGAGTAATTTTAGTGCTTTGTTTTTAGTTGTGAGAATAAATGCTTGCTTATGTTACTGCTTTTTAAATGTGTGTTCTCTAGTCATTTCAAATTCTGTCGTGTTTGCCTTTCAATAAAGCTTGCCTACTAAGCTATTGTGGTATTGTCAGTGTGCCTGTCGTTTAAATGTAATGCAAAGCCTGCCTGTTAGGTAGTGCCGTATGATTTTTTGATACTTTGTTATGGCTTGTATGAAATTTATGCTTTGATTAGTAATTCTCTGTCTTATTATTGCCAAGAAATTTAAGTTTTACATTTCAAGTGGAATGCCGTTATGTTTGTGCCCACTTCTACAATATAATTTGTCATTTCGTTCAATTACTTAGGGGTGTTCAAGCCCATCATGAAAAAGGCTCATGACAAGGTTTCATGACAAGGTTTTCATGCTGTATTCCGTTCCGTTGCGAACTTTATCTCATTCTGATTTTTCTTGGAATTTTTTATTTAAAATATTCACTTGTAAAAAAATATAATACTTTTATTTGTGTCAAAAAAAAGAAATTAGTTTAATATTGCTTACAACACATCTTATACAACATATTAAGTTAAAATATTTATTATGATCATATTTTTCATAAAAATGTCACATATATTCATAAATGATACAAATGACATGTATTGTTTTTAAAAAAATATATATAAAAGCACTTATATATATATTTTGGATGAGACTATCGTCTTGGGATGATAAATTTGTTGTGTCATAGACTTTGCTAACAAAATCGCTAATATTTGTTCCTTTTCCATTACAAAGGGTTTAGTATAATGGAAGTATGTAAGCCTATTAATCATTGTTAAAGAAGCCGGAGTAGAAGGTGAGCGGGACAGGATTTTAGGTCATAGTTCAACACGGTCAGATCGCTCAGACCAATAGTTGAACCGACGGTTAAATATTGATAACCGTTGAGCTGAAATATGAATTGGCGACAATTGGACCAATCAACCGTCCGGTCCGGTTCTTACAATGGTATTAGTGTTATTTGTTAGTAATGTTCATTTTAGAAAATGGATGCATCTAAACTTGTACATTTACTAGTCAAACTTTTCCTTGCCTATTGGTAATAATGGCTTGTTCTCTTGGGCACATTTGCTTTTCAATATTCTTTGACCGCAATGGAATAATTTTACAATATTCTCAGATGTCAGATCTTTTAGGATCTTAGTGATTTTGAAGACTTTGTTGTATTAATTTGACTTTGTTAGGGCTTGAGGGCAATTTTCACAAAAGAGAAGTTTGGTGTATCACACCGGATCTCTTTCAGGGCTGCGCGCTTAATCATTGAGAAATTGATTAGATCTTTTTGGATGACAACTCGGGCCAGATAATAGATTGCAATGTCTATTAATGGGGACAAAATTTTCGCTATAAAATAAAAGTGGATTATAAAGAATGGTCCACCACTCAAATTAAACATGGTGCAAGTTGTTTCAAAAGCAAAGAGAATGCCTTTTTTTAACCAAAAAATAAGTTGAACTTAAAACTTATGATTTAAAATTATATGGATTCAGCCAAACTGAGGGTATTATAAGAAATAATAATTTTTTAATAATGAGAGAAATAATTATTAAACAACTTTTCACACGCAAACCTTTTATCTGTATAATAGTCTTAGAAAATATTCTACAGCACCCTTTATCCCTGTTCTTCTTTCTTTCTTCTTGTTTTTATTTTTTCAATTTACTACTACAATTTTTGATCAAAAAATTTATTACTACAATTATGGTATTTCAAATAATTATGCTAATCGGTTTAATTTATTAATCCCAAGCAGCACATCATGTGGCTGTAGTTTAGTGGTAAGAATTCCACGTTGTGGCCGTGGAGACCTGGGCTCGAATCCCAGCAGCCACATAGGTTTCTTTTTTATCCTGCTGTCCTAAATACGTCTTCTTTTAGCAAAATTAAAAGTTTCAAAGGCAATAATCTTAGGGTCCGTTTGGTTGTGGAGAATTGGAAAGTGAAAGTGAAAGGGTGAAGTTGGAAAGTAGAGGTAAATTAGGTAATGATGAGAAAGTAAAGTTTGTGGGGCCCAGGAAAAATATGAGATAGAGAGAGAAAACTTGTGGGTCCCAGGATATATGTAAATTACACAAAACCCATTACTTTCCTCACTTTCTAATTCTTTACTACTTCACATTGGCAACCAAACAAGCCATTAGTTTGCCGAATTGATCATGAATCAAATAAATAATGCTGCCTTAATTTATCACATATATAAAGGAAAACTAACAACAAACTTGTAACATAAAAACCTAGAATGGCAGGTGCCCAATTGAACAAATTCCATCGGTTGTCCTGAAATTTAGAGCACTACTTCTCGAATATTTCTTTTAATTTTCTTCTTTATACAATTACATTTTACATTAAAAGTATAATATTTGGATATTTTATGAAAAAATGGTTACATTTTCTAATTTTTCTTAATTAATTTTAAAAGATTTATATCACACTATAATTAAAGTACCGAATCTTTCAAAAATCATAAAATTTGTAAATATAAACATTTTTGCCCACAAACTAACTATTACTTTTTTAATTTTTAGTATAAAATCTAATGTTACAAAGAAACACAAAACAATATATTTGTGGAGTAACCCAAATTTAATTTAGGGGGCAGCTGACACATCCAAAATTACACCTCTGATCTACTCCCAAGCTACTATCATCAAAGAAGCAATCCTCAACTGATGAAATCCTAAATTTATGAAACATATATAGATGATGATCAATGTGAAACAGTATAAAAAACACATACAAAACTCTGGGTCACAATACACATGAACTTAGTGTCCTTTCCTAGAGCTTTAATAGCTCTAATCCACCATACGCATGAACTCAGTGTCCTTCCCTAGATCTTCAAGCATTTCATAAGAAGCATTCACTTCAATGTCAAAGCTACCTTCTTCTTCTCCCACATCAGTCATCAGCTTCCATAGATTTGTATTAGCAATGCTGCTTCTAACCGCCACTGGTCGTCCCCAACCGAAATCCACCGTGTAAAAGTTTGTTTTTGTAGAACTTCCTGTTGCCAAAGCATTCCCAATAGTGCCACTTTGAAAACCTATATTAGGATTTTTCACCCAATCTTCAAACTCCCTCTTAATCTTTTCTTCTGTGTATGATGACACAATCTTGTTCATCTCTAAAGCAAACCTCCCATGTCCTCCATCTCCCAACAAATCTCTCACTTTCATCTTTAGACGTGTGAATTGCACTGTATTTCCAACATAGTTGTTTGGTATTGGTGGGTTTGAGACTCTAGATTCAGCCGTGGCTACAAATCTGTAAATTACTTCTTCATCTGGATCAAGATGCTGGTTCCTAATCATGGATCTCCAAATATGGCCTATAACACCTTGTAGTGAAGAGATTCGATTCTTGATAGCTTCATCCTCTACTTCTGACTTAGCTTTTGCTTTGAGTTCAGCAATTTTTTCTCTTTTAAAGTGGAAGATCCTCTTGGGAAATGGAGGTGCCTCAGTGTACTTCTTCCTGTAAGTCTCCATTGCTTTTTTGAATGGGATTCTCAAAGGTCGTTTAATGGTATTACAATGAGGAAACCATTGTTCAAATGAAGGGATATTTGAACTTGAATCTATAAGGTGAAAACCATTAGAATTTGATGAATTCTTCGTTTGGTTTAAACCTTCTCGTGAGATGTTAGCCCATGTGTTCAAGAAAAACCAAACAGTCTTCATATCGGCAATACAATGGTTTATTGAGCAAGCAATGAAGATTCCATCAACAAGTTCTGTAACTTGGACAGCCAATAAAGGAATTGTAGTTCCCTCAAATGTCTTGGATTTGCTTTGTGGGAAGAAGGATTGGACAAGAGGAGGAACATAAGAGGGTTCAAGGATATCATTAATTGTAGTGTTCTCTGCAATGGCATGAACAAAGCTTGCTCCGGCGTTGTAACATGTGATGAAGACCGAGGATGTGTCGTCGGGATCATCGTGGTGGACGACGGAAAGCCGGCCGACAAGGGGTAGGAAAAGGTCAAGTGCTGAAGAAAGTGAATCCTTAAGGTGTTGGACTAGTGATTGGGTGTGATTTGAAGGTGATAAAATGGTTGGTTTGTGGAAAAGAATACCCTTTTGAGCATAATCATATAGTAGAAACCTAAGACCCCATGGGTTAAGGTCCATTTGTTTTGGTGGAAATCCTTCATGATTAGCATGTCTTCGTGCTTGAATTGTAGTTGTTGAGATTACTCTAAAGCCTTCCATGGGATTATATAGTGTAAGAAGCAATGAAGAATCTAAAGTTGTAAGTCACTTTGATGCACAAAATTGCAAAAATATATATATGTGGAGTATATATATGTAGCCGCTTCACGCATGCATATCCTAGCGTAAGAAGCAATGAAGAATTTAAAGTTGTAAGTCACTTTGATGCACAAAATTGCAAAAATATATATAATGTGGAGTATATATATGTAGCCGCTTCGCGCATGCATATCCTAAACGTGGCAGCTTGCCTGTAAGGCTATTATTATTAGGTGATAACTAGACAATGATGAAATTGATGGATAACACTTGCCCTGCGTTTTAAAGCCAAGAGGTGATTTATGTACCACGTGTCACAAGCCAAGGGGTGATACATGTACCACGTGTAATAAGCCAAGGGGTGATACATGTCATTTACCACGTTATTGGCCAATCACTTGTACATGAAGGTATGATTACTATATGTTCTACAACTTTCAAAACGCCGAAATCTTTTTTTTTTCTTCAAAATAATCTTTTCCTCGGCGTTATCAAAAACAATATCTGAACAGTAGTGATAATGCATGTATAGATAACAGGACTTGTTCTTTTCGACCGATATATCTTATCAGAACTAGAGTCATATCTTTTCACAAATCGACCTTTATTGTTATTGCAAAACAAAATGATACTGTATTTTTACAGTTCTACAAAATAGCAATGTATTCTTCTTCTTTTTTTTTTTGATAAAATAGCAATGTATTCTAATTATTTTAGTCATTCAAAATAGGCTCTATTTTAAAGTATGAGTTTATCCTAAATCTAAAACATCTTTATAATTATCAAATTTTCTTCAAATTATCCCATATGAATAAAGACAAGTGTGTGAATAAAGACAAATGGTTGGGGTACATTAGCGATATATAGTAAATGAAACAAAAGATACCTCACTAGTCACTACATCCTTGTGGGAGCTGGACCCCACTTATATCCAACATAAGCAAATGATTTTAATTAACTTAGTCACTCTAAATCTATTCTAATTAAAATAAGTAAACAAATGTTATATTTAGAACTCAAAGCAACCTTGTTTAGTTGTATTTACTCCTATGTAGATTTCTGGGCATGGAAGTCCGCTTGCTTAGCCCGGCTCAAATTATTTGGGCTTTTGGGTAGGTCCACCTAGCGTTATATATGCAGCAGCCAGCAAATCCATCTTGAGACTCGCATCAGGCAGTCAAAATGTCTAGGAGCTACTTTTTCCTAATTATAACTTCTCTTTCACCCACTCTTTCTATTTATAGATTTATAAGGAAAATCCCAAATAAATCTCTCCCAATACCCAAAACGATAAGTGATGAACCTAAACTTACTATGAATAAATTAGCACCTACCTGTCATTTTAAAATTTTGCGAAAAGGCAAAATTGCCCGTATCATAAAAAACAAATTACTACCCCACCCTAAACTTATCCTAACACTCACCCTCTTCTCGCAATTTGTGTTTTAGAAATTTTTCCAATGTAATAATTCCCCTTATGGGAGCTCATTGTAATTTTTCCAATGTAATTTTCCTCACCAAGTGAACTATGCTTATAAAATAAGATATCGATTCTCCACACACACATATTTGTGTACAGAGTAACATATGAAACTATATAAAGACGTAACACTTTACCCTGAAAAAAAGGTAAAACAGATTTTATTATATTAAGAAGTCTTTCTCCAATGCATTACAAAAAGATAACACCATTGAGTCACACAGAAACAATCTGGATCATAATACATGATGAAAACAATTCTTCTATTAAATGCATGATGATAACAATTCTTCTATTAAATGCATGTCATGAACGGTAATGCCAACACTTAAAACATATATATGCTAGACATACACAAGCGTGCAAAGAGACAATTGACATCCACAATCTCAACTTTCTATCATAGTCGACCTCGTCCTAGTTTAGTGGATAAGTCTTCCAACATTGGCGGCGGGGTTGACACAACATGCATGAATTCAGGGTCCAATCCAAGAAGCTCTAATATTTCATAGGAAATACAAAGCTCAATGTCAATGCTATCTTCTTCTGCTCCTGCATCAACCACTAGGTCCCAATCATACATGAAGGATGGGCCCCTACGAAGCCCTAAAGGCCTGCCCCAGCCAAAGTCAATGGCGTAAAAATTGGATCTGTGGCTTCCACCACTATGCATCTCCTTCCCAAATTTCCCACTTTGTAAATGCACAATTGGATTTGGGATCAAAGCTTCATAGTCGCTCTTAATCTTCTCTTCTGGGTATGATGAGATCACCTTGTTCATCTCCAAAGCAAACTTACCATATCCTTCATCTCCCACCAAGTCTCTAACTTTCATTGTCACTTTAGCAAATTGCACAGTGTTGCCAAAATAGTTCTCAGGAATTGGTGGGTTTGAAATTCTAGATCTAGCACTTATTAGAAAACCATAAAAGACTTCTTCATCAGGGTCAAGATGCAGATGTTTAATCACACATCTCCAAACATGGCTAGTAACAGCTTGTAAAGAGGAAATTTTGTTGCTGAGAACACCTTTCTCTACCTCTAAGTTAGCTTTTGCTTTGAGTTGGTCAATCTTTTCTCTTTTAAAGTGGAAGACCCTCTTAGAAATGGCAGGTGGGTGAAGGGATTTAGCATATTCATCAGCATAATTCTCCATTAGATCTCTAAAAGGTATCCGTATAGGACGTTCAATGTTACCATGAGGAAACCATCGTTCAAATGAAGCAAGCTTTGTATTTGATCCAACATGATTTGAACCATTTTGACTAATCTTTGCCCATATATTCATGAAGTCCCATGCCGCCTTCGCTTCAGATACACAATGGTTTATTGAGAAAGCAATGAATACGCCATCCACAAGCTCCGTAACTTGAACGGCCATCAATGGTATATGTGTTCCTTCAAAGTTCTTGGATTTCCCAAGTGGAAAGAAGGACTCAACTATTGGAGGAACATAAGTGGGCTCAATGATGTCAGCAATTGTAGTGTTCTTCGCAATGGCATGAACAAAGCTTGCTCCGAAGTTGTTGCAAGTGATGAAGACAGAAGAGGTGCCATCATCATCGTTAGGGACGATAGCGAGACGGCCAGCAAGGGGTAGGAAGAAATCAAGGGTGCAAGAAAATGAATCCTTAAGATGTTGGATCACTGAGGACATTGATATGGTGGGTTTTTGAAAGAGAAGCCCCTTTTGACCATATTCAAGAAGTAGAAATCGAAGATCCCATGGATTTAGCTCGATTTGTCGAGGTGAATTGCCATTATTATGGTGGCTTCGTGCCTTGATTGGTGTAGTGGAGATCACTTGGATCATTGCCATGGTACGGTAATGTTTTGGTTGGGTTAGCTTTTAATTTGATTATCTACCCTTGCTAACTTTGGTATCCTGTTAGTAATATTACTAATATACTATATAAAAGGGGGCATTGGTTGTCCAGCTCATAAAAATGTCTAGATGAGATTTAAATGGTTTAAATGTACTCCCCCGGTCTTAAATATAAGACTTAGTTGACTTTTTTTGGAAAATCCTAAAAAAGCAAAATAAGTCAATTATAAATTGATCTACCTAATTTTTTTCTTAAACTAATTTATTTAACCTATAAACTAATGACAAATCTAAAAATGTATCACATATGTCATAATTTATTAACATATTTTGTAACCTTAACATCTCTAAAAAAAGTCAACTAGGTCTTATATTTAGGTTTGGAGGGAGTATATGTTTATATTCTGATAAAAAAAATGTATGTGTTTATTAGCACTCTTTATTCAACGTTTTTTTTATTAAAACTCTTTAATCAACTTTTTGATGAACAAAGAAACCAATTCTTTCATTACCCAAAAAAAAAATAAAAGACATTACCGAAAAAAAAGAAACCAATTCTTTAAATCTGGAAAGATAATGCCATGTTGCTATTTGATACAGCAAGCTAAGCCAATTAAAAAGGTAATTGTCCATCGTCTGCGCGCATACGACTCAAAGGTGATCACATGTTAATGGGAGTATTTAGATACATATAAAATATGATAAATAAATTAACTAATTAATCATTTCCCAGTTATGTTGACTCGCAATAGCCGGGTCAAAGTCTAATATATATATATATATATATGTTAGTTTATCATACCATTTGCCTTCTATTAACGTGTTCATGACAATTGTATATGTTTTGAACAAAGAAATGCCATAAAAATAAGGTTTAGATGTTTTTTTTTTTTTGGTAAGGAGGTTTAGATGTAATTTTACCAGGAAAGTATAGTGGTAACAACGTCAGTTGGCAGGAACAAATATTCTTTGAATTGTTCTAATAAATTATGTCTCATTTTTTCTAAATATAAGACATATTACCAAATTTAATTGTTTAAATGTGTCACATGATATTAATAAAGCACTCTAATCATATATTTTTAAGCTTTTAAGCAATGGTTCCTTCTTTAAGCATATTTAGATACATATAAAAATATGATGAATAAAGTAACTAATCATCTCCCACTTATGATGCTTCGTGATGGCCAAGTCAAAGTCTAATATATGTTAGTTTATCATACCAATTGTCATCTATTGATGAGTCCATGACAATGGAAACACACACACACACACATGTTTGGTTATGATATGTTGAATCATAATCAATTGTCATCTTATGATATGTGAGTACTTAAGATGTTGAATCACTAGTAGTGGCACGGATATGTTTTGTTTATGGAAAAGAGACCCCTTTTGTGCATACTCAAGGAGGAGAAAACGAAGATTCCATGGATTGAGCTCAATTTGCTCAGGTGAATCGCCAATATATATTAACATGTCTTTTTGTTTGGATTTTAGTAGTGGAGATCACTTTGATTTCAACCATGCATGATAGGGCTAGGATTGGTGTACTGTTTTTTATTTTTTTGTAATTGGTAGCTTAGCTTTGAGATTATGTCATTTATACAATGTAATAATATACATAGAAATAGAACATCCAACGCCACATTCTCATTTGATGCAAAAGTCAATTAATGTTAACAATTGATCCAACTTGCGACGTTTAATATGTTAGTAGGCGGTTAACGCGTTAATGTATGAGTGAATAAGTTAACCAATGCGTGTCTCCCTTGTGCCACACGACCGAACATTGTCTAATTTATTAAAACTGATATGTCCAACTACTCACATGCCATGCATGATCATACATACCCAAGTATTATATAAGATAATATAAGAAATCTCGGCTTTTGGGTCTACTTGGATGGAGGGAAAATGAGAGAGGAAAGAAAATGGGAGAGGAAAATCGGGTGAGGGGAGTATTTTTCCCAGCTTGGATGAGGAGAACTTAAAATGGGAGAGAAAATTAAAAGGGAGAGAAAAAGTGGGTGGACCACATGCCCTATTTTCTTCTGAAGTTGTCCCTCTCAAAATAGAGAGATTATGTATGAGAGAAATGTTACTCAATATTGCCCAATGACGATGTGCCAACTCATTTACTCATTTTCCTTCCTCTCTATCTTCTCTCATCTATCCAAGCATGATGAGACATAATGTTTTCTCTCCACTTTTCATTCCTCTCCATTTTCTATATATCCTCTCATTTTCTTTCCTCTCCCATTTTCCCTCCATCTAAGCACACCATTAAGGATATAATTATTCGGTAAAGTAAAAAATCTCATCATATTAGGAAATAACTAAACTTTAAAGAAATTTCTTCATATGTGGAGATAATTTATTAGTTGATATTAGAAATTTTCCTGATATTAGGAATTTCTTCAAAGGTTTACTCTGATTTTAGAATCAATTTTTTGGTAATAATTACAATAATAATAACTAATGTGCTCCTAGTTTCTCATAAGCTCTGAAAATGTAACTCTCTTATGTGGGAGTGATTTTTCTTTCTCAAGGGAAAGTTACAGCGGTTCTCATCAATTCTGTGTGCAAGATTTAGAAGAGTGGATTACACAAAGGAAAATAAATAATTTTCTTTCGATTCATACATGAGCAATGAGTTTCTTATTTTAATTTAGACCATTCATTTGTAGTGATATAAAATCAAAAGTTAATCTTATAACCATCATTTGTAGTGAATTAACAATTTTTGTCTGGCAAAAATACATTAATAATTTTTAATATGGATCATACATGTAAAAATTTAGATGATGCCAATTTCATTTCAAGAATGAAGAAGTTTCTCATCACTACTATGATGATCCTAGAATGCATGCCATACTAGTGAGTTTATTAGTTTAGTATAATTGGAATATGCCACAAGATAGTTTATATGTAATGATTTTAACTAACTTTGTTGGTTTGAGATTTTATATCTGGTGCCTTATAATAAGGAGAAGAAAAAGTACAAGAAAAGGCCAAAATGGTGTTCATTAGCTCTAGCCTCTTAGACTGTCTTTGACTTGAACCGAATTTCTAAACTGAACAATATTTACAACAACCTTCTAATTCTAAACCTCGTACAAACTCTTACAAGAAAAACGAGAAAAAGAGAGCCTACTAATGCTTCAAAGTACAAGAAACAATAAGCAAAGAAACATCATCTCTTGTAACTTTGCTTGACTCAAAAGGATAATAGCTTCAAACACCACGTTGAAGGATTGTCTTTTCCTCAACTATTACCTTTTATGATGCTAGTTCTCATCATCCGAGTCAAAGGACTGTCTTTTCCTCAAAGATTCTATAACATCTGGGTGTCTATCACCTATTGAACTGGGGGCACTAGTTCTAGACTTCACCTTAGGCACACCCAAAGAACTTAGTGGTGGTGTTCCTGTCCCCTTATTCACTTCCCTGAGCACAGAACGAGCTGTTGCAGCAGCTGCAGCATCTGCCATTGCAGAGGCAACTTTTTTACTTTTCTCATGTTCATCTTTGAGCTTACTTTGTGCTCCATGAGTTTTACTCATGGTCTCAAAAGCTTTAGCTTCAGGTGATTGATGTGCACTTGGTTTGGGCATGGTGGCAACTGTGGCTTTGGCTTTTGCTGCTTCATATTTTTGCATGTCATAGATAAGCTCTTTCTGCAGCTGCTTGTCAGCAACTAATATCTCATCTATTTCATTCTTGTAGTCCTTGAGAATGACTCTCAGACACTCCATGAGTGATCCTATGAGGGGACTGTTTTTGCTTTCTAGTATCCGTTTTAGTTCTATGAAGATGGGGACTGTGTTCTGAATAAGGCCTTTCTTCACAACCTGAGTTATGGCCTTTCCTCTTGATGAAGCTCCATTTTCTGCACCTCCTTCCTCTTCAATGTCTGCTGAATCAGATGTAGAGAAGCGTGTTGAAGAGATTCGTATCTCTTTGCAAGCCAAAATATGAAATGCATCCTGCTTGCAAAATTAAATATTAAATTCCTTGATATCTAGGAATCCATCAATCAATATATGCTACTCTGCACTCTTCACAGAATTTTTAGTCTTCCTTTTCATCTCCCATAATTCCCACAAACACAAATCCCACATTTTGTAGACTCAAAAATTGTGAGAAAATAATTTATATTTTTCATGCTTATTTGATTTGTAATGCGAAGTATAGAGTTTTGTTACCACCCCAACTCTCTCTTCAGTAGGTAGTATTTTGTTGGTCCAAGCACTTGTCTGTTGGGGAAAAACTGACTCGCAAAGGTATTTTGTCCTTTACAAAAGTCTTTATGATTTTAATGAGCAGTAATTATTTCCATATATGTCTAAATTTAACAAGAGTAGTGAGAGGAGAAACTAATATGGGTAGAAGTTAAGTGTGGTTAATAAGGTAATACTACGAATCACTTAAATATAGTACAGCACCTGTAGAACAGACTGTGCAGTTACATCGTCCAAATTGAGCATTCCATCAGAAGCTGCAGCAAGTATCTCCGCACATAACTTGGCAAAGGTTGCTAGAAGGTGTTCAGGAGCCATTTGTTTTAGCAACGAAACATAAATATGCATTCTTTTAGACCTTGAATTTTCATCGTTTCCCCTGAAAAGATTCAGATTTTATATAAGCACAACACATTCAATACTCAATAGTTGCCTTGGCTCTAATGATTGTAGGACAGCTTCACCTTATGGAAAAAAGTCGGCCATCTTTCACAGAATCATGGGATTCTTTATGTCCATTATGGGTGTGGCAATCGTTCAGAACAAAAATGGCCTCCACAAAACTGTTATATGCTAGGAGAGGAGCCTTGACTGTTCATACATACACAATAGTCAAGTCCAATGGCACGTTTTTATATTATTGTAAGCATGAAGAATTGATATGATCAAGCTATAGCTTCTCACCTTTCAAAATATTTCCGAAGAGAAAATCTGCCAGGAGTCTTATCTTTTCTGATTCATCAACAAGTGATAAAAGAAATCGAAGGAATAGCACTCCTCTCCACTTCACATAGTCCCTCTGGATAAAAAGTAAAATAAAATTTTAGCATATAGTACACTATGAAGTTGAAATGAAGCATCATGGAAGTAGGTATCTCATATATAGAGTACAAACCTGCAACAATCTGGCGAGTAAAATAAAAGTCTGCCTTCTCACCAGTTCACAAGGATCACGTAGACATCTTGTGATCTTAAGTATGTAGCTGAAAACATCCAAGAAGTAAGAATAAGAGCCAGTTCAGTAAAAGTCACTTTCTCTGGTATTAGTCCCCTTATTTGTCAATTTCATACTTCATTGTAATTATCTTTTTGGGTTAAACACTGTCCAGTAATCCGGCGCCTACTGGCGATTGACTAATCCGAATTCAAAAGGTGGGAGTGTTGGCCTCATACACAGGGTTGTTTCCTAAGCCTTCAACTAGAGCTGGCTGTAAGGTGATATCTCTTACAGGACTTACCCATCAACAAGAGCAGTGTATCGAACACAAAAATCTGCCATCATTACTACGAGGTTGTTGCGAAGGGCCGCAAGTTCACTCTTTTCAAGCTCCTGCATAAGCAGTTAGGGACACAAATATCAGATTTATCTTCAGTGTAAGAATTTGACAGAAATAATGGCATGCAATTTTTGAAGAAAGGCAACGACTATTTCAGCACAGCAACCCCACATTCAGATATAGATTTAGCTACCAGCCAACCTTTTGAGCATTGCACAGCGATTACAAGTGCAAAAACAAACAGACCACAAGTAAAATGGTATATTGAGGTTGGAAAGAAAAGAGTGTTAGTTCTGCGCCATTCAAATGTATTTGGTCCAGCCTACAAGTTCAGTCCAAGAATAGTTAAGAATGAGCAAACTCACTCTCAAGTTTTAGTGAAAATTTCCAAAATTATCCAATTGTGAGTAGAAATTTATAGAAGGTGCATTAAGCTTAAATTGATGAATTCATCAAATCTAAGTCAGCTAGAACCGCTCCTAGTAATCAAGAAAGCTCATGTCAATAGAATTACTTGAAAAATTCAATTCAATACAAAGAAATTTGTGCACTAAACTGGAGAAAATTTAGGCAAACTCGGAAGAAAAGTTTAAATACATTTGAAGTGCAAGGGTTTTGATCACAGTTCATTTAGAATTGTGTACAATGAACATTCAACATAACTCCAGCAAGGTTTTACACTTATGCAGGGAAGAAAACAATCAGAATTTCAGCATAAATGCTGGCTGGTATAAGTTTAGCTTAAATCAGTTTTATGGTCCAAATTTTGGATTTGGACACACGATCAAGCTGTCAAGCAATTTTGATCAGAAGCAAGGAAAATTCAGAGCAGCGAACCTAATTCTCCGGCAGGGATCTTAGGTTTTACTCTGGAAGAACTTACCAGGTTAGCCATTTACAGTCATGCAATGCTAAATCATATTAACAACAACTTAAGAAAATAATGGCAATTCAGGGTAAGCTTTAAATTAATGCACAACTAACAGAAATCAACCATATTACTCTATGCTCACTAGATACAAGTTGCAAACATGAGTTGGATTAAATTCATTCAAGAAAAGTTCCCAACAATTCTGAAATTTCCTCCCAAATTCTTACTAATGCACACAAAAGTTTCTGAAAGCGCTATACTTCAAAGTGAAAATCAACACAAATGTTTCGTGTTTCAAACACAAATTTTAGAGAAACAATGGCAAATTTGGTATGCATGAGGGATAATGGATTAGATTGCTCAACCTGTACAAAGATAGGTATATAACTCTTTGCAAGCTTTCCATCAGCAAGGCAGAGCTTCCCCATGGTTAGCCATCCTTGGATATACAATGAAGGGGCTGTCTGCTTTAGAGAGGTTGCAGGGCCTAGCAGCTTACTTGATTTAGGATCAGAACTCCCTGAAGTAATAATTGTGTGTATCAATGGTACCACATTGCTCATATCAGCGGATGGGCAAACAACCACCAAAGTGCCAATGGTGTATATTGCTGTATTTGCTTCTGCCAATGACTTGGACAATGCCATTGATTTCCGGGATCTTGGTGGTGTAAAAAAGCTACTTTCTCTCTTTTTCTCTGAATGCTCTGAAATAAACTTCTCAATTATTTTTAAAGCTCTTGAGAGAATTTGGTGAACCCATTTCATGACCAATCCTTCTGCCTCTGAGAGATTAGAGGCCTTTCGTTTGCACAAAGTGGAGAGTGCTTTTGCATGGGCATCAACCTATCTTTCAATAGAAGCAACGCATTTCAGTAAACTCAATGAGTTTATTCTGTATATTCTACAGACATGTCCCTTGCACCATTTATGACATCTGTAAACTCTCCCTATTATGTTTAATTTAGCCTTTCTGATACATGTACAGGTGAGTTCTTTTTGTTTTATTGTCCAAATCCCATATGAAAGTGTTTGTTTCAAGGAAATCTTCAATCTAGCCTCTATGAAATTGGGATTAAGAATTTTATTGTGTATGCTGAGCAGTGGAATAATACTACACCATCCAGTCAGGTTGTCTGGAAGCATATGAAAAGTGAATAAAAAAATTGGTCAGTGATGCAAATATAAAGATTACCTCTGTTGAATGCATGTTAAATTCTTCAATCCGTTTAAGCAAGTTATGAGCCAAATCAGCTGCAGGTTCAGAAGGCAGCTCCATAGAAACATTAGAGATTGTTTGTAAGAGAAAAACTCGGTCACTAGCCCAAGCCATAGAATTTTGTTCTGAACATTCTTCCTCTACAAACACATCTCCTTGATCAAAGGGGCTCTTGCACTCATCTGAAGTTGCATTTTTGTCAAGAAGCTGCCAATGATGATGAAGAAACTCCCAGTCAATTGCTTTTGAAAGGTATGCAGACACCTCTGATAATAGAAACCAAGCACCAGGTGGGGCTGTCCATTTCTCTAATGGTAGGGATTGGCTCAGCCAGAAAGACTCTGACAATTTGATTATATTTACAAGTGCAGCAACAAGTTTGGTTTTTAGCCTTCTCTTCTTGCCCAGGTTTGTACAAATTTTCTTCACCCAAGGGCTCACCTCTCGGTCACAAATTGCTTTCAGAAGATACAGAACACCCTCAGGAAAAAGCACCTCCATCTCAGTGTCCATATTTTCCCCCTTCATACGAGCATTACTTATGGATCCACTATATGAAGTGGAAGAAGTAGCCTGAGAAATGCGCTCCAAAACTAGCTCTAGAAACAAGTTCTCACATTCTTCTTGAATGCTAGATTCGTTATCAGTTACTAAACGAGGAACTGAATGTAACCATTCAGTTATTACACTCTTATCTGAGAATGTTCTGAAAGCCTGTGAAGTTGCAACAAATTACACATCAGTTGTAATTAGAACCAAATTGGGATCCAGGAATTTCAAACTATGTAAGCAAGACTTTGAGCCAATGGATTGCATATAATTCTTAAATTTCAGAAGTTTTTTTAACAAAACACCACCTTATCCAGGATAACTCATGTCTAACATTACCTCATCTAAAATATAGCTAAGTGTAATCCGCTGATCAGAGGAACCAATCAAAGTAAAATGATAAAATAAACCCTTTCAGTGAAAAGCAATGAAAAAAAGAAAAATTTCAAAACATGCTGTATTCAAACCACAGTAGCTTTTCTATTCAAATTTTTGCCACTAAAGCTAGAGATGCCCTCTGGGTAATTTGAGATAGAAAAAGTGTTAGTAAATTACAATATTGCAGAAATATCTATTAATGCACAAGGAAAGAAAACAAAAAACACACCATGCAAAACAATCATTTCAACCCAGAGAATGGAAACTTACACTACCCAGGCAAGTAAGTAATGTGGTTCAAATAGTCAAATAATCATTCCAAGTCACTTAATATGCACCAGCATTCTGAATCGTTGACCTAAACATATAGAATCAAACAAGTGATGAGAAGAACTACATAGGAGGATTAGAAGAACTACCTCTGAAAGAGCTCCAATTGCTGCTTTCCGTATGCTAATAAGTGGATCCGAACAAGCCATGCCCATTGTCTTGAGCACCACTTCATCAAAGGCACCACCAAGAAGAGTAGTTAACTTGGTAGCTAAAAGAAGAGCAGCCTTCCGTACAGCAGATTTATCATCCATACACCTTCTCCTAAGAATATTATTTATCCCACCACCAATATTTTCATCTCCAACTGTAACAGACTCCATAAACTTTTTCAAAACCACCACACACTTCCTATCACTTGAAAGAAAACCTATCAAATGCGCTAAATTCGACAATGCACGAGCACGTATTGCAGCATTCACATCTGAACAACGCTTCACCAATGCCTCCAAACAACAGACCCCCCAGGGTTCTTCTTCCATTTCATCATCAGAATTCACACCCAATGGATCCTCAAATGAAGTCACTAGATTCAAAATAAGATCAACTGCTAAAAGCCTAAGATTTGACTTTCCATGAGCCATTTGCACCACAAACTTCACAAACCCAATTTGGTCCTCCAATTCCATTACACGAACAATTTCCATGATGGACTCCACAGCCAAAGCTCGAGGTTCTGATTTATCCTGAGCCTTGTGGCTCAAATACCTTGGAAAATTAATCACAGCCCTTTTCACTCCATCTGAAACCTTAGTCAAGCTCATCATTTGGCTTGTTACAAAACCTAAAGCAAATGTTCTTGCCTGTGATTTAGGCATAAGAATCAATGAAGACAATGACTTTAAAACCTCGGCTGCTGTTACATCAACATCACCATGTTCTGTCCTCAAAACTTCCCTCAACACTCTCAAGCAAGTATTTGCCAACTGGTTATACTGACTCACATTCCTACACAACTCAACACCCAATACTAAAACATCTGCCATTGTCTGTACCAAAGACTTCAAACAATCAGGAAACCTATCCAAATGAATCAAACCCATCAAAGGCACTAACTTTTCCAAAACACAAAACAAACCCATCACATCAAACCCATCATCATCACTATCAAGCGAATTCCTCTTCCTCACATTCTTCCTCCCCGCCTTGCCTCGGCCGCTAACCTTCCGTTGGCCTACAGGCCGATGCTTCAACCGACGAATGGAGCGAAGAAAAGAGAGAAACGACATTGGAGTGAACAATGTGAAGACAGGGGCATTTTGGGAAAGGAGGAGGGAAAGATACAACTTTGAGGCTGTAAGAGAGACATTTAAAGGGGCAGAATCCATGGCAGAGGAAATTGGGGGAATGAGAAGCGAAGGGGATACACTCTTGGCCGCGAATTCATCGAAAATGCTACAATGGGTAATATCATCAATAAGGGATTGAAGATCCAATATAGTTTGTAGGGAAAATGGTAAGGCTTGTGGATCACTATGGTGAGCAAGTTCTTCAAGCTCTGTCATTATTCTACACATGATTTCCTCCATTTTTCAAAAACCCCACAAGCTCAAACACACAAAGTCAGATCCTTTTTCAATTCAAAACTTCCATTTTCATCATCAAAGGCATGTTGGGAAAGAAAAATTACTTGCGTCTATGATCAATTGAAAATGTAAACATTCACATTTGTACCACAAGCTACAGAAAACAAAACAAAAAGTGAAAATTAGGTAAAGCAACAGAATGATTATAATAAAGTTGAGACATTTGTAACTTCCATTATTCTACACATGATTTCTTCCATCATTCAAAAAAGACAAACCCCACAAGCTCAAACACACAAAGTCAGATCCTTTTCTCAATTCAGAAGAAATGAGAAGAAAAATGAAAACCCATATGGAAAAGATGATTGAAAAGGTAAAGAAGATTAACCTGTGAGGAATAAGAAATGTGAAGTAATGAAAGTGAGAGTGTGAGAAAGGTGTGAAGTTAGGAAGAATTGAAAAGAGGGGTTTGTTTAATTAATACTCCTATGTGAGTGAAAGAGAAGTAGTGAGTGAATAGTGAAATGGGTATTTAAGGAATGAAACCTGCCTTCTTGGTTTTGATGCAGAGGTAAGCGACGATAATGAAGAGTTGATACCGGCGAAGCCAAGAGGGGAATGAAGTTTGAAAACCATAAGTCCTTCTCTCATTTGGATGGCGGCATCCCAAATAAGTCCTTCCGAATACTCAAAAAAGGACAATTAAGGAATATAAACTTTCAAAAGGACCATGAAGGAATCAGTACCTATCTCTCATTTTAAAATTCTGAGAAAACACAAAATTGCCCCCATCCTAAAACGTAAATTCCTACCCCACCCTAACATTCACCCTCTTCTCGCAATTTGTGTTTTAGGATGGGGCAATTTTGTCTTTTCGCACAATTTTAAAATGACAGATAGGTGTTGGTTCCTTCATGGTTCTTTTGGAAGTTTATGTTCCTTAACTGTCTTTTTGGGTATTCGGAAGTACTTATTTGAGATTTTCCCTTTTATTTTCAACTTTTCGACGACACCGTTTTCGTGCGTGCATTGGAGATGGTGGTGGCCTGGTGGGCACTGGGCAACATCAATGCCCTTGGAAAGTGAGAGGGAAAGAAAGCGAGGAAAGCTGTGGTTTTTTTGGTGATTTACTCATATCAGGTTCAGAAGTTTTTCTATGTATCTCACTTTTTTTAGGGCTCATAGACTTAACTTTTATTGTTATCTCTACTTTTTATCTTTACCCCCTTCACTTTTTTTTTCTCCACTTTCCCTTCTTACAATCAAACAGATCTTCTTCGTTTGGTTGTAGGAAAGAAAGTGGATAAATGGAAAGTGAAAGGGTGAAGATGAAAATTAGAGGAAATGATGAAAGTAAAAGTTGTGGGCTCAAAATGAGTGTGAGATGGAGAGAGAAATCCTGTGGGCCTCAAGATATTAATAAATGACCAAAAAACCCCAACTTTTCTCACTTTCCCTTTCCTACTCACTTTCCTTCATCAACCAAACAGAAACGTCCTCTAATCTTTATTAGTTTAAGTCCGTCTGGTTGGACTGAAAGTGTATACTGGAAATGGAATTGACTGTAAGGGGGTAGAGATGGAAAGTAGAGGTAAATTAAGTAATGATGGGATGTAAAAGTTTGTGGGACCCAGGGAAAGTGTGAGATTTAGAGAAAAAGTTTGTGGGTCCCGGATAAATGAAAATTACCCTTTTCATTTCCTTTTCTCAATTTCCATTTTCACTTTCTTGCAATCCAAACTAGCCTGATGTCAAAATTATTACTCTACTCTTGGACACATTTTAAACATTATATTGGTTCATGTAATTGAGGTATGACTGATGAAAATAAAAATAAATTAACATATTATAAATAGACCCATAAAAAACACAAGTACAATGGTGGTTGATTTTTTTTTTAATTAGAGGGGCGGGCACTAACACTCTGAAACTATAACTTGATTTTCTTTATTGGTTGATTTTTTTTTAATTTGGGTGACAGGCTGGCAGCCAGCATTTACCAAAATATTTTGTATATTTTCATTTTGAATGTTAAATTTAATATGTAATTAATATATTATTTTTCAAATTCAAATTATTATATATTTATATCATTTGTAGAAAAACATTTTATTTATATCGTTATTAGTGTAGTAAAATGCTAATTAAAGCAAGCTAAGAAGACAAACCTGAAAATGAAAGAAATGGTTAGAAAAGTGAGAGAAATAAATAAGGATAATATAGATGAAGATGATAAGAAAATTAGGAGAGTACGTTTGTAGAGAGCTAGAGTGATAAAGCTTATAGTAGAGAGAGATGCTGGAGATAATTAAGTGGATGAACTTGTGAAGAAGAACGAATTTCTAAGAGGGCGAGTGGTATATACAAGGTTAAAAGCAGAAAGACTAAGCATGTTGTTAGGAATTTTCTTCTTGTTGAATTAATGGAGTCCTTTTTAAGTTGGCAGTGACGCTCATTCTCCTCAGCCTCCTAACTTTCGCATTGTGTTTCCCCTTCCTTCGTTATCTTTATCCATTATTCTACCACATAAACTACCATTAACTTTTGCCACTAAACACACTTTTCTGGTAAAAAAGTTAAATAACATTTTGATTAAGGACAATTACCTAAGTCTTTATCGACACAACGAACAATAATATGCATAAATTATGTATAAGAACAATTAAAAAGTATTATTTATATTGGTTAACACTGTCAAATTTTGTCTAACTGTTGTTAGATAGTTGTCACGCGTCTGCAAGTCATTGATTAATCTAGAGTTAATGAATACACAAAATATAATAAAGATATTGGTAGACCAATTTAAATATATTAATAAGTTGAGATAACCTAGAGACTCAATTTTATTAAAATAATGTAATTTTACTACATTTTATTATATATATTTTCATTTGTATATGAATATGTTTCTCAAAATTTATAAAATATTTTTCTTTTTATTTGTTTAAATATATTTAAATCTATTTTAAAATAATTTATTGTGTTAATTATTGATTTTTGAATTCAAATATATATTTTACAAATAAATAATTATTATGGGCAATATCATTATTGATATATATCTCTCCGTTTCCTTTCCTTCACTTTCAACCAATCAAATATAAAATTTTTCATTCAATTAATTTACCAAGTATATCAACCTTCAATTCCTTCCCATACATTTCCTTTACATTCTGTCAAAATATTTTATGTGATCTTATAATATTTAGGAACCAGAGCTAACATACCGATCCTCAACCTCACAGCCACATGGAATGTCTAGAGAACTTGTGACATGCACCCTCATTCCTCGAACGAGTGTCACATAGAACATTTTCTGTTAATCAACGGACCCTTAGCTAGTTACACACCTTATTTAAGTATAAGGAATGAGTTGCAACAAATTAAACTATAGGGGTTGAGTTACAAACTTGGTGAAACTATAAGTCTATAGTAATTAAATGTTCCCTTTTATATTTAATTTGACTCTACTAAGGTTAAAAATAAAAGGAATTATGTCAATGAATAGATTAAGTTTTTGTGCGAATCACACAAAGATTTGTTTTCTTTTTTTTGGGTACCCTCTCATATGGGGTAAATAGTTGACTTGTGAATTTGCTCTATTTACAAGAGTTAAGAATCGAACCTCCAACCACTTATTTATGGGACAAGAGTACTTACTTGTCAACCCGTCAGGTTTGTTTTCTTTTTTTTTTATTTCAAGAAAGGTTAAACTTTAAGGATTTGGAAATAAATTATGAAGTATGAACACAATGAATTCTATTCTCTTTCCTTTTTTTTTTTTGGTAATTTTCATTCCATGATCTAGTCAACCAATATTTTTTATATTAACATATAGTATAAGGTAATGCAAACCCTCACAAACATAGACACGCATACACGAATACATTTGATTATCCCTCCAAGTCCAACACTAATGGTGCCTGATTTTGTCTTTAGTTAATGGAGTAGTACTATAATTATTCCGCGGAGCTTGACTTTGACCGCCTCTCTCTTAAAATGAAACGTGGCACTGTTTGGAATTATTTAAAGGGAGAAAAAAAAATACATCTATCGCACGTGGATGAAAAGATTAATTAATGTTTGAAAATATCGTAGCGGCTAAATAAAGGGAAATTTGCAGTTTAGTCCCTGGTAAGGGAAATTAATATTGAAAGGTCCCAATACATTCCAAAATAATTATAAAGTCCCAGGGGCCCTTTCCTGCAATTGTTTGCTTATCTTCAATGACCATTTTGCCCTCATAAGATGAAAGCATAGTCCCCCTGTAGGGACCAGTGAGATGACAACCATCTTTAATGAGGGCAAAATGGTCATTGAAGTTAAGCAAACAATTGCAGGAAAGGACCTCTGGGATTTTATAATTATTTTGGAATGTATTGGGACCTTCCAGTATTAATTTCCCTTACCAGGGACTAAACTGCAAATCCCCGCTAAATAAACCCTAAAAATTAGCTGGCTCTCGCATGACTTAAGTTCTATTTTTTATTTTTTATTTGTTTGTGTTGTGATCAATCATTGAACTTCAACTTTATAATATAGGAGTATACTTGATTTTCCTCTGTGCCTATATATATAATTTAAAAATGTTAACAATTTTCGTTAACTCTCTACAGCATGAGTAACAAGATTCACCTCGTATGAGTATTTTGTACAGTTAAAGGACATTTTTTGCCCGAAAAGTTTTTAAAGAAGTTTTGAATGTTTCGAAGTTCTTGAGGGGCAATATTACCTTAGCAATAAAAAAAGAGGGTAATACTAAAACACCTAACAATCAAATAGTTAGTTGACCAGAATAGGCCCCTCCATGTCATTTTTAATATTTTAATCATAAAGATTAAAAATATTAATTATGAATAAAATATATGCTAAACAAATACTTCCTCTATTCCTATATATAAGATCAAATTCTCGATAAAAAATATAAGATCAAATTGACTTTTTTCTTAGGAATTAAGGTCAAGGTCAGTAAATGAGTCACTAAATCATACTAATTAAAATTTGTAAAATCATATGTTATCTTAATCAAATAAACAACTCCATATGTTCTTGTATATAAGACCACTTTTGATATTTAATTTGTCTCTAATTATAAGACCACTATCAATTTGGTCTCATGTATTTGTTCATCCTTCCCAAAATACTCCTATGCATACTTTTTTACAAACAAATTATGTTCCCACACTCTCACCCATTTCTAATTTTGAAAGAGGGACATCATTGGAAAAACACATGAAATTACCTAACATAAATACTTTCCTTGACTCTCTAAATTAAGTAAAGTGACCTTATATTTAGTGATGGAGGGATTACTTTAGAGAAAAATTAAGATAAATCAATATATAAGTAACTAATTAATTAATAAAAAATTAATTAAATCTTATATTTAGTAAACAACATGGTACAAAACTTAAATAACCCTATAATAATAAAAATAATATTATAATAAAAAATAAAACATCACATAGGTTTTGATCTTGTCTCTCCATATTATCCGATAGTTCTCATTATCACTTATTCTCAGACTCGATCGGCCAGTGAAACATTCAAAGCTCATAGGAACAACTTCATTTAAGTGAAAGTAGCTGATGTTCGCAGAATCATTGAATTATTAGGAGCCTATTTGGTACAAAGGAGGGGAGAGTGGAGAGAAAATTTTTGTGACAAAGTTTACAAGAATTTGAGAAATGAAGTTTGAAATTATAAATTAATACCTATAACTATATAATTTTACATATTATATAAATATTATTTCCTCACTTCTTCATTATTTAAGAATTCATCTTACACAAAATTTTCTTCTCCCTCCCCTTCAAATTCCTCATACCAAATAGGCTCTATGTAGGAAGCCAACTTTTGCTTCAATATGTTAAATTTGCATCCTTCTAAATTAGGGGCCGAAATGGCTAAAATATTTTACATTCATAAGTTGTTTTCCAGATGATGGAATGACGTTAAAAGACAAGCCAGGGTTGGCAAACTGTTGACCATGATTATTGGATCTAAAATTTAAAAAATCATAGGCACAAAAGCATCCACAAGAACCGAAAATCTTTTCATACATGTAAAAAAACGAATGTTGATCTCATACAAATTCAAAAATTGAATTAGTAAAGCATCATGTCATCACTAAATAAATAAGCATATCATGGGTTCAACTTCAGTTAAGTGAAATTAGCCGTGGATGCTATTCATATAGATCTATATTTTTCATCATGGCTGGTTTCTCTAGAATATTTTATTTATTTAAGATGACATGAGATCTATTAATACACAAAATTTACTATGATTAAATAACTCATTTAACTTTTTTTGATTCCTAAAAAAATCAATTAATCTTATATTTAGGAAAAAGGAGGTATTTGTTTTACCTAAGTTTTAATTACAATTACTACTAGAATCCCTATTTGTTTTTTAATTTTTAGTATTAACATGTTGAAATTGACGTGGGAAAATGGGGTGAGGTGGATGCCATATAAGTGTGCCACTTTTGCATATTCTAGTCAACTAACTGTGATTGTTAGTGGGGCGTGTTAATGTAGGGGCGACATTGTCCATTTTTAATTCAATTTTGGGGTAATATTGCCTCCTCCAAAACTTCTAGACACTAAAAACTTTTTTGAGAAAACTTCCGGCGTGAAAATGCCCTTAAACCATATTTTATATTGGGTAAAGACTCTTAAATATCAATGAAGTTTAACCCTAAACAGCTACTGGCACTATGAAATTTTTTCTTTATCTCAAATGCCCTAGAAGTATTATTTCAAAGCTTTGTTGTGCATTTTGAATGGTGATGGTGTTAAGTAGGGACACGTTGGGCAATAGAGATGTAAAATAACACATCTAGGGCATTTAAGATCCAAAATCAAAACTTCTGAGGTGCTAAGTGCTCTTTCAAGAAATTTCAAGTGTATTTCAAAACCTTAATCTTTGGTATGTATGTCATCACTCATTCAACAAGATTTAATCTGACGTTACAAATATTGGTTTTATTCATCCGTTGAATTAGATAATAGAATTTTAAAAAAAAATTCAAACATTTAATGTCCAAAAACAAAATTGGTGTTGGAAGCTCTTTATTTGTTACTCAAGGGTATCCCCACCCGCATGTCAAGTGAGTCTAATCCCTCGCTGTTCTGAAGTCCCATATAGGGGGTAGACAGCTGGCCTGTGAATTTGCTCCATTCGCAAGAGTTAGGGATCGAACCCCCAACCACTTGCTTAAGGGACGAGAGTACTTACCACTCACGCCAACTCGCCAGGTTTGTGTTGGAAGCTCTTTAAGTAAAAGGGTTAAGAGTCTTAAATACCCTTGAAATTTTACCCAAAGAACTACTAGCACCATGAATTTTTTTTTTGGATCTTAAAATTCTCTAGATGTATTATTTCATAACTTTATAGTCGATTAGGTCCTATGCCAATGAGCGCGCTAAACCCATGTTAACTTATCACCATTAAAATGGACAACAAATATATGAAAATAATACTTTGAGGATATTTAGGATCACAAAAAAACTTCATGGTACTAGTAGCTCTTTGGGTACAACTACATGCGTATTTGATAGCCTTAACCCAATTATATTTTATAAGATACTTGAAAGTTAGTGAGACTATAGGATTTAAGGGAGAAAGAAGCAGTACAGAACCTAATAAATGTAAAAATATATTTACAAATGTGAGAATTGCACGGAACTTAATAATGATATGAGTATTGAATACTATTATTTTCACAATAAAATGTTTTATTTAAATATTAATATACTAATAATGATAATAGTGGTTCATCCTCGATTATTTTTTTCTTGCTAGAAATTTAGGCACAATCTAAATAATAGTGGGCAATATCGCCCACTCTCAAACCATTGACTTTCAATTTAAATAATGTTCATAGATATGCTTACCAAATTTTATTACTATTATTTTATTAATATATTGATTTTTCACAGAAATTAAAATATTGCTTCAAATCATATCGTAATAAAGAAATATAGAGGCATCAAACAATTAAATGTGAACATGTAAATTTAGGTCATTTTCCAGAACAATAAGGGCATTCATTATTTAAAAACAAAAAATAGAATGGCGCGTAAGAGAAGTGTAAGATGGACCATACGGATCACGCGACAAAAAAAAAATTAACATAAGCATAATTTAGGGAAGCTGGTTTGAAGCTTGCCTATTAAGAAAAACAAGATATTACTAACATTTAATATATACACGATTACTTTATTAATGCTTCAGAAAATTATTTGTTAGTTGGTGAATGAACTCACCCAGTAAGGATAAGTTCGTGTTTTTGAATCTTAGGAAGCGCTCTCACCACCATATTGTGAGAGACTTAGAAAGAAGACAACCTTTTCTCTTTGGGCCCAACAAACTCATATTTCTCGATTCTAGATTAGTCGATTGTCAATGGACGTCATATTAAATAGAAAACCACAAAGTTATAGATGAAACAAAACAAACATTTAATTTGCAAATGCTTATACCATTCCAACAAATTAAAGTCATTGAATGAATTAGTAAGTTTTATTGAAATGCTCCATATAACTATTACACAGATATTGTTGATAGAGCCATAGAGGAGGCATAGTGCTGATGAGTACACCGGTGGCCGTTGCTATAGGAGCTCTAAGTGGCTCATTGACTGGATCCTGGATGTGATGTGCGGTGCCATGAATATATAGGCAGCCTTTCCGATTCGTTCATATTTTATCTTTCATCATTTTGAATTCTGATTTATTTTTTATTTTGATTCCTTCAAAATTTTTATTCAGGTGTTGAAACCTATATACATTTAAATGATATATATTATTCTTATTTAAAATATATCGACCAATTATTTTAGAAACCTATATACATTTATTATTCACATGACTTGTATGGAATTTTCAAATTAAGACAATACTTTGATTAGATTTTCTCTAAAAAGCACCAGCTTTTCCAAAATAGTAATTTACTTTTTTTTCTCAGAAAAATAGTAATTTACTTACTATTTTGGTTCTTAATATAAGATCAAATTAATTTATTTTTTGAGATATTAATGTTGCAAAATAAACTACTTATATATATTTTCATAATTCTGAAAACAAATTTACTTATCGTATAACATTATTATCTAATAAAATGTATAATGTATTCCCCAACACCCTCACTAAATGAGGAACAAAACTAGGTTGACCCCTTTTTTTATTATGGTTAAATAACTTATTTATCATCTGTCCACGAAAAGTCAAATAAATGTTATATTACGTGACGCAGTACCAACTATAGATACCTTTGTTATGAAATACTCCTTCTGTTCCTAAATATAAGATCATTTTGGGGAAGTGGATAAGTTCCTAAATATAAGATCACTTTTTATTTTGTCTCAATTTTGGTTCAAATTACCCCTATACTTATTAGCTCCCTCACTTCTCTCTCAAAAATCCTTATTTGACTTTTAAATTTAAGTGAGGGGTATTTTGGGAAGATCATGTAATCCTAATTCATTGGAAAGTCTTCCTTAATCTCTCCAAATTAACCAAAGTGATCTTATATTTAGGAATGGAGGTAGTAATACCAGTTTCGCAGCTACACTGGGATTGTTTATTTAGAGCCACCAAAAAGAAAAACAAAATAAACAAAAAACGGAAAAAACAAATAAAGAACAAGAAGATTGTGTCCACGATGTCGCAAAGGATAGCGCGGAAAGGATGGTGTGATGTTATAAATATGAATGGCGGAAGGTGATAGGACCATACTTCTCATTTCTCAGCTTCTTCGCTCAACGCAATCCTATCCTCTTTCTCTGCTTCTTTGAACTCCATTGTGTATGTTATTTCTCTTCTCCGACATTATTAAAGCTTCTTCTTTCATTTCTTCTCTCTCTTAACTTTTCTCTTTCATATATCTCTCCACCACCATGCATATTCTCATTTCAGTTTTGATTTCTTCTTCATTTTGTGATGAACTAGTGTTTATGTTGGATTTATTTGTCTATTCAGTATTTCAACGAACCAGAAGCAGTGTTTGTGAAGACAGATGGCTACTTCTCCGGTAGGAGAACTATCTTTACTGCTATTTATTACTACCTCCAGTCCTAAATATAAGACCGAGATGACTTTTTTTTGAAGAGATTAAGGTTGCGAAATAAGTTATTAAATTATGACATATTTAATATATTTTTAATTATCAATTAGTTTATAGGTAAAATATACTGGTCTAAGAGAAAAATTAGATAAATAGTCAATTTATAATTAACTTATTTTGTTTTTTTATAATATTCCAAAAAACTCAATTAGGTCTTATATTTAGGATCGGAGTGAGTACTACATTAATGGAATTTACATTCTATCAAATTCAGGCACATGCATGTAGATCTGCGAACATATATTGTGTTCTATAATTATGTTTATCTTCCGATCTCTGCACACCACCTCTAATATCATCTGATGGACTCTATTACTTGGTTCTTATTTCAGTCATATTCTAAGAAGAAAATGAAAAGGTTGGAATCAAGAAAATTACATTCTTGGTGGTGGGACAGTCACATTAGTCCGAAGAATTCTAAGTGGCTTGCAGAAAATCTTGAAGGTGAGCAATATATAGAAGATATTGGTCACATTGATGTGTTCATATTCCTTTTCTTTTTTCTCATGGTGATTATGAATCAATTAAAGTTAATGAAAAACTAAGCAAAGTATCAAATCATGTTTAAACTTAGGGCATGTCAAATATAGTTCTGGTCCGTGAGTGCTTAGAAAAAAATCAACAGCATAGGTTTTATGACTTAGATTCAGATCTGTACAAATTGACCCTTATTATGTCAACTACTAATAGTAATCAAGAGACCTTCATAATTAAACAACATATTGATGGTACACGAGGATTATTTTAATGCTATTGTTGAAATATGGATTATGGATTAATTGTGTGTATATAATAGGTTATGTCATTCCATCTCAAAAGGTTAAGCCAATGAGATATAAAACTCATCTATACACCCTTAATCCATATCTTATGTGTTTGATGCGGGTGTTGTGTTATCTCTAATAGCTATAATATTTGCTAGGTTATAATTCTTAGGCTTGTTAAATTATTTTACTTTTACTCCTTTATTTTTACGTCAAATTGAGTTTTGATACCTTAAATTTGAAAATTGTACTTTTAAGAATAATTTTTTTATTCAGGGAAAAACCAGAAAATTAAGTATATTAAGGGGGGATGAGGGTGTTGGACGATATTTTTCACTTTTAAATTTGTTGAGTCACGATTTTGATCCATTGTTAAATGAAACTAACTATTTTTTTTGTGACAAAAAAATGAAACTAACTTTTTGTCAAAAGGAATAAAAGTACAATGTATAAACTTAAGAGCTGATATTGGACGTAAATATAACTACGGTTAAACCACAATTTTTTGGCCAAAATAGTATACTTTAACCAATACTTTATTAGTGTTTTATATATTGTGTGGTTTTTCCTTTTAAAGGATACTCAACATGAGATTTGTCAAAAGAAAAAATGAGGAGCCCATTTTGTTGCACATTCCCTTGCCCATATTTATAAATCTTCATATCTATGATATTTGGCAAGTCTATAATTTTTTTTTCTTATCTGAAGTCTTTATTTTTAAAATTAGTAGTTACTCAAAACTCAAAAATCGAGTACCTTTTTTCCAAACGCACTCAATACACACATTTTTTAAATCTCTTATACGTCGATTAGACATTCAATTTTTATTTACACTGTTTTTTTAGATTTTTTATTTCTTAATGCGTTCATTTAAAATTATTTTTTAATTTTTTTAAAATTACTAAAAAATATTTCCAACTATATTTTTATTCAAAGTATAATTTAGAGTTTTATTAGAATGAATGGTAAAATGGTAAATAAAGTATGAATTTAATTTTTAAAAAATATACTCCCTCCTGTCCTAAATATAAGACCTAATTGTCTTTTTTAGAAAATCCTATAAAAAAGCAAAATATATTAATTATAAATTGATTTACCTAATTTTTTCCCTTAAACTAGTTTATTTTACCTATAAACTAATGTATAATTTAAAAATATATCAAATATGTCATGATTTAATAGCCTATTTCGCAACCATAATCTCTCCAAAAAAAAGTCAATTAGGTCTTATATTTAGGACCGGATATAATATTTTAGAATAGTTTTGGAATATTCCTAACAGTTTTAACATATTGAACTATATCGTATGTTTTCTTCAAAACAGAAGGGACGTTGATGTATTTTACTCTATGTTAAAACTAGTGTATATCAATAAAACTGATGTATTGATAAGTCCAACTTCCACAAACACAGTTATACCTTTGGTGAAAAAGGAACACAGTTATACCAACTTTAGCTGTATAACTATGTTCGTTTTATAAAAAAAGAAAAGACATACTCCCTCCGGTCCTAAATATAGGACCTAGATAGAATCTTCATTTTGGTCCTAAATATAAGACCTAATTACATTTGGTCACATTTTTCCTAAATTACTCTTCTTCTTAACAACTCCTTTTTTATAGTGGAAGGACTACTAAGTAATTAAACTAATTAATAAGGAGAGATATTATTTGAAAGACATCTAAAATTAAGCCTTCCTTAATCTCCCCAAAAAAAGTTATCTAGGTCCTATATTTAGGATCGGAGGGAGTATTATGGAGCGTGTTGCACTCATGCTGGTTTATGGGCTTTTTAGCGATCTAAGTACACTTTTTCAGCTTTTTATTTCAAAATCTATACATGGAAAAGATAAACAGGTTCAGATCTTTATTTTACTAGAGAGATAATTCCCAAGAGGAAAATACATTTTCATTATTCAATTTCTTCTTATTACACTATATCAAATGTTTGTTATCAATTTTCATAAAAAATGACTATCAAGAAAGTGACAAAAATATAATTGTTCCCAGAAATGGACGAGAGAGTTAAGAGAATGCTGAAGTTGATTGAAGAGGATGCAGATTCATTTGCCAAGAAGGCTGAGATGTATTATCAGAAGAGGCCTGAATTGATCTCTCTTGTCGAGGATTTCTATCGAATGTACCGTTCTCTAGCAGAACGTTATGATCATGTCACAATTGAATTGAGGAACAACATCCCCTCTCATCTTCAATCCCAAGGCTCGGGTATATCAGAGGTTGGTTCTGTTTCTAGCCAATCCTCTGCAATGCCTTCTCCTGCAAGGCACAGCCATCATCGTAAATCGAGTAATCGAGCTGCTGGGTTTGATGTTTTTCTTGGATCTGGTGGAAATGGTGAAGGATCTGATTCTTCTATCACAACAGATTCTGATGAGGATGATTCTGATGACTCCTCCATTCACAATGACTTTCTAGGAGGTATTGAAGATTATAATGGGCAGGACAAGAAAATAATGGAACTGGAAAATGAAGTACGTGACTTGAAAGAAAATCTTAGGCTGCAAGAAAAGGAAAATGCAGAAAGAGGAGTAAAATATCAGAATTGTGAAGAGATTCATGCCAAAGTCAGTGAATATCAACAAGAAGTTAAGAGAGTGAATGAAAAATTGAGCTTTTCAAAAGAAGAAATCTTGGTGCTGAAAATTGAGCTTGATAGATTGAGGTCTACGGAGGCAGCATATTTGCAGGATGCTGTGGAATTTTCAACAACTCAAGAAGATTTGGAATCTGATGGTAAGATTAAGTCACTGGAGAATGAGCTAAGAATCACCAAGGAAAAACTTGAAGCTTCAGAGAATCATATTGCTTCTTTAGAATTTGAAACCACAAAATCATGTGAGAAAATTATGGAATTGCAGGATCAACTTGAGTCAGCTTCAAAGGACATCATTGATTGGAAGACCAAGTTCGACACCGATAAGAAAGACACGAACGAGCTTCTAGAAAAACTTGAAAACTCAAAGCTCAGACTCTTAAACAATGATCAAGAGATCTTGCATTTGAAAGAAGAGAGAGAGGCACTCAAGGATGAACTTAATACAAGGGAGAAAAACATGGAGAGTCTCAATGCAGAATTTGGTAGGCTCAAGGTAGAGATAAGCAGAAGAGAGGATCAGATTGAACAACTGGGTTGGCATTTGAACCAGCTACACATGGAACATGTGAAGCTAATATCTGGAATGGAACATGCACAGAAGCAAGTGAAAGATCATAAAGTAAGAGTTAATGAACTAGAGAAAGAGATTGAAAGGCAAAGAAATGAAATATTATTAGGAGCAGAAGAGAAACGTGAAGCCATAAGGCAGCTTTGCTTTTCATTAGAGCACTACAGAAATGATTATAACAGACTTCGTCAGGATTATGCAAAGCGCAAACCAGTTTCGGTTTTGGCCTCCTAAATCAGTAACTTTCATTACTTAAATTGTCTGGTCTAAAAAAATAATTAAATTGGACCCTTCGGTTGGGTAAGAAACATGTACACTTTGGTGTAGAATATGTCTTGTCTGTTGTTATATTGGATTAAATAAATTAAGTGACATTTTGATAGATTGTGTAGCAAAACCTGTTAATACGGGCAAAAGCCCAAAAATGATACATAACTATTGGTCAAAGAACAAAAATAATATATAACTATTCAAAGGTACAAAAACGATACCCAACTTTTACCATGCGATCAAAAATGATATTTTCACTAATATGACAATAATATCAGACATGAAATGTCCAAAATACCCCTATAAATTAATCACCGTCCGGTAAAAGTTTATTTAATTATAAAGGCATTTTGGACATTTCATGTCTAATATTATTGTCATATTAGTGAAAATACCATTTTTGATCACATGGTAAAAGTTGGGTATCATTTTTGTACCTTGGAATAGTTTTGTATTATTTTTGTTCCATGGTCAATAGTTATATATCATTTTTGGGTATTCGCCCCTATATTAATATAAACTCAAAACCAAACTTTGAGAAAACCCAATTTTATTTGAAAGTGATGATACCAAAATTTAAATAAAAGCTCGGCAAGTGTACGAGTTGTAGAAATAGAAAATGACAAATCAAATTCGATCTCAAAGTGAATAAAAATAATTGATTATTAGGTGTTAAATTTCCTCTTTTATTGAGAAAGAAATAAGTGATTTTACATGAATGAATAACAATTACCTGTATAATACTAAAAAAACAAAAAGCGTCCATATAAATGGAAATCAAGAGTTAAACAAATAACACAGTTACTAATCTCTTAATTAATTGTTAGATTTTATTTCCACAAAGTTAATTATGCCTCAAATTAATTATCTAATCTAGAGTACTAGTGTTAATAACTTATTATATCCTTACCTATATTAATTATGTAATGTCTTACACTAATTTACTAGGTACAATTTATATTGGTAACACTCTAATTTTCTAATCTCAAATTAGATTAATGAATAATTCCACATTATTTGATCTCATGGTCCATTTAAAATTTCCTCATCGAGTCCAATTCTAAATTCCTTAAACATGTTTGATGGTGGTCAATCACAAAACAATAATAAATTATAGAAAGATTAAATAAACTAAATTAAATTAACCATAACTAATTAGTGGAAAAAATTTCAAAGTCACAAACAAGTTAATAGTGCTCTAGGCAGCAAAGGAAAATTAATCATACATGAGTTTCAGAATCATCAGTAATTAATTCAAAATCTGAATCCAAAGCCATAAAAATATCAAGAGAAAATTTTGGCGACTGAGATGATTTGAATCCCCTCTTTTTGAGAAATAGACAAGACTGTGTTAGAATCTTAAGTTTTGATGAAGACTAAAATATGAAAGAATAGGCCAAGTACTTAGAAAGCAATAGGTTAACATAGAATCCCAAGTAAGAGTGCAACCGGATGTGGATTTACTTCCGGATAGACTAGGACTTGCGCTCGCGGATGAAAGCTTCATCCCCCAGCGGCAGCAAGTAATTCACTAGGGAATTAACTTAGTCCATGAGCATTAGATATACAAAACAAGACTAAGCTAAGTTTCAACCGGAAGTGAATTTGCTTCCTGTTAGATTTAGACTGGCGCTGGCTGTTCAAATACGATGACACTAAGCGTCAGTGAACATAAGCCACGTCCAGTAGATTTGTTTCCTGTTAGATTTAGACTGGCGCAGGCTGTTCGAATACGATGACACTAAGCGTCAGTGAACATAAGCCACGTCCAGTAGAATTGCTTCCGATAGCTAAGTGACTAGCGCTGACTGTTGGATTGAAGGACACTGAGCGAGAGTGAGCAAAAGTGAATATAACCCTTCGTCCAGTAGTAGTGCTTCCGGATGTAGAAGTGCTTCCGGATCCAAGGAAGCCATCTTAGACTAAGTAAACTCCCACTGCATGTGACTAAGTGTTTATATTGTTAGACTAACGTTCAAATGCAGTACACTGAGTAAAAGTTGCTTCCAGATGTGGACTTGCTTCCGCAAGCAATCAGAATGTCAGAGCAATGCAGTGTCAGAATGCTTTTGTCAGAGCAGAGGTGTCAGGACTACTTTTCAGAGATAAAGCAAGTCAACCCTGCTATGCATTGATGAAGCATTAATTGGGCAAACGGTAACATGGGAAAAACGGCCATATTCAAACGGCTAACCCACCTACCAAGAGTCAGAATGTTTGAAGACTATATAAAGGAGCTCAACTTCATTTATGAAACAATCAATTATCTTTGACATACTTGAGAGAAGTTAGAGCGAGAAACCAAGAACATCTTCAAGCATTCAAAGTTGCCCAGAAAAGAGAAAGAACATTTAACTCATTGAGTGATCTTTTCATCTACATATCTTGTACTCATTGTAGTTAAGTCTCTTCGTGTTATAAGAGCATTTATTGTACTTAAGTGTGTAACACTATCTGTTCTTAGAGAGAACTTAGTTAGAAAAATCCTTTATTTGTAAAGGTTGAACCCTTGCTGGTTGTAAGGGGGAGCTAGTTAGAAAGGTTGCAAGTGAGTCTTGAGTAAAACTTGTGATTGTAAGGTTGCAAGTGATCCCGTTTAAAACTTGTGGTTGTAAAGGTTCCAGGTGCACCCGTTGTAAAACATAGGGATAGTGGAACTCGGCCTGGGTGGTTGAGAACTGGACGTAGGTCAGGTAGACCGAACCAGTATAAACTCTTGTGTTGTTTTTATTTGAGCTTTTATTTTATACCATAATTCACCCCCCCTCTTGTGCATCCATTACTTTCATTTGGTATCAGAGCGGGTCTTTCTGACTTGATTCCCACGAATCTAGAAAGTAAAGATCCAGTAATGGAAACAGATTATTCTCTGCCAGATGTCTCTATGCAACCCAACAAGCCTCCAGGCTTTGATGGGTATAACTATCCATTCTGGAAATTCAGAATGGAAACGTACATACAATCCAGCGACATTCGACTCTGGGATGTGATCCAATATGGGAATCACACCCCTCTAGATAATGATGGTTTTGCAAAGCCGCGATCCAGCTACACCAACGAGGACTAAGCTCTAGTCCAGCTAAACTACAGGGCCATGCATTACATTCAATGCGCTCTCAGCCCTAAGGAGTTTCACAGGATCAGCCACCACAAAAGTGCTAAGGAAATGTGGGAGGCTCTTGAGGCTGCTCACTCTGGAACCAGGGGAGTGAAAGCAAGACGAGTTGAGATGCTGGTGGAAGAATTCCACAAGTTCGCCATGCTTAGTCCAACTGAGCCAATCAGGGAGCTGGAGCTCAGGTTCACTCACCTCATCAATAATTTGGCCTCGCTGGGTAAGGACATTCCTGAAAGGGAGCAGGTTAGCAAGATCCTAAAGGTCTTGAAAGGTGACTGGATCACCAAAGTAACCATCCTGCAGGAAGTCCAAGGAGAATCAACCAGCTCTATCACTGCACTATTTGGCTCTCTTGCTGAATATGAACCTACCTTGCTGGCTCAGAGAGCTCCTCAAGCCTCATCCAAAAACAAGAATCTTGCCCTTGTTGCTCCCAGCAAGGAGATCGATGATGATGATGAGGATGATGAGGAGGAAATGGATGATGAGGAGATGACTATGATGGTGAGGAAGTTCAGAAAGTTCTTCAGAAAGAAAGGAGGCTTTCAGAAAGGTGACTCCAGCTAGAAGAAGGGATACAAGAAGGAAAAGGTCCCTGTGTGCTTTGAATGTAAGAAGCCTGGTCACTTCAAGGCTGAGTGTCCCAGTCTGCAAAGGTCAAAAGGCAAAGACAAAAGAAAGGCCTTCGTTTCCTCCATTTGGGTGAATAGCTCAGATGACGAAGCAAGTGATGAGGAAGAAGTTGCCAATCTCTGCCTGGTAGCTAGAGAAGATGAAGAGGAAGCATCTTCAGACCTAGACCTCACCCACGAAGATCATGAGGTAACTCTTTTTGAACTACAAGAGGCTTACAATGAGGTTCATGAAGAATTCTCTAAACTATGTAAAGCCTATAAAGTGTTAAAAACTAAAAAGGAATCACTTGAGTCCAAGGTGGACTCACTAAGTGAAGAGCTAGATGAAGCTAGAAAGCTTCCGGTAGTGGATGGCCAGGGTTCTCCCCAAGCAGAACCCAATGTCCCAACACTTGAGAGCTGCCCTAATTGCAGCAAAATCTCAGCTGAGAAAGACAAGTTGCAAAATGCCCTGCAGAAGTTTACAAATGGGTCAGAAATGTTAAATGTAATTTTAATGAATCAAAGGGCATATAGGGATAGGACTGGCTTAGGATATACTCCTAAAGTGAAAAAGTGGATGGAACCAAAAGTAAAGCCCTACTTAAAGTTCTTCTACAAAGCCACTAGTCACAGCTCCTCACCCTTCAGCTTCTGTAACTACTGCAACAGGAAAGGACACTCCACGTCCACCTGTAATGCCAAGAAGCATGGAGCAAGTAGCTCTTACAAATGGGTCCCTAAAGGAACCAAGGCTACAAAGGATCCTCCCCCTGTAAAGGAAACTAAGGGAGGGCAGGGATCCCGAGCCTGGAAACAATCCACAGGGAAAACCCAAAAGCCTAAAGCCAGCACTCGGCCAGAGGCACTGAATGATCATAAGCCCAAGGTCAAGCTTAACACTAGACCAAGGGCAATAAAAACTAATGACAAAGGACCCAAAAAAGGTTGGGTACCTAAGCTTACTTGATTCTTCCAGGTGTGTCTCAAGGCATCCAAGAACAGAAAATGGTATATTGATAGTGGATGCACGAGACATATGACTGGAGACAGAGACAAGTTCAAATCTCTGGTGATCAAAGACGGAGCCACAGTAACCTTTGGAGGAAATCAAAGTGGAAAGATCACTGGAGTTGGAGAAGTCGGACCAGTAAAAGACGTCTATCTGGTGGACGGTCTCTGTCACAACCTGCTGAGCGTGAGCCAGAGCTCTGACAAAGGAAATTGGGTAATCTTTGATTCAAATGAGTGCATAATAGTTGATAAGCAGGATCTGAATTTAGACAAGGCCAATTTAAAATGCAAACTTAAGGCAAGTAGAAACGGGAACCTATATACTCTGGACTTATGTCAACAACTAGAAGAAAAATGTTTAATATCTAGTGATGAGAATAGTTGGCTTTGGCATAAAAGGTTAGCTCATGTTAATTTTACTCAACTTGATATGCTAATTAAAAAGGAGCTAGCTATAGGTATTCCTTCCTTTAAGGTAAAGCATGATTTTATTTGTGAATCCTGCCAACGAAGGAAGCAAACAAAGTCCTCGTTTAAAACCAAGAAGAGAGTCTCCACCAGCAAGCCCTTGGAACTAATCCATATGGATTTGGTTGGGCCAGCGAGAGTGAAGAGCTTAGGTGGAAACCTATATGCTCTAGTGGTGGTGGATGACTATTCAAGGTTCACTTGGACTATGTTTCTTGCCTCAAAGCAAGATGCTTTTGATGCTTTTGTTGTCCTGGCTAAGAAAGTGCAGAATGAGAGAGAGCTCAAGATCACAGCCATAAGGACAGACCATGGAGGAGAGTTTGAGAACCATAGCTTCTCTGAGCTATGTGAGCAAAATGGAATTGAACACAACTTCTCAGCCCCTAGAACTCCTCAGCAAAACGGAGTGGTCGAAAGAAAGAACAAGGTTCTGACTGAGATGGCTAGAAGCATGCTCAACGAGAAAGAGGTTTCTCAAGTATTCTGGGCGGACGCTATGAGCACTGCTTGCTATATCTCTAACAGAGCCTATGTTCGCAAGGGCTTGGACAAGACTCCCTATGAGTTGTATAAAGGGAGGAAGCCCAACATCAGCCACCTCAGAATCTTTGGATCAAAATGCTACGTGCATAACAATGGAAAGGTAAATCTGGGTAAGTTTGATCCAAAAGCTGATGTAGGTATATTCATAGGATATTCCCTTAGGAGTAAAGCATATAGAATATACAACATGAGAACTAGAATTGTAGAAGAATCAATGCATGTTGTATTTGATGAAACTCCTACATGGGGACAATCCACAGAAGATGATGAAATGCTTAATCTTCCAAAACTACCATCATCTTCTTCATTACCAAAAGAAACACCAGCAAGCAATCTCAAAGAAGAAGATGAACCCAGTGATGAACCTAGAGAGCAGACCATGCCTGATGAGGCACAGTTGCCAACGGCTAGGAGACATCACAGGGATCATCCTCTTGATCAAGTGCTTGGTGATGTTTCTTCTGGAGTCAGAACCAGAAGGCAAGTTCAAAATGAAGTTGAGTTTGGAGCATTTCTATCTCAAATCGAACCAACTTCAGTTGAACAAGCTCTTGAGGACTGTGACTGGATTATTGCCATGCAGGAAGAGCTGAATCAATTTGAGAGAAGCCAAGTCTGGGAACTAGTCCCAAGGCCGTCTCATCAATCCATAGTGGGGACCAAGTGAGTCTTCAAAAACAAACTGGATGAGACATGGCAAATTACAAGAAACAAAGCCAGGCTAGTAGCCAAAGGATATAACCAAAAAGAAGGCATTGACTATGAAGAAACTTTTGCTCCAGTCGCTAGACTTGAAGCAATAAGGATTCTTCTAGCCTTTGCATCCATGAAAGGCTTTAGGTTATATCAAATGGATGTAAAGAGTGCATTTCTTAATGGTTATATTAAAGAAGATGTATATGTAGAACAACCTCCTGGCTTTGAGGATCATAAGCATCCCAAACATGTGTATAGATTAAAGAAAGCTTTATATGGCCTGAAACAAGCTCCTCGAGCTTGGTATGAGAGACTCAGCAGCTTTTTGCTGGGCAAGGGTTTCTCAAGGGGCAAATTAGATAATACACTGTTTATCCTTCACAAAGATAGAGATATGTTAATTGTCCAAATTTATGTTGATGATATTATATTTGGGGCAACTAATGAAAAGCTTTGTGAAGATTTCTCTAAGACTATGCAGGGTGAGTTTGAAATGTCAATGATGGGAGAACTAACGTTCATCCTAGGCCTGCAAATTAAACAGAAGAAGAATGGAATCTTCATCTCCCAAGCTAAGTACTGCAGAGAGATACTCAAGAAGTTTGGGATGGATGAATGCAAGGAGTATGACACTCCCATGAGCACCACTGCCGCACTCGATGCTGACGCAAAGGGTAAATCTGTCAGCCTGCCCATGTACAGGGGAATGATAGGTTCCCTCCTATACTTAACGGCAAGCAGGCCTGACATCCAATTTAGTGTAGGCATGTGTGCTAGGTTTCAAGCCAACCCCAAGGAGTCACACTTAACATGTGTTAAACGTATTCTGAGATACCTTGAGGGAACACAAGAACTTGGTCTGTGGTATCCCAGAGGTAACCAAGAGTTCTTGTGGGCTTACTCTGACTCTGACCATGCAGGTTATAAAACAGATAGGAAGAGCACCAGTGGACAATGCGCCTTCCTCGGTGGTTGTCTGGTGTCTTGGGCTAGCAAGAAGCAAACCTGCATGTCATTGTCATCCACTGAGGCAGAATACATTGCGGCTGCAAGCTGTTGTGCTCAAGTGCTGTGGCTGAAGAATCAACTGAGAGACCTTGGCTTGGAGTTCCCTGAGGCACCCATCCTCTGTGACAACACAAGCACAATTAGCCTTGCCAAGAATCCAGTTCAGCACACAAGGACAAAGCACATTGATGTCAGACATCAGTTCATTAGAGACCATGTTCAAAAGAAGGATGTCAAAGTGCAGTTTGTCCCCACACAACAACAGCTCGTGGACATCTTCACCAAGCCTCTGGGGGTCGAGCAATTTACTTTCATAAGAGGTGATTTGGGAATGGTAAACCCAAATGAGGTGTAATTTTTCAACTCCTATACTTGATTGTTTAAAATCTACAACAATACTAACTTAGGCATCGGAGTGCCAATATGTGTTTTTGCAGGTTCTCAATGTTAAATCTTAAGCATTTGCAACCGGAAGCAAAACCACTTCCGGATGATCACTCGTTGACACTGGATGATGGAACCAAGAAAGAGCCAGTACCAGTCCAAGGGACACGTCACTTCAGAAAACGTTTCAACTTCCTCTATGAGAAGTTGTGCCCTCTCTGACAAGATGAAGCGACACATGTCATAAGGTGCGCCGTTTCAATTAAAATGTTTACGTTACCCAATGTGTAAACGTTTGGTTTCATCTGAAAAGACATGCCCATTTTACCCTCAGTAACTTTGCCTATAAATAGGATATCATTTTTCACTTTCACTTTTTACTTTCACTCACGTATTCTCTGCATACATTCTTCATCTTCATCTGTGTTCTTCATTTTCTTCATACACTTTTTCGCATTTCATCTCATTTTATCACCAACCCACACAAAAATGGCCGGATCACATGAAACCAACCCAGTTACAAAGAAATCTTCCTCATCCAAGAAACACAAGTCAAAATCTGGGAAATCTCGGCATGAACATTCTGGGAAATCTGGGCAACGTGATGAACACCGTGAAGAACTTCATGAAGTTTCTGGGCAAACCCAGGGGCAGGATGAACATATCCAGGATCAGCCTGGAACTTCTGGAAGAGTGACAGAACAGTCAGAGGCTTCTGGGCATGAGCAAGCGAGGGAAGCCAAGAGGAAAGGAAAGAAGAAGAAGGTTCAGTTCGCTGAAGAGCCTTCTTCCAAAAGGCAAAGGGTTGAAGAAGATGACCCCACAGTTTATAGAAATGGGGCCTTGGAGCCTGTTGCCTCTAAATTTGAGACGGTCAAGCCCTACTTCAACCACGGCTTGTTCATCGATCTGGCCAAGATTGATGAACTAGGGTTTCCTCATCTGCGCCCTTACCTGGAGAAGTACATGCCTTGGCTGGGGATTAAACAGGACTACAACATCAACGTCCTGCGAGTCTTCTCTCAATCTCTCTCTGGCAAAGTGAAGTACAAGAAGGTTGATGGAAAGGAGCAGATCCACAGAATCACCTTCACTGTCACAGTAAGGGGGAGAACCTTCAGCTTCACCTGGAGGACACTCAACGAGATAATGGGGATCACAGAAGAGGGTATGAACGAGTGGCTGTATCCTGAGGCGCTCAAGTATAGTAAAGAGGCACTCGTGAAGCTGTATGGCACTGATGGGAAAAAGGTGTCCAAAATGTCTGACTCCTACAGGTTGTTGTACTATGTTTACTCCCGGATGATGACTCACAAAGGGGGTAACTTCAATGAGTTCACCAATATCGACAACCCGTGGTTCCCCAGAATTCTCTCTCAGCAACCAATCAACCCTGGGCAGATAATCAGTCTTGAGCTGCAGAGATGGTTGATCAATGACAAGTCTAGCTATCTTCCCTACCCCACCATCATTGCCTTCCTCCTTGAGAAGAAACTGATCAAGGCCACATCTGACTTGGAGGAAGAGAATGTTAAGTGTACTCCTGTGGGGGCGACTAACATCGGGAAGATGGGCATCAGATACACCAGACCTGCCAAGCCCACTCGCTCAGGATCACAAGCAGGGAGTGCATCTCAGGCCTCAGTCCCCTCTACATCTGGTGCAGGGGATCAAGAAGTTGACTCTCATGCCGGGCCAAGCCGAGCTGCAAGGGTGCCAGCCACTGTCAAAGCATTCGCTCAGGAGATGAAGGCTGAGATTCTCCTTCAACTCTCTGAGTCATTAGTAGCCCCATTAAGAAATGACTGTGATGCGGGGTTCCAGCAGCAAGGGGAGCGGATCCAGCGGCTTGAGGACAGAGTTGGCCAGGTTGAAACACAGCTAGCCAGGGTGGATGGCAAACTCGACCTTATCCTTTCCCACCTCCAGATTCCCCAACCACAACAAGGTAACCTACCACCTCCCCCTCCTCCCCAAAACCTACCTCCTCCTCCTTCTGGTCACCCTCAACTTCCCCCTCCTCCTCCACCTAACACTCAACAACCACAGCCACCACCACAAAATGACCAGCAACCCCCACCATCACCAAACAATGACCACCAATCTCAACCTTCACCTAACCATGACCAGCAAACCCAAGACTCACCCCAACACTCTCCTCGCTAATCCCCTCGAAACTCCCCATCTACACCTCCCTCACCCACTCGCACACCACCAAACCCCCTTTCTCGCCCCAATGCTCCTACTCGCTCTCCTCTCAATCTCTCTGCCGAACCTTCCCCCCATTCCAACCCTACCCATCCAAGCTCTAGACCCAGATCCAACCCCTTAGCCGAACAACTTGGATTTAACACTGCCATTCACCCCCTCAGTGCCCTCTATATAAGAGATTATCCCCGCCTTCAGCAACTCTCTGATGACCACTTACCATTTACCCCACACTCTACCACTCCCTACAAAGAATACTCCTCCACTCATCCCTATGAAGACCTTTTTGTGAATCCTACTTGGTTCCCCGACACTACCTCATCCCCAGAAACTACCCTCTCTACTTCCTCCCCAGAATCCTCACCCCAAAAACCATTTGGCCCTGAACCTCCACCCTCCCTCTCTTCCACTCCATCCCTGGCACTCACCCTTGTTGATGATGACAAAAGGGGGAGAAATGCTATGTCTGCTCTTCGCCTGGCCATGGACACCAGGGATGTTCTCAGCCAGCCATCCCTCTGGATTGATGAAGACATCGCAGCTGCCCTCCGCCGTGCTATGGAATCCCAAAGGCTGGGTGGTGCTGAAAGCCTTATAAGAGGAGAAGCAATCCGGTTCATGCAGCAGCAGAGGTCGGCTGAGCAAGGACCACAATTGGATATGGTTGTCTTTGAGCAGAATGAATAATCCTCACAGCCTGAGTCATCATCAGAGCCTCCTCCAACTAAGACAAGTAAAAATATTGTTGAGGAGATTATGATGAAGTACGGGCTGAAGAGACCCAACCATCCTCCCATTGTGATAGCCAAGCCTATTTCTGCATCCTCTGGGCAAGCGTCTGAGATTCCGTCGTCTGAGCAATCATCTGCCCCTCCTCCCTCATCTGAGCCAGCAGTCACATTCAGTGAGTCTAGAAAGAAGGTCGTTGCTAGGAAGCGTGCCAAGAAGGTTATTGCCTCCACTGAATCTGCTGAGAGTGAGGAAGAGACTCCATCTGACCAGCCTGAGCAAGAATCTTCCTCTGCCCGTGTTGAACAAGAGATTCCAGTAGTACAAGCTATTCCTATTCTGAAGGAGATCAAGTTGGAAATAGAGGACATGACTCCTGAGGAATATGAAAAGTATGGGTTCACGGACAAACTCTCTTTTGGTCAGATGGCCTGCCTTGATGCTGACAGAGCAAGTGCCATGCCCACTCCTCCAATTAGCAAGAGCAAAGGGAAGAGTAAGGAGAAAGGGAAAAGGAAAGCCCAGGAAGTTGAGGAGGATCCCAACTTCCCAGTCTGGAACGTAAAGATTCGGGTTGTCCACTACCCCAATGGAGAGGTCGCCCACTTCGATGATGCTACAGGGTTCCCTGGGTATGAAGAAGTGGAAAACATGAAAAATGCATTCGAGGAGTCTATTGAATCTGAAAGGCTCAGAAGAGAAAGAGAGGAAGAAGAACTTCAGGAGATCATTGCCCAGATTGACCGGAATGTACATGAGGCCGAGTTAGCCAAACTTCAAAAAGAGAGTGAAGAGAGACAGAAGGAGAGGGAGAAGAAAAAGAAACACAAACTATGAAACCCCCCCCTTTCAACCCATTTTTAACTTAGAAAATTTTTCTTTGTTTTCATATTTCATTCTTGCTTAGTGTAGATTACCTGTATATGTTTTGCTTGTATACTCTAACATGTAATCTCTGTTTATCAATAATATTTGTCTAAGTTACTTGTTCTTATCTATTGCTTTTATTCTTCTGATAATCCTTTCATATAAACTTAATCGATAAAACTAAGTTTGTCATCATCAAAAAGGGGGAGAATGTTAGAATCTTAAGTTTTGATGAAGACTAAAATATGAAAGAATAGGCCAAGTACTTAGAAAACAATAGGTTAACATAGAATCCCAAGTAAGAGTGCAACCGGATGTGGATTTACTTCCGGATAGACTAGGACTTGCGCTCGCGGATGAAAGCTTCATCCCCCAGCGGCAGCAAGTAATTCACTAGGGAATTAACTTAGTCCATGAGCATTAGATATACAAAACCTTAAGACTAAGCTAAGTTTCAACCGGAAGTGAATTTGCTTCCTGTTAGATTTAGACTGGCGCTGGCTGTTCAAATACGATGACACTAAGCGTCAGTGAACATAAGCCACGTCCAGTAGATTTGCTTCCTGTTAGATTTAGACTGGCGCAGGCTGTTCGAATACGATGACACTAAGCGTCAGTGAACATAAGCCACGTCCAGTAGAATTGCTTCCGATAGCTAAGTGACTAGCGCTGACTGTTGGATTGAAGGACACTGAGCGAGAGTGAGCAAAAGTGAATATAACCCTTCGTCCAGTAGTAGTGCTTCCGGATGTAGAAGTACTTCCGGATCCAAGGAAGCCATCTTAGACTAAGTAAACTCCCACTGCATGTGACTAAGTGTTTATATTGTTAGACTAACGTTCAAATGCAGTACACTGAGTAAAAGTTGCTTCCGGATGTGGACTTGCTTCCGCAAGCAATCAGAATGTCAGAGCAATGCAGTGTCAGAATGCTTTTGTCAGAGCAGAGGTGTCAGTACTACTTTTCAGAGATAAAGCAAGTCAACCCTGCTATGCATTGATGAAGCATTAATTGGGCAAACGGTAACATGGGAAAAACGGCCATATTCAAACGGCTAACCCACCTACCAAGAGTCAGAATGTTTGAAGACTATATAAAGGAGCTCAACTTCATTTATGAAGCAATCAATTATCTTTGACATACTTGAGAGAAGTTAGAGCGAGAAACCAAGAACATCTTCAAGCATTCAAAGTTGCCCAGAAAAGAGAAAGAGCATTTAACTCATTGAGTGATCTTTTCATCTACATATCTTGTACTCATTGTAGTTAAGTCTCTTCGTGTTATAAGAGCATTTATTGTACTTAAGTGTGTAACACTATCTGTTCTTAGAGAGAACTTAGTTAGAAAAATCCTTTATTTGTAAAGGTTGAACCCTTGCTGGTTGTAAGGGGGAGCTAGTTAGAAAGGTTGCAAGTGAGCCTTGAGTAAAACTTGTGATTGTAAGGTTGCAAGTGATCCCGTTTAAAACTTGTGGTTGTAAAGGTTCCAGGTGCACCTGTTGTAAAACCTGGGGATAGTGGAACTCGGCCTGGGTGGTTGAGAACTGGACGTAGGTCAGGTAGACCGAACCAGTATAAACTCTTGTGTTGTTTTTATTTGAGCTTTTATTTTATACCACAATTCACCCCCCCTCTTGTGCATCCATTACTTTCAGACTGAACAACACCCAACGATTCTAGTTACACCTTATACCACTGCTCTTCTTCCATCTCTTTTATTTCGCTTGCACTGAGTGAAGATAACTAGTGAACAATGCTCATATATTTCAAAATCTTATAAAAATGATTTTCAGTAGTAAATGTCTTAACTTAATTTGTTGATCTTTCTAGTCAACTAGTTAAAATGATTTCGAAATTCAAAATTTACCATCTTCACTAGGAATAATTCATATTCACTAGAAGATCTACTATTATCACGAAATAATGGTATTCACAATATTTTATGGAACAAATCTAGATATGGGATCCACTCGGTCACATTATGGTTCCAAAGTTAATTATATTCCATGATCCCATCACCAAAAGTTCAAAACAGAAGTGACGGGAAATATTATTTTTTCCTCAAACATCATATGAGGGGAAAAAACTACACACCCATGTTAGACTTTATGGTTCGTTGTTGACATGGTCAGCCATGATGTAATCTCTTATCCCACCATTCAATGATTGGAGGGCATAAATGTAATATAATGAAATGGGCCCAAGCATGATAAACTTAAAATAATTGAACTCTTATCAACTTGACGCCGACACATTATTGCACTACAGTCTTTTATTATCATGACATAAGGATTCAATTTTTTTACACTATAGTGAATCATGGATATCCCATGCGCCTCTGTAAACAATTATTAGAGTTGCAAGTATATTTTTATTTTTCAATCCACACCTATTCAACCCCATTATAACGAGTAAACAGTTCAATTAGCAGAAATTTAGATTTGCAGCAGAAAAACTCTACCTCCAAATAATTATCACCATAACCAATTTTATTTCATTAATGATTGAAATAACATACATAATTATTATAGCCGAGTCCGTGCGACATTACTTGACTTTGATGACTCCCGCAAAGTTGACGGCAATTTCATTGTATGCATGAACTCGGGGTCTCTCCCCAAAGCCTCCAGTATTACATAGGAAACATACATCTCAACATCAAAGCTACCTTCTTCTAATCTGGCATCAACTACCAGCTTCCACTGCATTGCAATGAGGATATTCTATAGTTGATGCCACTATCTTGTATCTCTGAATTAGCTTTTGATTTGAGGTGAGCAGTTTGTTCCCTTGTAAAGTGAAAGACCCTCTTCGAGAATTGTTGTGATTGAGTTTCTTTTGTTGAGTCCTTTAGACGTTGATTCTCTACAATTGCTTTGAATGGGATTTTTATTGGGCGCTCAATATTACCATGAGGAAACCATCGTTCAAATGAAGCGAACTTTGAATTTGGATGTTTGTTGTATGTACCGCTCATAGAGATCTGAGCCCATGTGTTCACGAAATTCCAACAAGGCTTAGCATCAGCAAGACAATGGTTCACGCAACAAGCTATGAAGATGCCATCCACAAGCTCAGTAACTTGAATCATCAGTATTGGTTCCTGAGTTTCGAAGTTCTTGATATTACCTGGTGGAAAGAAAGAGGACACAATTGGTGGGACATAAGTGGGCCCAAGGATGTCACCAATTGTAGTGTTCTCTGCTAAGGCATGCACAAAGCTTACCCCAGCGTTGTTACAAGTGATGAAGACCGATGACATATCATCACTACCATCATGGGGGACGATTGAGAGACGACAAGTGAGTGGTAGGAAGAAATCGAGGGTGGAAGAAAGTGAATCCTTCAAGTGTTGTATCAATGTTTCTTTTTTGATTGAAGATGATGGGGAGGTTGGTTTATGATAGAGAAGACCTTTTTGAGCATATCCAAGTACTAGATATTGAAGATCCCATGGATTGAGGTCGATTTGTTCAGGTGACTTACCATTATCATTGAGGTAGCTTCTTGCTTTGATTGTGGTTTTGGAGATCACTCTTACAGCTTCCATTGGGATATGGTGTAGATGTGCCTTTTTCTTGCCAAAGGATATGGTGTATGTAGAAGTTTAACCCAAAGAGCTTCCGGCACTATGAAGTTTTTTCTTTATTATCTCAAAAATGTCTTAGAATTATTATTTCAAAGCTTTGTTGTGCATTTTGAATGGCAATGGGGTTAAGTAGTGGACATGCTGACATAACACCTAATGGGCAATAGAGATGTACATAATACTTCTAGGGTATTTAAGATTCAAAATCATAACTTCCTAGGTGCTAGGTGCTCTTCCAAGAAATTTCAAGTGTATTTCAAAATTTTAATCTTTGGTATGTACTTCATTACTCATTCAACAAGATTTAATCTGACGTGACGTTTAATATGACATGACTAACATCAGTTTTATTCATCCGTTGAAATTGATAATAAAATTTACAAAAAAAAGTTCAAACATTTAAGGTCCAAAAAAAACTTTCCGGTGCTAGAAGCTTCTTAAGTAAAAGGGTTAAGAGTTTTTAATATACCCTTGAAATTTTACCCAAAGAACTACTAGCACACCAAGAAATTTATTTGGATCTTGAAATTCCCTAGATGTATTATTTCATAACTTAATAGTTGATTAGGTGCTATGCCAATGAGCGCACTAAACCCATGTTAACTTGTCACCATTAAAATGGACAGCAAATGTATGAAAATAATACTTCAAGGATATTTAGGATCACAAAAAAACTTCATGGTAGTAGTAGCTCTTTGGGTACAACTTCATGCGTATTTGATAGCGATAACCCAATTATATTTTATAAGATACATGAAAGTTAGTGAGACTATAGAATTTAAGGAAGAAAGCAGCTGTACCGAACCTTATAATTGAAAAATATATTTACAAATGAGAAAATTGCATGGAACTTAATACTGTTATGATTATTGAATACTATTATTTTCACAATAAAATGTTTTATTTAAATATTAATATACTGATAATGATAATATATAGTGGTTCATCTTCGATTATTTTTTTCTTGCTGGAAATTCAGGCACAACCTAAATAATATATCTAAATAATAGTGGGCAATATCGCCCACTCTCAAACCATTGACTTTCAATTTAGATAATATTCATAGATATGCTTATCAAATTTTATTACTATTATCTTATTAAAATGTTGATTTTTCACAGAAATTAAAATATTGCTTCAAATCATATCGTAATAAAGAAATATAGAGGCATCAGACAATTAAATGTGAACATGCAAATTTAGGTCATTTTCCAGTACAATAAGTGCATTCATTATTTAAAAACAAAAAAATAGAATGGCGCGTAAGAGACGTGTAAGATGGAGCATACGGATCACGCTACACACAAAATATTGACATAAGCATAATTCACGGGAGCTAGTTTGTAACATATGTGCTAATCTAGGGTTCAAAAGGTACTTGTAAACGCTCCGTCGAGTCAAGAACAAGTGTCTAGTTCTATTTAATTGCTCAATCTCTTGTTACAATTAATAAAACCCGATTTCTAATCTTCAACCCTAATGTGACTATGCAAGGTCAATAAGTATATCTCTATCTTATCAGCAAAACCATCCATTCATCAAGCAAACTTCAAGTTCTTGCACTATTTTACCAAAGTTCTACACTCAACCTAAACCTCTCAAGCATCAATCAAGTGAACTCAACATCTAAATGGTGATCAAGCACTTAGAAGCATTAAGTAAAGAGTAAAATAAACACATATGTCATTAATCACAAAATAAGAAGAAGAATCTAGTGTTAATCCATACAAAGGTTCAAAATAATCCTAGAATGGGAGTTTAGCTACTCATAAATGAAAGAAAATTACAAATCCCAAAAATAGAGGAAGTCATAACATGAAGTTCAGGAGGGAAGAGAGGGGAAGAAGAAAAACCAAAGGAATTGAGGTTGAATCTCTTCAAAATCTTCAATCTCCACTTGAATCACCTTCAAAGCCACAAAACCCTAGCTTAGAGCTGCCTCCATGAGTCCCCAATGAGAGCCTAGGTCGAAAGATGTGTTTTTGTGTGTTTTGGGGCTCTTTTATAACCTAAATTTGAGCTGATTTTCGCTGCCTTTCTTTTCACTGTGTTGGCTGTACCCAAGCAATTTTGTGTGTTTTCTCGGCTGTAGCCATATGCTCTCTGACTTGTGTTGGCTACAGCCAACCATTTTTGCCTCAGATTCTTGGCTGTAGCCAGGCGCATTTTCAGCTTCATTTATCTTCTTTTCCACTCCTTCCACCTCAAGTCTCCTCCAAATGCAACTCAAATGTGACCCACTTGTTTAGCATCAACAACCTACATAACAATAAGATCTATACCAAGCCAAAGCTGACAAGTAGATGGGCAAATATTCACATGTAAATCAATAATTCCATGATTTTAAACCAATGTCAACTTGAAACATTTTCCTATTATATTTACTTCAAAACAAGTATGAGTTTATCCAAAATATGTAGGAAGTATAGGAAAATGTGCTATAATGTCATGAATTTCATGAGGTTAACCGTATAATTGCAAATTTGATACTAAACTTTGTCCATAGAAACGTTTCTAATACCTAAGTTTCGTGAGGTGCATCAATGGTACCCATCTATTAGATATAGAGCAAATGTAATACTACCATTAAATTTGAATGATTTCCGTTAAAATTTTATTGCCATGAGGTCCCTAGAAATTATCTAATTATTACCATGTCCCTAGAGACTTGAGGGAAATTAAAGTTAATTGAGAAAAGACTATAATGTCCTAAATTGAAACAAATAATTCATACACCAGACTAGAAATTAAAGTTGTTTTGCAATCTTTTCTTAATTAAATTTTATTACCCTCAAGTATCTTGGTACATGACAATAATTAGATGATTTCTAGTATTTTATGGTAATGAAATTTTAACGGAAACCTTCAAAATTTAACGACAATATTACATTTGCTCTATGATCAATTGATGAGCATCATTGGTGCAACTCGTGAAACTTGAGATTAAAAACGCTCCTAGGAGCAAAGTTTAGTATGAGATTTGCACCTTTACCCTTTAATCTATCATATAATGTCATTGTACAAGGATTCCATTTTCAAAGATATAGTGCAATATGAATATATTCGGTCAAAGGAAAAAAAGAATTATGGATACCCATGTGTCTCTCTAAACAATTATTAGAGTTGAAAATAATATTTTATTAGAGTTGTAAACAAAAAAAACAATTATTAGAGTTGCAAATAATATTTTATTTGTCAATCCACCCGTATTCAACCCTATTACCAAGTAAATAGTTCAGTAAGCAAAAAATTTGTATTTGTAGTAGAAAAACTCTGCGTCCAAATAATTATCACCCACAAACAATATTATTCCCTTAATAATAAAAAATACATAATTATTTTTGGTGGGGAGGTTGGTTTATGATAAGAAGAACTTTTTGACCATATCTAAGTATCAGAAATTGAAGATCCCATGGATTGAGGTTGATTTGTTCTAGTGACTTACCATTATCGTTAAGGTAGCTTCTTGCTTTGATTCTGATTTTGGAGATCGCTCTTACAGCTTCTATAAGATATGATATGTGTGATTGATGTTTCTCTATGATTGCTTTAATTTTACTGCTTTTGATAAACACTATTTATAGAAAACCAGAGTATATATCATCCATTCCGTGATATCTGGTATTCAATTTAAACCATTCATTTGATTCAAAAAAGACAAACAGTACTTTCCTGAAGACATGTATTGATTGAGAGTGTATGACAAGTTCACATGGTATTGTACCTTGTTTGGAAAGTATTTAAAGTTCGGTAGGTGCCTCAATGAAGTGATATGGTTTTCTTTTGTGGTTTTCTTTTGATCCTCTTGGAGTCTTGGTTGTCGGCTTGTAGCTTCTTTCTTTCTTTGTTTCAGCTGTTATTGCACTTGTGTTTATGTCTGTATTTTTTCATGTGACTTAAATTTTGTTGGTAAGAAAAGTGTGACTTTATTTTTCATTTCTTAAAGACCCCAAATTAGATTCCACGTATAATTTATTTAAGATTTTCTATTTATCATATTATCCCTGGATGGATAAATCGTCTTTAAATAAAAGGCTATAAAACTAAACAATTTTCTTTGTAAAATCAAACGTCATCATATTAGTGAACAGGTCGATATAAAAATTAGAAAGATCAGAATCTACGGTTTTCTATATTCAATCTAGTTCTTCTTATAAGAACTTGCTATCCAAATTATGTGTATAATAAATCGATCCAAATTTGATTAAGTAATTAATATGTAACAAATGAACTTTTTTTGTCAAATATTACCTTATCCATACGAGATAAGTAGAGAGAAAAATTATGAAAAATGATTACGAGATATAATAGTAATAAATCTTCACATGGCAATTGTTCAAAGTTGTGCGTACTGGAAGCAAACTAGCAAAGATATTGAATCAAAATCATGACACCCACTCAAACATTAAAACAAATAAATTCAAAAGAAAATTATAAATTATTTAAAATAATTACAATAAAATATTAAAACAATGTCCCACTTGGATATCTTATAAAATCTTTATAAAATCCATTTAATTTCCTATTTATTACTCATCAAATATATCAAAATATATCTCAAATCACTTAAATATTTGAGTCACCAGTCATTAATAGAAAGATAAATCACTTAAATATTCATACATGATCTCAAAATAACAACTATTTCAACATGGAAAATATATTAATTCCTTCGATCCTAAATATATAAGTCCTAATTGACTTTTTTGGCAAATCTTATAAAAGTAAAATAAGTCAATTATAAATTGATTTACCTGATTTTTCCCATAAACTAGCTTATTTAACTTACAAACTAATGGATAATTTTAAAATATATCAAATATGTCATGATTTAAAAACATACTTTGAAACTTTAATCTCTCTCAAAAAAAAGTTAAATAGGTGTTATATTTAGGATAGGAGGGAGTGCTAAATAATATACCAAAGCATAGAATATCCCCAACTCTAATGTCAATAGTCATAAGCGTGTCCACTTCTTACTCATACAGTTATTATTCTAGCATTAAGATTTGACATACAGAAAATAAGCTTCATAACTTGATTCAATTATCCTAACACAAGAATCTAAATTCAAATTTAAATCAGTTTTCTTAGATTTTAAAACCACATGGCACTGAATGAAAGATGTTTATACACCTTTAACACCCCGCACCTTTAACTTCTAATCAAAGGAGCTTAAATTTATTTTTAATTCTTATACTCTTTCAACAAAGTAAGAACATCAAATTCACAATTAACTTATTAATGGAATTTACCATCCAAGGCAATTTAATAAATACCTACTGGCATTTCAGGAAATCATATTTACACATACTTTACCTATATGTACATAGCCTTCTAACCTTTGAAACACATTAAACAACTTCTTTATATATAGCCTTCTAACCTTTGAAACACGTTAAATAACTTTACATATGGGGAGGTTGGTTTTTGGAAGACAAGACCTTTTTGACCATGTCCTAGTATCAGAAATCGAAGATCCATCCCATGGATTGAGGTTGATTTTGTCTAGTGATTTACCATTTTGACTAAAGTAGCTTCTTGCTTTGATTGTGGTTTTGGAGATCACTCTCACAGTTTCAATATCGTTTGCGTGGTCGATGTTTCTCTATGATTGCTTTAGATTTACTGCTTTTGATAAAAACTACTGTGGCATCAAAGCAGGATCATTAAATCGGACCTGACCGGTCTGCCCAGCCGGAACCAAAAACCACTCGGTCACCTAGCAGGTCCGACTGTACTCCTGCTGCAAGTGGCCGGGCTTAAGCTTTCCTTGCTCAGATCCACACATCCAGAAAACGAAATGAAAAAGTGAAGTGGGAGATATATAAAAATGAAGGAGAAATTGATTATCTGTTTACAGTCTTTTTTTTTTTTGGTTACATATCTTGTAGGTTCTATTGTTGATTAATTTATAAATTTATAAATTACGAGGGTGAAAATCCCCAAAACCCGTCAGGCCATGGAAACCCCAAAGTTAAAGTTGGGGCTTTTATATCAACTCAATCAAAACTCAAATTAACCCTCAAATCTATCCAGTAAACATGTATGTTGAATACTCTCTTCGTTCCTAACTATAAGATCATTTTCCCTAATTTAAGTAGATTAAATATGTAAGTTAAGTTAGTTATTATTACATGATATTACCAATTCACTACAAGAAAATGTGGGGCTAGTCGCGCTCGATTTTGGGACTTAGTCGCGTTTAAAAACGTGACAAAGGGGGTATGTCACGTTTTATGCATACACGATTTTTCGTATCGTAGCAAAAGTGTGTCGCGCATGCAAATGTCGCGCATGGGGCATCCCATGCGTGACAATCATATTTTATGTTAAAAAAAAATGTGGCGCATGGGGTATCCCATGCGCGACATAAGGTGAAGTGAAAATAAAAAAAAAACTGCAGCTTGCCGAGGAAGCTTCTTCCTCGGCAAGCTGCAGTTTTAAAAAAATAAAAAAAATAGGAGATAATAATTAGGAAGAAGGAAAGAGAGTGTTTGAAGTAGAGGGAGTAGAGGGAAAAATAATTAAAAGCTAGTATTATAATGAAATAAAAGAATTTGAATTATAATGAATGAGAAAAAAACAAAGTATTAACGAATGATAAAGTGTATACCTTAGATTGTGGAAGATTTTAAACAATGAGTCTGCAAAAAAAATTAAGGATAATTAGTTAACTGAGAAATTAAATATGAAGAATGGAAGTGAAGAGGAGGAAAATAATGGAGTAGAGAAAGAGGAGAAAAGAAAGTGGGGAGAGAGTAGGAAAAAATAGGGAGTGGGGAGGAGAAAATGTGAGAGAAGTGAAGTTTATATAGGGAGAAAGTGGGGGAGAGTGGCGGGAAAAAATTTAAGTTTTTTAGAGAAAGTGTGGAGGGTATGTGTGGCGCATGAATTCATACGCCACATATGTTTGAATTTTTGAGAAAAATTTGTCGCGTTTGGAGGAAAAAAGTGACGCTAGTGACATGTGGCGTATGAACACATGTGTCCCATGAAACAATGTGGCGCATGAAGAAAGTGTGGCGTATGAAATATGTCACGCATGAAACAATATGTCGCGCATGTAACAATATGTCACGCATGACTCCATGCGCGACATAAAACAATTATATTCGTTTGTCGCGCTCATACATCACCCATACGCGACAAACATAAACAAATATTATTTCCCCATAGTGTTTGTCACGTTGGGGAATACCATGCGCGACAAAAGGTTTTGGTTTGTCACACTGACTCCATACGCGACACACCGCACGTGACTAGCTCCCCATTTTCTTGTAGTGATTCACCCTAACCATATACCTTTATCCTCATTGTCTCTTTTCTGCTTGTTTATTATACATAACTTCATTCGGACTAATTTGGAAAGAAAAAAATTGGGAGAAATTCGAAAGTGATCTTATATTTAGTAACTAATTTAAATTTGAAAGTAGTTTAATATTTCAGAACAGAGGGAGTATTAGACTTTTCTTTGAATAGTTGAAATCCTCAAAAACTCAAACCCCCAAATGGAATATATACTCACTTAAAAATGGCATTGACGAAGAATTAGAGGTAGGGGAAGAGAGACGAGAATTACCCTAAGCTAAAAATGCCATCGTGGCTGTTGCCGCCGGAAACAAAAGAAATGGAAAAATAAGGAAGAGGGAGTTTTGTTATTTTTTTGGTTGAAATAGGGAATTTTTGTTATTAGAAAAAGGTTTTAGGAATTTCATTTCTGATACTACCACATTTACCACTTTTCAATTTAGTCTTTTTTACCTCAAAATGTCCATTATTTTCAGTTTATATAACAGCCCAAAATATTTGAATAAAATAAAATAAAATGAGACCGATAATTAAAAATTTTATAATTATTAGTGTACAATTTTTGTTGTAGATAGCTGGAGGCTTATTGGAACTGAGGATGCTGAATAGTTTTGTTATTTTGAATTATTACATTTGTAATAACCTATGTTTTTTTTAAAGCCTAGAAGTACAAAAAAAAATAAGGAAAAAATATGTCATGAGGCCCAATATGCCATTCAGAATTATGAAATTACTTCAATGTGAAGTTTACATGATGATTAACTTTTGCCTGTTTGAAGGAATTTTAGCTAAATTTAGTTATAAAATAGGAAGATACAAGCCCGTCAAAATAACTTGGAAAAAGGAGGAAGAATTTTTTTTGGAAGAATATATTCATGCAATAATAATTACAACATAATTGAATGTAGAGTCAAAATGGGAGATTCCAAGTGGTCTAGTCTCTTTTCTAATGTGGTTTGGTTAGTGTGGCTGAGGAGAAATGAGAGGGTGTTTGATAACAAGATAATGTCTAACAAAACTATTGTTATTAAAGTACGAAGTATTTTAGAGGTGATCAGTAAATCCAAACTTCATTTGAAAGGTGTTAATCTTAATGATTGTGTGGTGGTGAATAGAGAAGAAAAATGAAGTTTATCAGACAAAGGGTGGGTTAAAAATAATGTGGATGGAGCAGTTAATCGAATGCAGCAAGGTGGTTGTGGAGGAGTGAATAAGGATGATAAAGGAGATTTCATTGCAGATGTCTTCTTTCAAAAAAAAAATAATTGTTATAGCTTGTTGTCTAAGATAAGAGCAATGTTCCATGGGTTAAAGTTAGCTTGGGACATAGGGTTCAGAAAGGTGGTGATTGAATCAGATTCATTAGAAGCTGTGAATATGGTGCAAAATCATGTAGGTGGTTTGGACTAAGTTTCTACATGTATTGGTGATATTTTGAAGATTTAGGAGCAGAAGTGGAGTACGCAGATCAGACATATTCCTAGGGAAGCTAACAAAGCAGCTGATATGTTGGCGAAAATGGCGTTTGAAGCAGCACCTAGTATGTGGAATATCCTTCAGACTTGTTGAATGATGTTTTACTGCAGGATGTCTGTAGTTTGAGAACTGAGTAGTTTGTTGAGGGATTTTCTCTCCTTTGTTATAAAAAAGAGTCAAAATGGGAGATTAAATCTGATTTCAAGCGCAATTATGGAATATTGATAAGCATGTCAAGAATTATCTTTAAAGCTAACAATTGATGATAATTAATGATACTTGATGTGCCAATTTGGCCAAATATGATTGGTAGGAGACAAATTTATATAAAAATAATAATAAAAAAATAAAGCAAAGATCAAAGGATATTTGATATGTGGTGATGTTACCCTGATGGGAAACAACTAAAGCAGTGAGCATTTAATTTACTGGGCCAAAAATTAAGGAATTTTGGGTGGCTGGTATTCAGTTAATAATTAGATGTATTTTTGGGAGCCAATTTTTTATTAAACGGCATTAGTATCTCAAGGGTATTTTACACCGACATCACCCCGCTCATTTGAGTTTGGTACATGAGTTAGCTTAGCGGGAAAATACACTATAGCCGCGTCATTATTCCATGGAAGGCGTCCGACTGATGTCCAAAACTACAGTTCAAGCTCGAAGTCACATTCATAATTAAGGGTGGAAACAAGTTAAGCCAGCCTAGGCCACTACCTTAATAGGCTAGACCTGTGATGTAGTAAACAAGTCTGAGCCTGTCATGTGGCCTATCAGAGGCCTCATTTTCAAGTCTAAACCTAACCTATGAAGAAGTCTGGCCTGATTATAAGCCTATTAAGAAACCTGATAATTTATTTAGGTCAATAGACCATAAGCTAATAGACCTAATAGGCCACAGATTATTAGGTCATAAACGATAACATTGTAATACCACAAATTAAGAGGGAATGAGAGAGTGAAGGGTAGCTATGTTTGAATTGGTGTTGACGTGTGGTGACTACTGGATTTGATCAATCATTTTTTATAGAATTGATCTGATTATAATAATACTAGTCAAGTGAATATTAGCCCTAAATTAAACAAATAGGCCCAAAAAAGAGCCTATTAGTGAGTCTGGCCCATTAGAATGCCAAATAGCCCATGTTTTTAGTAGGTCAGGCCATAGGCCTTAATAGGTCAGCCTGAGCTATTTCCACCCCTATTCATAATGGCGACTCTCCACTACTAATTTACCTTGTAATATTTTGAATTTTTAATTATAAAACAAATTAATAAATATTTCGACTTTAACTTTACGAATTAATTTAGAAAGTTTAATTTACTTTTAGGAAATTTGTTAAGATTTGATTTTCATTATAAATTACTGAAAATAATTAAATATTTGACGTTAAATTGAGAATATTTATGATCATTCCATTTATTATTTTAAGAATTCTTGTTTAGAAGGTTGTAACATCCTATAATTTAAATTAGAACAAATTATGATAACACTAAGTTTAGGGAAATAGAGAATTGGAAATAATTTACATTTAATGTATTAAATTAGAAATTTAATAGATATTAGGGTTAATAGGCAAATCCACCCCGGAAGTATACTAAAAGGTGCAAATTCACCCCTGACATATTTTCATATGCAATTTTACCTGGAAGTAACAATTCACTACAATTTTACCCTTCTGTCAATTAAAGCTGTTTATTTTGGTGCAAAATGACTCAAATGCCCTCTCATTATATTCTTTCTTCTCTTCCACCCTCCTACCCCAAACCCCAACCACCACCACCACTCCACCACCTCCGCCCAACCACCACCACCCCAACCCACCCCGCCACAACCACCACCGCGCCCCCCCAACCACCCCTCCGCAACCACCGCCACCAAACATCATCATCAACGTGAGCTTTTGGATTAACATGCTTCTTTTCTGGAGAAAATATGAAGCTTGACTATGGCATACCATTGATAACTTCTCGAAGCTTCCATCACTTTCACCATGTTATCAAATGACACATTTTCCCTTTTACAATTTCCCTCTGGTTTTGATCACTGCTTCAATCGTATAGACCCAGTTTGGATTCAAAGTCTCGATCTTTTTTAAAACTGAGCACAAAGAAGTTGTTTAAAGTTATGATTTTGATGATGTGGGGTTTTGAGAAGAGGGTCATAGTCTTTGAGGCGGTGGTTGGGGCGCGCGGTGGTGGTTGGGGCGGGCGGTGGTGACAAATCCTTAGATTTGTATGATTTTATATGCTTAATTTGAGACAATTAACATGATTGAGATGCAATGTTTATCCTTCATATGCTAAAATAAAATGCATGACTTTGAATGAGAGTTGACTTGGAAATTAAATCAATTTGTCTTGAATTGTCATTTGTCAAAGCAATAATATATATATATATATATATATATATATATATATATATATATATATATATATATATATATATATATATATATATATATATATATATATATAGGAAGCATCCACCTTAATCAAGAGAAAAGCAAGTTAATGGGTCACACACATAAACACATTTATTTACCACTTCTTTGGCCCACTTCTTTTGCCCAATGAACTAGAGAAAGAAATCTGCAAAATTGGACAGGTTTGGGCTGAAAAGAAAAGAGAATAGAAAAGAGATTTTGAAAACAAAAAGGAGCAAGAGGCATTTAGTGGGCTGGACCAGAGGAGTTGCCACGCAAGGAAGGGAAAAGGAGAAATAAAAAAAGAGAGGTGTGTGCTTGTGAAAGGGAGGACACGTGGCAGGGCAAAAGGAAAAGGAATGTGAAGGTGTGTGCTTGTGGAGGCAGAAGAGAAACAGTGAAAAGGAGGCGAGAAACAGAGATGTGAGGAGAGCAACGCGTACAGTGAAAGGGAGAGAGAGAGGTCGCCGAAACAAATATTGGGTTGTCCTCCTCTCTTCCTACCTTCATTTTGCCCTCTTTTTCTCCTAATTTTCCACCATGATTTGTCTCAACTCTCCCCTTGTTGGTGCTTCTCATATGAGAGGTAACTAACATTTTGTGTTCTTGGGAATGATTTGAAGATAGCTTGAGCTTTGGTTCTTCAAAGGGGAGTCCTAATTCTTTTCCTTTGTTTTTATATTTTTTATTGTCTAGGTTTAGGTTACTATTTATATTTTGAGATTGGACTGGATTTGTTTGTTATTGTGAGTTTGATTTGTGGCTTTGACTTGTAATGAGGAATTTGGACTCAACAATATGTATGGTTATACATATGTTCTTTATAATTCATTAGATATTTCTATTTACTCATGGTATTGGTAGATAGTTTGTTGAATTGAATTGTAATTGAACCTAATGCATTGCAATCAATAATCACACTCTAGGGTAATTAATAATGTCTATTTGAATGAGTTCATGAGACTAGGCATTAGACTTACCGGTTGGTGATGTTTGGTACTTTAGGAAACCTAGAGAAAACTCAAAGGTGCTAAAGAGCTTAACAATTTCTAGTTAGTTGGGGTTCCACTAATTAGGTAATTGGACTCATGGGTTCATGAGGTTTGGTAAATTAGAAAATTAGCATCCTAATTAACTCCCAAAATATTTAGGAAGCTATGATAGTCATTGAAAATTAAATCATTTCCAAGAGCACTTCACTTCCACTACACCCTTTTATTAAAAATTCCAAAAATTTTTATTTGTTTTGCATCATTCATTCCCCTTTTAAAAAAATCAACAAAATATATTTTCTTCACCCAAATCCATCTTGCATTGCATTTAGTTTACTAGGATAGTTAAATTAAACAAGGCTCCTTGAGAACGATACCCGGGGTAACTTCCGCTTACCTTGAGGTTCTAAAATTTCTTGAAGGATTAGGCCCAAGGCACACTACACCGACCGCTAAATCAGTGTCCTTCAGGTGGGTTGGGGTGGTGGTGGTTGGGTGGTGGGCATAGGTGGTGGTTGTGGTGGGGTGGTGGTGGTGGTTGGGGTGGGAGGGTGGAAGAGAAGAAAGAATATAATGGGAGGGTATTTGAGTCATTTTGCACCAAAATTAACAGTTTTAACTGATAGAAGGGTAAAATTGTACTGAATTGTTACTTCCAGGTTAAAATTGCATATGAAAATATGTCAGGGGTGAATTTGCACCTTTTGGTATACTTCAGGGGTGGATTTGCCTATTAACCCTAGATATTATTAATAAGTAATAAATTAGAAGGTCAAGATAAGTTTTACTTTCACAATATATTAAAATTATTGATTTGAGTTGCTGATTTATAATGATATGATTAAATAAGTGTTTTCAATATTTTTTTATAGTTTTCAATTAATGATGAATCAAGAAAATATATTCATCTCTATTAAATAAATATAAGATAAATTTCATCAAGTATCTTGTAAACCCTAAACCTAACATATAACAACCCAGTTTTCAAAACATATTATCCTCACAAAAATAAGATAACAAGACGATGCCCAGAGTATAAACACAAAGGGACAAAATCCCAACCCGAGCCTCATAAATGGCGACAAAATTCAATTTAAAAAATTTCTAATAAGCGAAATAAATTTCGTGATCTCAATAATAACATCAAAATAAATCGATTTTTAAACGGGAAATAACCAATCCAAAATTTGACGGAAAAACACCTTTAAAATTGTTATAACAAAAATAAAGCTTTTTCCCTTTGCGATCACCTCTATAGGAATATTAACCTAGAACAAATAATAATAAAAACAAAAAAAAAGTATACTTGGGGTCAATAATCTCCAGTAACCAATATCACTCTACAAAATATACAAGAATGAACCATAAGCCAATGAAGTCCCTATTTTTTGGGTTTTCCAAGGGTATCCCCACCCACGTGTCAAGTGGAACTAATCTCTCACTGTTCTGAAGTCCCATATAGGGGGTAGACACCTCGTCTGTAAATTTACTTCATTCGCAAGAGTTAGAGATAACATCCTTATTCATAATGTTGCAAAGTAATGAAGAATGTTGATGGCCCATAACGTTAATATCTGGTCGCCGGCCATTTATGATAGTACTTGCAAGAAACCAAAAAAACAAATATTGCTTTTCGTTACATTCAATTTTTTCATTAAATTATTTAGTTGATAGTCATGAATGAGTCTTGGCTCCTTATGTCTAGTTGCATATCTCATCCCACGCTAGGTCAATTTGCCATTTCCATATCTCAACTTTTTTTTGCCACAAGTTCCTTATCTCAACTGGCACCACATTACTTGTCTAAATAACCCAACCTGCCTAGTTTTCTCGCAAGATTACGACAGAAACTTCATGAGACTTATGGAAAACTTGATTTGCTTATGAGTAACTATAAACAAGCTTCTCATATTCTTGAGTTTAAGCAAATTTATGCTAATAATGTAAAATTGTATCTTGAACTCCAAATAGTTTACTTTTATTAAAAAATGTATGAGGATGAAGTGTATAATTAAATTAAAATACAAAAATTACAATGATTTAACTCAATTATTTTATATATGAATATTTGATATTAAATACATCAACACTCATACTTTATCATGAAGATATAAGTATATACTCCCCAAATAATTTAACTCAATTTTGAATTAAATTATTTTGTTTATAGTCAAGATACTTGCAAGATATAAGTATTTGAATGAAAGAAACTGAATTCATTGCCCAATGGGGCGTAGACCAGATGGTAAGAAGGAGAAGGTAAGACACTGCGTACCCACCAGGTCATGGGTTTGAACCCTTGAGAAGTCGTTACCCCCAAAATGAGGAATCCTGGCGGCGACTTCGGATTAGTCGGTTCCCCGAAGGGAGCCAGACACCGAAGACTCTAAGCAAAAAAAAAGAAACTGAATTTATTATTTAAACTTTGTCAAAATGTGTCTTCCCAAAATACGACTTAGTTAATTGAATGACAATTCCTCTTTTCTCCCAAAATACGACTTAGTTAATTGAATGACAATTCCTCTTTTCTCTTATCTAATTGAACCAAGAATTAAACTACCTGGGCATATGCTTAGGGGGAGCCACCCACATATGCCTTGGCCTTGGAGTACTTCTCTCAATAATACTTAAATAAACCTCAAATCTGAACAAGATTAATAGTTATCATGCTTTGTAATAAATACTATTAAATTTTCATGCGGATCAATGCATAGATATGCATAAATCCCCATTATACTTTTACTTCACATATTACTTTTACTCTTTCTCCTTTCCTTTCTGTTACCTTCACGTACTTACTCCGCTAGTTTTTACTATTATTACATACTGTAACAATAGATATAGATATATTATTCTATATAATAAAAAAATCTCTCTCAAACTCATATTACTACCCAACCTTTTTTAGTGATCTATCCTACTTATTTAATTATTAAGTCTAATGTTCAATGTTTAACAACTAGTTATTATAAGGAATAATTCATTCTTCAAACATACATCAAAACAATTAATTTCACTTAGTATGGCAAAGAAAAACCACGTATATCAACGATAACTACAAAGAAAGAAATCAATTTCATAGTTAATTAATAAACCAATTTCGAACAATAAGTCACTATCTCAACCACTCAAATTAAACCATCATCACTAATCAAACCAAGAAGAAAAAGAACAATGATTTCACAATAAAACAAAATCACATCACAAAAGCAATCACGTCATGTCGAATTCAAGCCTCCACAAGCTGAATTCTAGCAGAAAATCTTATGCTCCTTTAAACTTTATCCTACTGTTTTTAGATTACTTATACAAGTATTTCAATATATACTATATATATACATTTATTTTTTTTATGGATAAGCTACTAACTCTGACGTTCATACAAATCTGATTTAAATCATTAAGCAGCGAGGGTTTGAAATCATATCACAAACTACCAGGTTAAATATGAAATATTATCAACAAATCCATACAAAACTAACTCGCTTTAAACGAATCAAATACACCAAAATTTTCTTATCATTCCATTATATTTCCAGCCTTGATCAAAACATTATATGCTTGATTCTAACATTCATATCCTTAGTAGATTCTTGTTTATATACACAATTCAAATCTAATATGTTTGTGTGTGTGAATTTAAATCCAAATATCCATGTTATAAATTTTATTGACTTTCTGATCAAAAAAAAAATTTTTATTGACTTAGCTTCTTTACGATTTTGTTTTGAAGACTTCTAAGCATTAATTAAGTAACTAAAAACAAGACTTCTAATTATTAAGAAGAAGCAACATATAACAAGTTTTCATAAATTCAAATTATCCCTTAATATTCCTGTATCCCTTGCTTCTTTGTTTGCCTCTTGTCAAAGCTTAACCAAGAAAAATAACTTGGGAAAAGGAGGAAGAAGTTTTTTTGGAGGAATTTATTCATGGAATAATAATAACATTGATTTTATTGGTAAACAGAATTGAATGTAGAGTCAAAATGGGAGATTAAATTTGATTTCAAAGGCAATTATGGAATATTGATAAGCATGTCAAGAATTATCTTAAAAAATAACAATTGACGATAATTAATGATACTTAATGTGCCAATTTGGCCAAATATAATTGGTAGGACACAATTTCATATAATAATAATAATAATAACAATAAATAAAGCAAAAAATATTTGATGTGGCCCTGATTGGAAACAACTAAAGCAGCGAGCGAGCATTTAATTTACTGGGCCAAAAATTAAAGAATTTTGGGTGGCTGGTATATATTAAAGTTAATAAGTAGATATTCTCGGAACCCCAATTTTTTATTAAATGGCATTAGTATCTCAAGGGTTTTACACCGCCATCACCCCCTGCTCATTTGAGTTTTGTACATGAAGTGAGCTTATATTAGCGGGAAAAACACTATAGCCACTTCACTATTCCATGGAAGGCGTCCGAGTGCTGTCCAAAACTACAGTTCAAGCTCGAAGTCACGTACATAATGGCGACTCTCCACTACTCATTGACCTCAATCCATGGGATCTTCAAAATCTAGTTCGAGGGTATGCTCAAAAGGGATTTCTATATCACAAGCCAACCTCTTCTTCATCATTCAAACACCCAGACATGTTGATCCAGCACCTTAAGGACTCGCTTTCTTCGGTCCTCGACTTTTTCCCGCCCTTTGCGGGCTGCCTAAGTATCATCCACCATGACGAAGATGACACATCTTCTGTCTTCATCGAATGTAACAATGGTGGAGTAAGCTTTGTTCATGCCATTGCAGAGAACACTACAATTGCCGACATTGTTGAACCAACTTATGTACCTCCCATTGTGTCCTCCTTTTTTCAATGTTCTAATGTTAAGAACTTTGAAGCAAAACCGGTCCCAATAATGGCAATACAAGTCACAGAGTTAGTGGATGTGGCGTCTTCATTTCGGGCTCGACGAACCATTGTGTTGCAGATGTGATGCCAGCTTGGAATTTTTGGAATTCATGGGCTGAGATCTCTAGAAATGGTTTGAATCATATAGCATTGGATTCAAAGCTTGCTACATTTGAAAGATGGTTTCCTCATGATAATATTAGACGCCCCATTCGAATTCCATTCAAAAAAATAATGGAGAATTACAGAAAGGAGTCCTCGAATTTGGTTCGTTCCCCTCCATTAATTTCAAATAGGATTTTTCATTTTCCTAGTGAAAAAATTGCTGAACTCAAAGCAATAGCAAACATGGAGGTTGATGATGGTGACGTCAAGAACAAAATCTCTTCCCTGCAAGCTGTTCTTAGCCATGTTTGGAGGTCAGCAATTAGAAATCAAAATCTTGATGGTGCAGATGAACTCATTTGTAGATTACTCATATCTACTAAACCTAGACTTTCTCATCCACCAATACCAGACAACTATTTTGGAGTCACGTGACAAATTATAAATGTGACAATAAAAGTAAGAGACTTGGTAGGAGACAAAGGTCTTGGGATATTTGCCTTGGAGTTGAATAAGGCAATCTCGTCATTCACAGAAGAGAAGATTAAGAGTGACTTTGAAACTTGGATACAAAATCCAACAATGCGCCCCATAAATTTTAGAATTGGGAAAGATCTTGCAATAGGAAGCTCCCCAAGAATTAATTTTTATGATATCGACTTCGGTTGGGGAAGGCCCGTGGCGGTTCGCCGTGGCCCTGGAAATGTAAAGGGTTGGGCTCTAGTTGCTGAAGCTGGAGCAGAAAAAGGTAGCTTTGTTTTTGAGCTTTGTGCATCCTATGAAATATTAGAAGCTATGGGAAAGGATCCTGAGTTCATGAACATGGTGTCACCACCACCCCATCATGATATTATCCATTAAACAAACACACATAAGATTCCTACCCATGTGCTTGGCTACTAGGGTTTATATTCACAAATAAAGGTATGTGCGTTTACATGTTGGATTATAACCAGAAATTTTCTTCGTGTTTATTAATATTGCATATTGTTTATTTGATTTGTGAGTGAATGAATTCATGTTTACAATTTTTGTTGTGGTAGACTTATTTATATTATTTGTTTATTATTTTTTGTAATTTCAAAACGACGGATGAATAAGGACAGCCTAGATGACTGCTAGGCCTCTCCGAATATCATATAACAATATGATTACAAAGCGATGCTGTTATATAAGGTGTATTGTTGTATTTTGTTCTATAGGTATAGATGTTTGGCCTTTAAGTGGGCTATGCATTCTGGGCTTATAACGTCTAGTTTGTTGTAATTGTTTAAATATAAATAAGGACTTCATTTGTCTTTATAGTGAAATGTATTCATTTCATAATAATCAATAAATAAAGTCTTTCTTGGAGTTTTCTTAACTTTCATCTTGCTCCATTAAACACTGCTTAGATTTGTTGATAGATGTTTGCTTGCCTTGCTTCTCATATTTACACATATAAGCTATACAAAGAATACGTACAAGGAATATGGCAAGACTAATCCTAAACCTACTCACGTCGCATATGACCGTTGACACATCACTATGCTAAGAGACAGCTAATATGTACGGCTAGTGGGGCAGTTGAATAGGAAAGATAATTACAGTTTTGTCCCCTATGTAGGCTATTTATAAGAGGGGTGTGGTAAATTATTAGCAACCCGAGTTTGGACCGGAATTAGGAAAATCGCAGAAATGTCAAAGCTTTGGTGAAAACATCTGCATGCAACCTGAGTATATGAGGGGATGTATCAAACTCTGATGGTGCCTAAATGAACCATGTCACGAATGAAGTAAACATCGATGTCGATAAACCAGATAACTTTAAATCACACATCCAATATTGACATTCAACCCTACACAGTTATCCAACACACCTGCATTACAAAATAAACATCTCATATCCACAACAGAAAAGTCATTGATATCAAAGAAGAAAATAAAGAATTAGTGAATATGTTTTTTTTATCTCGTGGTAAATCTATTAGTTTGACAAGTAGTGAAAACAAATGAACTAAAGGACACGTGGAAATGATATCACTACTTAGATTTGTGGTCTGGGGATCCAATATTTACGGTGTCAAAGGGTACTGTATTTTGTTTTACAATTAGTTAAAATAACTAAAACATGATGACTTACATCTTTGTTTGCCTCTTGTTAAAACTAAACCAAGAAAATTGTATTTCCAAAACCAATATACACGCACACTTAAAATCTCAATACATCAGCAACATAGCAAAGGCATATATAAGCAACAACAAACAATAACCATATTCCTAGGAAAACAAGAATTAATTACATATCATAATTATTAACTCATTCATTCCTTCGCCATATGTAGAAAAAAAAATCATAAAAAAGAGAAAGATGCAGAAATTCAAACTAACTATTGAAAGAGAATCGGGCAGAGGAAGAATGCTAAAGTAAGATTTTTCGTAGTTATTGAATTTCAACTAAGAATAATGAAATTCCAATTAAAGCCCAACATCAACAACATCCTTCCCCCTTCAGATAAAGCAAAAATTAAAGGTGATAAATACTGCAACTTCACATTTAAATAAAAACCAACCATCCAACCAACCAACTATACACCATTAAACATTAATTCTAATCCACTTTAATTTCATGCACAAGGAGGAAGAAAAATAGTCAAACTCCACATTGTAAGCATAAGCTGGACATGCAGTAACATATTACAATCATATAACAATTCATATACTCATCTCTTGATGCCCAGAGGGGACTTGGCACTCTGGTTGAAAGGGGAGAGTAGATGTTGCGTACCCGTCAGGTCTTGCGTTCAAATCCTGGGAAGTCTCAAACTAACGGGAGACTCCAGATGAGTCTGCATCTAAAGGGTGTGGGACACCGGGGCTCTATGCAAAAAAAAAAAACAAAAATACTCATTTCTTGAAAAATATATATAATAGAATAATTCATATACTCATCTCTTGAAAAATGTAACAATTTCAATCATTGTTATTAGAAACTCTTACCAGTTAATGAATGGAGAAAAGACAAAAATTCATGCATGCTTATAAACAATTAATATTTCTATTCGAAATCTTTAATCGTAATTATAACACCAAAGACAGAACTTGATCAGAACATAAGAGAACTTTAGAAATCGTAAAGCAACAAAACTCATAAATTTTAAATATGCAACCAAACTCAGTCTTATGCGAGCTTCGAACTTCCTTTGCCGGAATCGCCACCATCGTCGCCGTTTCCGCGGGAAACGAAAGAAATGGAAAAATGATTAAGGAGGGGGGAATATTAGTTATTAGAAAAAGGTTTAGGAGTAATGGTGAAGGAGTTCTTTGATAAAATATGGAGACTTGATGATATTAGGTTCTCATGTGTGGCAAGGAATAAAAAATAATTGGGGAAGGGTGCAGGATGGTTTGAGATGGAAATTAGGGAATGGAGCTAACATCCGGTTCTGGGAGGATAGGTGGCTACCAGACCAGTCTAAGCTTTCAGAATTGGTGACTCAACCTCTTTCTCAGGTAGAACTAGAGATGAAGATTGAGGAGTTTATTTCTGAGTTTGGGGAATGGAGACTAAATACATTAGAGTCCCTATTACCTCAGGAGGTAGTTCGCTTTATTCATTCTCAGCATATTGACTTAAATATGGAAGATAGTCCTAGTTGGAGATATAATGCTTCTGGGGCTTTCTCTACTCGTTCAGCGTATATGAGTCAATCAGAAAATGGTAATGGGCAATGGAAGTGGAAGAATTTGTGGAAGTTGAAAGTTCCACAAAGAAGTAGGATGTTTATGTGGCTTTTGTGTTCAGAGAGTTTGTTGACTAATGTAGAGAGGAATAAACGTACGGGGCATGACGGATGTAATGGAGTGTGGAAGTTGTATGGGGATACCTGAGGATGTACTTCATGTTGTTAGAGAATGTAAGAAAGCTGTGGAGGTTTGGAGAATTATTGTTCCAGTAAATGATTGACATCCTTTTCATAACCATACTGAGTTGAAAGCGTGGGTGGATTGGAATATTAAAGCTAATCTTGAGTACAATGGAATGCTATGGAATGTGGTTTTTCCTTTGGTTTGTCATCAACTTTGATTAGCTAGGAATCAGAAGGTCTTTAATGGAGTGAATGTTTCTGCCCAATCAATTATAGCAAAAGTTTTAGCTTGTGCTGATTGAGGGGGGGGGGTGAGTGTATTAATCCTTGTTTAGAAGTAGATGAGGGGAGATGGAGGCCGCCAATGAAAGGGTATGTTAAGATCAATGTGGATGGGGCTACTACTTCAGAAGGAAATATGAATGTTTGTTCTGGTATCATGCGGGATTATAAAGGGGAGGTGAAAGGGAGCTTCTTGCGCAATATTGGAAGAGGTAACAGTTTTTTAGGTGAAACATGGGTCATTCTGATGGGGTTAAGGTGGAGTTGGGATTTTGGAGTGAGACATGTATTAATTGAGTCAGATTGTCTACATCTTGTTCAAGATATTGAACAACTTTTGGATCATGATGTTGAAGTTCAACGGGAAGGAGTTAGCGCTGAAGTCAAGGAGATTATATCCCTTTGTAGTCGCCCATGAGATATTAGAATTGTGTGGTACAAAAGGGAGCAGAATGAGGCTGCAGACAGATTAGCGAGACACGCATTGGTAGGAGGTTATGGATTTGTTCAACTACAACAGATTCATGCTGATGTCCAAGATGTTGTAGTGAAAAATAAGCAGTTTGTTTTGCATTAGTATATGTGCTTTGATTGAAATAAATATAAAAGAAAAAGGTTTAGGAATTTCACTTCTGATCCACGCACGCACATTTACCACTTTTTAATTTAGTCATTTTTACCACAAAAATTCCATTATCTTCAATTTATATAACAGCCCAAAAAAATTCCAGTAAAATAAAATGAGACCGTTAATTAAAAGTTTTATAATTATTTGCTTTTTTTATCAAATAATTAATAATTATTTGCTTTTTTACGATAAATAATTATTTTCTTAAACTCTTCTAAAATGGAGGCTTATTGGAATCGAGGATGCTGAATAGTTTAGTTAGTTTGAATTATTACATTTTTAACAACCCATGTTTTTTTCAAAGCCAAGATGTACAAAAAAATAAGAAAAAAAAATGCTATGAGGCCCAGTATGCCGTTCAGAATTATGAAATTACTTTAAAGTGAAGTTTATATGATGATTGACTTTTGCCTATTTCAAGGAATTTTAGCTCAAATTTAGTTATAAAAAATACGAGCACGTCACAAATAACTGGAAATAAGGAGGAAGAGTTTTTTTTTTTTTTGAGGAATAAATTCATGGAATAATAATTGCATTGATTTTTTTTGGTAATTGTATGTAGAGTCAAAATGGGAGATTAAATTGATTTCATCAAGGGAAATTATGGAATACTGATATATGGTCAAGAATTGTCATAAAAAAAATAACAATTGATGATAATGATACTTAATGTGCCAATTTAGGCAAAAATATGATTGGTAGGAGACAATTTTATGTAAAATAATAGGGAAAATTAATTTGAAGTCCCTCACAAGGGACTTAATACTAGAAAAGTCCCATAAACTCTCCAAATTAAAGTAGGGTCCCAAGGGACCTCACTTTGATATATTCTAAATGTGAAAAGATTGTTTTGCCCCTCAGCCTAAGTAAACAAGTTAATGGACAGAGATTAACGAGGGTATGAGCACACGTAACTACTCCATGGGCAGGGAATGACAAGTTCATGAGCACTTCTAACAAGGTCATGACTACCTCTCTAACAAGTTAATGTGTAGAGATTGTGTATACAATCTGTAATTAGGTTATTTATTTTAGATATATGTATAGTCATTCCAAGGATATAAAAACCAATCTATTTTTTTTATAATTAGGTTATTTATTTTAGATATAAATAAAAATTGCACCAAGATGCATTACAGATTGTGTATAATTTGACGAGATCTATTTGTTGTCAAGTTTTAAGGTTATTTATACACATATATACACATACACACAACTTAGTTGTTCAATCCTTATAACCTAATTCTCCAATATATATTTGAAGTTTTTGTGAGAATTTAAGAAAGAGTATGAACCTCTTAATCATTATGTATTTAGAGAAAAAAATTTCGAAGAAAAAGTTTTTAAGTAACTTATTTTTTTGGATTTTTGAAAAAAAAAAGTCAACTAAATCTTATGCATAGGAACAAAGAGAGTAATATAAGATTTAACTAGCTCTGTGTATACAATCAAACTTTGAAGTACAACCGAAAAAATGATGAATATGATGATTTATTGCAACACTTAGAAACAAACATGTTAAAACTTTAACTATGCATGATGAACATGTACATTAATAAGTTTTGTCTTTTGAATATATATTATTCAGATTATGTTTCAATATTTACTTATGCTATATTTTTAACAAGTGATAGGAATGAAGAACACTCTTAGTCGCCTACTTAAAAAGTTCCGATAAATTAATAAATAGTACTAATTTAACCTGGGATTGGAGAACACCCTTAGTCGCCTACTTAAAAGAGGGACAATTACCAAGTGATAGGAATGAAGCACATAGAATAATTATCAGGGCAGCTAGATTTACTGTACTAGGGGACGAGTTATATAAAAGATCATATGCAGGAGGTCCTTTATTAAAATGTGTATTCCCCTCAGAGTCAAATTATATCCTCAGGGAAGTTCATGAAGGAGATTGTGGGGATCATAGTGGTAGTAGAAGCCTTATGAGGAAAGTGCGTCTAGCTGGCTATTTTTGACCCACATTGCAGAGTGACGCAATAGCATTAGTAAAGAAATGTGATAGTTGTCAGAAATACTCCAATATAGATAGGTTACCACCTGAAAAATTGCATACTATTGCGCCAATATGGCCGTTCATGAGATGGGGGATGGATATAGTTGGTAAATTACCAGCAGCTCCTGGAAATGTTGTGTTTTTATTAATAGTTACAGATTATTTTACTAAATGAATAGAAGCAGCTGCCTTCGCTCAAATTAGGGAAGTAGAGGTAATTAACTTTGTTTGGAAAAATATAATCTGTAGGTTTGGTTTGCCAAAAGATATAATATGTGATAATGGGTCACAGTTTATTGGGAAAAATTTTAGGAAGTTTTGTCAAAAATGTCATATTCATTTGAAGTTTTCGACGCCTAGAAATCCCCAGTCTAATGGACAAGCTGAGTCAAGTAATAAAACCATAATTAATTCGTTAAAGAAAAGATTAGATAAGGCTAATGGCCGATGGGCCGAAGAATTACCAGCCGTTTTATGGGCTTATAGAACGACATCACGGACGTCGAATGGTGAAACACTATTTGCATTGGTGTATGGGACGGAGGCAATGATCCCACTTGAAGCAGGGGTACCTTCGTTACGGTATAAATGGTCACGAGAGGAAACCAATAATGAGGGATTACAACTAAATTTAGATTTGTTAGAAGAGAGAAGAGAGCAAGCATTAATTAGGATAACCGCTTATCAAAATAGAGCAACTAAGTTTTGGAATAAACATATTCGAGAAAGACAATTTAAGGTAGGTGACTGGGTACTTAGGAAAGTATTTCAGAATACTGAAGAAAGTAGAGATGGTAAGTTAAGTCAAACATTTAAAGGTCCTTATAGGGTAGTTGAAATTACAGGACCCGGAGCATATAAGTTAGTTGACCGAAACGGGAAAGAACTTTTAAGAAGTTGGAATGCCATACATTTGAAAAAATATTATTTTTAACTATAAATTTGATGTTGAATGCAGATTGCTTGAGCATTTGATATTGACAAAATCGTCGAGAACTTTGGAAAATGATGAAAAAGAGTGCTAGCTGGATCATGATATCATGATGGTAATTGGCAGTACTCAAAGTTCTGATCCATAGTCAAAACGAAAAAGTTTGCTTATGATTATTGCAGGTTGCAAAGAAACTGCCATAGTTGACGAATGTCTAAAAATCAAGCTAGATGACTAATTGTCAGAAATAGCTTAAGTCGACACAATTCAAGAAATATAGTCGACCATGCTTACTCAAAACAGGATAGTCGACCAAGCATTTGAACTAGTCGATTGATCCAAAAGAAGGTAATGCTTTTCTCCCAAACGAGAGTTGGCAACCAAGCGTCTAAGTGTGCTAGTCGTCTAACTCAAAAGCGGGTAAAATAACTTGTTATGCTGAGATTCATGACAGTTATAAATTTGCAAATGCAAAATAAAACTAATAATATGACCAGAATTGTTTGTCATAATATCCAAACAGGAAATGCAGGAACAACAAGAGTATAAAAGTACGAAATACAATTAAAGGCAAACTAGGTCAAGCAAGTGGAGGAACATCATCATTGTTTTCATTTCCCTGGGGTGGGGGACTGCGAGGTTCATTCTCTGGAGAGGAAGCTGGAGGATCTGGAAATGTGGCATAGTATTCATTGATGACAGCATCAGGATCCCAGCTTAAATGTTTTCCCTCCTTATACTCCAGCATTAATTCCATCTGGATTCTCATTTCAACCTCAGCAATAGCATCCTCCAGGTATTTCTTTCTATCTTTAAGAGCTTTGTTCTCCACTAGCAGCTGCATAATTTCTTGCGCCTTGCTGGAAATCTCATTACCCAAGTTGGCATTGATCTCCTTAAGCTCTGTGACCTTTTGCCTCCCTTCTTCAACGCCTCTGCGAAGGTTGTTAATTAGCTCAGTTTTCTGGAAAGAGGCTGATTTTTCTTTAGCTAAGGATTGTTTTTCCTTCTCAATTTGAGCTTGAAGAGTTTCCAGTTCTTTCTCCATATCAGCAATCTTTTCATCTTTCTCTGCTTCTAGTTGGGAAAGACGATCCTGGGTGACTAAAGTCTTAACTTGCTCCCTATGCAGGGACATGAACTCAAGAGCCTAGACAGGAAAGCAAAATATATATATAAATAATAGTTTGATATTTGCAAAATAAAGTAGTATGAGTTATAATGATTACCAGAAAGAGGTTTCTCATTGTGTTGTCAATATTTTCTGTCACCTCTAAAGATTGAAATGTCGCCCTTCAGTAGGAGTTGAGAGCCTTTGCGGGATATCCAAGGTGATCGCCCAAGGTTTTCTGTGGAATGCAGAAGCTTTAGCAGGGAGGGAAAGGTCAATACCCTTCATTTCTTCAGGAGAAATTAAATCCTGAGAAGCACTCTTTAAACTCCAATCTTTGTCAGAAGATGCCTTGAACTTCTTAGGTGACGGAAGAGCTGAGTTGGTAGATGGTTCTTGAATAGTGATTCCAGGAAGGACAGGTCCCCTAGTCCTTTTGCTTCGGAAAGCAGGAGGATCAGCGATGACAACAGCCGTTTCTTTGCCTTTCACTTTGGCTGGAATAGGATTTTGAGTTTGAGGGGGAGGTGGAGTAGTGGTAGCAGGAGTAGTAACAGCAGCATTCATGGAATGCCTCTTCTTGCTCCTAATTTCAGAAGCAGTAGAATTTTTGGCTTCAGCTTTGAACTGAGCCCTTTCAGCAGCAGATAGCTTTGGAGGCATCTTTCCTGCATTAAGTATGGTAAAAATTATCATTATTTTTGTAGAATGAGTAAGATTTAAAAAAGGTATTAAAGTTTACCTGATATTATGGTTGAAAAATGTCTAGATTCTTTAGGAAGGGCAACAATTTTCTTGATCTTATCAGTCGAAGTTTTTTCAATAAGATGGGTGTAGTTTAGTTGTTTGTCACCTATAAAAGAAAATGAAGTAAGAATGAGTATCGAAAGGAAGTTTACAATTAGGAAATAAAGTTAGTCGTCTTACTTAGACGACGCCATTCCCTTCTGAGTTTGACACCAGGAGGCTCTAAGCTAGCAATCGGAATAATCAAAAACCTCTCATCCCATTGCCGGTCATTAGGGCCCTTGTCAGAAGTCCAGGTTTCGAGTCCTTTGCGATTGCGGATAAGGGTATAAACGCCTACTCTAGTTTCACCTGAAGTAGCTTTAACTTCACTAAAAGAGTAAGAGGTTAAAACGTCTAGAAGGTCAAGGGGAAACCCTAAATGACGCCCTAAAATGTCAGCTACTATGGCTACCCTCCAGACATGAGGCATTAACTGGGAAGGGGATAGGTCAAAATGTTTGCAGAGTTGCTCAATAATAAGAGGAACAGGAAACAACTAGCATAGCGAAAAGCTGCTACGCTAAGAGCAATAGTGCTTTTGGAAAATGAATCAAGTCTTTCATCTTTGTTAGGGATCCTAAAGGGTACCAGAGGGTTAAAGAAATACAAATTTTTCTCTTCTAATTTCCTAGATTCAATTGCTTTTAACTTAACAGGTTTCAAATCCGTTACCAGAGAAGATCTTTTAGTTTCAGAACTAACTATTTCTTCAGGAATCACTCTCACTAGGGACCTCAGTGGAGGCGACCTAGAACTAGTGCCTTCCGTAGGCACATTTTGATTACTAATGTTTGGTGAAGTTTCATTTGACCCAGAGTCAGATAAATTAGTAGAAGCATTACTCGGATAATCAACATGTGAAGGGTTAGATTCAGAGCCAGACATTATAAATGGCGGAGTAAGAAGATACCTGAGAAAGTGACAAGGAAAGCGCTTGAAAGAAGGATGACCTAAGGCGATGAAATGTGAAGTGTGAAGATGAAAGAAGAAACAACAGTTATTAAAAGGAAAAGAGCGCCAATCAGTGCTAATTGTCAGGGGAACACATCCAATCCATCAAACGTGGGCAAAGGAAGCGTCGATTTAATTCCAGCCGTCAGATGATAAAACCGCTACTTCCCATTGACTTCAGCAACGTCACAGAGAAGTGGGGGACTTAATGTTATGACATTATTCACCTTTATGTTGATAGGCCCATTAGACCCAAACAAAAAGCAAGTTTAGCAAGGCCCAGCGCATCAAAGGAAGTCAAAAACATAACTCCATCGGTCAAAGATATTTAGTAACCACAAATCAATTATTTGTAACCTCCACATTTATGAGGATCAAAACGGAAATATCTATAAATAGAGGAATTAATTACTCCAACGGTAAGGAAATTTGTAGCCTATATATAGAAGTTCCCTCCATGTAGAAGGGGCATGGAATATCATCTGAATCTTATATTTTCTATTTCTCTCTTTCGCTAGTCGACCAAAGTCTAGGCGACTAATCTCGTACTATCATTGTGGTTTGTCCACTAAGCCATTCTAAATAAAGAAACTATTCTTTTCTTTGACATCATATAATTTGTGTATCAACAGTTACTTTTATTCTAAAAAATCATATAGGTATTTTTGCAGGTTGATCATAATCACATATGCATTTTTACACCTTAGCCCTATTACAAAAGGTACCAACACTAAGTCTGTCGCACCATGTTGTAAACTGCTGAATTGTGAGACTCACTGTTAGTAACAATGTTTTTAACGACACTGATTAGCGACAGAAAACAAGACCTTAGTAGCTGAAAAAAATGCGATGACATAACATGTAATGATGATGTGTAGGTGAGAAAAACAATGACCAAAACTTTCTAGTTTTGTTGTTGAATGTCCCAAAAAAGTTATGTGATAATTTGAGATATCATTTGTCTCATTTGCTAAAAAAGTTGTTTTTGTGTATAGAATATAAATGTGCTTGTGCAAGTAAAGCGAGTCCAAATATATGATGAGAAATTTAGAGGGTTATGATAGGGTCCACCGGATTGGGCACATATCCATGTATTTCAAGTTATTTAGTGTGGTAAGTAAAAAAGAAATTCAGGTCTCTGCCTTAACTTCTGAATGTTTATGCTTGTCAATAAAACTTCAAATAATTCAAAGTGTTTATCAATAAAACTAATGAATTAGATATTATAAGATATATTAAGAATCCTACAACTACAATATTAAAGTAAGGAGAAAATTTTCACTTAAAAAAGTAAAGACAATAATTTAAAGGGGAGGCAAAAAGAGGTAAACTAATAAAGGTAAAATGATGCATTGAAATATGAGAAAAATTTCCTTATTTGGATATGTACAACATCCTTATTTTTTTTTATTTCCCAAGGGTATCCCATGCACGTGTCAAGTGGAACTAATCCCTCGCTGTTCAGAAGTCCAATATAAAGGATAGACAGCTCGCCTGTGAATGTGCTTCATTCGCAGGAGTTAGGGATAACGTCCTTATTAATAATGTTGCAGAGTCATGAAGAATGTTGATGGCCCATCACGTTATTATCTGGTCCCCGCAATTTATGATAGTACTTGCAAGAATCTAAAAGACAAGTATTGCAAGTATTGCTTTTCGTTGCATTCAATTTTTGCATTAAATTTTTTAGTTGATAGTCATGAATGAGTCTTGGCTCCTTATGTCTAGTTCATATCTCATCCCACGCTAGGTCAATTTCCCAGTTCCATATCTCAACTTTTTCTTTTGCCACAAGTTCCCTATCTCAACTGGCACTACATTACTTGCCTAAATAACCCAACCAGCCCAGTTTTCTCGCGAGATTACGATAGAAATTTTATGAGACTTATTGAAATTTGATTTGCTTATGAGTAACTATAAACAAGCTTCTCAAATTCTTAAGTTTAAGCAAATTTATGCTAATAATGTAAAATTGTATCCTTGAACTCAAAATATTACTTTTATTAAAAAAAAATATAAGGTTGAAGTGTGTAATTAAATTAAAATACAAAACTACAATGATTTAACTCATATTATTTTTTGTATGAATATTTGATATTAAATATGTCAACACTCATACTTTATCATGAAGATATATAAGTATATATACTAAATTTAGTCAAATAAAAATATTTGGAGTAAATTGACAAAATTCTGTCATAAGATAGAAAAGAAAAGTGCTAAACTTAATATGCAAATTCATGAGTTTAATCGAGTTCACAACTTATATTAATTTTATTAGTAACTCATTGTTACGACATTATTCAACTAGATGAGGGAGGCCCATTAAGCCCAAAATTAAAAGAAGACAAATCTGAGGAGGCCCAACACGTCAGGGGGACATCAGAAACATAATTCCGCTGGTCAAAGATATTTGAAGTGTTTTGTAACCGCCAAATTAATCTCTTGTAACCTCCATATTTATGGGAATCAAAACGGAGATATCTATAAATAAGGAAATTAAGTACTCCAACGGGAAGTTAATTCATAGCCTATATATAGAAGTTCAATCCATGTAAATGAGCATCGAATACTTTCTATTTCTCTCTCTCGCTAGTCGACTAAAGTCTAGGGACAAGCTTCTTGTATTGTTCTTGTGGTCTTTCCACTTACTAAAAATAAAGATATTATTCTTCTCTTTGATATCATATAATTTGTGTATCAACACTCATAACACATTTTTATTAGTTAGTAACATAAAACCGATGAAATCAGTAAGTCAATTGGAAAGTTTGATAACAATGATTCAAATCAGTTGAAGAAAACTGAGACTACTGGAAAATCGGTCACAAATGGGGGGAAATGTTTCAATCAAGTAGCCCTTAAATTAAATTTATTTTTGTGTAGCACTTTTAAATTAAAATTACAAATGGTGGGTTTTTTCACACTTAAACTAAAATTACATTACTTCATTAAATTTTGTTATTATCTAATAACTTGCAATTGAACAATTTTATTCAAGGTTCCGAATAAGAAGAATAAATCAAAGAAGTTTGATGTTATGGCGCATTTAGATATTAATTTGAACTAGACTAAATAGTGGTAATTGTAATCAAAATTGTTTTTCATATTAGGAATTTATCTTATGATGAAACATATTACCATTAATTTATTACCATTAATTTATTCTGTTACAATTGTCTGGGGATTAAATACAATATTATTTATAAAACCAAGAATTGCAACAAATGGTGCCATCTCAGATCGTTCACAAGGATTCCAATGATTTACCTAGGGTACTAAATGCTATTGGAATAATTTGGGTTCTTGTTTAAAAGGTCAATATAATTAAACTAATAAATATAAATGTTTTTTTTTTGGATTTTCAAGATAAAATGAAATGAAAGATGAAAGTCAATGAGAGGAGACTCTCTTGATTAGAGCTTTGCAATTGAAGATAAATATGCTATTGTAGTTGAATTAAAATAGTCATCCTATTTTCAATATCATCACAAAGCTAAGTTCACAATTTTATTACCCGAAAGTTGAAACATACATAGTTGCCGACTATATATGGAAGGCAAGCATACAGTTGCTCCATGTCATAGCTAAGTCAACTTTACATGATGTAGATAACTCAACCAGCCATGGCGGTCACTTTACTTTTTTATTTTAAATGTAACTAAACACTCGCATTCCAATCTCGAATTAAATGGAATCAGGACGCGAATAGGCTTATTTCCTTCCCATTCCATCCCATGAACACACATAAATATTATAACTGACACTACAAAAGAACTAATTATTGTTGCATTTGCAGATTATTGTTGCATTTGCAGATTTGAGTTGTGTGAGAATTCGATGAAAGGTGTCATGATTTTACCTAACAACCGCGAGTCCACACTAGTTTAATTGACTGACTTTGAAGATTCCAGGAATGTCGATGGTGATTCCGATACTGCATGCATGAACTCAGGGTCTCTCGCCAAAGCTTCTAATATTTCATAAGAAACATACATCTCAACATCAAAACTACCTTCTTCAAATCCGGCATCAACTACCAGCTTCCACTGCATTTCATTGGCTTGGCCTCCACGAGTAGCTACAGGTCTTCCCCAACCAAAGTCAATGTCATGAAAGTTAATTCTTGGGGAGCTTGCAGTTCCAATGTACTTTCCAATTGTTGCTTGTTGTGTACGCATGGTTGGATTTTGCACCCATGTTTCAAAGTCCTTTTTGATCTTCTCTTCTGTGCATGATGAGATTGCTTTGTTCATTTCCAAAGCAAACTTCGCAGATCCTCTATCTCCCACCAAGTCCTTTACTTTCATTATCACATGGGTGAATTGCACAGTGACTCCAAAATAGTCATCTGGAATCGGTGGGTGAGAAACTCTAGATTTGGCAGTAATGAGGAATCTGTAAGTAACTTCATCTTCCGGGTCAAGTTTTTGAATTTTTATCAAAGACCTCCAAATATGAGCTAAAACAGCTTGCAATGAGGATATTTTGTTGTTGAGGCCACTATCTTGTACCTCTGAATTAGCTTTTGCTTTAAGGTGTGCAATTTGTTCCCTTGTAAAGTGAAAGACCCTCTTCGAGAATTGTTGTGATTGAGTTTCTTTTGTTGAGTCCTTTAGACGTTGATTCTCCACGATTGCTTTGAATGGGATTTTTATTGGGCGCTCAATATTACCATGAGGAAACCATCGTTCAAATGAAGCAAACTTCGAATTTGGCTCTATGTTGCATGGACCGCTCCGAGAGATTTGAGCCCATACGTTCAAGAAATTCCAACAAGGTATAACATCAGCAAGACAATGGTTCGTGCAACAAGCTATGAAGATTCCATCCACAAGCTCAGTAACTTGAATCATCTGTATTGGTTCCTGAGTTTCGAAGTTTTTGATATTACCTGGTGGAAAGAAAGATGACACAATTGGTGGAACATAAGTGGGCTCAAGGATGTCAGCAATTGTAGTGTTCTCCGCTAACGCATGCACAAAGCTTACCCCAGTATTGTTACAAGTGACGAAGACGGAGGACATATCATCACTACCACCATGGGGGACGATTGAGAGACGGCCAGTGAGTGGTAGAAAGAAGTCGAGGGTGGAAGAAAGTGAATCCTTCAAGTGTTGTATCAATGTTTCTGTTTTAATTGGAGATGATGGGGAGGTTGGTTTATGATAGAGAAGACCTTTTTGACCATATCCAAGTACTAGATATTGAAGATCCCATGGATTGAGGTCGATTTGTTCTGGCGACTTACCATTATCACTGAGGTAGCTTCTTGCTTTGATTGAGGTTTTGGAGATCACTGTTACAGCTTCCATGGGATAAGGTGTAGAATTGTTTTCCCCCCAAAGGATATGGTGTATATGTTTCTCTATGAATGATTATTTTACTATGTTCGATACATACTACTTATAGAACACCAGAGTATCCGTGATAGCCAATTAGCCGCGTTCAATTTAAACCTACCGTTCATTTGATTGAAAAAAAAAATCAACTGTATGTACTTTCATGATGACTGGATGAGTGGGGGTGTATGACACGGCCACATGGCATTGTACCTTGTTTGGAGAGGATTTAAAGTTTGGTAGGTGTGTCATTGAAGTGATGGTTTTCTATTCATATATCGTATTGTTTGTAGCTTCTTGTTTTCTTTAATTTGTTTCGTTGTTATTGCATTTGTGCTTATATATGTTTATATGTTTTCATGTGCCTTTATTTTTTAGTTCTTAAGAACCCCCAATTAGGCTTTACCTAAGATTTATTTGAGGTTTTCTATGTACCATATTATCCTTTGATGAATAAATCGTCTTTAAATAAAAAGGCTATAAAACTAATAACAATTTTCTTTGTCAAATCAAACGTCATCATATATGAGTAAACATGACTATATAAATATTAAAAAATTCTATAATAAATTATATTTTCTACGGTTCTATATATATTCCATCTAGTTCTTCTTCTTATAAAGAACTTGTTATTCAAATTCAAATTATGTGTATAATAAATCGATAAAAATTGTTAACAAGTATTACATATGTAAGAAATGAACTTTTTCAGATATTTCCTTATCTATATGGGGTAAGTAGAGAGAAATACATTAACGAGTGAAGTATGAAAAAGAATGGACTATGAAAAAAGATTGCAAGATATAATAGCATTAATAAGGGAAGAGCGGAGAAAGCATAATATTCCCTAGTCAAAGTGGTGTTACCATTAGAACAGGAGGAAAAAAGTTATTAACAAATTCTAAACTTAGTGTCAAGAAGAATCTTTACTAAGTGACGAATGTTTAATCTTTCTTATAATTATACATCTAACCTCCCTAGTTAAATGTTTAATAAAATATAAATAAGTGAGAAGTGTTTAATCTTAATTATTTTTAAACACTTATCAATTATTAAAGATTAATCTCTCATTATTATTTTACCTATAATTACACAAAATATATTTATATCTACATAGATTCATTTAAAATATTTTTTTTTTGATAAAATTCATTTAAAATATTAATAGAACTATAATATAATTTTTTGTTTATAAACATAATATTCATAATATTATTTAATAAAGTATAATGTCGGTATAGTTAATATAACATTATTAATTTAAAAATTATTCCTTTTTATATGTGCATAAGATTGTTTAATATAACATCAATTGTAAATCAAAGTATTAACTGTAAGTTTAAATACCAATAAAAATGAAAATATCTTACCTTATTAAATTTTATCATTTTAACATGTTAAATGCTTTATATGAAAATAAATAAAATAACTATTATTAGTGTTATTTAGAAATTCATGTCTACTTTCATTAAAGCATATCTTTGATGGTGACTATATATATTAATTAACCACTAAAAAGTCCTACCTTCTACAGCAACATAAAAATCATCGAGCAAGTTAGAATTTCAGCAGTGATATAAGATCCACTACTAAAAGTCACTGCCAAATGTTTTCGCTGAAAGTATGTGTTTAGTGATGGAACAAATGTTGTTGAAAACCTAATTACTATGTCTTAATACCATCTCAATTATTGTTATAAACTGAGATATCATTTGTCTCATTTGCTAAAAAAAGTTGTTTTTGTGTAGGTACTTATAATGATAAATGTGCTTGTGTAAGTAAAGAGTGTCCACATATATGAGAAAGTTAAAGTGGGTATGATAGGGTACACTGGATTGGGCACATATGTATTTCAAGGAATTTAGTGTGGGAAATAAAAAAACAAAAAATTCAGGTCTCGCCTCAACTTCTGAATGTTTATATTTGTCAATAAAACTTCAATAATTTAAAGTGTATCAATAGAATTTGATATTATAAGATATTTCCTCAGGTCCTAAATATAAGACCTAATTGACTTTTTCTGAAAAATCCTTAAAAAAGAAAAATAAATTAATTATAAATTGATTTACCTAATTTTTTCCCTTAAACTAGTTTATTTTACCTATAAACTAATGGATAATATAAAAATATATCAAATATGTCATCATTTAATAACCTATTTCGCAACCTTAATCTCTCCAAAAAAAGTCAATTAGGTCTTATATTTAGGACTGGAGGTAGTATTAAGAATAAGAATCTTACTATACATATACTCCCTCTAATCCGTAATATAAGAGCCATAGATTTGAATGGATTTAATCAAAAATATAAGAGCTCATATCATATTTTCTCCTCATCTAATGCATTTTTTCCTACTTTGACTCAAACTCTCTTTCATATTTATAATGTTTATGTATTTCTCTCTCTAAAAAGTATCACAATAAATAAGGGCAATATTGAAAAAAAATATTAATTCTAGATACCCAACTAACTTTTACATATTTTCTTAAGAAGCGTTTTTTGACAGCTGAACTCTTATACTCACTCCGGTCCTAAATATAAGACCTAATTGACTTTTTTGGAAAATCCTAAAAAAAGCAAAAATAAGTTAATTATAAATTGATTTACCTAATTTTTTCCCTTACACTAGTTTATTTTACCTATAAACTAATGGATTATCTAAAAATATATCAAATATGTCATCATTTAATAACACATTTCGCAACTTTAATCTTTAAAAAAAAAAAATCAATTAGATCCTATATTTGGTATCGGAGATAGTATTATGGATAGGAGGGAGTATCAAAGTAAGGACAATAATTTTCATTTAAAAATAAATAAGGACAATTATTTAAAGGGGAGGTGAAAAGAGGTAAGCTGAAGTCAAAATAGTGCATTAAAGTACGAGAAAGTTACCTTATTTGGATATGTGCAGGTGTGCAACGTCCTTATTAATAATGTTGCAGAGTCTTGAAAAATAATGCTCCATGACGTCATTAGCCCCTGCCACTTGCAAATAATTAAAAATAAAGGGAAAATTAATTTGAATTCCCTCGTAAGGACTTAATACTAGAAAAGTTTCATAAACTCTCTAAATTAAAGTAGGGCCCCATAGGACCTTACTTTAATATATTCTAATGTGAAAAGACTGTTTTACCCTCAGCCTAAGTAAACACGTTAATGGGCAGAGATTAACGAGGGCATGAACACGTGTAATAACCCCATGGGTAGAGAATGACAAGTTCATGGGTACTTTTAATAATAAGGTCATGACCAACCTTTAATGTAATGATCACCCCTCTAACAAGTTAATGGGTAGGGATTGACGAAGGCATGGGCACGGTTAACAACCACATGAGCAGAGATTGACAAGTTCATGGACACTTCTAACAAGGTCATGACCGTCCCTCTAAAATAATGCAACCCCTCTAACAAGTTAATGGACAGGGATTGACGAGGGCATGGACACGCGTAACAACCCCATGGGTAAAGAATAACAAGTTAATAAGCTAAAGGGTAAAACAATCTTTTAACCTTTAGAAAATATTAAAGTGAGGTCCCTTGAAACCCTACTTTAATTTGGAGAATTTATGAGACTTTTTTACTATTAAATCCCTGTGAGGGACTTCAAATTAATTTTCCCAAAAACAAATATTCGTTTTCTGTTTGCCTTCAATTTTGCATTAAATTATCTGGTTCATAGTCATTAATGGGTCTTACCGTCTTAGATCCTTATCCAGATGCATATCTCATCCCGCGTTCCCGTATCTCACCCGCCGTTACATTACTTGCCTAAATAACCCCCTGCCTAGTTTTATCGCAAGATTATGACAGAAAGTTTATGAAACTTATGGAAAACTTGATTTGCTTATAAGTAACTATAATTAGGCGTCTCAAATTAGTGACTTCAAGTACATTTATGGTAATAATGTAAATTTGTATCATGAACTACTCCAGAGAGTTTACTTTTATTAAAAATTATGTGGTTGACGTGTACACTTAAATTAAAATACAAAAATTACAATGAATTAAGTCAAATATATTTTAAATATGAATATTTGATATTAAAAATATCAATATTAATACTTTATCATGAAGATATATATTGAATATAGTCAAATAAAAATAATTAATATGAAAATTGGAGCAAATTGACAAATTTCAGTCATAAGTCATCAAAGAAAAGTGCTAAACTCGATATGCAAGCTCATGAGTTATTGAGTTCACAACTAGTATTAATTTAATTGACTCATCACACATTTTTATTAGTTAGTAGCGTAAAACGATAAATTAAGTAAGTCAACTAGAAAGTTGATAACAATGGTTTAAAGTTGAGGAAAACTGAAGCTACTAAAAAATTGGTAATACAAATGGGCGGAAATGTTTCAATCAAGTAGCCCTTAAAATTCAATTTGTATTTGTGTAGCATTCTTAAACTAAAATTACAAAGGGTGGGTTTTTTCACACTTAAACTAAAATTACATTACTTCATTAAATTGTGTTATGATCTAATAACTTGCATTTGATTAATTTTATTCAAGGTTTTGGAACAAGAAGAATAAATTAAAGAAGTTTTATGTTATGCGGCAATGAGTTATAATTTGAACGTTATAAAAAAGGAGATATAATTTGAGGTAGGCTAAATAATGGTAATTGTAATCAAAATTTCTTTTTGTATTTGGAATTTATCTTGTTGATGAAATATATTACTATTGATTTAACCTTTGTCCACAATTCTCTGGGGTTAAATACAATATTTTCTATAAAGCCAGTAATTTCAATAAATGGTGCGATCCCAAATCATTCGCAAGGATTTCAATGATTTACCTAATCTAACTAAATGTAATTGGACATCTAGAACTGAGTTATACAAATACAGGTTTAAAGGTGATCCTTGATGTAGCCAAATTAAAAATAAGATATATTATATGCACGCTTTTTGCAGATGATACAATACTTTTTAGCAAAATTAAGAGAAGAGGTTAAAACTAAATTAGAGATATCGAAAAACACGTAGGAGTCGAAGACTTTCCGTCTAAGTAGGAGTAAGTCAGAATATGTGCAATGTGATTTCATTGATAGACAACTTAGAGATTATTTAGATGTTAAACTGAGAGATCAAACTTTCCCTTAAATGACAAAGTTTAGATACTTGAGATCAATTATATGATAAGATGGTGAAATTGATGATGACGTTAATTATGGAATCCAAGCTGGGTGGTGCAAGTGTGGGAAAGCTATTGTGATTCTTTGTAATAGGAAAGTACCTCATAAGATTAAAGGGAAGTTCTATCATACTAGTATAAGATCGACAATTTTATATGGTAGTGAATGTTGGACTCTGAAAGACATCATGAACATGAAATGTGGGTTGTTAAACTGAGGACGTTGATATGAATATATGATCATACAAGTGACGAATCCTTTGTTTGTATGATTTTTATGTGCTTAATTGAGGCAATCAACATGATTAAAGATGCAATTTTGATCCTTGGTAGAAAAAGAAAAATATTTTAGTTTAGGTGAAAGTATTAAAAAAATAATAAACAAAAGAAAATAAGAAATACGTCTTCATATCTTATCTCCCCTATTTCTTCCAGGTCTGCAATGTGGCTATTGAAGACTAAATCAATTTGTCTTGACTTGTCATTTGTCAAAGCAATATATGTGTGAGTAAGAAGCATCCGCCTTAACAAAGAGAAAAGTAAGTTGATGGGCCTCACCACATTGAATCCATGAAGAAGAAGGAAAACAAAGTTGGGCCGCATACACAAACATATTTATTTACCACTTCTATGGCCCAATGACTTGGAGAAAGAGGCAAGAGAGGTCCAGAAAACCTTAAACACCTATGTAGCATTTTTTATATAAAAAAACAATTTCATTAAAAATAAAATGATTACAAGCTAAAACAAGCTTATAGAGTAAGATAAGAGAGTCTGATTCGGTGAGATTTGGTGAAACTATGAACTGTTTCAAAAGATAAACACAAATGAAATTGACAAAACATGTAATAAATATCTAGAAACACAAAATATAAAGCTTATATTTTGAGATAATGACATCCATAATTTTAAACCTTATAATTAATAAGTTGAACTATAGCACTAAGTCTGAAATGGCTGAAGCACTATAATTTCATGGTAGCATTCGTTAAAGCTGGTCATTGTAGGTAGATCCTATCATTCCTTTCAATTAATCATACGTTACTTGCCAGGTTCAGACGCGAAGCACAATAGAGTATATTTGGTTGTGTGAAAAAAACTAAAGAATTAGAAATGGAAAGGGTAAGAGATGGAAAGTAGGGGTAATGATGAGAGAGTAAAGTTTGTTGGCCCCATGATAAGTGTGAGATGGAGAGAGAAAACTTGTGGGTCCCGAGATATATGTAAATGACCATATTACCCATTAACTTTTCAATTATTTACAACCCACTTTCTTTGATTTCATGGAACCAAACAAGCCCTAGATATTCCATTTCTCACAGGGACAACAAAATGAGGCAGAGACTTTCTCTGGGCCAACTATTGGAAAGTATTGACTACTAGGACTACACAAATGACGGACATGACCGGGCCACCTATATGCCCTGGTCATGTCCTAAATAATTGTCGGGCCAACATTTTTGACCCGAGACCCGGTCATGTCCTGTTTGGCCCGACACCAAGATCGGGCCGGACATGACCGCAGGACCACATGACGGACCATGATGGTCATGTCAAGCACAAAATGAGAGAAATTCAACCCCAATTTTAGAAAGAACAAAGAAAAAATTTGATCATCATAGTTAGCCTAAACCCCAATTTTAGAGGCTAATAGTTAGCTTAGCTTGCTAAGTAATGATTTTTTATTAATAATGTTATACTATTATATATGAACGATTTTAATAAGTAATTAATGATAAAGATAATAATAATTATTTTAGCCAAGTTAATAATGATTATTTCGATAAATTCTGGGTAATTGATCTTAGTATTTAATATAATGACTTAGCCGTGGGAAATACGGGATTCCATACAACAAATCAGGAATATTGATTAACTATGCGTTTTATTTGTTGTAATAAAATATATAGATCATGGCAAAAAAAATATATATAGATATTATTAATGATGGAACCAATACAATGTAATTTTTTCGTAGCAAATGTAACTATGACATTTTAAAACTGTGGAAAATGTATCAATGATTTTTGAAATGAGGTTAAAGTGTAATTTTACCAATGAACTATTAGCAAAAGTGCACTTAGCAAAATTGTTTTTATCAAAACACTCAATACAATTGGCTAATTAAAGGTGCAAATATATCAACCAACATTTAAAGCATTTGCACATTTACCAAAACCGTTAAATTTAACCATGTTGTCAGTTTAATTTTAATCAAGCTCGACAGTTGGCCTATTATCTGTACGTGGCAAACAAGTAATCACCAGCTGTAAATTTTTAATGACATGGGGGCTCTAATTTTAGTAATAAAATAAAAATATAAGTAATCAATTAATTAATAAAAGAAAAATATAAGCAATCAATTAATTAATGAAAGAAAAATGTAAGCAATCAGATGAAAAACGAAATAAAAATCATCGATAAAGAATACGAAAGTGTGAAGCCGTAAATCAGAATAAGCATTACTAAAATTAGAGAGTAAGTGCTGACGGTAGAGCTTCCTCACCCTATCATTTTCGCCATCTTTCTCTTCAAACCCAACCCCATGGTCGTTTGACACCATCACTATCTTCCTACCTCTAAACACCCTATTTTGTCTGACCACATAAAATATTAAAAGTAATAACAATAAGGATAGTAAAAATCATCCATGTAGAATCATGATTGGTTAAATGAGATTTTCAAAATAAAGTTAACAATGATAATGATAATGAGTCATTGAGTTGCGATTGATGATTAAAAATATTTAAAAAATAAAAACAAAAGAAGCAATTAAAAAATAAGCTAAAGTATAATTTTGGTCCCTTAAGTTTGCATCAAGTTTCAATTTAGTCCTTTATGTTTGGAAAATACATTTTTAATCCTTTTTTGTTAACACTGTTAGTTTAATTTAATGGAAAATGCTAACTTAACAATTTTAAATAGTTATTAAACACTGAAAAATGTTCATATTAAAATATTTGAGTGTAAATATTTTTATATTTTCAAAATTTATCATTTATGGTCCAATTTCATTATAAAATAATCATTTAAAATTGTTAAGTTAGCATTTTCCGTTAAGTTAAACTAACGGTGTTAACAAAAAAGGACTAAAAGTGTACTTTCCGAACATAAAGAACTAAATTGAAACTTGATGCAAAAATAAGGGACCAAAATTATACTTTAGCTTATTTTTTAATTGCTTCTTTTGTTTTATTTTTTAAATATTTTTAATCATCAATCCCAACTCAATGACTCATTATCATTGTTAACTTTATTTTGAAAATGTCATTTAACCAATCATGATTCTACATCGATGATTTTTATTATCCTTATTGTTATTATTTTTAATACTTAATGTGGTCAGACAAAATAGGGTGTTTAGAGGTAGGAAGACAGTGATGGTGTTAAACGACCATGGGGTTGGGTTTGAAGAGAAAGATGACGAAAATGATAGGGTGAGGAAGCTCTACCGTCAGCACTCACTCTCTCATAATGCAGATCTCACCCACCTTGAAGCTCGGTTTTCCAAGTTCCTCCTTTCTGGATGGATTTTCATAGCCTAGCATGATCATTGTTTTAGCAAGTGAACTTCCTCTTATCAGTTCTTTTGTTGTTTAATTTGATTCTGTTTACTGCCTGGAAATTTTGATTTTTCCTGGAAATTCGCTTACTCACTCACCCTCTTTTTTTATTTTTCCTGAATTCCAAAATCCGTATCATTTGCAGTTGTTGATGGTGATTGGTACTGGTTGATCACATCTTTATTTTTGTTTAGCTTTAGGTCAACAAGTTGATTTTTCATAGTATAGGTTCATGAATTTTTCTTCGATCCATGGAATCTTTAGTTAGAATTTCTTGTTGTTGCTAAAAAAGAAGAAGAATAACTCTTGAAATCCTCCACTGCACGATCAAACTATAAAAAAAAACAAATGGTTTTGGGTTCACTTTGAGTATAATTTCATGGGTATTATGTATGTCACATAAACACCAAATTAAATGCCAACTTAGCAGAAAACAAAATGGTCGTTACCAAATATTAACTGTGATGCATTTCCCCTTGTTTTGAAATGTTAGAGTCACATTTGCCCCAAAGAAAACAATACGGTGTTGGGTGCAACTTATGTATTCATGCAACTTAGCTCAAACCTCTTATAAATATACATTTACATTTATTTTGGCTACAAAAGTATTTTACATTAAAATTAATAGAACCAATTTTAAGTTCTGTCACTGACAAATACTTGATTTATATGTTTTTAGTGTGTTAACGTTTAGGCTATAACCATTTCAAAGATGTAATATTGGTTTCATTTATGCCTATATGAATATAAAGATTTTTAGGTGGAAACTAAGTTAGAGATTGAACTAATTGGCCACAATTATAATTGATGTTAATGATATATCCTTATTTTATCATGGTACTTTTATATCTTATTTAGGTGTTTATTATTAAAATCATGTCCTTGGTTGGGAAGAAGCCATTAAAAAAATTATTCCATAAGTTTTTCCATGTCCTTGGTTGGGAAGAAACCATTAAAACAATTATACATCTCTGCGATAAAACCTAGCTAATTAAGAAAATAACCTTAAGTAGTAAGGAGATCCAACTTTCAAAACCCTAATATTATAAATCAGAGATGGGAAAACCTAAATAATATTGTTTCAAATCGTTTGATCCGAACCATAAGTTAAGATTATTTATTAATAGTAGAATAATAGGTTGACATATGTTTCTAATGGAATCATACATAGGGTCCCATAAAAACAAAAACTAATAGCATGATAGTTTAGGCTAATTGATATGATGTTTATGAAGAGGCTGATTGGAATGGATATCCTGGAGCTTTTGCTTTTGTGTACAATGACAATCACCATCGCCATCACAATAACCTTTGTGCGGTCCTCCACACACAACCCAACACTCCTTGTTAGTAAGGCATCCATTAGCCATTGTTGATATTGACGTTGACATCACTGCATCCACACACATATCACTCATTAAGTTTATCTTATAAATATGAAAGATGGATAATTACTTTTTCCAAAAAAGAAGTTCGCTAAAACATCATCCATTATATTCTACTATAACAATGGTCGAGGGACCAAGTGAAATTATTTTAAAGAAAGAACTTTTGCAACAATTTTCCTTTGGAAGATAGTAAGGAAGAAATAAAGAGTATAAAAAAGGTAATGAAGAGCAGGTAATCCATATATACCTGCTAGTACAACTATGATCATGAGAACAATTGAAAGAAGTTTAGAGAAACCACCCTTCGCCATGTTGTGAGAAGTGAGAGAGTGAAAGAGAGAATGAATTGCTCTGAGCAAATAAAATGTAAGTGAAAAGCTAATTGCAGGAGAGCTTTTATATAGAATGTTGCGTGTCGGATATGGCAGTATAATAAGACATCTCAATTTTCCCAAAGAGTGTTGACTGAGTCATCATTGTGAATTAGGTAAATGATTGCACATGATTATTTTACTTTTTTAACTAATTAATTATAGTAAGTTACCTCTTGTCGTAGGAATATATATGGAAATTTAATCATTTTTATACATAAAGTTTTGATGCATTGAGTTATTTGCATTTTAGTGCTAAATTTAGCATTTTAAGAATTGAACTCATGTATTGAAGACTTTGGGACTTGAGATATTACAATTGCGCTTAAATTTGTTCATTGCAGGAAGTTTTAAAGATATAAGGCCTGAATTTCAGAAACTGCAATTTAGTGCTCGAATTTGGAAAATTACAATTTGGTGCTATAACACTGCTTGTTTGGATTGGTCAAGGACAAATTGGGGAATTGGGAGATTATTAGAGGTAAAGATGAGATAGAAATTTCTGGGATTATTTTCCTATTTTTCTAAATGGAGATTATAAAAGTAAGGGTCTTGTTTGTAAGTTCACTTAGACAACTTATCTAAACCATTAGATCTAGGGCTTTAATTGATCAACCAAACAGTCCCTTTAGCCCTGGAATTCCCTAAAACCTCAGAGAGAACATGAAGAGGAGGGAGGAGACAAAGAGATCGCAGAGCAACATCATTTCATCACATACCATCACCATCAACTAACTATCCATTCACCTCCGTTGACGGGTCCGCTCTGCCACCCATTGCCGTCGGCCATTTCCTCCTCCATCCACTCTCCATTTCCAAAGATTCATACACTATAATAAGTGTCTCCGCCTCAGATTTATGTGATGGCCGTGAGTGAGATCTATTTCGGTGAAGGTAATCTCAATGTCATGAGTAGTTAATCCTTAGTTCCTTGGTGATTGTTGAAGCTAGCTAAAGTTCTTTGAGCTACTAGGGAGTTTCCTCTTTCCTTAGTTTAAATTTTATTCTCTTTATTATTGTATATTATGGTACCTAGGTTTCTAGAAATTATGATTTGCAATTTTATGGAGTTGTATTTTGGTTACTACACTTTAATATTGAGATTTTTATTATGTTTGTGCTTTAATGATGTGGTTGAATTATTGTTAGCCTAATGTTAGCTTTATTTATCACTCATGTGTTTGAAACTCTTGATTGACCTTTAGGTTGCTAGCCTTGTCAATTAAGAATTGAGAATGCCTTAAGCAAAGTATGATGCATATTAGGTGCCAATTAAAATGTAGCTAGTGAACTAGACTAGTCTAGGTGAATAGATAAGTCTACGTAACTAGCTAGAAGCATTATTTGGGGGACTATTTCTTCTCACAAGTCTAAGTACTTTGTAAAGGAAGGAAGTGAACTCAATCATATTGGAGCAATGATAGCTAGTGGATTCAATGATCAAGGAAGCTTACATTCACATTTTATTTCAATTATGTTGACATAAAATACCAAAACAATAGTAGCTTAGGATTTAATCTTATTGCATGCATCCAATTAGTTGTATTGAATATATTTAAAAACTCCTGACCCCTTTTATTACTTTTGATTGCATTTAGTTAACTAGGGTAGTATAGAAAGACTCCTTAGAGACGACCCTAGGTTGTGCCACTGTGTTGTAATCCTTGATTTAAAATAAATTTGCATTTAACCCTTAAGGCGATTAGAAACCGGTTAAATCGGTAAATAAGACATAATTAGAAATATAATTACAAGTATATGACTACATTGATTATTGACTAAAAATTAGTCCTAATATTCACCTAAGTCATGATTATGAATGTTAAGTAAATCTTTTTTTAATTCAATTAAGGGTTAATATAAGAAAAAAAATACACATGTGCTTTTCACAGACGATCATACAACACCAAATATTTTGGATAAAAAGTACACTTAAATTTTTATATTTAGTTGGGAAAATACCAGAAAAAGTACTTTATATTTGCAAAAGAATAATAAAGGTACTCAAATTTGCATAAGGACAAGA